>JACEFO010002416.1:2400000-3000000 GCA_015342445.1 Digitaria exilis
TTATTAGTTGTATAAATAAATAAATACTATTTACTTTGAAACTATTAAGATAAGCACCCAAAGGGTAACCTTTATTTTTGCTTAAGAGAAGGACATCAATTTACTCATCTTTTGAAACCATTTTCTTCTACATGCCATCCTCCTATTAAAATATCTAATAACATAAGCATTTCCTATCAGCCCCAAAATTCTTGCTCCAAAAAGCGCCCCTCTTTTTTTGTGACAGATTGGCTGCACACCTGAAGAAAATTGACGGCACGTGCCGGTATGAAGCCACTGCAAAAGTGCAAACGACAACATGTTTGTCACATTTGTGCAGCCACTTTTTCTCAATTCTCACACATTCATCTTTTTGTGCGATCCAATCCCTCTGATTTGACAAGACGGCATTTCTGCAAGGGTCAGAAACATGCCATCTTTACAAGTTTGAGTGGGCAAATTCGACCGATCTTTGCCAAGTTGCCAACCCGTCTCTGTCAGGTCCGTATCTCTTCAGTTGTGTGATGCATTGGATCGCCACGGCGAGAAAGAAAGTCATGCGCACGCGCTTCATCCTCGGCAGACCGCATGGTAAAAATAAATGGAATGTGAGAATGCTTCCGACCTGCAAAAAGAAGGATGAAACAGAGGATCTAGATGTAACTATCCATGTGAATGCGTGTTGCTCCTGAAAATGTTTTGTAACATTTTCTTCTTTTAGTCTAGCAACAAGGAGATTAGGAGAAGGATTATGCCGCTTATGAACCTTACGTTTAGAGGCATGGACATGCTACATCATCTAGAGCGTATTCCGTATTTATAAACCATAACTTAAGCTGACGTAGTGACGTGGCTTGTCATCATGACTAATAGGTAAAATAAAGGGTGAAATTGAACCATATGAAAAATTCTCATATTTGAGGACTATATGGTTGTTTTAGTGGTCCATGAACGAAATTGAGGGTCTGTTGATAGTTCAAGGAAAAAAAACTGACTATTCCACGACATTTATATAACATTTATCACATTAAACTCATTCGATCTTGTAATGCTGACGATGTATTTTTTTATAAAAAATTGATGAAATTTGATTTAAGACAAAATTATTCTAATATTACATTAGAGAGGAAGGGTCTTGGTGACAGCGTCGAAAATTACCACAAGGATGGATGATACGGACAGCCATCATGATCCCAATAACTAAATCGGCAAAGGTACCGCATGCAAGCAATTAATCCGTGACGCATCCATGAAAGCAGGCAGGTACGAATTTCTCGCATGCGGACTCATTCAATGCGGTGGGGCTCCGACGGTTAGCCGACGGCTCGTTCCTGCCGTTGGATGCGCCGCCGTCCGCCGCACGCCGACGGCGAGGTCCCTGCGTTTTATTTTGTTAGATTTTTTTGCTTCCTTTTTTCATGACAAATGGAGGGAAATGAAATAATGAGCCAGGATATTTTCATCATCTTTCTCTGGACAGAAATGAGACAAGTAGTCAGTGGACACTTCAGTTGATGGCACTGCTAGTACCTGTTCTTGTATGAATTAAGGAATTGTTTATGGTGAAAGTTTAGAAAAAAAAAGTTGAATAAGACCAAGCGACGATGAAATGTTTTCTGTTTCAGACCAACCAATTTCTAGGTTTGGCAAGCATTTGGGACTAAGTTATAAAATTAGTCACAATCGGATTATATTTTTTTTTAGAACATGTCTTCACAAACTTGGGCATGTAGGGTAGCGTGGGAAAAAAAATACATCTTTTGGTTGTTTGAGTTGTCGTCGTATGCTTATACTTTCATTGTTAACGTAGTTTGTCATATGCTTATGGTTTTATTGTTAACATACTATACTCAGTTGATACCATGCAACTACTATGTTGAAATGGAACGCCTTAATGCTTTTTGTTTAATACTGCAAGAGCTTATAAAATGACACGATTAGCTCTAGAGGTTAAGGTGGAGGGAATGAGAACTTTGTAGATCTTCCATTTGGATTGCCGTGGATATCTTCGTTAGAAAATACAAGCGATGCTGACATTTCATTCTCCTGTCATTTTGTTTTTTTTTTCGAAAACTACTCTACTACCATACACAATTTGCCAAATGGAACTACAAAAATTGAACACATAGGAGTACACATTAAAGCGATGTACAATATTCCCATTTTATTTTATTCAAATAAATCCTCTAGCCATAGTTTCCTAAATATATAATATCACAAGATATCCGCAGAAAAATCTCACAGTTTTTTCTTCTTCTTTGATTAAAGCTGAACTGGGATAGAAATTCCCTTGGCGAGAAGTTTGAGCAAAGGCAAAGGAAAGCCTTGATTTCCCTCCCTCGCCTTCTCCAAAGCCTTCTTTTCTTCCATTTCTGAGGAAGCCGAGCACGAGCGAAAGTCAGACGCTGCTCACCCAACCCAAAAAAACCAAAGTCAACGCCGGAAACCAAGAAGAAGAAGAAGAAGAGGAGAATCCTCTCTCCTCTCTCTAGACTTCGTCTTCGCTCCTCTGTCTCTCTCTCCCCCTTGCCTCCCGCGACCATGTCCGCGCGCCCGCCGCCGCCGCCGCGCCCGCACCTGGCGCTGCCGCCGCGCTCTGCGGCGGAGTCGCTCTTCACGGGCGCCGGCGACGCCAGCCCCGGCCCGCTCACGCTCGCTTCCGCGCTCTTCGCCAACGACGGTGGGCCTGGCGGTGGAGGTGGCGGCTCCTCCACGGCGAGCTTCACGCAGCTCCTCACCGGCTCCCTCACGCAGCCGCCGCCTCAGCAGCAGCACCAGCAGCAGCAGCGTGAGGCGGAGAGGGGACGAGGCGGCGGGGTCGCGAGGGCCGGGCCAGCGCTGTCGGTGGCGCCGCCGGCGTCGGCCGCCGCTGGTGCGTCCGTGTTCACGGTGCCCCCCGGCCTTAGCCCCTCCGGCCTGCTCGACTCCCCCGGCCTGCTCTTCTCGCCGGCCATGGTATGTCACGCGTCCACCTCTTGCTGCAAAGATCAAAGCTTTTTTCGTTCGACGCCGTTGAAGATTGGGTATTTGGATCTTGTTTGGGTTCTTAGTTCTTGACGAGGGAAATTAGCTTTGGTAAAATTCATGTTTCTTACGGTCTTTAGTAAAATTGGCTGGATAATAAATGCCAAAAAGCATGTATGCTGATCACTTGTTGTCTTAAGAATTGTACTACGGCTGTGTTTGTGAAATAGAAGTGTAATAGGTTCCTTAGCGCAATAGGTCGTGGGTTGTTATAAAAACATGCCCCATTGCTTCGCCTTGTGTTCTTTAATCTGGATAGGTTCCATCAATTCGTTGAGCATCCTCATTTTTCTTTTGGGTTATGCTGAGTGATCTGAAAGGATCACATAATCTTTCTTCTTGTTTTAAAAGCTTGTGGAGTACTACAAATCAGGAATCTGGAACTTCTGAAAGGTGACACTTTTACCGTTTCATCGGTGCTTTTAGCGAGATTGACACATCTAGGGTACTGATTGACCCCATAGGTTTGCCCCCAAACGCACAAAGCCACCTTTACTATATTTGTGGGTGGCAGTGGGCGGCAATGAATAATACTAGTCTACTAAAACAGATGGGTGATGCTTGTCGATCTTTTAGATATGGCAAGTGGTGATTCAGTACTTTGCCTTGATAGTATCAATTATTGTACTACCATCAACGTGATCAATAGCAAATTGGCATATACTGATGGGGCATCTTTCCAGTGAAAATAATATATCTGTTCTTGCTTTTGAGAATCTTGATCGACTGATAGCGTCCTTTGGAAACATGCTGCTCAGTTTGAGTTGGTTATACCGGCCTCTAATTCACTCTTGACAGCAAAAGCTTTTAATACAGTTCATAGTTGGTATTCTTTATTGAATGGTCACAATATCTAGTGTATCAAGCAATAGTAAACTTGTAGTTTGACAACGTTTCTTAATGCAAAACCTGAACTAACTAAACCATTATCAACAATATACATAATTGGCCATTTCATGCTGAGAATATTCAAAATGTCATAATGTTTGGCCCAGTGTTTCCTTGTCAAGTGGTATTCATTTCTGGAGCGTCTGCTTTAATCGGAAGAAAGAAATTGAATCGATAATTTTCTGATGACAACCTGTTTTGTATTTTCACAGGGGGGGTTTGGAATGTCGCACCAGCAGGCTCTTGCTCAAGTTACAGCCCAAGCAAGCCATTCTCCACTCAGAATGTTTGATCACTCTGAGCAACCATCTTTTTCAGCAGCTGCAGCATCATCTGGAGCTCTACAACATATGAACTCTAGTGCAAACATGACTGGAACGACAGAGATGGCAATTACAGCATCAAACAATGATAATACATCTTTTCAATCTGCTGAGGCATCTCAGAGGTATCAAGTCAATGCTCCTGTTGATAAGCCTGCTGATGATGGCTATAACTGGCGGAAATATGGTCAGAAGGTGGTGAAGGGCAGTGATTGCCCGAGGAGCTATTACAAATGTACCCATCCCAATTGTCCAGTCAAGAAAAAGGTAGAGCATGCAGAAGATGGTCAAATATCTGAGATCATATACAAAGGCAAACACAATCACCAACGACCACCGAATAAGCGGGTCAAAGATGGCAACTCTTCAGCAGCCGATCAAAATGAACAATCTAATGATACAACATCTGGATTATCAGGCGCCAAGAGAGATCAGGACGCTATATATGGGATGTCTGAACAAGCATCTGGTTTAAGTGATGGAGATGATATGGATGATGGTGCATCAAGGCTACATGAATTGGATGATGCTGATAATGAGAGCAAACGAAGGTATTTTTAGCTCTCAATACATCAACACTTCCCTATTAGATTGCAGGTTTCATAAGATTCTTTATTTCATTGTTCAGAAATATACAAATTTCTTCACAAAGGACCTTGTCAGAACCAAAGATTATTGTGCAAACAACCAGCGAGGTTGATCTTTTGGATGATGGTTATAGATGGCGTAAGTATGGGCAGAAGGTGGTCAAAGGAAACCCTCATCCAAGGTATGTTTTTTGACCTCAGCACTGTGATTTATATCATTTTCATATCTATTGCACTTTATTAATCCTTGAAATGCCTATATAATACATAAGGTGTAGGCAACATTGGGGTTTTCCTGCTTTTTTGTGTTGTATTTAGTATACTTGTGGGGAAATACATATTAATAAACTCGTGTCATCTATTGGATTCTCTTACTGCTCTTTCTTTCACTTCCTCATGATACAATCTTTCACTTTTGAATTTGTAAGTTGTATCTTAGAATACTATAAAATCTTTTTAGAAAATCTGTTAGGAATTGCAGGAGCCAGGCCCTTAGACTATTCATTCAATACAATTACTAATATTCTCTATTCATGCATACTCCGTGACAACATAATGCTACTGTCATCCCTTGTTTGTGTTACTGATACTGATGAAGCACACTATCTTAGTTCATGTCTCCTTGAAGCACACTATCTTAGTTCATGTCTCCTTAAAGCTTGTCTTTTTAATTAGTGCATGTTTTTCTCCACAAACTAGATTGATGGGATAGGAACATGGCTACATGATACGAAAACAGCACATTGATGGAGTCGACCTCATTTTTCCTTGGCAACATTCCTTTTCATCTTTTTTTTTGGGGTATTCACCAGAAAGCAGATAATACCAATGTACTTCTGATGCAGTACATGAGTGGATCAATATTATGCATTAGGTAGGGCATATCATCGCAAAATGCAATAAGAACCTGTTATGCATTGGGTTAGCTATAACTGTAGCCTTGGCTTTTGTTGGATGTTTCATCACATACCTCCCTCTCAGTTTTAGCAATAAACTCATCTCATTATTTATGAAATTTAGTCTCAGATAGCTGTTACAAAAAAAAAAGTAATAAGAATACTTCAGATTGTTGGGCTTGTCCTTAACACTTTGATTGCTGGTGGGAAACAAATGGTAAAGGTTATCCCATTTATAAAAATTTATGGTAATCTTAGACATTAAAAGTGAAACCTCAGACCATCTGTTTCTTAAACCATAAATCTTGAACTTCTCATTTGTCTGAACCATGCATTGCTCTTATGATTAATTGGATTTATGATTTCATGGTTATGCTAAAGAGAATACACTGTTAACAATAGACTGTTTGGTGTGAGTTTGAAAGGAAGCGTGGACTAGTCTTCTGATCAATTGTATTTAGTTAGAGAGTGGATTACTCTGACACGGTTTAAATTATCAGTATTCATAGACCATCTTTTACTCCTTAAAGCTGTCTTTAGCTGGGTATAAATGATTTGATAAATATGTAACAGAGAAAACTTAAGGTTCTAACTTCTGAGATAGCAATGAGTTTCTTTGATGTGCGTGGTAAAGGATTTGCAGCTCTGAAGGTCAAGATATTATGCCTGAATCTACAGATATAATCCTAAGCACATTCATATTTCTCAAAAATATTATTTGATTTTAGATAATGGACAATATTACTTGTTTTTGCACTTTATATTGACCTTACCGAATATTATGGCTGGTTTTGCTGATTCGTCAGCTGTGATCAATTATGTATTTAATTTGGGTACAATTCATTAACAATAGACACATGGTATGCGCTTTTGGTGCCTTGTTTGTTTAGCCATTCACTTATTTACCTACATGATATACCTCTCTACCTGTAGGAGTTACTACAAGTGCACATTTGCTGGATGCAATGTTAGGAAGCACATCGAAAGAGCATCGTCAGACCCTAAGGCTGTTATAACAACCTATGAAGGAAAACATAACCATGAACCACCGGTTGGTAGGGGCAGCAACCAGAATGCAGGATCACAACAGAAAGGGAATAACAACATATCTAGTAATCAAGCTTCACTTTCAATAGCAGACTACAGCAACACTAACCAGAGGCCAATTGGGATCTTACAATTCAAGAGCGAACAATAGTAACATCCATTTTGACTCTGTTCAGGACCTTGCTGTTCACTGTTATTTGGATGTTCTTTTGGCAAATATCGGATGCGTACAATTCGTACAGTCATATGGCATAAAAGGTTCTTAAAGTTTGATAATTCAATGGTGTTGGCTCGCAGTTTTTTTTCTATAGATACACAAGATAGCTGATTACCAGCCTTTCTAGTTTGTACATGTTATTGTCGATGCATGCAAAATGTAATACCAGCTAGATGGAAGCTATTTATACATGTTTATGATGGTTTATAGATGGATAAGTGGTATAAATGTTTATCTTAAAACTTCATTCCCAACAAGGTCTTGTATGTATTGTAATAAGATTGAAAAGAGAGGTGAATGTACAGATTTTTTTTCAGTTAAGCTTGCTTGTTGTAATTTGTAAATTTATCAGAGCCACCCCAGTGCCCAGTTTTTGGCTGGTGTTAGTTTCATATCTAGCCCAGTTTGTTATGCTTTCGTTTATATATACATATTTTGCAATATTATGCGTCCTTAGTCTTGTGTTAGCACAAAAAAGCATATATATGGTGGACAATCATCGTCTACTATTTTTTTTTTTAGTTCAGGTGCTGCTATTTCTTGTCAGTTCCTAGGGGCTGTAAATTCAGCCTGAGAAAAATATCTTAATTTCCCTTTATTTCAATATAGTAATCAAATTCAAACTCAGTGTTTAGCAACAAGTGATTCATGTGTACAGGCTCAATGCTGTCTCGGATGTACTATTGGCATCCCTGCCCCACCACTAAGAGGTACCGTACACTAGATTTTCTCAACTTTAGGACTTCCACTGTTTCTAGCATAAAGGCAGTAACCCAAGGAAACATTTTTATAATCTATGTGCCTAACAATATTTGCAATCTGATCTCGCGGGCCCTATTTATTACTGCAAAGGTTTCATGCATATCACTGTCAAGATCTGCTAGAATGTCATAATCTAATGTTGTTGCCTCGTCTCAGAATCTCGGTTACTGTTGGGTTAGTTGAGCTTAAACCTTTTTGAAGAAAAAAAAACATTGGGTCACACCCTCCATGAATAGTTTCAGAGTGAAATTTGATAAGGACATTTGATCCTATGGTAAGCAGTGCTTAACTTATTTTATTTCTCTTAGGTAGTGACTTCCTGAACAACACTTGAAGCCAAAGTTATCTTTGGCTGAGTGCTTATGTCCTGACATGATAACATCACCTTAGTAGGACTAATCATGTGTGATAGTATCTTTGAGGGCTTTTTTTTTTGTGTGCTTGGATACCTCATATAATTTTCTGTGGAAATTGTATTATAATCCTTATGTATTGCGTCTTGAAAGCAAATAACATGACGCTTCTGCTTGTATCATGTATCCATTTCAGATGCTACTACTATATGATATTTGTTTGAACCCTCCAAGTGGAATCTGGTCAAACCAATCAATATGACTTCTGGAATAATATAGCTAGATCCACAAATTTTCAGATATACCCTAAGCGTAACTTTTGACGTCAATCTACAGTTGTCTTAAGCTTCTGAATAATATCGGGCAGGCTATTCGGTGGTTCAGGATAACAGTTTATCTGTTGCTTACCATGGCTATCAAATGTTATTTCGCTAAGAAACCTGCAATATTCACATTGCATCCTTTGTTGAAATTGTATTCTGGTTTACTATTTGTGGTTACTAGTTTCGCTAAAACGACAAACGCAGATGACCTTTTTCTTATCAGTTACCATGAACTTCCAAAGGACCTTTTAAGATTGTTTCTTTTCCCAGAAATCTGAATGCTAGCAATGTGAGCCCTGGACCTTGAACCGGAAGCACCATTATTTCCTCTGATGTTTTGAACAAGCCTTCACGTTCTCATGCCCACTAAAAACTGAAGCAAAATGCGATTACTATGGGTGCAAAACATTTGTGGTCACAGTACTCATCTCCAATTGGGCCATACCAAAAGCCTATCTTCTCTACTGCACCCCTAGCTTTTTCTCTTTCCAATTATTATTATCTAACCTAGTGCCCAGGTACACCTTTTTGTGATCCAATGGTGCCCAAAATCATCTCTACTGGAACAGAGTTGTTGTAACATTGTGGCACTAGGAATCTGCACATTTTTCCCAGATCTGGACTGGATTGGAGTCTATGAAAAAAGTTACACAAGAAAGGTGGTACAAATCATTGAAATTTTCACCACTTGCTCAGCAGCACTCACTGACTTCTCTACAAGCTGATCTGGGCATGTTCACAGAAATCATGCATGTATACTATATAGTGGCATGCCCTCTTCTCCTGTAGCTTTGCTTTGGAATCAAGGAAACATACACTTGAAAATGGTGGGGCTCAGCCGCTCAGGATCTCAACGACTGACCCAAATTGCTGGGGCAACTTTGGGTGGCATGTCAGGGTGCGGATCTTATCCATCAGATGTTGAAGCTGGAGTCACTTGAAGTAGAGAAAAATATGCGCTTATTAAAAGCATGGTTTAAGGATACTGTGATGCTGATGATTATGGTGAGAAGCCTGCCAACCTGCAAACTGTCTCATACTTATATCCCTGTAAACATAGACCATTTATCTGACGTAGCTAAGGTAATATTTACTTGGTCATTCAAGTACCTGAACACTTGAACAGCATCTGAAAACAACAATTCAACCTTGGATGCATATAGCAAGTGGAGAATAACCCAAGTATATGTAATGCATGCAAGGTTATTGATTATTCATATGAACTTTATAGACCCTTCTGCTGTAATTATTTACAAATGCCCCTCTTACCAATCTGACTGATGGGCATTATGCTCGTCCTACCACTAATTAACGGCATCTATGTCCCCAGAACCCGCAATTAATAACCGCTATAAAAGACCAAGAAAAGGACAGAACAGGAAACCCAAAATCAAGATTATATCGATAAGCATCGCCATCACGGCGATGTCTGACTCCTATGTTCTAGCAATTAAAACTGCAGGGGGAGGAGAAAAAAAAATTATCAGACTCTCAAGTCCTCCTTGCCCTCGTCCAGCTCCAGCTCCACGAGGTGGCAAGAATAGCTGGCCTTGCAGGTCTGGTAGAACATGGTGGTGATGACGGTGTCAAGCACACAGATCATGGCGTGGATGTAGGCGACGAGGATCCCCTCGCAGAGCATGCCAGTTGTCACCTTGCCGCCGGTGAGCGTGTACGGCCTCATCACCCTGAGATGGAACAGCGCCTCGACCGCCGCGGCGGCGAGGCTCGCCGGAAGCGACGCCGCGACGGCGGTGGCCGCGTCTCCGGCGCGGAGCAGCATCAGGACCGCCTTGAGCATGGCGTCCGCGCCGCCCTTCCCCTCCGCCGCGGCGACCACCGTGGCGAGGTTGCACACCGCCGACGCGTTCGCCAGCGCCACCGAGTAGACGATCACCCCCGCCGCCGAGAGCGTCAGAACCGCCCTCCCGCCGCCGCCGGAGTTGGGGACGGAGATGGAATCCGAGGGGGGAACTGCTGCGCCGCCGCCCAGCAGGTGCAGCGCGTCGGCGGCGTTGAACGCGGCGAGAAGCGCGGCGAACACGGCGGCGTTGGCGAGCACGAGCGCGAGGCAATTCACGATCTGCGTCGCCGCCATCGCCGGGTACGACGACCGCACCAGCTCGGCGACGGCGGCGATCGACGACGGCTGCTTGCGCCGGCGCATCCGCTGCGGCGGCTGTGGCGGAGGAGGAGGAGGAGGATTCGAGCAGGAGTGGACGGCGAAGGCCTTGGCGAGGAGGAGGAAGGAGAGGGAGAAGGGGAGGGAGGCGAGGAAGGCGCAGGCGCGGTGGGAGAGGCGGTGGCTGAGGAGGAAGAGGAGCTGGGACGCCGGCGGGAACCCGGCGGCGACGAGGGCGCGGCGGAGGCGGCGGGAGAGGGCGCGCGACGGGGCGAGGAGCGCCGGGTGGGAGCGCGAGAGCAGCGCGGCGGCGGAGAAGGGCAGCGCCAGGAGCGTCGCCGACGAGGACCAAGGGTGGTACTGCCGGAAGAAGGCGTGCAGCGCCGCGCGCACCACCTTGCCGGCGGCGCTGCCCATGGCGGCCTTCGATCCCTCCCTCCTCTGTCCTCTCTGATCCTAGCTTCGTTCCTCTCACTTCCACACTTGAGGTTGAGGAGCTGCGTGCTTTGATCTTGCTCTTGATCTTGGCTTGATGGTGATGATCCTTATAAATGTGTAGGGGTGGTTCTTGTGGCGTTGGTGATTGGTAGTGTGGAGAGGGGAGATTTGGTTGATCGTTTGGTACTACTATGTGGTGTCGGGTGGATGTATTTGAGGTATTTGTTGGAGAATTTGAGATGGTTTTGGGATTTGTGACTGTGGGATTGCAGGGTTTTGGAGTATGGTGGATGTGGGTGTGGTTTAAGTGCTTGAATGTTGGGACTTAAGTGGGGTTTGGTTTTATGGGAGGGGTTGGGGTTTTGCTTTAAGCTGTAGAAAGTGGAAACCATTTGTTCTGTCAATAAGACATGGTATTACTCGGAATAGAGTAGTAGTCCTATGATTGAATGGATCTTGCTTTTCGTTTCCTTGGAGGGGAATGCCAACCACCATGGGGGGTGATTGGGTTAAAAACTCCCCTGACAGGTTTACTGGGAAAACAATGTTTTGGCACGATCAGTCCTCACCTTACTATGGAGTCTTTTTTGTGCTAAAATTCATCTCAATAAGACATGGTATTACTCCACCAGAAGACGGGAATGATGCTCCTTGACGGTGGGGATCTAAATGTGGTAGAAAGTAGAAACTCATCTCAACGTGTTCTATTACTGCCCCATCGATTTGCTACAATCTTCATTCAAATTGGTTTGCAAGAGAACAGAGCATCCTTACGTATTCAGTTTTTGCTATTCCTTGCTTGACACCTTTAATATTGTTCCATTAGTTTGTGGCTATGGGCCAAACCTTCATTCAAATTTATTGCAATTCATAGCTACATATGGATTTAGCACTTTTGTATCATTCGCTCCAATCTTTCATGAAAATCAAGTTATGTTGATGGTAGGCTAAGCATAAAAAAACACGAAAGTATATTAAGAAAAAAGAAAGAAGAGATAAGTGTTGGAGTGGGTTCCAAGCACAGCAACAACAAAATCAATGTACCGGTTAGCCACGTACTGCATTTTGTTTTCTTTTTGATTGAGTAGCTCCTTGGTCAGCGTAATTAGGTGCATTTTCCCAACCCACTCAACCTCGCTCATCAGTAGGTAAATGATTTGATTGATGTACAAACAAAGCAGCAAATATGAACTTCAAGGCAGCTTTTACAGTCTGAAAACAAATAAGCCCATCTCCACTCCTACTGACATATGAGCACTCGAATTTACTGTAACCTGACGTCAAATTCTATTAATTTGAAAACTTGTAGATATTGAACAAAGAATCCAGCGAATCTTAGCACTCGAATGTACATCCAAAAAAAGGGCAATAAGTTTTGAGTTTCTTTCGTCGTTGGTGACGGTACACGCATCACTGGCTTGACGACACCTACCAGCACATTCTCTTGCTTGGGTGCTCCCGTACGGACTGACGAGGTGCCAACAGAATGAATACAAAAATACTCTGTTCCATTTACACTTGGAACAATAACAACTTAAAAAGTGGTTCATACTTGTAAAAGCACAATAAAAAAATCGAGGCAAGCTTTAGCCAAGAACCAGTAGTCACCAGCCCTCGGCAGCGACTCTCTATCAAAAGGTTACACCGACTTTATTCAGCCTCTACGCGACCGCAATTGACCGACATTAGCTCTGATCGCCGACACACTAACCAGTTATTTAGTGTGATATATATATATAAAAAGAGGGGACATTCTGGTCCATCAAATGACCCCTTTATAGTCGCTCACGTCTCACCATCACACCACATTCCATGATCCAATGGTGGCACAATTATCCTTCCAATCTAAACCGTCATTACCACAAAATTGATGGATAGGTCATATCAGGCCACTGATGAGCCGGCATGGCGCATAATATTCTATGTAAGATCCCGAATGATTGCCGCACCTTATTTTAGGAAAAAAAAAAGGATGCAAAGGTTTGGGGTGTGACAATGATCAAACTATGAAATAACAATTGCACAGAGAATTCCTGGTTTACAAATAACAGGCAGGGAAAAAGTGGAGTATTAATTTACCTGAATGCACGAACTTGAGAAAGTCTGATGACCACCCAGCATTGACAAATAACGGATCCCTTCACTTTTTGTAGGGACCCGGACACCATGGATTCTGTGGGAAACCACTGACAGGAGCATGTGAAGCAGCTCACCTGTTGAAGGACGTCCTCAGATCCTGCATGGGAAGCCAGGTTGCCATCCATTTACAGGTCTAAAACGTAGTGATCTGGGAAGGCCCTGCGCTAAATTGTCAAAGGCATCAACAAACTTCAGAAGGCGACACCACTGGTTGGCGTCAAACGGAAGGAATACATTCTTCCTCATGGTCTTGAGCTCAATGAGGGGCTTCTACAAAGAAATATTTAATATTCCATTCTCTCCTACGAAATGATAGACCAGTGAGGCTAGGCTAGTTCAGTGGCGCGATCATTGGTAAGCCAAAGATGAGGGATCATATGGATCCATACTGTAGACCCTGGCATCATAGGCCGGTGTTTGGCTTTAAGCTGTCACCAATGGCAGGCCAAGAGGCATAAATAACTAAGGATTAATGTGATGATCCACTACTCAGGTCTAAGATAGTGGGTGCATGGGATATAAACATGAATGATCAAGGACAATGAGTAAGGAAGAGCTAGCAACCCATTAATGGCAAATATTAGATGAGCATTTGTCATCAGAGAACACATTTGCCTTTCTTAAACGAGCATTAAGAGACCCCTTAAATCAGGTTTAGCTGAATGTACCCGTGCAAGAGCCACATCCAGTACAAAATAAAACAGCGGGATCTACAAAATCCTGTCATTTCGGGAAGTGGGGGTTGAGCAGCCCAGATATTTCGAGGAACCCAACACGGTCACGGCCTCCAAATATCTTCTTCAGTTTGTCGTCACAGACTATAATCTTCTTGTTATTTGGATCCTGGTTGCAGAAACAATAGAGAATAATCAATTGTTTGGCCAGAGAAGTCCATAGTGCATCAGCAATGATGTAATAGGTGCTACAAGAAAGAAGCACCTAAGAATGATTGAAATGAGGGCTAACAACAACACATGCGCCAAACAAATTAAAACCAGGCAGTCGATCTCAGTGGTCATGCTGCCACAGCGCAATGCAGTAAATTGTGAATATTTGGATCCGTAGTGGTGATTTGTTCTAATTGCGCAAGAAACATTAATTTGGGGGGAAATCAACATAGTAGAAAGTCCACTGAATTCCTAGTTAGGCATGCCAATGGGAGTGCACCGTGTTTGTGGTCCATACTGCTCAGGTTCATCAATGATTGTAGGCATGCCATAAGCTTTCTGCTGGGGGCAACCCTTCAACATTTTGCATCCCATTTTTTCTGCTTATTGGACAAGCACTAGTCCAGTCCTACAATCTGCATGTGCAGTGGAGTTTACCCACAAACCTCTACAGTTAGAGTGCTGAATCTAATTAATTAGACAGTGTGAAAACAGCCCATTGATTGCTCCCAAACAAACACAGGGTCACAGACCAATGAGCTAAACACAGGGACACAGACCAATGAGTTGCCCTCGATTAAGGATCCAAGCCTAAGTTAATACTTTGGATGATTTTGTGCCTAAGACAAAAAAAGGATCCCAAGACACAGTCAAATGCAACGGAATAATTGACAGTATGGGTGGTTTAGGGAAATCGCAATGTGGTCCATAGTGTCAGGCATGGTAATTACCCCCTGCCCGAAAAAGCATAGCGCCCCCACAGATGCCGTAGTTCCTCCTAGCTATCATTTCAAATGTACCAGACAAAACAAGCATTGAATCCAGGTAATGAAATCTTTGCAATTGTATTGCTGCAAATGGAAAAATCTATGACCCAACCATTCACGAATCACGATAAGAAACTGAACAAATAGAAAAGTAGTTTGTTAATTACTAGCACAGCAGTAGAGCCTTCACCTCTCCGCCCAAAACCGCGCAACACATTTTGCGGTTCCAACCAGAAATGACATTACTGTATTCCCTCCTCGCATCCCCCTACCCCCAAATTACTTCAGCAACCGACTCAATCAGTTCAGAACAAAAAAACATCGACACAATGTAGCCGCCAATTAGCACACCTTCACAGTACAGGGGAGAAATTCATCGGGGACTGAACCTGGAGGTTGTTGCCCTTGATGTGCGCCCAGACGAGCTTGATGGCCTCGGTCCGGGGCAGCTCCGCGGCGCCGCCGACGAACTCCCGCAGCTCGGGGGAGATCGGCTTGGGCTTGGTGATCCCGCTCGCGGGCCTCTTCTTCCCGCCCTTGGCCTTCCCGACCCCCTCCGCCGTCGCCTCCGCCCGCACCGCCACCGCCACCGCGCACCCCCTCGCCCTCCTTGACCTCACTGACACAACCTGCACTCCCACCGCCGCGGGCGCACGCCGCAGCGCGGCGGGGCACGCGAGGAGCTCGCCGGAGCGGATGGCCGCCGACGACATCGCCGGTCCGCTAGGGTTTATCCTCCCGTGTCGTTTTGCTGGGGATAAGGTTTCGCGATGGGTTTGCGAAGCGAGGCCAGGCCGCGGAGTAGTAGGGCGGCGTGGCGCATCCTGGCCGTTCGATCGAGGAGGATACGGATCGGACGGAGGAGATTGCTTCAGAGCCTTATCCGCCCTTTCTAACGTACGGGACAAAGACAACGGTCGGTAACGGGCTGGAACTGGATCCGCATGGGCCCATAAAGGTTGGTCCCACTAGTCAGTCAATGGTGGTTTGCGATGGGCCGTGGTGGTTGCCGCGCCAGGAAGATGATGGGCCCAGCCCATAGTGACGGGTCAAGCCCAAATAAATGCGCGCGCGCGCGCGTAAGAGGCCCATGCGGCCTGGCCCGTTGTGTTGCTGACGTCACCTCGTCTTCACCGCCGGAGGGGAGTGAAGCGGCTGGGTTGGGTTCGCCTTTTGGCCGTTTTCCCCTTTGGCGTCCTCATCCTGTCATCCATCCACCCACCCCGCGGTGAGGCAGGAGGAGCGGGAGGGAGGTAGCCATGGTGGTCAGCTCGTTCACTGGACCCGGGATTGGGATCGGTGAGTGAACCAAGCACTCCTTCCTTTCGGGCGTCGGATTTTCAGATCTTGCGGCTGCTTTGATTCTTGCTCCTTTGGTAGGTTTGTTTGTTGATTCGTTGAGATTCGTGCAGGGTTCGGCGTCGGCTGCGGATTCGGCGTCGGATGGGGGTTTGGAGGTGAGAGGCTCTCTGCGCTTTCTTAGCGTCACTGATTGCTTTTATACTTTCTGGATGACGATTAGTCTTTTTTTTTCTTCTTCTGAAGTCGTCAGCACTCAAAAACTCAAATTGGCTATCAAAATTATTGGCTGGATTGTAGTTCTTAAATTCAGTCTGAACTCTTCATCAGTAGCCTAATTCAGCGATGATTTCTTTGTGCTATGATGAATGTGGCGGAGTGGTATTTGATTTATGGCGGTTCACACGACTTGGGTAGTATCAGTTTGTCTCCAACTATGTAAACATGGGATTATGAACTCCTTCCCGATTCATACATAACTAACATTGCGCACGGCTTGGTTTCCAGACAGCCGCGTAGGTGTTTACCTTACTTTCAGAATGTACACTTCACAGCTCACATATGAGTTATTTAGTGGTCGTAGAGTAATCTGAATCCAATTCACCTGCATAATATGCTCTGACTAAATTACGCGAAGCCACGTCTTAACTTTGCTTTTACAAGCATCCTTCTATAATTAATTAATTATTTCTGAACCTAGAAAACCATCATACCTTAGCCAACCATTGATTTGTGATTGCTCGACTCCTAGTTTACAAATAAGTGATGTTCTGGACAGCGGTGTCCAAAATGAAACTTTGACTAATACTTTGACAAGTTGTTTAATGGGGAGATTGAGGGCCCTGCCCTTGAGCTAGATGACTCATTTGACGATATCAACAGATGCTTTGTGAGAAGAATCCAGGAGGCAAAGATCGGAGAGGCTTTGAAGAGGATGAAGGGCGGTAAAGCGATGGGCCCTGATGGTATCCCCATTGAGGTGTGGAGATGCCTAGGTGATAGAGCGACGATATGGTTAACTAAGCTTTTTAACCTCATCTTTCGGTCTAACAAGATGCCTGCAGAATGGAGGAGAAGTATATTAGTACCGATCTTTAAGAACAAGGGAGATGTTCAAAGTTGTACTAACTACCGTGGCATTAAGCTAATGAGCCATACCATGAAGCTCTGGGAGAGGGTTATTGAGCACCGTCTAAGAGGAGCGACGAGTGTGACCCAAAATCAGTTTGGGTTCATGCCTGGAAGATCGACTATGGAGGCGATTTTCTTAATCCGACAGTTGATGGAGAGATATAGGGAGCAGAAGAAGGACCTGCATATGGTCTTTATTGACCTCGAGAAGGCGTATGACAAAGTACCAAGAAATGTCATCTGGTGGGCCTTAGAGAAGCACAAAGTCCCAACGAAGTACATTACCCTCACTAAGGATATGTACAAGGATGCTATGACATGTGTCCGGACTTACGATGGCGACACCACTGACTTCCCTATTAGGATAGGCCTACATCAAGGGTCAGCATTGAGCCCTTATCTGTTTGCTTTGGTGATGGATGAGGTCACTAGGGATATACAAGGAGATATCCCTTGGTGCATGCTCTTTGCTGATGATGTGGTGCTAGTCGATGAGAGTAGGGAAGGTGTTAATGAGAAGCTAGAGCTATGGAGACGCACATTAGAGTCGAAGGGGTTGAGACTTAGCAGGACCAAGACTGAGTACATGATGTGCAATTTTAGTGGGACTAGGCATGAGGATGGAGACGTTAACCTCGATGGACAGGTGGTGCCCCAAAAGGATACTTTTCGGTATTTAGGATCGATGTTGCAACAGGATGGCGACATTGATGAAGATGTTAAGCATAGAATCGCAGCAGGCTGGATGAAGTGGCGTCAAGCCTCTGGCGTCCTCTGTGATCGGAGGGTGCCACAAAAGCTGAAGGGGAAGTTCTATAGGACGGCGGTTCGACCGGCGATGTTGTACGGGGCGGAATGTTGGCCTACTAAAAGGCGACATGTCCAGCAACTAAGTGTAGCAGAGATGCGGATGTTGCGATGGTCTTGCGGGTACACAAGAAGGGATAGAGTTCGGAATGAAGACATTCGAGAGAAGGTCGGGGTGGCACCCATTGAGGAGAAATTGATCCAACATCGGCTGAGATGGTTTGGACATGTCCAACGGAGGCCCCCTGAGGCGCCGGTGCGTATTGGGGTCCTAGGACGGGCCAATAATATAAAGAGAGGTAGAGGTAGACCTAGATTGACTTGGGACGAAGCGGTAAATAGAGACCTTAAGGAGTGGAGTATTTCCAAAGAGGTAGCTTTCGATAGGAGTGCTTGGAGAATAGCTATCAATGTTCCTGAGCCTTGAGTTTTGTTTCTTGGGTTTCATCTCTAGCCTACCCCAACTCGCTTGGGACTAAAGGCTATGTTGTTGTTGTTGTTGTTGTTGTGTATTTATAAGACATAACAAAAGTATACTTCATGGAACTTCATTTTGGACATATCTTCCCTTGTCAATTATACAATTTCAATATATACATAATAATATGCAAACAAAGTTTAGAATGGCTGACAACCTATAATGTCACTAATTTGTGACTGGAGGGAGTTGTATTCAATTATAATGCCCAATCATGATCAAGAAATGACATGCTTTTGCTTTTCTTTTCTACTGCAGGAATGCCTCTTAACATGTTTGGCTTGGGCATTGGTATTACTTCTAAGCTTATCAACTACTATACCACTCTACATCGCTTATGTTTACATCTTAGTTGATTAAATTCATCTTGTTAAATAGGTGGGGGCTGTGGAGTTGGTATTGGGCTAGGATGGGGCTTTGGCAATGCTTATGGGTGTCAGTATCGATCTTCAAGAGTCCAGTTCCAGGGAATTGAATTTCATAAGAAGGCTGAAGGAGATGAAGCCCCAAAAGTTGTTTCACCAGAGATTGCTGAAAAGTCTCGTCCTTATGGCTAGTATTCCTGCCACCATATCTGAAGTGCAGTTTAATTGCATACCTGTGGTTACTTGGTAGCAATGTTGTGCTACACTTATTTTCATTTCTGTTGTAACCAGAATTATGTTAATGGATGGAATTTTCAACTAGGAAGGAATGACCCTAGTATTAGGCCTACATGCAATTCAATTCTTTTCATGGTTGCTCGTCCCCTATCGTTCATTGTTACTTTTATGAGTTGCTCTGAATTTGTTTGTATTTTTATACAGCTATCATCGCTAGGCATGGTCTGAAATTTGAATGCAGGCCATGATCTTATTGAATATAAGTTTACTGAAAGCATCAGTATCATGACCTTCCATTGCTTATTTCTCCCTAAGCAGTATGAGAAATATAGTTTAAATTGTTTTTTTTTCTTATGACTATCAGTAGGTCTAACTTTAAAAAGATGAAGAAAATGCTATCCCAGAATGTTCCAAAGGTACATTTAAGGGCAGGTTTTATTTAGGTAGAACCAACAGAAGGTTAGAAAAACAAAAGGTGGATATTTTTGCTGATCTGTTGGTAAATGCGGCAACTGCACACTGGAATCAGAACACCTGGTTAAGTATGTCATAGCATCCATGGACCTGGCCTGATGGTGATCGCTTGCACTGAAGTGTCGTTTTCACTCTGGAACACTCAGCGGTGTCTTTCAGTGATTCTTCCAGTGCAAAGCCTCTCATACATTAAATAAATGGATGGTCAAGGGAAGCAGCATCGTTCTTTGATGTTGTAGAGCTTGCTGACTCTGCCTCCCCAGTCCTAAACCAGTATGACTGCCGGAATGAAGCTGCACCGCTGGGGACATCCTCCATGACCCATTCAAAGCCCTTGGGGTAGTAGATCCCAGTCCTTGGGTGTGGCACCCACACTGATGTTTCTGCTGACCTAACTTCAGCAGACTCCAGTCGCCTCATAAGGTTAGTCCTTTGCTTGTTCTTAACTTCCCTGCATATGGCAATTTAAGCAGTTACTTCAAAGAACAGAAATTATGCTGCATGTGGCTATACAAGTCTTTTGCAGTATAAAATGAGATCTATCATCGTTGTTCAGCCATGCTTTGTGAGCAGAAGCAGCCAGAATGAACATCTATCTGATAACTGATGGTTTGTCTTTGCAGGTTCAAGAGTGGATTACTAGTTACCGGAAGAGAGCTGTTGATTTCGCTAGTGCATGGCGGCCCATTGGTGCAGGCTGCAGATGTTAGCAAGATGCACTGGTGGGTTATCCTTGGCAGTAACCAGCTGATGACAGTTCCTCCTTGTTTGGTACCTCCCTCGTCCTCAGCCCAGTTATTTATACCCTAGGCTTAGCCTTGCAGACACATGCCACCACCAATTATCCATGGTCCAGGCAATAAATCATACACCTTACATTCAAATTATGGATAATTGGCATGCTTAATATACAATAAAGTTAACTAGAAGTGAGGTTAATACTGGTTTGGGGGATTACAAACGATTTTGTTCGCTGATGCTACTTTCCGATTGGGTTGCTAAAATGATGGTTTTAAGCCTCTGATTGGACCCCTCTGGACAAAACACCATTGGAACTTATGCTCATAGAATCTGAAGTCAGTTGTAGCATGAAGTGCAGTCTTGGACTGTACTGTTGCTAGTTTGTGGCATCATGCGACAGCACCACCGATGCTGTAGCTAGCATTATTAGCAAAGAGGAACATTGGCTCTAAGAACAAAAGATGGGAACATGACACAATCACACAACTAGTAGAAAAGCTATTACCTAAATTTGTTGGTCAGCGTTGCTATTTTAGCTGCAAATATAAACTTGTGGATTCCATGGAAACAGCATTGACATGTTGACCCAATGATAGGTGAACTTGGTGGAAATCCATCTGGAATTTATTTCTCTTGCAGATTTGGAGCTATCCTCACTCGCACTCAGTAAAGATTTTTTTTTCCCTTTACTTACTGGGTGGCTGTCTCCAGAATTTCTGCACATGGTACTTGTAAGCTGATCCATCTTCCCCATACATTCTTCCTAATCTGATCGGCACCATCAACAATCGGTTTCTTCTGCACAATAATGGAGAGCATGGGATCTGGCTCTCCCCTTCCTGAATGTATTGGTGTGGCGCAAAACTAAAGACAAAGCATTTTATCACCTCATGCTGCTCTTTTCCTAGGCCCTCCAGATTTGACAGTGCAGCAATCACAGGAAGCACGGAATTATGATCTGTGACAAAAGGCATGAATAGGAGTTGTACTAGGACGTGCCTTCGAGTGGAATAAAGCTCCTGATTTTGTTCTCATCAGTTTTGATTCCTCTGTTTGCTCCATTGCTTTCCGTGGAAGGGCAGGAAATAATGTTCCGTGCTAGTTGGGTATCTTTCTATACACATCAAAATAAGCCTGTGAGATCTCAGTTGTTTTCTCGACAAGAAATCCTTATTGAGTTGCAGATTATTGGGGCTTGTTTTTGGCGATTCTTTATCCAGAAGAAATTATGCTGGAAGCTGTCAGTTGGAAAAGAAAGCTTGCTTCTCCCTAACTGTAAAAACAGTTGCCACCACACAATGAACTGGATTCGTGTGGACACAGGAACAGGCTGTGAAATCATTTTATGCTAAATTTGCTAATACCATCCTTCGAATGAAGAATCTTAAAGTGTAATCAATTGCATCTTAAATCGGCAACTTCTAATGGATTGGAAACGGATTACGGATGTTCTTTAATTTTCAGGTTTGCTGCTTCCTAGCTATCCAACATGCAACTATTTATTCTATTTGTTTCCGAATCATATTGATACCTTTTTTAAAAATGAATCTTATTGATATACTTTGATTTGTCTTTCTGACTGCATGAGTCTTTTGGGTAATCGCTGGAGATGATGCTGGACCGCAATGGGCCTGAATGTAGACAGCAGAACAGGAAGATGCAGTCCACACTGTTTACAGGATGTAGAGGTAATCTGTACTTTAGGCCCAGCAAGAGAATACAGCACATTCCAGTATCTCTTGCCTTACATTATTTACATCAATATAATACAGCAGTTGGAGATGTTCTATTCCTATTCTGCAACTCTGCTTCTACAGATCTCAAAAGGAAAAGAAAAAAAAAAAGAACTCCGCTTCTACACTGCACGCTTATTTATGGGGAATCGATCTTCAATGTGGTGGTTCACTCACTGATCGATAACCAATAGTCTTTTCAGATCAATTGGTTGTTGTTTTCTCTTTGCATCATCAACGTCACCCTGACTACATCCATGCATGCATGGCTTTGTCTACAACTATGACCTTTTGTCTTCAGAGAGAACGTCCTTTATATTCATATCTTTCCGGCTGCAGGTCTCTTTCGTGGACAGGATGCTACAATATGTGTAGTGTCGTGGTCGTCGTGGACGTAGCATCCAACAAACCGCTCAGCCATAGCTTGCCAAACGATCTTCCATACTGTTCCTGCCTGGCGACGACGTGTGCATCTTGCGGCATTCTTAAACACCCGTCCTAGTTTAATTTTATTAGTATAGTAATTTGTAAAAGCAGGCCACATGAGTGCAATTAATGTGCTCTAAAAGCGTGTTCATGTGAAGCTAGTTAATTAGGGCCATCTGTAGCAGAAAGGGACTTATGGAATGGATCATGAGACCAATGAGAAAGCAAAAATAGTTTCTTTTTTACAGAATAAAAACGAACCATTTCATTAGGACTCGGCTGGCATGTATGTATAGTCTGGCAAAGCAGAGTACTGCAGCAGAGGAATAAGGAACCACGATCTTGGGCGGCATTGTGGAGAGATCAACCACCACATGCAGTAATGCATACATGTATCAGCATAAAAAACAAACAAGCAACGAATTAGAAAGTTTCTACCGCACCTCTCGGATTTCTAGGGAGCTCTTTTGTTTGTTCGTTTGAAAAAAAAAAAGCACCAAACAACAAAGTTATTGGCAAATTAGCAATTCTCCCTTAACGTAATACCGTGAGGCTATATAATCCTTCATCACCTAAGATCCTGATGCGTGAAGTAAAAAATTATCCATGCAGGGAAGCTAAGTACAACCTGCCAACCTGTCGTTATTCATCATAATTGCAACATATTATCTTAACTTTGGCATGCATGGGCTTGCTTGTTGTGCGTAAATCATGGTTCTTATGTCCGAAATTTAACCTAGGGTGACATCCGAGTGGCTTTGTTTAGATGCGATAAGTTGTGACAAAAGATTTCACACTGAGAATTGTGCCCCGCACGTTTTTCAGTGTGATCTAATTCTCTCTTCAGCATGCACGCCACTTGTGTGCTGTTACGAACAAATCAATGCATATGCATGCATTTGTCGACGTGCCTAAGCATTATCATGGCATTATCTTTTGATCTTGTATTGTTTATTTGTACTGCCAAATTGGTAGTAGGATAGTGTGCTGCGTAGATACCGTATCTATCATGCTTGTGGCGTTTTCCTTTTTTGTTTTCCTAATTCTCTTGTGTAGTAGGCAAGGGCTGGCAACCTCACTCATGATTAAAAATGCGAATGGTCCATGTCCCCTGTTCATAGTTTTTTGCCAGGAAAGGTAAGACAGCACGATTGAAAAATATAAAAAAAAGGAAAGAAAAAACACATCGTGCTCAGACTAAACTAATATCACTGACCATGAGTTCCATGCAGCGATCGGTGTGATCTCTGAAAAAAATATATAGCACATATTTGTCAGTAGCCTGATAGTGGCAGAAATAATACGCAAGTCTAAAAATATTGGCACATCATTGTTTTTTAGATGTGCATTGTTCTCTAATGGATCTTTTCATTATACAATTAATGGGGTAGTGATGTATTGGAGGAAGGTGCTATTAGGTGGGGATCATAGAAAATGTATGACATAACTCTAAGGCATGCATCTATGCTTTAACCATGCCAGTGGCCATTTTCAAATTGTTTTTTGCTAATTAAGCAGGTATAAAGTTTCTGGTATGAGACCTATTCTAATAGAACTTTTGTCAAATCATGCGTTTATTTTGAACCAGTTCGAAGTATAATGTAACTCAATACTTACCATTAATTAATAAAGTAAGAAACATGCTTTGCATCTACTTAATTTGTGCATATGAAAACTTAAGGGAAAAGTCTATTTTTCACCCTCCAACTATAACAAAAATCTGATTTCCAACCTTTAACTACAAAACTGGACACAAAAAGCCATCCGACTATCAAAACCATGTAAATTTCAACCTTTGAGTGGTTTCAAAGGTGGTTTTCTATTTTCAATAATTATTAAAAAAAACAATTTAATATAAAATATTCATAACTAATTCAATTTAAATTAACAGAATATGAAACCTATGCCAAAAGTTCTCTAAAAATATAACCTACAAATTGGTACACTATGTAAAGCTATTTGAATATTATTTGTTTATGTTGCTAGTGTTTTATTGCTTTTCTAAAAATAATAGTAATAGAAATATATAAAATAAAAATAATTTTAAACGATGTATCAACGTATGGTCTATATTTGTACAAAACTATAGGCACGAGTTTTATATTTTTTTGACTTAAAATGAATTTATTATGATTTTTTTTAGATTAAATTATTGTTTAATAATTTTTGAAAAATACAAAACCACCTTTGAAACCACTCAAAGGTTGAAATTTACATGGTTTTGATAGTTGGATGGCTTTTTGTGTCCGGTTTTGTAGTTGAAGGTTGGAAATCGGACTTTGGTTACAGTTGAAGGGTAAAAATTAGACTTTTCCCAAAACTTAACGATATAGATATGTATAATGGCTTAACAGATCAAAACTACTTTGAACCGATCAAGTAGTTGTTCCTGTTCATGTCTTTGTAAATTGTTGGATTATGTTTCAAATATTAATTGTTGTGACTCATTACAAGATAGGTGTGAGGGTAGCTCGGGGGTGGCCCTCTTGAGCTGAAAAACATATTTTTACTCTTCTTATTTGTACTTCCTTGTTTAACCTTTTTGTGCCGGCTGATATATAGCTATGACTTTTACTCTTTTAGATGGCTTTGAACAGTTAGTGGTGCAGAACACCTGGTATAATAGGCGAGGGGATTAATAAGCAGACCAATGCAATGACATAAGGGTTAACGTAGACTTGTTCCCAAGGATGAGTGTTCTTACACGTCCAAACAATGACATATAATGCTTTCTCATTAATCAGTGGCATCAGTTAAAGAAATTAGACCTTGGCGCATGCAAGCATCAAAAAGGTGTGAAATGACCAAGAAATGTGTATGTATAGGCAATTTATGTAACAGTGTAAACGTTATTGATGGAGGCATTCAGCTCGAAAATCGTTGCACTTTCGTTGATATACAAATAATAAAGCCGGTCCGGTCAATTCCTTCTCGGTAGCCTGGGGCTCTCATCACGAAATCTTGTTGCTAGATATTTGAATCAGGAAGGAATACGTGTTGCCAGTTAGCTTATATTATTTTTTTCAACAAGCTTATATTATTTAAATCACATCAAATTCGTTATGGTTTTGTTCTGATGAGAAGCTGATGCATGCATTTATTCTGTTGAGCATCATCCCCGCTTTTCTGTACTCTGCTGTACCAGCCTGTGTACTAAGTCTAACAACACTATACATGCTGCTGTGGTTTTTGCTTTTCCTAGATTAAGGGTGCGTTTAGTTTCCCAGATTTTTCCAAAAAAAATACTATTCATCCAACTTTTCACTATTCATCACAACTCTTCCACTCACAAGCACTATTCATCTACAGTGTATTTTGGGTGAACAGTGTATTTTCGGGGAATCTTTCCCCAATCTAAACACACCCTAAGACCAACCCGGAAATATACAAACAGTGCTCACGCCAAAGGGATTTTATAATATCTACGGAGGCTGCGCTACTGGAAAGATGTTCCTATGCCTTTTTCTTTTATATAAATTTGATGAATTTAGAGAAGTTTATTTTAGGTTTTAGGACATGGACTACATTTTGAAACAAAAAAAAAGGAGTTGATTAGATGTTAAATCTGCGGTGTAGCATGCTGATCCGGTCCTGCATTATCAGCCGTGTTAGTGGAAGCTCGCTACCATGCATGATCATGCAATGACTAGATTTGTCGTAACAAATTCGCTCTGTTCCAAAGTTCACCTTGTTATAGATTTGTTCCAAAGTGGAAATCCTATTTTTGATTAAGTTTATTATAGGAAAGATATGTCAACATCTGTGGTATCGGGTTTAAGATGGTAACATGTTCTTTCTACACTTGTAGTAGAGAAAACAGTTCATGTTTTCTTCCATTGACTATGGACATACTATAATTGTCTGCTCGTTTTAATTTGGGAAAAGTTTATTTTTCACCCTTCAACTGTTATAAAAGTCTGTTTTTCAACCTCAAACTACAAAACCAGATACTAAAGGCCCTCCAACTGTCCAAACCATGCAAAATTGGCCCTTTTAGTGGTTTTGAGGGTCGTTTTGGATTTTCTAAAAATAGCAGAAATATTATTGAAACTTTAAAAAACCATAACTAATTTATTTTAGACCCAAAAAATATAAAATTAGTGTCAAAAGTTCTATTAAAATGTAACCAACCTATTGGCACACCATTTATTGTTATTTAGGTATTATATATTTATATTACTAGTTTCTTATTGTTTTTTAAAAATAATTAGAATAAAAATAAATAATATGCAAATAACTTCTAATGGTGCACCAACACGTAGGTCACATTTTTAGAAAAACATTTGCACCAGGTTCTAATTTTTCTAGTTCAAAATAAATTAGTTATGAATTTTTAATACAAAATTATTTTTTTAATTTTTTTGGAAAATACAAAACCACCTTCAAAACCACCCAAAGGGCTAATTTTGCATGGTTTGGATAGTTGAAGGGTGTTTAGTGTCTGGTTTTGTAGTTGTGGGTTGAAAATCAGACTTTTGTAATAGTTAGAGGGTGAAAATAGACTTTTCCCTTTTAATTTTCGCACTCCACTCCAGCTCAGCCCTTCAACCCTTGCATGCATGCATGTTCATCATTTTCAAGCTGTCTCCCATATCCATTATACATGATGTAAATAAACAAGGTTACGTTGACATGCATGGCGAACAAAAACATGTCGACACTCTGGAGAAATAGACGTAATATACATCAGTCGTCGTTACTGGTGTGCCCACAGGAGGAGCGGCGCCTCATACTGGCCGGAAACGTCCACCTCGCCGTCGTAGCAGCAGCACTCCTCCGCCGCCGCCTGAGCTGCGGCTGCGGCGGCCCAGAACTCCGATGACCACAGACCGTCCCTCCGGTCCAGCAAAATGTCGTCGTCAGGCAGGTCGAACCACAGCGCCGCCACCGCGTTCTCGTCGCCGCCGCCGCCGCCGCTTGTGGGCCCGGCCGCGGCAGCACGAGACGACGGCAGAGACCCGGCGGCACAAGACACCGCGTCATCGCCGTCGCATTTTCCGGCAACGAGCAGAGCGGTGTGGACGCCGTCGTCGCCAGCCGCGGCGGCGGCCATGGCGGCGGCGGCCCGGATGTCGGCGGGGGAGCTCGCCGGCGAGGTGGGGGAAGTTGAGGCGCGCGGCGGCGGCGGCGCCCTTGACGGCGAGCGCCGCCGCGTCGTTGGCGCGCGCGGCCATCTCGGCGGTGGGGAAGGTGCCGAGCCAGATGCGCGACTTCTTGCGCGGCTCGCGGATCTCCGACACCCACACGCCCCACTTCCGCCGCCGCACGCCGCGGTACGACGGGTGGTGCAGCTGCTGGCTGCTGCTGCTGCCCGCCATGGCCGCCGCAGCCTTGCTCTTCATCACGTGCTTGCGCTTGGGCTTGTTCGATTGTTGTCGTTATACGCTGGTATCGGAGGAGGGGGTGGAAGACATGGTGGTGGTGGTTGCATGGAGCACATCGGCATCCATGGCTGTCGCTATAGAAAGGTCGTTCATTGGTTCAAACTTCAAAGGCTACAATGTGCACTGCTGATTGAAAAGAAACGTACGTGCGGCAAAGTTCAGTGCTTGCTGTGACGATATATATATAGAGAGAGAGTATGTAGATCGATACATACATGCCCACTGACAATTTGATGGCTAAGAGTTAAGAGAAACCCACTAGACACCGTGGTATGGCTACGGACAGATGAGAACACGTTGGCAACCAACAACAACAAAAAAAAATGTGCCCTATTGAATTTGTGAAGAATTTTAAACATGCATTGAGGCGTCACCTGTGGCAACCATGGAAAATTGTAGTACTCCCTTCGTTCTAATTAAAATATAGCTTACTCTAATTTAGTTCTAATTTCTCCAACTTGAATCAAAGTTTATATATTGTTTGAGATATAAACTTGATTTTGTCGGAGAAGCAAAATCATGATACCTTCGCCCCCAAAATATTCCACCCAGGCTTGCTAAGTTTGTGGGTGAAGCTATCAAATTTTGTTGTTTTTCACCTATTCACATGCATGGGGATCGACTTCTTCTAATTCATTGTGAGAGGTTATTCAATTCGCATATATTCAATTAGAGAAGTGATTTTATGTCTAAAAGTAATTTTCTATTATCTCTAAGTTAAATTTCAACAATAAAGTGATTTCAGGAAATGTACACGTCTAGGGGGTGTTTGGATCCATGGGGCAAGAGCAAAAAAGAGCAAAATTTTTACCCTCAAGAAAAGGTGACAAAAGTTTTGCCATTAGGGGTGTTTGTATCCAATGGCAATACTTTTGGCAAATGGCATCTATTTTGCCCCTTTTTTTTTGCCATCTGCCTCCAAACACCCCCTTGGCAAAAGGGCAAATGCAAAAACTTTTGCCCATTTGCCCACTTTTTGGGCTACTTTGAAGGTAAGAGTTTTTTGCCAACTATTTTTGCATTTGTCATTTTGCCTAGGAGTGTTTGGAGGCAAATGGCAAAAAAAAAGGGACAAAATAGATGCCATTTGCCATTTGCCCATGGATCCAAACACCCCCTTGGTTTTTCCGGTCCCAAGGTCCTCCCAATTCATGCCTACGCAACCTGGTTGCGTTGCGCCACTCTATTCCATAGACTTCACTAGACAAGGATTTGTTTCCCTACTACTACAGGTATTAATTTTCCATGGATCTCCAAGTTATGCATGTTTAATAATTAATATGGCCTTATATATGGTGATATTATTGCAGTCGGCCTCCAATGTAACTAACGGGTGCACCTTCGAGGAACAGCTCCTTTTTTTTTTCGCTTTCAGACACGCGCCAGGTCTTCAGAGAAAACGTCCTCTTCATCTTTCAGGTGCCAGGTCCTTTTCGTGAACAGTATACTACAATATATGCATCGTGGACGCAAATCAGAAACCAACTTGACATAGCTTTCCAAACTGTTTCTGCTTGGAGGCAGCTTGCTTGAAGCATTCTAAAACACCGGTCTCATGTTAGCAGTTAATAAAAGCAGAAGCCACATGAGGGGTGTGCTCTGAAAGCGTGTTCATGCATGTGTGAAGCTACTAGGCCCATCTTTAATTAGCAGGAAGGGAGCTTATGGTGCATGATATATGACTATCTGAATGCTACCATAGATGAATTGGAAATCTGGCATGAGAGCTTGATTGGTGTAATGGTGTGCGTAAAAATGACGGTTCTTCTGTCTTGAGATTTATTATTAACCTAGCTAGAGTAACTTCTGAATAGTTGTACACACTTCCACTTTGCATCTGCAGAGAAAATAAATTTAGTCAATTTGGACAGGTTTTGGAGATTTATTAACTAATAACCTAGCTAGAGTCACTTCTGAATAGTTGTACACACTTTCACTTTGTATCTGTAGTGAAAATAAATTTAGTCAATTTGGCCAGGTTTTGGAACATCGAGTGTCATTATATTTTGAGCATCTGTCTAGTGTGCTGTTAATGAAGAAATCATTTCCGGTGCATGCATTTGCTGACATGATGCTTAAGCACTATGCATACTATTATTTCCGTTCTTGTTTCGCTATCGCTCATTTCAGTAATTTGTATATACCGAACTCGCATTGGACTACATGCCAGCCAGCTACTCTAATCAGTCATTTCTAACAAAATATTGGCAGCCAAATAGTGTGTTAATAAGTAGATACCGCTATCATGCATGTGGCTTTTTTCCTTTTTTATATTTAAGTGCACGATCTAGAGACGTCGTCAGGACAGAATTATTGGTAATTAATAACCTCATTTCTTACAAAAACTAGTATCCCTGACCATGAGTTCCATGCAACGACGTGATCTATCGCTGATAGAGTACTTGGTATAGCTGGTGGCCTGATAATATGATGCTACAAAAATAAATACACTCAAGTGTATGTAGACGACACAGGGAGGGTTAGGTTAGTGGAAAAGACGGGCAAATAATTGCAATTGTATTGCAATTTAGTAAGATCTTGCAACTTATTTCTAAGACAAGTAGGTCCGACAAGATGTGCATCATTATGTTTTAATAATGGATCTTTTGTTTATATATACATCATTGGAAGAAGGTGCTAATAGGTAGGGAGTGTATCCAGGAGCATGTCTGCAAAGATCCAGTGCTAGATTCAAAAGCTTTTTTCAGGATACTGGAAAATCTATAGCATTAAAATTAAAGCATATATTCAGAAGATTTTTTTTTGCTAAGCAACGTATATATGTACAAGTTTAAGGAATGAGAGAGATCAATTCAGATATAATAACTATTTTCAAATTAAATCATGAGCGTACGTATATATCTTCAAAGCATGCAATTGAAGCATCTGCTAAATTGCTGATTCTATTTACTTTAATTGAATATATTTTTGTTTGCATTTAGAAATATTAAAAATACAAATACACTGGTTTAACAAATCAAAACTAGCCACTCTGAACCGATCACGCAAGTCACTACCGGAGTGTTTATATTATGCCGCCACATAGACACTCGGCAGAGCATGTGTTTGCCGAATCGGAGATCTTAAAAGCTACGGGGATTTACCCCTCCTCCAGCGCGCCACGGTATTTCGAGGCGACGTGGTGAAAAACGGCGCAACCACGTCGCCCCGTTTTCGGACCCGAACTTTTCATGGACTGCCGTTTTATCTGTTCGCGTCCGTCATCCAAACCCTCCCTCCCCCGTCCCCTCTCTCTCTTCGGTCTCTCCTCCCCCGCCGCCGCCTCCGCCTCCTCTCCCTTCGCTCTCCACCTGCCTCCGCGGCTTCTCCTCGCTTCCTCCGCCGCCACCCCCTCCTCATCCGCCTCCTCCACCACCGTTGCGGCCCAGAACCCCAACCCCTTCAACCTCAACATCAACTTGCTCCCATGGCTGCACGAGCTGCGCTTCCCCCGCAACTTCCTCTGCCAGCCCCAGCCGCGGCCATCGCCTCCTCCGCCCAGTCCTCCGCCTCCGCCGCCGGAGGCTGTGGTTCCGCGGACGCGGAGACTTCCAAGTCTGCGGGTGACCATGGAGTACGACATTGAGGAAAGCGTGTTTGCAAACAAGGTGTCGTGCAAGCTCGCAGGGGGCCTCGCCAAGTTGCGGCTCTTCTTCTAGACCGACCCGCAGGGGCAGTGACAAGGGGGCGGGGAGGAGGGTGCCGCGCTGCAGCAGCTCTTCTCCAGGCCGGTGCTGGGGCTCATCACCAAGCACTTCTCCGTGCTCTACGACATCGAGGAATGCAACACGCTGCTCAGCAGCGGCGCTGTCCGGCTCCGTGCCTCGCACGATGCCAAGGTATCTTGCCCTTTCTCCCTTTCTGGAATCAAGATGCCTTTTAGAAAGTGACCAACCAAAAGGTGTTTCAGCATTCATATCAGGCGTATTATCTGCATATAAATTTCTTGTTTTCTTCACATCTTTCATCTAATAGATCGGGCTTACAGTCTACTGAGTTTCTCCTTTCATATGTCGTGATGTACCTTTCCTTGATTTATCAGCTGCAACAAGGGGAAATTTCGGTGATCACTAGATTGGGTGGCCCACTGTATAAACTCGAGCTATCATCCTTGGTGCCTTACAGTGGTCCGGTGAGTATCTATGTTCCTTCACAGGAAGTTGGAATATCTTGGGAGTGGGATTCGGGAGGCAGGATTCTAGGAATCCTGTGTCGGTGGTTTTCTTCAGAGCCTTGCATCTTCCACCACCACCATCATTAGCTCAAATAAACTAATAATGATCCTTTGTTTTTTTTCTGATTGAAGGATATAAATATATAGTACGGTCAAATGTTTGGTTGGACTGAATTGAAGTAGATTAAGATCATCCTTTCTTGAAAACCTGCCTTTTATTGTGGTCAGAGGGAGGTGTAATAATCTGATTAGTGAAGTGGTAAGTTTTTGGTTTAATCCTATATTCTAATCACTGAGACTTAGATGATCTGACGATATTATGAAAACACAATCTTAAAATTGATTGTTATTCTGTTGATCAATTGAACTATTATTTTATATAACAAATTGAGTTCTAATAATCAGAGGTTAGTCAATAGTCATTGTAGATTAGCATTTTTATGAGGACGAGAGATCCTTGGTATTTTTATGAGGTTAGTCAATAGGAATGCAGGTGCGAAGTTGTACTTGCCCGACTACAGGTGCAAGTGTAAGGCCCCTGACATCCTTGGTATATTTACATTTTTTTCATTTCTGAAAATCGACTTCATGATTAAACAATGGAAATACAATGGCATTATCTATATATGATTTCCTTTGCATTAGTGAGGTTTATCACCGCTAAATTTGACTAGGATATTATATCGCGTAGCATGTTATTTATGGTAACGGTGTAAATGAAGATATTCTTGAATTAGTTGTTTAGTTAGCAAGTTATAAAATGGATAAGCTGCAATGACCTTTCACTCACTGAATCTTTGTTTGGTGATTAAAATGAGCAAGTGAGTTCAGATTGGTTATGAGACTTGAAAGATAATGCCTTAAGATTTCTCTACATTCAGGGTTCACGTACACAGATCTTAGATTTCAACTCTGTTATAAACTAAGCAAGTGTGTTCAGATTGAAAATATTTTCACCCTTATCAGTCAGGTGTTATTCTGATTCTTTCTCCATTTACCAGTGCTCGGATAGCCGGCTGCCGCGGTGGCGAAGTACTGCACAAAGAATGACTTCAAGCAGCATGATCAATGCTCAGAGAAAAGCTACAGCTGAAAGCCTGAAACATGATTTTCCACAGTCCTAATTCGATTAGAAGGTTTTGAGATGTGCATATGTGTATATATAGGCACAGGATTGGAGGTTGGATCTGAAATATGGTTGCTGTGCAATGATGGTAGTGAGTTCGGTCAAGAGGATTGGAAGCTTGGGCCTTGCCTTTTTTATTTGGTTTATTTTCGCATTGAGATGTGATGCTTGGCTTTGTCACATTCGTTTTTGGTTTTGTGATATCACTATTTTTTTACAGAATAAGAGCTTTAATAAGAGATCAAGTGCATCTATAGTACGCTCAGACAGCTTGGTTGCTAGGTTCTCATTTTGCCTATTTTTGTTCTGTGTACACAATTGAATATGAGGCAATGGAAGGAAGAATATATGTCGTGTGATTTTAGTGTCCCGAGACTAGAACAAATCATATAAAAAGTTGAGGCATATCAAGTGCAGTAAGCATTTCACGAAGAGGCAGATTGTACTATTACATTTTCATACAATACTTGTGAAATCAATTAAGATTTAATATTTAAGTCATAAGTTTTCTTGGATCTTATATTGCTGAAACAAAATGATCTGACGAGCTTTAATTTGCCTTTAGTTCTTCTATGTTGTTTCTTTGTCAGTTGCATTTGTATTAGTGCGTTTATTCAGTAACGATAAAAGTTCATTTGTCACTCATTTCTATCGGTACTATACAATAGGGCGCGCGAAGCGCGCCCCCTTGTCTAGTGTTTATATTATGCCGAGTTTTTTCTTTATTGCACTCGGAATATGTATTCTTTGCAAAGTGCCCGACGAAAAGCTCTTAGCAAAGATGCAGACACTCGACATATAAATTAGTTTCCAGTTGTGAGTGTTCACGATATCTGCAAATTGTTGGGATCATTGTTTCAAAATAAAATGTCTCGGCTCATTCCAAAATAAGTGTGGGTCTGTTTTATGTGTTTTTAATATGGTAGGTTGCTTAGTCAGTCCATATAAACTTTAAACTATTCATAATCACATTTAATTTGTCAAACTTTTGGCGTCAACCATATTTTAGTACCCAAATAGGTGTCAGCTCTCTTTAACGCTAAATAACTAGTTAACTAATTGCGGCAACATAATAATGTAGCCTATGTAGGTCCTATAGTAATCTGTCTTTTGCAACTTGGGATATGATAGATGTGTAGTTGGGATATCTCCATATAGGTGCTGATATCATCATGCATGGATGATATGGAGGCTTAAATAGTGTGGAAAAGACAGGCATATGGAGTATAAGAGATGCACAAGTGCACTACAACGTAGGACTACAGGTACTGTGATTATTGAAAGCTGCAAAATGAAGGTGAAGTTTATTTGATAGCTTTGCTCACACATGCAGGTTTAAACCATTACAGCAAAGAACAGCACGGAAATTTGATTGTACCAATGTTCACATCAGCAGTACCCAAGAGTGAAAGATAGAATTCAGAACTCTTAATTCAAACTCAAAGTTAAACTTCAATACCTTTGTGAATGTAAAACATCTATGGTCACAGAAGTAGATAATTTCAGGAAATTTATTACCTTTTAAAATGAAAATGGTTATTTAAAAAGAATCGCATTGTTTCTTCATTCAAAATTATCTATCTATAAAAGAACGAGTTAAATTGAAAACGTTTCTCACCCAAAATAAGTCCATCTTACCCCTCACGCTGGACCCACATGTAAGGATCAAAGGAGGTGGGAAGAGGGTCAAAGCCAGTAAAACTGATATTTAGAAAATGTTTCTGCCAAAATTGATTTTGTTTTGTCACCGTGTTTTTTCTACCCGCCGTTTCTCGTTGTTTCTCTTCCGACCGAAACCTTTTTCTTTTTTTTTTCCAATCGGACGCGGCCGCCCGCGAGGAGCGTCCATGTTTTTGCAATTTTATTTTTGGTTGTAATTCTGCATTTTTTTATTTATTGAAGCCTTAATATTAAATAATGTTTTATGCAAAACGCATTGCATTTATTGTCATGATAGACTTATAATATTATAATAACAAATAATTCTACTTCTAATAATATTTCTCTGAATCTGTTTTCCAAATTCTCTTCAGTACGTCTCGCAAATCATTTGGCATGTTTTCTTCAGCTTCATTCGATCTGTATGAAAGACATTAGCTGTGATGGACTATTGGGAATCAGATTTTATTACAGAGTGCATTTGATTTGTCAGCATGAAAGACATTTATTCTTCCAATACATCTCTGTAGACTATATTTTTTGTTCTTCTCCCAGTAGGATCAATATCCTTGTTAGTCTTAGCCAAAATCCATGTAGTCTTTCGAGAAACACCTCTAGATAATGCAACATATAGTTGGCCATGCGAGAACACAGGTTCTGGAAGATATATGCCAACATTCGGTATGGTTTGTCCCTGAGCCTTGTTAATAGTCATTGCAAAACTCAGCCTGATTGGAAATTGTTTTCTTTTGAACTTGAATGGCAATGTAATGTCCTCTGAAGGAGAGAGAGGAATCCTTGGTAAAAAAACTCTGTTCCCCGCGAATTGGCCATCAACAATCTCAGCATCAATTGCATTTTTATCAAACCCTCTTACTACCAGACGAGTGCCATTACAAAGTCCATTGTGAGGATCAAGGTTCCGAAGGAGTATGATAGGACAATTCTTCTTGATTTTGAGCTCATGTGGAGGTAAACCATTTGGTGTAATCGAGTTAAGGAAATCCAAGGGGTAGGTATTTGTTGAGTCATCATCAACCGAATCATGACTATAGTACACTTTTTCTTCACCAGGAAATATATCGATCATCCGAGCATTCAACGCATCAACATGCTCATTTCTTGTTGATAGTATCGCACGTTCTCGCATATATGATGTTGAGGTAGAATTTAATTTCAGATCCGGAAACACGTTCTCAATGAGTGTGTTAAGTGTTTCTTCAGAGTTGTACTCGATGACAATGTCATCTGGAAGCTGTACATAGTCATTGGTATATTTTTTTTCAGTTCCATTGCCAATTCTTAGCAAGAAATCTGAGTACCAGCTATCTTGGTTTGCTCTCATGTTTTGCTGGAGCTTTATCTTCCTTATTTTGTCCCATACATACGATCGTTGCAATGTTGCATCTGTGATTTGGGCTCTAGTTCCACGAGGCACAACAGGCAAAACCTGCCTGAAGTCTCCTCCAAAAACCATGACCTTACCCCCAAATGGCTCTGAAGATTCCATTATGTCCTTCAATGATCTATCAAGAGTCTCAACTGCTTGCCTTCTTGTCATTGCAACCTCATCCCATATTATCAAAGATGCCGTACGCAACAACGCAGCTGTCCCACTTTGCTTTGTAAAATTGCAAATTGAATTCTCCAATTTTGATGGGTATCTTGAATCTGGAGTGTGCGGTACGCCCACCAGGCATGATAGATGCTGCAATTCCAGACGTTGCGGTAGCAATAGCAATAAGGTCCATTGATCGTACCTTAGCAAGCAATGCCTTATAAAGATATGTCTTTCCTGTTCCGCCTGGACCATCAACAAAGAATACCCGACCTTTTTTACTAAAAATGTGATCTAGTATTTCATCGAAACCAGCCTTTTGTTCAGTATTTAAATTGTCTATAATTTTCAGATCTTCCTCACTGAATCCAACCTTTTTTTCTTCAGTGAGCTCTCTATAGTAGTCTCTTGATGGATCATCTGAATTGTTAACAAAGAACCATCAATTTCATTAATATTTTTATGTGGCTTAAATAATGTTTTTGAATTTAAATTACCTGATTCATCCAAATCTGGAAGTCCACAGCATTTAATATCTTTGCCCAATGATCGAACAATGTCAGATATGCCCCTCAGCACCAATTGCACAACTGATGCTGATCCGCCATGAGTGCGGCGATAGTCCTCTGCCATAGATTCAAAGTGTTTGTCCCAAAGTCCACGGATATTAGTATACTCACAAAACACAACAATAAAGGCAAACATCCGTCTTAGAGCATAGGGCATCTTAAAAGATGTTGCTTCAGTCAATGCATCATCCAGAGACTTATCAGTTTCTACAAGCCCAAGCGCCTCACAGGCTCCTCTGAATGTAGGCTCCATGACACCACGCACAGTCCGGAGGCTAACAAATGAAGTTGCTCCCCTGACATGGTTGAGAAGTACTCTTAGGTAGTACCTCTCTCCTTCAGCGGGATTGGCATAGACAAGCCTTCCGATCTGGATGCGCTGCACCCTAGGTTTCCATAGTTTTTTTTGATTTATTCCATGTGTAGTGCTCTGGAAACTCTCTATACAGATACTTGTGTGCATTTGGATCTTCTCTGTTCATCCTAAAATACTCTGTGAGCATAGATCTTTGTGATTGACTTCGCCGCGCAACATCTTCAAGGTTATCCTTATCATTGAATGGAACCATATGCATACCAGGAAGATGCACTTGCATTTGTAGAACAGGAGGAGACATCGAGTATAATGGAAAACGGTACAGCCTATATATTGCTTCTATTGCAGTAATACATCTTGCTTTTCTATACTGCTTGACCTCATCAATCTCTATAGGACCGTTCTCGCTACTGTCTTGTACAGAAAAAGAGGCACAATCATGCCCTTTGTATATGTATTTGTAGATGTATTTAACAGACTTGATACTGCAGCAAACTTCGACATTGATATGACAATTATACCTCATTAGAAGCGTAGGATTATATGGAACGACCCATCTATTATCCAGCCACCTTTTTCTAATATATACTTTTTGTCCATCCTCACGTCTTCTGTATATAGGATATGCATCCTTTCCTTGTTGTGTGGCTGCACAAAACTGACGTGGGTAATTAAAACGACATTTGCCATCTACCATGCATGCACATTGTCTATTAAGGGTTCCACAAGGGCCATGCATCATATGCTTGCAAACAAGACTGTGGAGAATTGGATATTTCTTTTCATCAGGAAGCTCTGCTGATATATGCTTATCAAAATCACCTGGTCCATTCAATTTGCACTCTTGTCCATAATCAATAAAAAGTGCTCATGTGGCAGACCACGCTTCTGGAACTCTGTCACATGTGCCCAAGCAGCAACCTTTCCGAAGTGCTTCTTGTTTATCAAGAAATCATGTAGGTCCAGTAGTTTGGCATGGTAAACCCTCGCCACAATATCCGGTCTGTCCTGTGGCGTTTGTCCAGGTAATAAATGCTCTAATATCTCTAGCCAGTAAGGGTTGCAGGTCATGGTTACAAAGTAATCAGGGCGACCATACCGTGCAACTAAAGCCATCGCGTCCATAAATCGGCAATGGACATCTCGGTCGCTGCCAGGAAAGTCCTTAGATAGTATAACTCGTTTACCAGACCGAATGCCATTGATCTCACCAGCAGCTAGTGTATCAAGGATGCCCTATTTTTTAAAAGAAAAATTATAAGGAAAGAAATCAGGGGAAAAAACGATTAACCATAGTCTTTAGTGATATACCTGATAGAGATCTGCTCTAATGATCTTTTGATTTTCTGGCTTTGAGTACCAATCCAAGCGCATGGACTCTATCTTTACATAGACATCAACTAACCATTGTTGGAAGAGTCGGCCTCCATGGAAAAAAATGTTAAACCCGTCACGCATTTGCATGATGTAACAATAATACTCTCGTGCGCTTACATGCTTTCGTGATCCAGAATTACCTGAGAATGTAATTCATTTAAAAATAGTATGTACCTGCAGCTGTTGCTAGACGATTATCAACTGTAGCACCAAAGCTAGTGAAGGAGAAATGTGAGTTGAAATATCGAATGTTTTTTCTGAAATATAATGCATCTTTGTCTGTTTGGCTTGTGAACAAGCAACGTAGCTCATCAGGAACATCTGGAGTGTATATGTTAACCTTACCCTTCCTGCAGCAAAATGCATCTCCTTCACCTGGGAACTTTATAGCACCACAATACTCACAATTAGATACTTTTCGAAGCACATGGTGAGCAATTGGCATCTTTTGATAGATTCTGTCATGAGGATCATGTTCTACTACAACAATATTTGGATCTCTGGATGTCTCATAATGAACATCTGTGACATGAAATTATATATTAAAACAAAAAATGAAACAAAGTTCTGAATTGACAATTAAAAATGTTCAATCATATACCTCTCTCATGAAATACTCTCGCTTCATCATCCTCGTAAATATCCAGTTCACCATCCTCTGGCCTTAAACAATCCAAATCCTCTTCTGAACCCCAGATAAACATTAGAATGTACTAAGTTAGGAAAAAAATAATTTATTTTAGGGTCAGCACGACCCTAATGTCAAGTATGGAATTAGTAAATGCAAATTTACCTACCAAAGCTTTATTTGGATCATCTGGTTCCCAAAATCCAGATTCTAATTGATCTACTATAATTACTGAACCAATATTAGTCCCTATATTAAAAATTAATATTAAGCAGTCACAATGTCACATAAAGTGTTATATAAACCATATAATTTCAATGAGAAAAATCCAACCATTGTTATTCATTCTTGTTCTCCGCCTCCCGCTAGACACCGCTGCCGCCGTGGCTGCCCTGTTGAGCTTCGTCGCGTCGCCATCTCAGGACGGCCAGTCAGTATTTCACGATCTCCGGAGTGAGACGGCTGCGGTGATCACTAAGAACCCTCCCACTAGTGCTAAAGGCTGATTCAGAGGCAACTGTACTAACTGGAATAGCAAATGTGTCCCTTGCTACTTTCCTCAAAGTTGGAAAACGAGTCCCAGCCACCTTCCACCAATCAAGAACCTTGAAATTATCTGTGTTAATTGAGACCAAATCTTCCTCCAAATACCTATCTAACTCAGATTTGAACCTCTGTTCAGTTGGCCTCCTACTAACAACTCGTGCAGTGATAGTAGACAGAACATCAGAATTGGACAGCTGAGGGGCTGATGTTTCTGTGTTATCTTCATCATCATCTACCTCATACTCCTTCATCAATTCACAAAGGGAGGTTTTAACCTCATCAAGTTTCCCATAGCACAGTGAGCTAGGATTGCCAGTGAGTGTTGCAATGAATTCAAGAAGATATTCAGCCTTAAAACGAGGATCAAGAAGAGTGGCCACACCCATTACTCCCTGAATATCTTTCCAGTACTTGTCAAACTTCTCAATCATTTCAGATGACATGGCTTCTATAGTAGAATTACCACTTACTCCCCACTTTCTGATTTTATCTTTAGCTTCACAAATTTTAAGAAGCTGGACATTGGCAGTCACATAATCTGTTCCAGAAAATACTGTCGTGATGTCATCAAACATCTTGAGCCTACCAACTACCTCTCTAGCAAAACCCCATTCTTCTTCACTAGGAGCACAGTCAAATAACTTCTCAACACGTTTTGCACGGTCAAAAACAGCCTTATAAAGTAAAGCAACACTTAGCATCTTGTAGGTAGAGTTCCACCTAGTTTTGCAATCAAGACCTAACTTATTTTCCGTTTTCACTTTGACATGCTTAGCAATCTCTTCAAATTTTTCTACTCTTTTAGGTGTGGCTGTCCAAAAGGCAACACTTTCACGAATTTTTGCAATTGAATCTTTTATCACCTCTAAACCATCCTTCACAATCAAGTTAAGTATATGGGCAGCACAACGCATATGCAGAAATTTCCCCTCCAACATCAACTTAGGTTTAGTTATCTTCTTGACAAGCTCAGTAATTACCTTATCATTTGTTGAGCAATTATCAAGAGTTAAAGTTGAGATCTTCTCATCAAGATTCCACTCCACCAATGCTTCATATAACTCCTCACAAATAACTTCAGCAGTGTGTGGGGCAGGCACATATATGAACCTGCACATAGAGGATTGAAATAAGATTCCAGTCAAGGTTTGAATTAAGAATTAGATTTGAGCAGCAAGTACCTCATGATAATATTTCTAAGTGTCCAAGAATCATCTATGAAATGGGCTGTGACAGCCATGTAGCCTCTCTTTTGGTTCTCAGAAGTCCACAAGTCTGTAGTGATAGCAACTCTTGACTTTGTACCAGCCATGTAGGCAAGGGCCTTTCTCTTTTCTTCCTTATAAGCATCCATGATATCCTTCCTGCAATATGAACTCATTTTTAGATTTATGAAATTTGAGGCTAGTAGTGTAGATTTATGGAATTGGAGGTTAATGGTGGATATTGAATACAAAAATGGATATGCATTATTACCTAATAGTGTTACGAGTTCCAATCTTGAATAAAGGTTGTAGTGCAGTGACAAATCTTCTGAAGCCAGTATGGTCAACCATAGATAAAGGATACTCATGTAGAATGATCATTGCAGCAAGTTCTGTCCTAGCTACTTCTGGATCGAATGTGTAGTTCTCAACAGATACCTTCCCTCCCTCCTGTGAACTAAACCTCAAAGAGGATTGTGCAAGAGTCTTGTTTCCTGCTGTCTTGATCTTTTTCAGTGTGCATATCTTCAAATGGTCATGCAGATGCTTGGTCCCATTCTTGCTTTTTCCTCCAAGCTGCTTGTGGCACCAATTGCACTGAGCCTTAACATCACCACATACTTTGACTTTCTTGAAATCATTCCAAACGACAGAAGTAAGGGCCCTCTTTGTGCCAAAATTAGTATCCTCTTGCTCATCATCATCATCAATCTCTATTGGCTGAGCTTCAGAATCATTAACTGATTCTACTTGTGGTTCAGATTCTTGCGGGCTGCTACTCATGGTGAATCTAACAAATGACAATAAAATATAGATAAGACAATCATCTAAAATTGAAAAAATAATATTGAAACAATCAAGAATACATGTACTCAGTGCAAGAATAAAACTGAAATATATCAAAATCGGGCAAGAATGCATGTACTTAGTGCCGCCTGAAGAAGAAGCTTCTGGAGTTGTTGGAGCAGATGGGGCTCCTGCAATTGAAAGACGGCTTTTCTTGGTGGCGATGGCGATGCTTTTTGCATGAGGCTTTGGGGGCCGGCGGCGGGTACCAGAGGCAGTAGCAAGCTTATCACGCGGCACGACGGCGCTACTAGTAGCAGGCACGACGGCGGGTGCGCCTGCAGCGGCGGGCCCAGCGACGAGCGCGGCCGCTGCAGCATTTGCAGCATGCGGTGGCCGATCCAAGTCCGTGTCAGCGTCCCTTGCGAGGACCACCGGACGTGGGTTAGTTCGTTAGCACGCAAATACGATTATACGAACGAGCACGGAAATACGAACAAATACAGCAACGAGCCGACGACATCTAGAATCCTAGAACGAGGTGACAAGAGCACAAGACCTAGTTCGTAAGATGGATAGCTTGTTTTGCTCACCTTACTCCCTCGCCATCAGAGCTGAGTGGTGCAGAAGACGACTCCATGGTGTCCATGGCGCAGGTGGAGATGCGCGGGTGGGGGTCGTAGGTCGGCAGCTCGGCGCGCTTAGCAGGGGGCAGGGGCGACGACGCTCGACGGCTTGAGGCCAGATCGAGATCGAGCTCCTGGAGACAGGGAGAGGGAGGGTGGCGGGCCGGCAGCTGGGAAGTGGGAACAGGGAGAGTGAAGACTGAAGGGAAACAAGTTAGGGTTTTTTTCTTATATATATATGTTGTATTGGGCCTTGGTATGATGGGCCATTGGGCCAAATATATGGATTCTGCTATGTTTAACGGGGACGCGGGTTAACGGAGACGGGGGGCAGTATCCCATCCCCGCCCCCGCCATCCCCGACGGGGAAGAGATTTGCCCCATTTAGATCCCCGTGGGGATTAAATTATCCCCATCCCCGTCCCCTAATAGAGGAATTCCCCGCGGGGAATCGGGGATTGGGTCCCCGTTGACATCCCTAGGCGAAGGCGAAGCTGCTGTGGCAAAAGATGCGCGAGGACGCCAGCGTTGGTCAAGAGACGACGTCCACGACGAAGCAGCTGGTCGGCTTCCTCCGCCGCCAGATCCAACAGACTAGCATGACGTACCGGCCGTGTCATCGGGCGAGAGAGCTGACAAGCACCTCCTGTTTACGCTGCTCGTCAGGTCGGGGCGCCGCATGCCGCTGGTGGAGCTCCTCGAGAAGCGGATGGTGAAGACATGCTTCAATGCTTCGGTCTCCTACTCCTCTCCTTTTCTTGTTTCTAAGTAGGAGATTGCGTCATTGCGTGCTTTGGTGGGAGGTGCAGCAAGAATCCAGGGAGAGAGGACCTTGGGCGGCAGCAGCGGCATGGGGAAAAAATAACGGGAGAGAAAAGACCGCAGCGGCGTGGAAAAAAAGAATGGAAGGAAAAGGGAAAGGAAAAAAGGAAATGTCTTTGTGAGATGGAATAAAAAATATGTGGTAGTTGGTATGGAGTATGATGCGTGCAGAAAAAACTGATATTGAGAAGAAAATTTTGATGACTAAGACAAAATATTTTTTGGAGAATGAAAATAGAGTGAGATCGCTAGGCATCATTGCCACGTGGCATCCACGTCAAATCACTTATCAAAACCGTTTGATGCCTATGTATGAACAATTTTATGGTTTGTTGATTAAAACAAAACTAAGGTGATAATTGAATGGCAAAAATTAAATTCCTTGCCTTTTCATTTGGCTTCCTAAACTTATTATTAAAGTCTATATATTTAGGATAATGAGGTCGGAGACCCTTTGTATCACGTGCGTGTCGCACGGTCGTCTCTAAAAAGAACGAGTAGAATTAAAAACGTTTCTCACCCAAATCGGACCCGCGGTACCCCTCACATTGGACCCACCTGTAAGGGTCAACGGAGGTGGGAACGAGGTCAAACCCACCAAAATCGCATGTTAGAGAATGTTTCTGCCAAAAGATAATTATTTTTGTCACCATGATGCCTCCTACCCGCCCATAGTCCTGTTCGACGGTGGTTTAACACAGATTTACGTGGTTTATTAAACCAAACCTTCTAATTGTGGATTAGATGGATTGGTTTGCTGGTTGTGCGGTATAGAACCGAGAACAGTGGAAGTCGTCGTTAGCAGCTACGAGCGGGTTCCCTGATGTTGTCGGTGGCAGCGAGAGGCTCCCCATCGCAGAAGACGTCATCGGCAGGAGCTCCGGCAGTAAATCAGATCAGGTTCGTGAAGCTTGCTGTCAGCATTCATGGATGCGATGGATATGGCCGTATGAATTGCGCAAGGGCTAATTACTTAACTAATATTGTATTGGTAGGACTTCTTTTCTTTGAGGCCAGGGATTCGTATTGACTTGAAAGGAGTTAGAGAATGTTTACAATAAATTATTAAATACGTGGATTCTACCTTTTATATCACGTGCGTGTCGCACGTGCGTCTTTCCTATCTATCTATAAAAAACGAGTTAAATTGAAAACGTTTCTCACACGAATCGGGCCCGCGGTACCCCTCACGCCGGACCCACCTGTAAGGGTCAACATAGGTGGGAAGGTGGTCAAACCCACCAAAACCGAGAGTTAGAAAATGTTTCTGCCAAAATCATAATTCTTTTGTCACCCATGTTTTTTTACCCCTAAATCAATTTTTCTCTTATGACAAAATCATTTTCTTTTTTAAAGAAATCGAACGACGCATCGCCCGCTACGTTTACCGTTCCTCCAATCCGCCTACCGTGCCTCCCTCCAGCGCGCTCGCCGCGCGAGCTCCGCCGCATCGCCATCTCTCGATCCATTCATCGCCGCCACATGGGAATCCGTGCCGAGCTCAGAGGAGCTCACGTCCGCGCCGCCGCGGAGCAGAGTGGGCCACCGGGTCTGCCGTCGGAGCACACGGACCCGTGCGCCTCCGCCGGGTCCTCGCTGGGCCGCCTCTGGACACGCTCGGCCGCTCCTCACCTGGATCCCGAGTGCCCGCGTCCTTGAACTCCTTGCGCCACCGCTGGGGCGCCAAATCTGCGCCGAGCCACCGGAAAATCGCCGGGAATCCGCAAGTGCTGCTCGAGATCAAGCTGCACGAGGCGGGAGCTCATCGGCGGCCCTTGTCCGCCTTCCAGCCCGCCCAGCCAATTTCGTATTCCTCCCGGCGCTCCTCCTGCCTCCTCCTCCTCTCGGATCCTGTGGTCAGACTCGGAGGAGGCGGGGCCGGCTGGGTGCCCTCTTCTTGGCGATAGTTAATCCGCGAGCCCTCTTCAATCTTCGGTTCCCCTGATTCGATTCTCTAACTCTCTCCTCTGTTCTTGTCTCCTCGGATTCCATTATCTGCTCGCTTCTATTTGGGCTAATTGTTCAGCCTCTGCGTGTTTTGGTTTTGGTTTTTGATTGTTGATGGATCAACTGTTCTCCGATGATGATGAAAACTTTCGTTCTTCTGAAGTTTGCAATGTGGAACAACAATTTGAGACCTGAACTGAGGAGATACTTAATCGATGGCATTGCTTTAATCGATCTTTTTTTCCTTTGTTCTTTCGATTGGTTTCAGATAATCGAGTCGTTTTTTTCTTTTTGGGACACAAGATCCATGTGAAGACTGGTAAAGTGGCAGGATTTACATCGTTGATGACCAATATTATTATCACCCAGAGGCCGATGCGCCTGTCCAGAACACATGAGCGATGAGCTGGATTGATCTTAACTTCTGCAGTGAGGAGAGAAACGGGAGATTCAAAGTGTTCTTGGAGAGAGAGAGGGAAAACAGGTGCGTGTCGTTGGATAGCATGGGAGTCCCAACTCAGAAGTCTCGTGACATCCAACCAATGATTTTACCATGACAATGTTCATTTCTCTAATAAATTAACTAAACATTAATTGTTAATTTCTCTATTTAATGAACTTTTACATCCAGCCTCGAGGAAAAGATAACAATCAAAGGAAAATATGGATAGGTGAATGAGTAGCATTGAAAATATTTATCGCACTACAACCTTTGGGTCAGAGGAGATGTAGACTCAACAAACTAAATATCTTTTTCACCACTTTGATTTTTTTTAATCTCTGAATCACGTGCGTGTCGCACGTGCATCTTTACTAGTTAGTTCTAAAAAATAATATATGCAAACATTTTGGTTCACAAAAATAATATATTTTTTATAAAAAAGAGGAACACGTAATAAGGTACTACTCCCTCCGTTCCAAATTATTAGTCATCCTGGCTTTTTACAAATTAATTGAAGATGCTATAAATTTAGACAAGGATATGTCTAAATTCATAGAAGATACCATGAATTTAGACACTCAAAATGACACCCAGGATGACTAATAATTTGGAACGGAGGGAGAACGAAGCTTCTTCTATATTTTTAGCATACGTGCGTTACGGCAACTAAAAAAATGAAGTTCAATGTAATGGCTATAGCAGCCACAATTGTGTTAGAGAATTTTATATACTCATGATTCATGATGCAAAAACGGATTATTTAAAGTATTTTTTAAATTGATAGGTACATGCTTATTTCATTGATAAAGAGGATTCGCTACCAGTTGGCTGCCGTGTGCCCACACGGAAAAGCTACCATCAGTCCTTCACAGCCATGAGACCATTCCATTTTTTTTTTTTTTTTGCCAAGGGTTAGCTCGACACTCAGGAAAACTGCTTTTGCTGTGTGCGCGGAGAAAAGCTCACGGCAAAGAGCTCTTAGCCGCCACTCTGTTTGCCAAATCAGGTTTGCTGTGGGTGGTGATCCAAAGTCTTTGCAAAGTGGCGTAGGGACTTTGCCGTGTGCTTCCCTTAATCGGGCAATGAGTTTGCAACCATGAAGAAAAAGAAAACAAAATAAAATATTACAAAATAATAATATGTTTTAGGTATTATTATTTTTTTGGAAAATAATTTTCTTTCAATCAAGAAGGACTTTATTTTTTTCAAAATAAATTTGCATACACATAGTTCATTATCCTAGAAAAAAAAGTGGAGAACAACGAGCACTTAGTCTATGTCTTCTATTGCTGACTTTATGTTTCTCATCTTTTTTAATCCATTTTCGGATTTAAAATTATTTTAGGGTGTAAGTTTAAGGGTGTGTTTGGGACAGCTTAAAAACATATTTCTGCGATTCAAAAAAAAAAATCAAACTACGATCATTCTCTGAAGCCGTTCTTTCTTGGACACATTCCAACTTTAGAGGAGGGCGAGAGGCTGACGCGTGGCCCCCACCACCGCTTTCCCCTCGCTCCCAAACAAACCCTCTAAAAAACCCCGCAAGCGCCGGGCGTCCACCAACCCAACCATCCGCCGCCGCCGCCGCCATGGCCACCGCCGGAGCCTTCCACGCCGGCGGGCGCCTCCTCCTCCCGCTCCGCCGGAGCCCCTCCTCTCCCTGGTCCCACGTCCGCTCCCACCTGATCTCCTCCAAGCCGCCGCCCTCCGCCCCCCTCCCTCCGCCGCTGCCGCCGGCGCGCCCGTCCCCCGCGGGGCCCGCCTTCGCGCCCCCGAGCAGAAAGGCCGGAGCGGTCGGGGCCGGGGCGGGGGCTGGCGTCGTCGGATGGTACCTCGGCCTCCTGGACGCGCGGCCCGTGCTCACCAAGAGCGTCACCGCCGCCGCCGTCTTCACCGCCGCGGACCTCACCTCCCAGGTCGGGGCTCTTCTTCTGTGCTTTACCCGTTCGCGCGTAGGAAAACAATGTTTTATTTCCAATCTCGAGGAAATAGGAGCTTAGTAATCGCAAATTGATCATGTATTTTGCGTGGTTGGATTTGTGCTACATTCTCATCTGTAGAATTCAGCGTGGCAGATAATAAAACTTGCTGTGTGCGGATTTGCGCTACATTCTCATCTGTAGAATTTGATTGATGGCATAGTTATCACGAAGACAACTAGTTTAACCATTTTCAACTATGTTTACCATTAGTCTACCAAAGAGCATATGCAAAGCTCTTATGGCGATGCCCTGCGTCACTCTGAAAGCCTGTCTTCATTTACACGTCTGTTTGCTGTTTAGTGGACAACCATTTAAATGTGTGGTCAAGCTGATCTACAGTTATGTATGCCATTTCATCGATCCATAGCTAGCATTTATCATACAAGTACAACAATTGTTAATTTCTCCAAACTCTGAAGGAAATGGCCTATAGATATCACTTTTGCAGTCAAAAGTTTAATGTTTGTTTTCCCTACCAAATTTTTTCTGAGAATTTCACACATAGTATCCCTTGTTAGACTTTTCACTGCTATGTGTACTTGCTGTTATTTTAGTATTTATGGCTAGGTGTTTCTTCTCACATGGTTTCATTTGTTTTTGCTATTGCGTTGTCAGATGTGCACACTTGGTCCTGAGGATTCACTAGATTTTCTTAGGACCATACGTATGGCTAGTTATGGGCTGCTGATCTCAGGACCTACTCTCCATCTTTGGTTCAACTTTATCTCGAAAGTGTTCCCAAAGAAGGATGTAGTGAACACATTGAAGAAGATGTTTCTAGGGCAAGCAGTATATGGACCAATTATCAACTCAGTTTTCTTCTCATATAATGCAGGACTTCAAGGTATAATCTGCTCATTTGCCTGAGATACTCTGAAATGATTTTGTGGGCTTTTTTGTTCTCATTCAGTCGTGCAAAAATGTTTGTTGAATTTCCGGACTTCTCTTGCCCGATGCTTGTCTTAACCTTTCTTAATAATGCTACCCTATGAACTCCACCTCTGCTGTTTCCTGTGCCAACCATTACTCTGTTTTGATTGTGCACTAATAGAAATGATTATGCCAGCGAACAGCTACAGCATGCTATCTGCAGCTTTTTCCCCAAATTTTTATCTCTATATAACTATGACGTGATTATCTTAAAAAACGGCTAATAGTATTGGTTTGGAGTGTTATGCTTCCTCACATTCTTAAAATACTCATTCCCTGATCCGAAGAAAAGAAACCATACAACTTCTATTTTTATCTGTAAATAGAGCAATGCAATTACAGTAACCTTGTTACCAATGTGGTCCAGTGTTCAAAATAGCGTATCGATAATATATGATAATATGATGCCCTTGTTTTATATGATTTTTGTAAGATGCAACTATTAATGTACTGGATACAAACTACTGACGCCGCACATGTTAGCATATTTGATCTTCTCTGATTACTTCAGAAAACTATGCTATAGTTATTTCCTATTTCAATGATTCAATCTTGATGGATATGTGACAAATGGTTCAAACTCCTTATATTGATTGGTTTGTATATATATAGTCAAGAATCATAGTCTGACTAGATAACTCTCTAGGATTAAACTTGCACTCTTTTCATATTCGAATTTTAACTCTTTGCTTGCCTTATTACCTACTGTGGTCTGGCTCCTTGTATCTTAGTGCAACCAAAGTCCAGAGGTACACTCTAGGCTATGTAGAAATGAATTGTCTGAATGTATGAAACCCATAAAAATAAGTGAGAACTTGCATCATCACATACACTGTAGTATTGAGAGTTGAGTTGTTGCAAATATCCAATCATTCCTACTTTCAGTTTGTTATGTCCGAATCAAAATCCTCACCTTGTTATTAGGGCTAGGATGACAATAAACAACTTCCAATGCATTAGTAGCAGTGTTACAAATATAAAATTCAGGGTACATCCAGTTCATTTTTCTCAGGGATTAACATGACTTTAATGCCTTTTAGAATTAGGATTCTTCCAGACCTCGGTTTGCTTGATTGATCCACTATGTCAGTCAGATTTGGATATTTAAATGCATGGTTCATATGGCGGTGAGGTGTCCTGTGGCGTTCTTCCAACGCCTTGTCGCCAAGGTGGGCACCTTATCGCCTAGGCAGGCACCTAGGTGACAAATCCTGTGGCATTCTGCCAACGCGTTGTCGCCTAGGCGACGCCTTACGAACCATGTTTACATGTTACATAGGGATATTCTGCACAAAGATGCTAAAAGGCAATACTTTTTTTCACTTGTTTACCTTTCAAAACATATATTTGAAGTCAAAACTATCTGTGAGTCATAGTTTTGTCATAATTATGCTGAGTTCTACCTAAACCTGCAGTATGTGCTTATTGCGCCTGTGTTGATTCATTTTGATCCTTTGCCCCATTACGAAATCGACTGTCAGCCAGCCACATTAAATAAATTGACTGTCAGCCAGCACAGCTAAAACACTCACATAAGGCTACAGCTTTCTTGCTGAACATTCGGATTGAAATGTTTTGAGTGTTTCTGCTGCCATAACTTGCCTTGAGATGTTTTAATTTTCTTGTACAGCTCATGCTTGATGCTGTTTTAGTCATTTCAGTTCAGTTTTGGTAAAGTCTACGACCTAGCACCATGGACCACAGTACTACTGGTCTCAGGATAAGGTTGCATGTAGTAAATATCTATGCCTACTTTGTACTGTTGAGCCTGATAGGAGAAACTGCACTCTGATAAGCTTACATACGGTACAGTAGTACACCATCTCCAAAGTCGTTAGTGATTCAAGACCTTAGTCTTGCAAAATATTTTGGTATGCAGACTCATACACGCTTTAATGCCTTTTCTGATTTGATACACAGGTGAGAGTGTCCCTGAGATAATTGCAAGATTGAAGAGGGACCTTGTTCCGACCATCAAAAGTGGGATTTTATATTGGCCAGCTTGTGACTTTATTACTTTCAAGTTTGTCCCTGTTCATTTACAGGTAATTTAATTCCTGATACATTTTATCTGTTTAGCTCAAAGCTTTTTGGCAGCATTTCTGATATTGTGTTTGTTCTTTTTCTGCAGCCACTAGTGAGCAATTCATTCGCGTTTCTTTGGACCATCTATATAACATATATGGCCAGCTTAACGAAAGCAGATGTGGAGGTGGCCACAAGTAACTAGTTTTCGAATGGCTCAACATGGCTGTTATCTGTCATTTCTTTGTGCAAGGCGGGCTTAATGGATGTCTACAAGAACTACGATATCTGTCATTTTATCGACCGACAATGTTACACTAAATATAGAGATGGATTGCCTTTCATCCTTCCCTTTAGTTAGGGTATAATGTCCACGGGGCTTCTACTTGCCTACGTTTTTGGCTGAAGCCTTTTTGTCTGGATGGCAGAACTATACTACCATCTCTCATCCATCTTTCTAAGGTCTTCAATCCTTCTATAGCTCAGAAGCTAGATCTTTTTTTTAAAAAAAATAGATTCTATGTATGTAGCTGTAGTGATGTAAGGTGAACCTTTTGGTTCTTTTGCAACAAATGAGACCAATACATGGTTGATCAAATTTGTTTTCCCCCCCAAGAAATGCTTGATTGTTTTGAGTGCTGTCCTAAAGTTGCAACTAATTCGCTTCTTGTAATATACATGCAGCAATGCATTTGCTTTTGTTTGAGCCTTTTGGTCTTGAGGCACATGCAAACCCTAACTACAACTTCATGCCATCTTGAGACTTAAACATTGGTAGAGCCAAGGAGATTGCATGACCTTATCATCATGACTTTTGCTCTCATTCTGAAACCTTAGGGTGGTTACATTGGACTCAGGCACGAATCTCCGCCCTGACTCTGACTCCGCAGATGTTGAAGATGATATTGTTGCTTCGGAGTCTGAGTTGGATGGCTTCGCTTGCTTCCTCTTTCCAGCCCCTGTTGCCAGTGTCAGCTCCAGGTTGAAGTCTTCTGCCAATGTAACCGCCTTCTCAACTGAGCTACCACACCATTGTTGGGGACCAAGCTTTACTGTCGATTCAGTTTGAGCCTCTGCAGTTATGCTGCCGTAGTTTTTCGTCTCGGCAACCTGCATCTGCATCATCAGCTGCCTCTGAACCCGGTACACACGGTGCAGCTCATTGACCTGAAGAAGAGATCATCGAACAAATTCAGCATTTCTGAAGTCGTTTGATACAATACAACCTGAGTAGGCAGGCAGTGTTGGAAAGCATGGTCTACCTGCTGTCTGAATGTCTGTTCTTGCTTAAGCATGGCCATCTTGATGTGTTCCTTCTCCATTTCTTCCCAACCCACAGAAAAATATCAGCTCAGTGTCCTGAACAGTGCGCCTGCGAAAAATATAAATGGACGTGAGATGCTACCACATCTAGTGCATGTCAGTAAATGCAACTTCGAAAGAGAAATTTCTGAATCCTTTTCATTCATCGGAAAACTTTGCTTTGCTTAGGTCATGTTCAGATTCCCAACTATTCACTATTCATTTCAACTTTTCACTATTCATTCCAACTTTTCACTATTCCTCCCTCACAAAACACGTTTCCCAGCGAATGCTACAGTGTTTTTCTTATGCTACAGTGTTTTTTCCTACAATCTAAACACACCCTTAGATAGGAATCACCAGGTCAAGTACATGATTAATGATGCATTTAATTTGGGTCAGTTAGGCGAATGGGTTTCCAAAGATTTCATAATAAATGTGCTACATTGTTATGGTTATATGCAATGTACAATAGACATCAATCAACAATTCATCCTAAGTGCTTGTACACCAGCAACTGCTCTGGTTGTGATACTGAACTAATTTGGATCAGGCCAGCCGGATTAGTGCTGATGCACATCGATAAGATATATTTGGAGAGAAAATGGGCTGGCTCAAAATTCTGGAGAAGAAAACAGAGTAGCCTTAGACGAGAGGGAACTTGATATCTTTGTGGGTCAAATGGCTTAACTTAGAGCATTTTTTTTGTTTACCTTTTTTAGCAGAACACTGCGATAATTTTAGACGGAAGTTGAGAAGCATTTTTTTAGGGCTAATCAGATATGAGATTTTCAAGGTTCATTGTTTTCGAATCCTGTACTCTCTTGTCTTTGTTTTTCCACAGATATTTTTTTGGCAGTCTCCACTTCTTGCAAGTAACCAACGTTGTCCTCCACTAGCAGAGTGGTACCAAAACAGAAACTTTTTTCGGCATCTTTATGCCTAAAATGAAAGCTAGAAAAGGTACACCGTTAAGATGTACAGATATTAACTATTGCAGACAGAATTCTGGAAGAAGCAAGGGAAGATAATATATATCATAGCTTTGCTTTCATTTTATTTAACAGAATTGTGTCTGCATGCCAACATGTGTCATCGTGCTTCCTCAGATAAAACTACCTAGGAATTCATTCCTGAAGGAAGGAAACTCTGTGACAGGGTTGAAGAACTGGAAGAACACCTCATTTCTTCACAAACTCAAACGCCACTAAATTTTTTGACGGCTTAGAAACAGCAGCTCCTTCAACATGAAATTTCGAAAATAAGAAGACCAGATCACGAGACAGAAATGTTTTGTTAGCTTTTGGCATGCTCCATGAAAGCCGACAAGCAGTTCTTGGGAACAGTGAGGATCATGAGAGAAACAAGCCAAGAACAAGGAAGATCACAGGGGTCTTGAGCTCACCTCTGTCTCAGGGTTCCCAGCCTCCCCACTGTTGAAGTGCTGATTCCTCTGAGGCCGTTAAGCACCTCTCACAGGAAGATCTCCTGGTAGCTACTGCTAGGCCAAAGGCAGAGCTTCTGGCCCTGCTGAGAAGCAACAGCCAGCAGGGCTTGCATATGTATCAAATCTGGTGAGGCAGGAGGGGGGAGGGAGGGGATTTAAGATTCTCCCCTGTCATTAGTTTTACTGTCATGGTGGGCCCCCTGTGGGCATGCCAAACAAATCCAAGTCACTTAGGCCAATCGAGTTCATATGTGATAAAAGGCCCCCAAGATGCTCCTATGTAGTGCCAAGAAAAGGATAGGACCAAGATAAGAAGCCCCAGCTATTATATTCTTTGCTTGCAGAACTGAAATTCTTATGCGCCCCCCTCTGGTAGTCTGGCGCTTGCTATGTCTCGCAGGATTTCCGCTGCCGGTATTCATTGATGTATAGCTCGAAACTATATGTTTATAGCTCAAGCGTTTATTGATCGTTGGCATGTTGATATATGCAAAACTTTAATTCTTTCTCTGTGGATTGTGCAGTTGTGTGTCCTCTCCATGGGGTTTGTGTAGCCATGCTGGTTTTCAATGTTATTTTTGGATCAGCACATCAGAAGGATCACTGAACAGACAACTAGGCATGCAATGTTTTGGATCTCATGCTCACACGTTCATTGGATTAAGATTAGCATCACCAGTTGTCTCAAATAATGTATGCACTTAGCACTTACATTAGTGTCGTTCAAAGTCAGAACAAGTTAGCATCACATGAGACATAGATATAAAATTATGCACTGCCGGTTGTGATAGCATGAGGGAATGTAAGCACAAGGCCTTACCATTTTTACCATGTTATGTATATTTTTTACAGTGAGATGTACCTCTGGTCTGTACCAGCAAAACCTAGATCCAGCAGTCAATCCTGACCAGATTCAGAATTGAAGTTGGATCTTGTGTTGGCTTCATATGCAGCCTCAAGATTGGGCAATGCGATTGGATGGTGAGTTATGTGGAGTGGTTGGTAACAATAACATGTGTTGGCCTGGTCCCCTCCACACCCTCAGATTTGTGACGCATGTAATGCAATGCAAGAAACAAACTGCTCATTCTCACTGGGGGTTTGGACTCATTCCAGGGATTGGGACAAGTCAGGGCCTGAAAAATCCAGTGCTGTATGATTAGTTCTAGACCATGGTGTCAGCCCTGTCATTTTCTATCTCATTGCCATCAGATGCAGGTCTCTGTCACCTCTCCCCAGGGATTAGCTGGATGTATCTGTAGAGGCTTGTAGAGCAACTACTTGACCTTTGGTTAAGAGGATGTGTGATTTTGTTGGATGCGTTGCTTGTTCACAGCCACAGTTCTCTTGTTGCCTGTATTATTGGAGGCACCGTTCTTTGTTTTTTAGTTGTTACTCGGTACAACATCCATATGAATGTGGTTAATTTGCAGAGAGTTGTAATTTTACCTAGCTTCTTTACAAGTTCCAGAACCATTGCAAATGTGATTTAGATCCTATAGCTTATTCTGGTACATGAAATTCTCAGTTTATATAACTGCACAAGTTCTCAGTTTAGAACTGCTCTCAAATTTATCTGTCACCCAATATCAGGCACAGGCACTACTGCGTAAATTTAAAAGAGATTGTTACAAGCAAAAGCTTATTGCCAGACAGTTGAGTTCCATGTGGATTATACCTGACCATATATGGGGAACGAGTACTGAATCGATTTTGCAGAAAAGTAATCTCAATGGGGACAAGGAATTGAAATTTGAGCTTGGCGTACTATTTCACATTAAAAACATGTGGTAGTCCCTCTCAAAAACACCTGGAACGTGGAAATGCCCACAAGAAAATCATACCCTCGTCAACTAGTTCACGAGGTAGCCATCATTCAGCTAGATATAAAATGACCAATTTCTGTAGCAAAGTTTTGAAATGGTTGGATAGATTGAAATTCAATAAATTACAAAAACTGATGCTGCAGAAAGCCTTCTACAAAGGTAGGTGGATGGACATGCGTGATGATGTTTTCTTGGATTATAAGGCTTAGGGGGGAAAGGGCTGACATAGTTTAGAAAGTTACATCATTCCAGTCATCTTATAATTATGAACATATCTTTTCAAAATCATATATACAAGAATATATCATGGTAATACAGGTGTATAAAGCCTAATAACCAAATAACCAATTACGTACAAATTCAATATAGTTGTTTTTTTTATAGTGGTTGCGAGGGGTTTTTTTTATGAAATGTGGTTGCGAGGGTTCTCGTCGTGTTCTTGGATCATGGTTAGGATCTCCTCCACGAAACTCACGATACGCTCCCTAAACAGCTAACAACAGGGAAACAAGGACTGACTTGCATGAACACACTTAGAGGTCCAGGCTTGTTCATATGTATAGTGAGCCGTCTAGGCTCCAGACTCCAGAGTACCATCACCAAGCTGGCATGTGTGTACTGCACCCACAATATGCGCTCCTTATAAGAGCTGGTGTATGATTGTGTCATGGCCATCACATCATCACACATAAGATGCCATGTCAAGGTCTACCTTGTGTGATTGGCACAACAAAACAAAATCTCTAGATCTACCTAACCTCAGTCCTAATAATCCATATATCTCTTACATACAGATAGTAGTTGAGATTGCACATGGGCCCATGCATGTGTGATGTATTTCATCTCATATATTATGAGCATTTGAGATCATAATAAATTAATAAGAAAGCCAATTATGCTGCTCGTGCATATGTATGATTGGAAGTTGTAATGTGTAAATATGCATGTGAATTTTTAGATAGACCTTCAGAGCTCCATGTTGAGGTTCAGCAGAAATGGCTACTAAAAGTTATGTGCTAAATAAATACCTGATCAAGTTTTCGATAGACTTAAGTAAATGAGAGAGAATTAAGGGTTCTGATAATGTATAATCGTATTTTTCATCGTTTATATATACCTATTGACTATTGTTGAATGAGCAAGAACAGAAACTATACAATAGTTCAAGCACTAGGCCATAGTAGGATGGTACAGATCAAATCAACCCCATAAAAGAGTAAATTGCAGCTTTGGATCTTCTGTGCATCAGTTTTTTTTTTGTCTGAAAGGCACATGAAAGTAGCAAAAGTTTTCCTGTTGATGAGCACAGCACTTGAAATAACCAAAGGACTTGGTTAATTCAATAAATTTTGTGCTGGTCCAAAGTCCAAGCATTTATATGCTAAATGATTTTAGGACCATCTATACTATACATGGTCAACGTTACGTCGTCACCACTGTACCTTTCACACACCTCAAAGTAGAACGAGTCCTTGCATCTTAATTTGCTTCTATTTTAAGTATACTCTCCCAAAATTAATTAATCAATAATCATGCTAAACCTAGCTAGACCTTATTTGGACTAATTTAGGATTGTCAATAAACATAACAATTTATCTAAACTTCAGATGTAATCCCTTCACTATCATGCAAGATTGTTCGATCGATCAGGTTCATCATTTTTTTTTCTGAGGATACAAAATATAACTCCCATCAAGGAGCTTGACATAGCAGATATACATCAAGCAACAAGTAGCAGATATTCCTCCTCTAAAAAAAGAATGGAGGGATGGTTCCAAGTGAACACATGGGGGAAGAGACACTTGATGGTGTAGGGAGAATCTTTCTCTTGGAAGCCACATCTGCTTCTTGTTCGCCTCAGATGAGGCCCCCCAGACAGTGGAGAGCACGCCTTGCCGGGCTCAGTAGACACATCGCTTCATCCATGCGATGCGTGCTGGGGGTCCGTCCTGCTGCGATGGATTGCGAGCACCATCACTAGTCACTCCAGTGTGTGCACTGCACAGGCGTCAGCACACCTCTCTGTTTATTGGACATATCTGATGTCAGGGACAGTTTATCTACACCATATTTTTTTTATATTCAAAATTATTGGACGTATCAGAATTTTCTTATTTAAAATAACCTTTATTAAAAATCCAAAAGATAAATTGACTTGGGTCTCAAACTAAGATTAGGACCCGTTTGGATGCATGGACTAAATTTTAGTCCATTAGGTGATCCAAACGGGAATACTAAAATGTGTTATTTTGTCCTTTGATTCTCCAAACCCACCTAGTTGGGACCAAAAAGGAGCCAACCATATGAGAAATAACCAATGGATCCCTCTACTTTTTATCTCTTTGTACATATGCAAAAAGGAAAGGTAAACTTCAAGTTTTGTGTCTCCTAGCTATCTTTTAGTCGTCCTGATATCCAGATAGATAGGGTACAGATTAATTTTAGTCTGCAAACTTTTAGTCACCTGAAGTTAAAGTTTAGGTGACCCAAAATTACAAACAGAGCCTTAGAAACTTGGAACAAATGCTTGACGTCATTAGGTGAAAACTACCCGGCCCCTTGAGCTATTCTTAGTGGAATGAACTGCTCATGCTGCTAATCCAACCACAAAGCACAAAGAAAGATGGCCGGCAGAGAGGAGGAGAGTTGTGCGTGCATGTCGCATAAAAAGTTTGGTCAAAAAGAGGGGCTCAGTTTGCTGCAAAGTAGCTAGGCTCCGAAAGCTTACAAGTTCCAGAAGCAATATCGCAACCCTGCAGGATTAGCTTTGTTATCCGGCCATGAAATCATCCTGATGATCTACAGTTGCTCACTGTTTGTGCTGCCGCGTTTGGATCATTTTCGTCCCTTTAATTTTTTGGCTGCATTTTCTCGGTGCCACCAATACATTGTGCAGTGATCTATCAAAGGAAAAAGAGTTGCATTGGGAGGCGCATGTACTGTAGCTATCATGGTTCGTGACTCATCTCTCATTGATCTGTTATCTGCACTTTTTTTAGGTACAACCATTTTATGCTGGTCCTATTTACCCAATTACGTTGGGGCTAAGGTTCTGTTTGAATCCTATTATTGCTAAAGTGTTTTTCTTTTTTTTTTAACAACCAGAAAGTATGTAATGGGTGGCGATGGTGGGTAATTTCTCCATGAGTCCACGAAGAGGTACAAAATAGATTTTGTGGAGCAAAATAGAGTTTGCGGAGCTGGACATGTTTGGCAGGGAGAGTGGAAGTGGAGCTAGATTTGTTGGAGTGGAGTGCTACCAAACAACACCTCAGTTGGCTAAATCTACCAACTTTGAATTCAAATGGGTCTAGCTAAAATGTTGCTAAACTTTAGTTGGGCGCTAAAAAGAGTTTTACTCATTAGCCAATCAAGTTGCTAAAAGTGAACAAAGTCCAAAAATATCCTCGTATATAGCCCAACGATCAAAACACCCCTTGCTACAGTTTTTTTTTTTGGGTACAACCCTTGCTAAAGTTTATTAACGTAAGCTTTAGCAAAAAAAACCATTCAAACTTTAGCTAGCTATACTTTAGCCGGAGGAGATCCAAACTGGGTCTAATAAGCCTAAGATTGTCAGGAATTTTTTTCCACGCTTCCAAATTTTGTAGGAATTAGGGGAAAATCTTGATTTTTAAATGAAAGAGCGTATTTTTTTGGGGTTTTCAGACTTCCAAATTCTGTAGGAATTACGAAAAATTCTCGATTTTTAAATGAAAGAGCGTATGTTTGGGCTCACCATAGGTCCAAAAAACTATAGTTGGGGAGGCCAGGAGGGTTCTCAATCCCTGTTGGTCATCTAAGAATATACTCTCTCCGTCCCAAATTGTAAGTCGTTTGACTTTTTTTACCACAACCTTTACCACTCGTCTTATTCAAACTTTTTTGCAAAATATCATATTTTTTTATTATGTCTAGCTTTAGTAATAATAAAATTTCAAGAATAACTTAAAAATTTGACTATATTTGCATAATTTTTTTGAATAATAGAGCGGTCAAAGTTGGGGTCAATAAAAATCAAACGATTTATAATTTGGGAAGGAGTGAGTAGGACACACCAGAGCGGTCAAGAAGTGATCAATGGAAGCCAAGGACTCCGACTTGGCTCCTTTGCAGTATCCGTACATGCCATTGCACTTGTCTCTTTGATTTCTTCGCATGTTGGTAGCCGGTCAGCAATTATATTTGCAAAGAATGACGGAATGTGTGAAGGGACATACTGGTGGCTCTAGATGCTTCCCACTACACAAGTGGCTCACGCAAAGTGCAGTGGTCTCGTAGAGCAGGCAGGCAGGCTTTCATCGAATTTTGTTGGTCGGCCAAAAGCAAAGACGATGGACCTTATCATAGACACCATATGTTACCCTAACATACCCAACACAAAAGGTGGTTTTACACAAGTGCAAGATCACTGACACTAGGGGCTCAAGCTGCTTACATCATTCAAGAAAAACTACTCCAATGATGGAGTAGAGAAATATTCCTATTCAACCCATAAAACAAGCATATCCACAGCCCATGATCTAACCGTCCACCATAATACGAGTATCCGACCATGCAAAAGCATGTTTTTTGTACACCAAACAGATCTTTGCAATCGTTTACTTTGTAATGTACTACTGCAATAACGAACAAAGGTTGTATGCATCAGAGGATGCATAAAGACAGAACGTTTTGGTTATAAAAAAAATGAATAAAATTTTTTTCCAGCCATCTAGCGATTATCAAGGCCGAAGTTCTTTTTTTTAAAAAAAAATCTATTTCACTACTTATAATTGTTCTTTTTTTTAATCTATTTCACTTCATATAATTTTTTTCAAGCGGCTTCATTCAATAAAATTGGCAGTTTTGTGTAGTTCACTTAAACGAAATCCACGTTTCAAATAGAGCCTTATTTGACACTGCCTCTGTGGTGTGCCTATTACAATAAGTACATTATCCTTGGTCACAGATCTAGATATATCATCACACAGATATTGACACGTAGAAAGGGAGTACACTAGATCTCCTTTCCAACTTGGCATGCCTGAGTATACTGGCCCGAATGGTCCCAAAGCGTCAGCACCCAAGACTGCACAAATGTGTGGTTGCAGCTGCAGCTGATCGCGTCTGTCTCACCTGATGCAATCACATTACAATGGATCTGATCTGAGTGCTCAAAAGAAAGAACCTTTTTTTGGGTCCTCCAAAGCAATTCCAGAAAACTTTTTCCTCGACCCAAAAATGACACTTGAACATGTTCTCTTCTGCGTAATTGGTGGAAATGTTATGAACTTCAACATCACTGGCATGATGCCAAGACTTATATGAACCAATACGGCAGAATTTTGAGAATGCGCGACACGCATGTATCCATGATATGAACTCCGGCACAAGCAACAAAAGGGAGGTCTTAATCCAAAGAACACATGAAACTTAAAAGTCACCAAAAGGGATATCTTAATTCAAACAAGCACATAAAATTCAAAATCCAACACAAATTTTAAAACCCCATCAACAATCCAATTCTTATATGATGGCACAAACAACGGACAGAAAGTATCTCGATATCAACCGTCAAAATTATGATCAGATGGTGCCCTTGACAGAAGCCACGCCATACATGTTCAACTGAAAGTCAGAGGATCTGATTCCACTGATATTGACACTCACCAGTTAATGGGAGCCCTTATAGTGCATAATGGAAGTAATTGCTGACATGGACACCTGACCAAACAATAGGAGGCCTTTGGTAAGTGCCCTAAGCAACCGCTCCCAATCTTTTTGTCCTCAACAGTGATGAAAATTCAGTCCAATACCAACTACTGAATGCACACTTGTCCTAACTGATCAAAGTAGTACGCAGCATCCCAGCAACCATATGTGCAACAGATGCTTAATCTGGCCCTATCATGCATCTTACATAAACATATCTCACTAGCCAAAGTGAATAGTGAGTGACGCCTTTTTGATATACATGTCATTTGAGAAGTGTACTATTCAACCACTACTGTAATCAGATGAGGTGTGAACTTGGAAGTTAGGCCATGCGTAAAAAGAAAGACTTAACAATTAGAGAAGAAAGAACTTGGCAAATTCCAATACCATCTTATGATAAACTTGACTACACATGTTTGAAACATTTTTTAGGTCCCAGTTCTAGTTTTTACTATGGTTTATTTAAAAAATCTGAAATGGAAATCAATGTTGACCAAAAAATTGTATCTAGCAAATGCTCCAAAACAAGAGATGGAAAATGGGGGTGGGGGTGGGGGTGGGTGGGGGGGGGCACAATATGTCCTTTTCTGTGTCATGTCCAAATCAACCTGTTTCAGAAAAATAACCAGAATATATGGAACTAGGATGTTTCCTCACTATATAGCATGAACAAAAAAACAAATATAAAGTACCGTCTTATTAGTATTTTTAGTTTATCCAGACTGTCTGTCAATCATTTGGATTTGAAGCCAAGGAAATCACTAATAATACAGATTATTACATTACAAAAGATGATTGTTGATCACAATAATATCTACTCTCTTCGTTCCAAAATGTAGGTGGTTTGACTTTTTTTGCCTCAAGTTTGATCGCTCGTTTTATTCAAAAAATTTATGCAAATGTAGTCAAATTTAGGTTGTTCTTTAAATTCTTTTATTACCAAAGCTAGCCATAACAGAAAATATGATGTTTTGCAAAATATTTTGAATAAGACGAGACGGTCAAAGTTGGGGTAAAAAAGTCAAACAACCTATATTTTGAATGGATAGCGTAACGAGCAAGCGTTAGCTAGCAATACACATGACAATGCTAATATTTAAAAACTATGCTGTATCGAATGCTATTTCAAAAAATGCTACTGCTACTTAAGGAAAATGCTACGGCTACTTAAGGAAAAATGCCATTACACACTTGTCATGACCATCCACCATACCTCCCCAAGCACGCCAGTGACAATGAAAGATATTTTTTTACATCTGATTGGACAGAGTGTTAGGCAAGTGGCAAATTGACATCACTATCACCCCAGGGAATATCAGATGACATCACATTAACTCAAAAGAATGAGAATCCATCGATCATTCTGCAGAAAACAATGCCATGCGAGAACTCTCGTCTCAGTCTTACCATAAGTTCATCATCACTTTTAACTGTAGCGTTTCTGATGCAGAGTTCGATAGATGCTTATTGAAAGTGCTCTAGTTGGCTTGAAGCTCCAAGGATGGTTCCCCGAAGTGCAATGGAATATGAATAAATTTACCTGGAGTTAATTGCGTCGTTAGTACATAAACTTGGTGAGTGGATGCACTTAGGTACATCATCTTCTAAATTGCTTATTTAGAAACAACAACTTGGCATGTGGGTGCATATAGGTACATCATCTTTCAAATTGTTTATTTAGAAACAACAACTTAGCATGTGAGTGCATATAGGTCACTAGAATAGCATGTGGGAAAAAAGATCATGTGGAGGCTTATATGTTATCTGGTACTTTATTTGAAAAGTCATGCATATCCTCCAATTTATCATAAAAATAAAAAAATCAGCTTATCCTCTCCTAATCTTTTTTCTTCTCAAGCTTGAGATATCGATTCTACTCTTCGTTCCATTCTTTTCAGTTTATATTTAACCATGGCACACTCGTACTCTGCTTCATTTTTCATTAGAGAAGAAATTAGATAACTTTTATCCCAATTAGTGAAAAAAAAGATATTACAACTGGTGACCTAACCCCAAACTAAATCTTCCTTTTATCAACAACGCTAAAAGAAATATGCAAAATCCTAATTAGCGGAGTATGAAGAGAATCGATAACTCAATGTAATCGTGAAAGATCATCTGTCTACGTGTTGTGCGACGTCTGTCTTCACCTTGAAATTGTTACATGAGGGCCAAAACCCTCCGTCAAAACCATATCCCGTGAACACCCGAAGAAAAATAGACGGATAAACAAATGAGCAAATAAACTAAAGGTCTATTTGTAATAATTATCACGATGATTAATGTACACATAAGCGCTAAATGTACACATAAGCATTCACATGGATTTTTTCCCACATGGCATCCAGGTGACCTATATGCACCCACATGTCAAGTTGTTGTTCGTAAATGAGCAATTTAAAAAATGATGTACCTAAATGCACCCACTCGCCAAGTTTACGTAGGTCGTTCAATTTTAAATCACTAATGCACTGGATTGTATTTAATGCAAAATTAATCAGTTTCTAAAGCTTACACGATGAGATAGCTTCCACGAGTGCGACATGCACAGCTACAGTTTCTTCTACATTAGTTCCTTTGGGATCACAAAAAATGTTTCCATGTTATCTTAAATTGCTGCATGTAAAAGTAGAAATGCGCAGTAAGGACCTACTAGTGGATGATGAGCTAAGTGTTCCATCACAACCTAAAGTCAAATGACATACCTAAGCTTTCATGTTGTTTAGTGGATAAGCCAAAGCACATGAGTCAACAAGCCAAAGATATTCGAAGTTGAATTCCTTTTATGGATGTCCCTATCAAAGCAATTAAGACTTTATATCTTCAAAGGTGAACAGACTTTTACACCTGTCGTTTGCTTCATGTCCACCACAGCAAACCATGTCACGAAAATAAGGAAGCTTTGAGTTAAAATGTATACTAACTAATTTAATATCAAAGAGGACAAGAACAGGGCTGTTCAGCCAAATTATATCTCACTGAAGCTTAATAAGTACAGGTTAGTATACAACTGTATGTCTGAATCTGATTGAAGCCTCACGAAAAGAAACTTGGTAACAGAATATATAGAACTAGGCCCTTGATGAACTTCCATTTTCGCCAGTGCTCAAATCCAGTACTTCAAGTGATCGAAAAGGTGGACGTTCTCCAAACTTCAACAAATGTGCAACTTCATAGACTGGGCGCAATTCTGCGATGGCTTGAACGTCTAGGTATGAGTCACATGCGAAACACCAAACTGACAGATCACTGCGAAACATTATGTACAGAGCTACACAATTAGACATGGAAGGGAATCACGTAAATCATGGCTAGATGCATAAGCCGAGAAGATTAGGGGGGGGGGCATACAACAGGAAGTTCAGCAACTTATAAAAGAAATATAAAGATAATAATCTGAGAGTGGCCATAACCTTCAGTGCATCTTTTCATATAATTTTGAGAGTCAATTGACTGTTTGGGGTTTGTAAAGCAGTGGTTTGATCAATAATGCAGCTATTCTATGTGTCGAGTTCAGAACTTTCCTTTCAAGTTCTTTCTAGTCACAAAGATCGATTATTTCTCTATTCATTAGCCCAGGGCAGATTAGCTTGACAGCAAGTGGATCAACTGATCACACATTCAATGAGTGATCGCTTGAAACAATGGATCATAGCACCAAAACAGGCTGCATTTGACACTGCAATTGCTTTTAAAAGCATAGAGGTAGAAGCTGGACCAGTGAGGTGAGTGGTTCAGTGGTCACTGGTCCGAACAGCAGTCCACCTGTCGAATGTGTGTAGAAGATATTGAGATAATATTATTTCTTCTAAATTCTAGAAATCATGTATGTAGGGGTAAAACACTAGACAGTTTACTCAGACTAAGTCCAAGCCTCAATTCATGCATAGTCTTGAACCTGGGATGAGATAATATTGTGTGGAACCAGCGGATATTGTTTGGAATGAAAGGAAATCAAAGAAAGCTCAAAAAGTTACCTGAAGCTCAAAGCAAGACAATGACCTATTTCTTGATAATGGCACAACATATGTTTGTTGATAAAACGACTGCATAACACATCTTTGCAGATCAAGCATAACCAGTTTTCAGCAGGGTGATGACATCTGCATGGAAATATCCCCTCATGAGAAAATCTTAAACATGAATATTCTGCAGTACCTTTTATTCAACATTTACAAATCTGTAGTGCACTTGCGAATGGATTCAATGAAGATGCCGTTTCCGAATTACCAAGAGAGACATGTAACCCTGAAAGTGCCATTCATAACAAAGAAAAATTCCATGGGACAACTTTCAGAAGAGGAACAATATCGACACTGCATGTTACTTCCTTTACACACCAACTCCTCTCAATGGTGTTAGTGATCAACAAGCATACAAGTCATAAGCCCGGAAAATGTCAAACATAACGTCTGAAAATCTTTTATGTTTACAGTACATCAAACACCTTAAAATCGTTTTGAGGTGAAATGACACAAGTTTTCATGCTTTTATTTAAAAGTTGGATATGCATTTTTTCGAATGCCATCCATAGTGGAAGGAAAACAAATCTTCAACTGGAACTCAAGTAAAGGAAGGAAAGTTATTCAACTGAATCTCCAGGGCAGTAATCTTAATAACCCTTGTTCACCACTTTTAACGCTAGTTCGCCAATCTTAAAATACTTGTACAACACCAGAAATCCAAGAAGAAATGAACAATTCGCATCTACATATATACAACAATATTTCCGCTCATAAATGCTCAAAGGGTTATGCGAACTTATATTGTACTATACAGGTATGTAAGTTACGTCATGAATTCTTAGGCTAAACAGGGATGAACGCCCTCACACACCTCTCTTGACAGGTTTGGACCATTGCTTTGCAATCAAGCCATGGCAGTTAATATGAAACTGAAACTGTGGGCAGGGTAACCAACCATAGAAGAACAACCAAACGCAAAGCCACCTTGATGCCCTCCCACAGCTTTACCGACACAAAATGCGTTTCCAAGAAGGCAGCACCTAAATGCAGATTGTCAGACCACTGCAACCAACACAAGTCTGAGAAGTGGGCAGTTAATGGCTGCCACCAGGTTGGTTCGGGAAATAGTTCTGGTGAATCACTGTTAAACTACATTGTCATAGACTTAATTCAGATATGCTTTGTTGCAGTTGACAACCTAAATATGTTACATCCAACTATAAGAAACAATCGCTAAGTTGTAACTTTGGTTCTACTAACTTGTAAATGGCGTACCACAACAATTTTAGTCAATGTCCTGAATCAACAATCACCTTGTCATTGTCAGTAAGTAAAACCATTGTTCCAATCATCTCACCAAAATTAAACCGTCCGGATTCCAAAGGCTCCGCACCGCAGAGAATTCGATCGAGAATCGGGATAGAGTCAATCCAAACCTGGAGCACGGGGAGTCGGGCGGGGGCACACGCGTGACGTCGACGGCGCCAGCAGGCAGCAGCGTGCCGAGATGCGGGCAGCTCGTCCGCGCCTCCACCCACCCCGCCGCCGCGCCGTAGAGGTCGCCCAGATCCACTTCTCCCTCCGCTAACCCAGCCCCCTCCTCCCGGCGGCTCCCGCCGGCGCCATCCTCCTCCCTCTCCTTCCCCTGCCACAGAAAGCCCGCACGCACGCGGCCGGAGGAAGTTTAGGGAGACGAATAAACAGATCCAACGGGAAGGGAAGGGTTGTAAGGTTCACGCGTGCACCTTTCGAGACGACGACGCGTCCTCGCCGCCGGCGGAGGACATGGTCGGAGCAGCGAGACCGAGACACGGTGGCGGCGGTGGCCAAGAGAGGAGGCAAATCGATCAAGAGTTTTTTTTTTTTTTTTTTCGTCGTCGTCTTGCTCGTGCTGGCGTTTGGGCTAAATCGCACAGGCCTGCGGCCCAACGGACCCATTAGAGGCTCCACAAAGGGCCCAACAGGCCCGTGAAGCTGCAGGACTACGCAGCCCAATGAGGCCCGCTAGTGCGCTAGGGTTTACGCGCGCCGCGTATGCTATATAATCCTTCGGCATTCCACCCGCCGCCGCCACCACTCCCAAACGCCTCTTTCTTCCTTGCGAGCGCTAGGTTTTGCTGCGGCGGCTGAGGAAGAGGAAGGCGGCGATGGGGCACTCCAACGTGTGGAACTCGCACCCCAAGAACTACGGGCCCGGATCCCGCGTCTGGTACGTGCGCTCCGTTCCTTTCTCCCCCTCGACTCGATCATATGTTCCTGATTCGTAGGCAGCTGCTGTTTTGGATGGGATTAGATTACCCTTGTGCATGGTGGTGTTGACTGGGGGATCTAGGATCTAGAGGTAGGAGAGGTGTTTCTCGGCAGGGAAGTTGCTGTTGCTGCTTTCGCGGAAATCTGTAGTCTTGACTCGATGAGTCGATGCTATGCAATTGGATCTTTTAACTTTGCTCTGGAGCGGTTTGGTAGGATTGTTGATAGCTGCTCGCATATCGATCATATGGCCTCTGGAGGGAGGAAGTGGAATTTGTTGTCGATTGATAGGACCCTAGTCTGCAGATCTATTGTCACGTTTCTTGCAACGATTGCGCGAAAGAAATAGTGTATGAATTATAGTCTTTGTTCAATCATGGCTGGTCCATATCCCTAAATCGGCCAGGATTTCCTCTGTTTTGCACTGCTGGTCAATTGTCATCTGCCAAGTGCCTGTACTGACCCAAGCTTATTTTGATTCATCAGCCGGGTCTGCGCAAACCCCCATGGACTGATCAGGAAGTACGGGCTGATGTGCTGCAGGCAGTGCTTCCGCAGCAACGCCAAGGACATTGGCTTCATCAAGGTATGTATGCACTCTTTGTACTTGAAATTGTTGTGAGTAATGTGCCATCGTCAGTGGTGCTCGTGGTTTTGTATTTGATATTTTGATTGCATATTCTGCAGCAGCTGGTGCCCAAATAATATGTGACTGTTTTAAGTTTGCGTTATTACTAATGTAATAAAATGTCTGATCTTCTCCACGACTTCTGTAATGTTGTATTTATTTCTGTGATATAATGGTCTATGCTAACTTGATTGCAACAAATGGTCTCAAATACTCTAAAGAAATTGTTCATGAATGCTTTGCAATAGTTGACATGGATCATTTCTGTTGTTTGTGCTCATTTGTATTCAGTGCACCACTGATAGTTTGTTGAATTGAGCCCTGTCCTATCCATATTAGTGGGGCCTGCACTATTATTATAATGGTCTGTTGCTGTGTTTGTAGAACACAGTTATTTGGTACTAATTACTAGCATTCAAAAACTTAAGAATCATTGCCCTTTTTTGTTGCAGTACCGCTGAAGGCAGCTGGGCTAGGAGAATGCCCTCTGATGGTGTGACAGAAGCGAGGAGATAATTTGCATTCCAGTAATTTAGATGTTTTTGTTCAGAACTCTGCTAAGTTCCAGCTTATGTATCTGATGATGGAGAACCTAGCCTTGTCTGTCATGTTGAACATGAGTGACCTGCATGCAGTTATGTGCAGCTTTTGAGCTACCAAGTTTTACTGAGTTATTATGTGCAGACGTATTACTTCTGTTAATGGCGTGCAATTTTGGATTATAGAACCTTGGCGATTGGTGTATTAATGGCCACCCATCGGGGCATTATTGTCTGGGAAAATTATTCATGCAACAACTAATGCTGAGATGCTGGTGTTGATGCTCTCATATTTCCCTTTGTGTGTAGATTGCATTTCGTGATTAACTCTTTGCAAACGTTAGGCTATTGTATTGTGTCACTTCACACAGTGGATGTAGTTGTTTAGTACAAATTGCAGATGAACTTCATACTTATGCTTGTTGTTGAACCTTGACACGGTGTTTTGAGTATGGCGTCGAGTGTCCTCTTCCCTACGGTTTTCAAACTTTGAGCGCATTGCGTCACGGTTTTTCAGTCATCAAGAACCACGATGACAAGAGGTAGAATTATTGAGTCCCATTTTGGTCTTCCACACCCTCTAAAATTCTTCAACCTGGAAGACGTCCTCCGTGGCTGTAACGTATACTAGTATGCGAGTTATTATACCTTCACAGTATGTGGTTGTTGAGTTTGTTAAACCATCACGACCATTCGATCTTGAGTCGCAGCAATGCTTTGGCGATATCCCCTTCTAACCAAATTGTAGGCTTGCTAGTGTCATTTGTTTTAGCAGGCACATCTTAGCAGAAGAAAGCAGCGACACCGGAATGCGGCGTCATGATTCATGCAATACACCATAAAGAGTATGTTGTGCAGTTACAGCCATTTTAATTTTTCCCATGAGCATCTTTGACAAACTTAAACTAACTGCAACTTGTGATCCGTACTACTAAAGCACTAATCATTCCTCAATAGCCAGATAACACTTCTCCTTTGACCTTTATGATCAGTCACGTGTTTTATCTTGCCTTGCAGATCATATATTTCTTCTCTGATCCTTGAGCCTATGATCAAGAACTCGCTCATTTGCCCTACCAAGAAGTTGGAAGCTTACAAGGCTTTGCTCACCAAGCTGAAAAACCTGATACGTCGACCAAAAAGATTGAAGTGACTAGTGGTGCATCCTGATGGACGATCAGTCGCTGCTCTAAGAGGACGATGCCGAGGACAGGATGGTGAAGGGTCCAAATATGACAAGCAACAGGCGTCGAGTTAGCCTAGCCTACCGAGCTGCTCTGCTTCTGTCATTTCTATTTTTGTGTTATGCTGAGAACTGTTAGTGTGCTTTGTAATAAATGTTATGTCTGCTTTGCTCCCGCCGTGTTGAAACTTAGACGGTGTCAATTTTTTGTCCTTTGCAATGCATACGGACTGGGATGATGACATGATGTCCCTGGAACTCTAAAAATAATTTATATCTGCACTGCCTCTTTGGATGGGGTTGGTTAAAAAGAAATATAAGATCCCACCATGGTTGCCCATAGAAAATATCATGTAGCTTAAATTATTGAAGTATACATGAAGCTTGAAAGTTTCCTGTTTTACCTGGTTATGTACTTGTGATTAGTCTTTTGATAGAATCGACTTCTTATTGTATATTTTATTTTCTATTTACTTTTTTTTAGAGCATATACATGCCCACCGACAGAATAAAATATGGTAACAAGAGGAAAAATATAGATATAGGGTAACAACAGAACATGATAACTGAGAACTGACTGATACAGGGGCCTTCATGACTATTAATTCTCAACATACATGGTCATTAGATCAATAAGTGACAAATATTCTTTTACACTAACATTTTTGTAAAGCGACTAGAAGTGATAGTGTGCAAGCTTTAGTTTTATTAGTGAATCTATATAGATGACAAACAAAGCCCCTCAGGCGTCAGCATCCTCAAGAAGCAGACAGGGTGGCGGTCACCGTGGCAACCACCATGGAGCCTGAAAAGGGCAAAAGTAGGGTTATAAGACAAGCATAATACTTATTATGTAGTTCAAAATAAGACCCAGCCATAATGTCCTTAGTAAAAATAATGGATCAAGCTAACTATCAAGAAATGGAGAATGATACATCACTTGAATAGAATGAGCAGCAATTGCTTCTTCCTCTCATAAACAGACCCAACTATTCGACTCTCAAGACTTCAGGCTGTTTGCCGCACAAAATATCTTGAAATCTATCTGAGTTGTTCGACAGGATTAGAAATATGTAAATACCGGATAGACGATCCCGGAGCATTGGCAGTTCACATGATCTTGGTGATCGAGTCCAGTGACACCATGAGGACCAGCTCGTCATGGCTGGATGCATGGTACGGCTGGTTCATATGCTCTGCTGCCGCTGCCTTTCGCACTGGCTCCTGCCTGCAAGGTGGAGAGGTAGAAGAAAACCTCAATCACCATGGTCTGCCTCACCAAAGTATATGATAGTAGGAAAAACAAAAGGCGTTTCAAGAAACTAAACCTGTTCTTGCTGTCAATGCCCTGCCGGCAAACCAGCTGCTCTGCTTGCTCCTGTTGCTGGGACTGGGAGGAAGAACGCTGCCCCATGGTCTGCTTTGCTTGCTTGTTGATAGAAGAGCTGCAAGGGTGCAGTAGTATATATGTTGGGTTTGGCAAGGCGATGGTATAGCCTTTTATTTTCTTTAATATCTTTGAGAGCGAATTATAATCACAAATATGAAAAAGGTTGCTAATAAAAGCGTCATTGTCTTCTAGTTTCAGATTCAGTTAGCTACTACCTTCGTCCTAAATTGTAAATCGTTTGACTTTTTTATTTCAACTTTGATCACTCGTCTTATTTAAAAACTTATACGAAATATTATATTTTTTATTATGGCTAGCTTTAGTAATAAATGAGTTTTAAGAATGACTTAAATTTGACTATATTTGCACAAATTTATTGAGTAAGGAGTGGTTAAAGTCTGGGTAAAAAAAGTCAAACGACTTACAATTTGGGAGGGACGTACTTTATTCAACAAGTGAGTGACCGAGTCCTAAAAGGGATGAGCTTTGAAGTTTTGCGTGCTGTTCACCATTTTGTACGGTCAAGTGGATACATGCGCTTTCATTTTCATATATCTGGGTGTAGATTATTGTAATAGTAATGGATTTTGCCGACAAGGGTGGGCTCCGTTAATTAACAAATTTAGTTGTTTTCACAGAAGCTATCCCAATTATGAAGTTTTTCGATTGGAAGGTTTTATTATTATATATAATTGATTGATGCTGCGATAGCACAAATATCAAAAATACAAAGACCAGAAATATATTCAGAAAATGAAAAGCAGCATTTGTACTGCTATGCCTAGAACATTATAGATTGTTAAGATGGATATAGCAGTACAGATAGCAATCTTAACAAGCTAGGGGCTATATAGCACACCACCCCATATATTGCGGCTAAGTTCAGAGCATTATTATAATAACGTCACTTTTAAAATCTCAAAAAATTTAAAATGGAGCTATCCCTGGATATATATAGAACGCATATATACACAATTTGCCAATTTGTTCTATCTAAATATAGTTGCCATTTGTCAAGTTGTTAGTCGGCTTTGAGAGTGACCTCGCTCCATGCGTACATATCCTTTGATTTTTTGCACGCGCATAGTACTTTGGGCCATACTTGGATCAGAGCTAGCCATTGTACTGATTAAGTTAAACTTTACTTTAGCCCAATGTCAGTGGGGGTTTCATGGACACAGTTAACTAGACTGGAAACTAGGTAACTATGCCACATGGGTTTTATGGTGATGAAACTCCTCTCACATCCCATGAAACTCCCCCTCTTAATTACCCTGCTATGTCAGCAAAACTACTGATGTGACAGTGTATTTAATGCCAATGAAACCCCCCCGCGAAACCACCCATTGAGACCGATAATTCTGTCCATACTGATAATGCATGCTTGTCAGTCAACTAGACTTCAAACTAAAATGCAGATGTTTAATTAAGCCTACAACCCACTTATATGTCGAATTACCTAGTGCAGTTCCTACCTGATGCTAAGTAACTTTATGGTTAATTAGTATGTTCCTGTGGCGATCATATGCTAAGTATTTGTACCAACACCAATAATGTTTTCTATATATAGTGTTCAACAACAACAACGTAGCCTTTAGTCCCAAGCAAGTTGGGATAGGCTAGTGATGAAACCCAACAAAAAAAGGTCAAGGTTAATGCGTGGTGATAGCTAAGTGCCCAAGCGCTCCTACGAAATGTTACTTCTTTGAAAATATTCCACTCCTATCAAAGCGCTCCTATCAAAAGTTTTCTATATGCCGTGTTCAATCACTGTAAATAATAAGGGTACTAAGATTATGGTGATTTTCTTTCTGAGCAAAAATTGGCACAACCAGTTGCTTCCACTAAGCAGATCAACCTATGAAAAAGTTAATTTGCACGGATTTCATTTTGAGCATAATTTAACGCACTTCAACTATCTAGATCAACGTCTGAATTAATTTGCAGGTTTTCATGGCAATTGGTATCGGTGATCTTGCCGTGTCATGACGATAATCTTGTGACTCACTCACCCTTGTTGGCGGCTACTTCAAGTACAGATCAAAATCTCAAATATGCCATCGTCAGCTGCAAGTTGGGGGCCGTCATCACTGTCGACAAGTAAAACAATTTTGGTGGCCAATTTTCAATTCAAATGTGAAGAAAAACCCAAACAACTTGTCCAATAGTTATCATTCCTGCAGTCAAATTATGTTCCCAGTATTAATGGCTCCAGCAGGCTGGACTCGTTTTAGTAAAGCATCTAACAAGTTCTTTGCCAAAAATAGGTCATATTATATGTCCATATGTTTGGTATAGTATATATGCAGTTCTACTGAGAGGGACTTCAAAACCACCAAGCTTGACCAGCTCAATAATACCAAGTTTGATGCTATTTAAATCGGTGATGAACTCAGAACCGAGAAGTTGATGATTTCTTTTAAAAAAAATGCCTGATCTATACTCTAACATGATAAGGTCATCAGGATACCCTCAAGCTATAAATGTACAATAACTACCAAATACAATTCAATGTGAGAAATGGACGTTACTTTTTTAAACTCATTTCACCACACCACATTTTCCATATTAATTATGAGAGTACTACACATTTTAGCAATCCCCTGTTAATTAATTTGGATCAGGTGTGAACTGATTCTTTGGACCCACACATGGACAAGCTTCTTATTTCTATGCTATTTGGACCTCACAGCATATATAATCACTGCCCTTAGATGCCAGTTCACGGACTAGTATTGTTTATTTTGTGTTTTTCTTAAAAAGTTGCAGACGCATAACAAAAATGCCGTTCTCTAAAATTTATTTATGTATTTATATTATCAGTGTTATTCTAAGGGAAAAGACCATTCACTACTAGAAAAAGCTACATGGGCCCAAATCCCTTTTTAGTAGCGGTTATGCAACCGCTACTGTATTTTCGGTACTAAATGGGCAGGCATTTAGCGCAGCCAGTAAACAAAATGCCTGCACATTTAGCACTGGTTGGTGTCCCAACCGGTACTAGATGGTTTTTAGCAAAATTCGAACTCATCGAGGCCCGCAAATGCAACGTCACACAACTCAAACGAATTGTTCATGCGTCCATGGGTTCGAACTCGCGACCTCCGGCCTCGCGCATAGACTCCTTTACCATCCCAACCATAGAGCACATGTGGTTGAGACAGATGTTACCCTTTTTGAAGTAATTCTAGGTGGACCATTTAGTATAGACTTGTAACATGAGCCAGTACTAAATGGTTGGGGGCCCTTGGGAACCTCCTAGAACCATTTAAGTACTAAATGCTACCATTTAGTGTTGTGTGGTGTTACAAACCGGTATTAAATTGTCCGGCGGGCATTTTGCATACCACGTGATGCTAAATAGACATTGGTACCGGTTTTAAAGCACCGGTACTATCGGGAGGTGGATGTATCTGAGTTTTTCTAGTAGTGAGTTTTAAGCACCTAACTATTTCCTCTGTTTAGTTTTGTTCATCGAACAGGAAAATCGGTACCTTTGAGACTATCGAACTACTAAAACCGGACAACTTTGGACATATTTTTTTGTTTCCAAGGTCGTTTTGCATATGTGAATTTTTATAAAAAAAGATAATAAAATATGATTTAACTTCTAAAAAATCATAACAAATTCATTTTTAAATAAGATAATATGAAATTATTACAACGTTTCCTTTACTTGAATTTTTGAATCAATCTCAAAATCTAATATGCCATAAAACAATAACTTGAATAAACAATGGTCATGCCTACAATAAATAAAACACTAACAAAAGAGCTAAATAACATTGAAATAACACTAAACAGAGCATGAACAGGTAGATTACATTTTTGAGAAACTTGAATATATGTTTTATATTTCTGATTTAAACCAAATTTGTTATGACTTTTTAGAGATTAAACTAGATTTTATTAGTTTTAAAAAACATTCAAACTGGAGCTCCTCCTGTGAAACGGGCCACATACGCATGCCATATTGCTCATATTTTGATCCCTGCTTCGTGTAAACATGGACACTGGATTTGCTTATTTTGTTGACGAAAAAGTACTTTGGACCTCCCTGGAGATTGTGCAGAGTCTAAATTTTCCTCCTAGACCATAAAACCGGGTAACCGCCTCCCTCAAGTTTTAAAACCATATATTTTACCTCCCTGGGTAGCATATAAGCGGTTTTCAAGGTGGTTTTGCCCTTTTCTTTTTTGTTTATTTATTTCGACTGAAATTTTGAAAAATCATAATAAATCAAAGACAAATCATAAAATAGAAAATTAAATTTTATTAGACTCCACATAAGTACATCAACACGGAAAATATATAATATAGTATGCTTTACTACAAAGTTTTTATTATAGATTTAGATCTATTTTGTTACTTTAGTTAAATGGAATAATTCATAACTACATTTTCTGTGGTCCAATCATGGTAAAAATTTTATGAAAGCTTAGTTATTGTATGCTTCAACTGTATTAAAACGTTTGTACTCACTGGATCATGTGTAACTTAGTTCTAGATTTATTTAGAGTATATTTTGCTCTAAATAAATCTTTAAATAAGGTATGCATGATCCAATGAGTATAATATTTTTAGTACAGTTGAGGCATGCAATAAATAGATCATCATAAAAATTTCACTATGATTGGACCATAGAAAATGCAGTTATGAATTATTTCATTTAACTATAGTAAAAAAATAGATCTAAATCTATAATAATTTTTTTACTGAAGTATACCATATTATATACTTTCTGTGTTGATGTACTTATGTGGAGTATAACAAAATTGGATTTTCCATTTTATGATTTTTCTTTGATTTACTATGATTTTTCAAAATTTCATCCGAAATAAATAAAAAAGAAAAATACAAAACCGCTTATATGCAGTCGAGGGAGGTAAAACATACGGTTTCAAAACTTGAGGGAGGCCGGTTACCCGGTTTTACGGTCTAGGGACAAAACTTAGATTCGACTCAATGTGCAGGGAGGTCAGAAGGACTTTTCCTTTAGTTGATATGGACACTGGATTTGCTTGTTTTGTTGATATGGTATATCAACTTCAATTATTTGGCATTTTATTGCTTCATGTTGTGGTCTTGTGGACATGACAAATACATATATTCCATTCATAGCAGGTTGATGTAACTGATATACGACATGGTGTGCAATAGAGGCATGCATTATGATTGACGAGTGACGACATGGTGGAAATAGGGAAATCAAAAGATGAGACGAGATCATTGAACTTAGAATTGTACTTCGTTACTTTTCCTTTCTTTCTTTCTTTTTTCTTTTAATTTGCCATACAAAAATCTCTTTCATGTGTTGTGACATATAAACCTCAAAATGCTAAGCGGGGCCCTCGTCACGTGTAAATGTCGTCATTGATGAAAATGGTCCACCAAGTGTATAGCATGGATGATTGCAATAAATGTTGTTTAATTATAAGCTGTACCCCGTTGTTTATCCCTTGATGAACTAATTCGGATTATCTTGAAATTATAAGTTGGTTACTCATGTCTCCGTCCTGTCATCACTTAAAATTATTTGACACTGTTATCGCTTCATCTTATGAACACGACAAGTAAATATATCGTAGCAGGTTGATATGCTAGACAACAGGTGGAAATTGGGAAATCAAGGACCAGGTATCTGGATAAAAAAAAGGGCCTGTGGTTCAATCGATCGATCTGCATGTTTCATATCTCCTTGACTCCTGAGCTAGGGATGCAGGTCGCCAGGTCGGCCAGGTGGGTGCGGCAGCTCCGCTACGTGCGAAATCCATCCAATGGGAGCTACGTGCTGCGCTACCTGCTATCCACGGGTAGTCCTGCTAGGCCTGCGAAGCTCACGGACGCTTGCTCCGCTACGTGCTTGTGGTTTGGTTTGTTGATTGCTCTTGCTCTAGCTGTGGTGTGCCACTTTAGTATTTTACAACTTTATTTAAGTGTAGTATTGCACAATTGCTTAATTACTAGTTTTTTTTGCCCCTATGTTATTTTTAGTGTACTGGGAGCTGGAATTAAGGGTACATCACAAATCAAAGGTCACAGGTAAGTGTTGAGTCACCATAAAAAATATATTGATGCATACTTTATACTATATGGTATATCAGCCCGTGTGTATAGAGGATGACTAGACCACTGATTAGAATAGACTAGATTAGACTAATCGACCTTATTGACGACTAATCATCTTATCGGTGCTCTTACAACTAGGTACGATTATACGACTTCCTAACATTGCTCCAATAAAAGTTGTAGATCTTGAGAAGTTATCAACTTCGTGTAGTTGATTTTTAAAAAAATTGAATTCGTTTAGGCCCACAAAATACGCTTTGAATTTTACTATGCCGATTGTTTTTTTCCCGCACTCTGCAAAAACTTTGATTGCCCGAAAAAAGCACTCGGCAAACTTGCCGAGTTTTTTTTTATATAATTTTTGCTGATAGTGTGTCTCCATATATCATGTCAGCACTCAAACTATTGGACATTTTTATTGCTTCTTGTCATGAACACGACGAGTACATATTCCATCGTAGCAGCTTGGCGATATAGAGGCGACGACATGGCTTGTAAAGATAGAGACGATCGACATATGCATATGCATGAGGTCTGATTCAGACAAGATCATATCTCCTTCTGAGCCTTCTGCAGATCATTGGTTGTGAGGTTGAGCGACGGCCCAAGCTTGCCAACATTGTGAGGAAAGAGGAAGGGGAAGGGGAAGGCGCGCTTGAACTCGGCGAACGTGAGGCTGCGGTAGCGCGGCGGGTTGTCGCCGTCGACGAACTCCTCCGCCGGGCCGATGAGGCAGTCTCCAGCCGGCATGATGAACGTGGCCGCCGATGTCCGCGGTGCTCCGACGAGGTGGTCATCACCCGGTGCTCAATGCTCTTCAACATCCCGTTGGTCACCACCTCAAGTTGGCTGCCGAAGTTGATGACGAAGGCGCCGGGAATGCGCTTCACTTTGATCCAGCCGCCATTGTAGGTGACCTCGAGGCCGGGGATGGGGCCGGGGAGGAGCACGGTGATGAGGCTCCGGTCGCAGTGCGGCGGCTGGCCGACGGCCACGGTCAGGTCCCGGCGTCGGGGATAGTGGTTCATCTGGAGCACCATGTCGCCGCCGCTGATGGCTCCCTCGAAGTAGTCCGGCCGGAGACCGATGCCCTCGCATACCAGCCTCAGGATCTCCATCCCGACCCGTCTCGTCTTCACCACATACTCCTCCATGATCCTCCTGTGTGTGGCTCACGAGATCCATCAACATCAAGAGGGTGAACACCAATATATATATATATATTCAAGTGTACTTACTGTCATGTTCAAAAAACCACCTTAGATATTAGTTATGTGTACGTACCTATTTGTCATTTGAGTATGTACATATATCCAAAATAAGATTTTTTAAAGTGATAACCCATTTGTTTTTTACAACTTATAATATATTATATTTCCTGTATAGAAAAAGAAGTATGCCTATACATGTGTCAAAAAAAAAGAAGTATGCCCATACATTTTATGAATAAAAATGAGTATATCCACGTACCACTTTTAAAAATCAATCAAGTACGTATACATACATTTTTAAAACCCTAAGTATGAAGAGACGCCCTCTAGTCTGTGATATACACAGTAGCTACAAGTGACACTATAGTAGAGATAATTACCGGAGCCTCTGGGGCATGTCGGGCCAGTCCTTGACGTGGTCGTCGACGGGGAAGTTGTAGGCGAGGTGGAGGTAATCGTGCCAGTACCGCTCGCCGCCGGTCTCGTAGGTGGCGCCGGAGCAGAGGCGGTTGGCCTTGCTGATGTCGTCGGAGTAGTAGGTGGCCTTGTCGGCCTCCGGCATCTCGAAGAACTCCACGGCGAGCACCTCCATGTCCAGCATCAGCTGCTCGGGGACGCCATGGTTCACCACCTGGAAGAACCCCAGCTCCCTGCCGGCGTCGAGGATGGCGCGGCGGAGCTCGTCGCAGCCATCGGACATGTCGATGATGGGCAGCGAGACGGTGGCCGGCGGGAGCTGCTCGGCCGTGTGGAGCATCGGCGTCTCCATGGGTGAATCGCACGGTGGAGGCCCGATCTGTTTTAATCCCGTGCGTCAGGGAGTCGAACCATGCACCAGCATAACACCATTAAATTGTGTGTAGGGATGGGTCATAAACTCATAATGGTCATCGAGCTAGCGCACGTACGGCACCTGGCATAGTGTTCTTCGACTGGGCGACACGGTAGCTAATTTGTTTTTATTGCCTCATCAATGCGCTGGTTGGGTCGGTCAGTAGCAGATGGCTTAGGCGACTCTCATCCCATGGTGTCTATGAGTGGTGTGTTGCCATATCATCAAGACACGACCTTAGAAACTATCCTCTACAACACATGGTTTCGTGGTGTGGGACCCTAATAAACCCATTATCTATTCTTTTCACCCATCATAATGGTTTCTCATTTAATATTAAGACACTATCCTCTCCCAATGCATAATTTGGTAGCATATATTGCATAGGTTCTCGTGTAGACACTGAGTTCCTTTTCTCATTCTCTCTCATATTTATTAGAGTGACACATAAACAAAGTATCATATGTGGCAGGCTAATTAATGCTATGAAAATCATCCTGGTTAGAGGGTTGGGAATAGCCTTAGTGGTTGGCCGTGCGAACCTCTTCATGCTTCTGGGCCCATCTTCATCTTTCCTCGGGGCAACTATTAGTTTCTATACTTACAACATCGTTTCGAGAAATTATCTTCTACGATACAATTTTCTATCAAAGTATCGCAGGACGTACTTGTCTCTCTCACAGATAGTCTTGATTTGTGTGAAGACTTGGTTTCTTAATTAGACTTGTTTCTTTATTTTTTTCTCCTCTCTCTTCAATAAATGTCCCACCACATCAGCACTTTGCTTACCTGACAACATAATTAAAAGGTTTAGACTCTGTTGACGTAAAAATCGGGAAAGACCTTCACGTGCTAGCACACGAAATTGGTTGTGACCGTGAATACCGGGGCGTGCCAGTCAATCTGACCTGTTGATTGACAAGGAAAATCGGACGTTAATGTTACGGCAAAATCGGCTGGGTTTCCGATTTAACGATGAAGACCAGATCGGAAACAGATTCCGATCTACAATAAAGAAACGGCTAGATCAGCCGATTCCGATGCAAAGCAGAGTAAGATTACTAAAACGTAACTTAACAAGCTAAGCAGAGCAACACATGGAATATATCTGAACGGCTATATCGGATCCAATAATTAAGTATAAATAACAGCCGATCAAAGCCTATTCTAAGCTGGATAGAGGTTGAATAAAATCTAAACGAAGTAACAGCGATACGCCGGTTACTAAAGCCTAAATACTTATTCGATAACTGTTGAATAACTTAAACGAAGCAACAGCGATACGCCGGTTGCTAAAGCTTAAGGATTATTCGGTAAAAGACGGAACTTACGAGGCAAACCCTGAGATCTGATCACCCTTGACGTGCTCGAAGAACTCGTGAAAAGAAAATAGCGAAGTCGCCGACAATTGTAAGATGCGTAAAAAGTGTAGAGGTTTGTTTGATATTGGTGTGTACCCTTCCATGACCACGCAGAGTCGACTTTTATACCCTAATAACAATAACTCCTAAACATATACGACAAACTTACTTGACGCAAAAGAAAAGGTCTTTATTACAACTGTTTACGACTCAAACTCTATAAAAATAACCGACTCTTTATTTTGGTCCTTCTATAAGCTTAACCTGGTAACCTCCCAGGATTCCTTCACGCCATCATCCTCTTCTCCGATTCTAACTCTCATCGGATTCTGATTCTGACTCAAATTTTCCTTCTCATCGGACTCCGATTCCGATTTGTTCTACTCCTTTCTTCGGTCTCCGATTCCAACACTGTACCTATGCTTCTCTTTTGGCACTGGGGTCACCTGTTAAAATCCGGTGTCAACACATGGCCCCTAGTTTCGCGGAAGAATCCGATTCTGACTCGAAACTATTTGATCCTTATCTTTAGGTCAAACACCTTCTCTTTCCTCTTTTACCCCCGGCGAAACCTATATAAGGCCAACCCTTTCGTCTTCCTCATTCATCTTCCTCCTTCAGCCGCCGCCGCTTCGTCTTCCTATGCCCCCATCCTGAGTCACCGAGCTCAAGCGACCTTCAGCCAAGACCAATCTCTTGAAGACTTCTTCAACCTCCTCCATGGCATCCCTTTCAGAAATCCCCGAGGTAAGTTTTCCACCCAGTCTTTTTAGATCAAGATCCATTTTACTCTTGTCAGATCTATTCTTACTAGTAATGCATTTTTCCTTAGGCCGTCCGCAGTAGCATTATTATCCCAATAGCAGATAAGCCGGGTCTTGCCATACTAGGTCCAGTAGGCTCTCCAGATCCCACTGACTTCATCAACCAAGAAACGTAAAGGCTTCCTTACAAATCTTTCGATTCAGAACACGACTGGAGCAACGCTTTCAGGTCATGGCCAACCCTTACCACTGGATGGAGGACTTGGTCTAAAAGGGTTGTCAAATCCAAAATAGATGAATGGGAATCTTATGACCTTCGCCAATGTATTGCTCTCTCTCTCTGGCTGACATGGAACGAAACGAGCCTTTGCTAGCTGCTGCTTCATATTTCTGGTCTGATGCTCTAAATGTCTTCCTCTTCGGCCAAGGTCCGATGACTCCTACCTTAACCGATATACTGATGCTCACCGGTCTGAACATATCGGAATCGGACAAGACCTTCCTTATTCCCTCCAAAGCCACTCATAGGATTGATACCAAACAAATAGGGGGTTGGAAGGGATACATAGAAAAGTATTCCAAAACATCAGGTCCTGTGGATGCAAGAGAACATTCAGCTTTCTTGAATATGTGGTTGGAGCACTTCGTCTTTTGTGGGAAGACAGTAGGCCCATCAATCCACTATCTCCGATTAGCAGAATATTTAGCCGCAGGCAACAATTTCCCAATCGGAAAACATCTTCTTGGGTCAGTATACAAGCTTCTTCATGAGGTTTCTATCCGATTGAGGTCCAAGCAACAAGTTGGACATCTTGGAGGTCCATGGTGGTTCGTCAACCTCTAGCTAAACATGCATATGCAGAAACTGCTGGAGGTCTCAGTGATTAACAAGGTATTCCCCGCCGATCAACTGAATGACGAAGAAGCTGAAGATCGGCGATGTATGTCCTTTGGCGAGGCTGCCTCAGGTTTCCCTGGAGAACGACTCCCTTCTATTCGCACAGCCGAGTACTTTAGGGGATTCTACAATGGTTTTAAGGAAGAATCTATGCCTTGGCATGTGTATTCCGATCCTGATCATCACTTTGAACTTCCATTCAAGTTCCGATTTGACGATATCGATACATATGAGGATAGCCAAAAGAACTTCAAGGAAATCATTATCCCCCAAATACTCCCTGCAGACATGTTTATGGGGAAAAAGCAGCAGTCTTTTGAATACTATCATCCATCACTGGCTGCTCGTCAAATCGGATTTGGCCAAGGGCCAATTTCCTTGTATTTGTCCGATATGGTGAAGCCCAGAGACATAGTCCCCTCAGGCATAGCATATGATAGACTGATAAGTGTATCACCTTCTCGGGAAACCATAGATCTATCCCTGTGGAAATTCTCAAGCTTCACCACGGCCTCATTCAAAACATGGTGGCAAGAATGGAGGAATCACCTCTTCAGCCAACCTGCTCAAGACTATTGCATAATTCTCAACCCCGACTTTGAAACCAGCGATCAGGTAAAAATTCCACACTTAATCATTCCTCTTTAGTCACTGATTACTTTGTTTTTAACCTCTTTTTCTCTTTCTATCTTTGATTACAGGAAGTAGCAATAAATCTTCTTTCGGTTAGCAATAGCGGCCGTCCGATTGAATATATGCCTCCCTCAGACAATCCTTACATCGGGAGCTCTAGTCCATCCGTGATGGATGTCGCCACTGGTCGGAACAAGAAATCGGCCAAGAGCATTCCTTCATCTATGCAACAAGGCGCTAGCTCTTCCAAACAGCCGAAGAAAAAGGCTCAAGAAACTTCCTCTTCTAGGATTAGCCAAGAAGAAATCAAGCCATCGGAGTTACAGGGCACGCCTTCAACGATAATCGGAGAAAAACGCAAGCTGGCTTTATCAAAGACACTTTCGAGGAAAATACCGAAAGTTATCCGAAAAATCTCAGCTTCAGAGGCTGCCAGGCATATATCAAAGGCACGCTCAAGTATCGGTGGCTCATCATCCATCCCTGAAGCTGACACACCAAATCCGATTCAAGAAAATCCATCGGGTACTGCAGCAACTACATCGGAACAGGTAAGCACATCTCCGACTTGTTGTAACTTTATTATTTCTCGATCTAACTTTATGTGTAAACAGGCACCTTCCCAGGCTCATGAACCAAGTCAAATGGGAACTGCCCCAACTTCTTCTTCACTGCCGACTCCTCCATCGGTTAGCGTTCAACCAATTCAAGTCCTGAAATCGGCTCAAGAAGCCATAGTAAGGACGATTCTTAAAATCTTTACCATTGCGAACGTTAACTTATTCCATTCCTTATATCCGAATTTTTATGCTTATGAACGAACGGCAATTGCTTCTATCGGAACAGCAATCGGTCTTTCTCAACTGACTCAGTTTGATGAAGTTAACTTGAAGCAGGTAACTTTCTCTCTTCGTCCCCCTTCCCTTTTTTTTATATATATAAGAAGACAATATCCGATTCTTACTTTTCTTTCTTAGGCACAAGATTCTCCAACTCCCAGTGCCCTTGCAGCAGAACTGGCCGGTCCCTCTACCGCAGAATCAGCTCCAAGCTCCGATCCGATCAAGCTTTATCTTGAAGAAATGCTGAGTCACTTGAATACTGAAATCGGACAACTCGTGAGGAACGCTGATCCTGTCCGATCAGTTTTCAAACACTTGCAAGGCCGGATACCTGAGTCAATGGAAGAAGTTCTTTTTCCAGCTGCTTTTATAGAATTCAACTACTACCAGGTGGTCAAGGCCCAGAAGAGATTGTCCGATCGAGCCGAGTTTGACAAATCCTCGAAAGACTAAGAGCAAATCGAATCGGACATCGAAGGCTTAGCAACCCAAATCGGACAAATGAAGCAAACCCAGGAAGCTCTAGAGAAAACCAAGTCCGATTTGGAGTCTCAACGTGAAGCCCACATGCAAGCTATAGCCAAGATTGATGCGGAGCTGGAAACTGTAGAAGCCAACCTGCAGCAAATCCCAGGGGCATCGACAACCTTTGAGCAAAATAAGCAAGTCCTTATTCAAAAGGTTGATCACTTGAAGAGAAACTTGAAGCTGATTGAGGGTTCAGCTGAGAAAGATCGGAAAGCTATTTCCGATGTAGATGCCATTCGCCTGCGTGCGATTAAAGCGATCCAAGACTTCCTTGGGTCGTTGTAAAACTTATTCCGATAACATCTTTTGCAATGTAATATATTCTCTGAGATTACCAAACTATTCTGCACATATGAATCTTTGACCCATCTTTTGACTGATCCCTGCTAAGTCTGTATCGTATTTATTGTCTTTAACCAACGCGATCGGCTTTTACAGTGAATCTTCGAAAATATCAACTTTTGACCAAAAATGCATTGGTCTTCGCACCCATCCATATCACAAATTGAATGGTCTGAATCGGGTAGTTAGATCTTTTAACTATAAATAAAATCATATGTAGAAAACCACATTACCCTTCTTGCAGTCAAACATGGCATCTTCATCCAACGAGGTACAAAATAATTCTCTTTCTTTGTTATATTATTGATTAAAGCAAGCTAATATTTCCAACTTTCAGATTCAACAAAGGCTTGAGCTCATCATCACTCAGCTTCAATCTGGCACTCCCCTTTCTTCCAATCATTGGCTTTTCTTGGCTACCCACAAATATGAGGTTATGAACTTACTCCCTGAAGGCCTTACTTCAGTGTCATCTTTCATCCATGTCCAAGGATCCCTAGGTGATAATATATCCAGGTTTCAACGCCAAATTCATAATCTTGAAGACACCTTGAATAGAGAACAATCCCGACTCATCCATTTACAGAGTAGAAGAGATCGACTTTTGGGAGAAATCCACACAATCAACCAATCCATATCTAGGTCTGAAGCCAATATTAACCAGATTCATATGTCTCTTGATTCTAGAAATCAAATTGTGGAGAACCATGAGCGTCATGAGTCTCGCATGCAAGCTATCCAGACAATTCAAAATTTTCTGAACACCCTGTAATGTTTTATATTTTTGCCCTAAGGGCGATGCATAACGCATCGGCCATGTATCCTTGAATATATAATGAATTATTTTCACTTATTTTTTCTGCTACAGGCGATATTCTGTATCGGCTATGATATGTTCCGATTCTCCAAAAATCGGCTCATGCATCAACCCAAATACTAGGATAATATTTTTTCAAGTATTTTCCATTCAGAGCTCGAGAAAACTCTTTTCCTTTCAAAGTCTCCAATATATATGCATTTCCTGGGGCACACCGATTTATTCGATACGGACCCTCCCAAGTCGGAGACCATTTACCGAATTTAGAATCTTTAGACCCAATCGGCAAAATTAGTTTCCATACCAATTCTCCTTGAGAAAATTCCTTAACTTTAACTTTCTTGTTATACCATCTGGCGATACGCTCCTTATTAGCTTCTAGATTTTCAATGGCTTTCAAACAATACTGAGCCAAATCTTCCAACTCATCTTTCATAATAATCGAGTATTCATCGGCTGTTAGCTTATTCTGAAACTCAACACGCCTAGAGCCGATTTTCAATTCCCAAGGCAAGACAGCCTCATGTCCATAAACCAATTGATAAGGTGACATTTTAATTGCACCGTGACAAGCAATCCGATACGACCATAATGCTTCATGTAGCACAGTATGCCATCTTCTGGAAAACTCATCAATCTTTCTTTTTATCAACTTAATCACACTTTTATTAGAGGCCTCTGCTTGACCATTCGCCTAAGCATAATAAGGAGAAGAATTCAATATTTTAATCCCCATGCTTTCAGCAAATTCTCTAAATTCCCCTGAAGTAAACATAGTTCCCTGATCGGTCGTAATTGTCTGAGGAATACCAAACCGATAGATAATATGCTCCTTAACAAAATCCACCATATTAGCTGATGACACAATTTTCAAAGGAATTGCTTCAACCCATTTAGTAAAGTAATCAGTTGCCACTAACACAAACTTGTGTCCTTTACTTGATGTAGGGTTAATTTGTCCGATTAAATCAATGCCCCATCCTCGAAAAGGCCAAGGCCTTAAAATCGGATTCATAGCAGACGCGGGAGCCCTTTGAACATTCCCAAAACGCTGACAGTCCTGACATCTCTTGTAATATTTAAAATAATTTTCAAGAATTGTAGGCCAAAAATATCCATTTCTTCTGATCATCCATTTCATCTTGAAGGCCGATTGATGCGCTCCACATACCCCTTCATGGATTTCTCCCATTAATACCTTAGCTTCCTCCGATCCAATACATTTGAGCAAAACCCCATCAATCGTTCGATAATAAAGATCATTTTCGAGTATAACATACTTCACTGCCTGAATCCTTATCTTTCTTTCAACTTTCTTTGATGAATCTTTCAAATATTCATAAATCTCTTTTCTCCAATCGGAATCTTCTAACTCTCTAATCGAACGATAACCAGACGCTCCTTGAGCCAATCGGTTAGCTTCCCCATTATGACATTTGGGAATATGTTCAATCTTGACAAGTCTGAATTCTTTTAACAACTGGAGACACTCATCATGATATATCCTCAAAATATCATCGTTGCATTCATATTCTCCCATCAATTGCTTTACTACCAATAGAGAATCTCCGAATATCTCAATAGCATCAGCCCTGATCTCTTTGAGTAATTTGATACCTTTAAGAACAGCTCGATATTCTGCTTGATTATTGGTGGCTTCTTTCTCAATCGGAAAAGAGAATTCAAAGCTTGCCCCCCGAGGCGAGATCAACACAATTTCGATTCCAGAGCCAGCTCCACAAGAAGATCCATCAAAAAAACAAAGTCCATGGAGCAACTTCTACTAATCCAATCTCTGGGCCACAATGATGAGTGACAAAATCGGCCAAAACTTGCCCCTTGACTGCTTTCAACGATTCAAAGTGTAAATCAAATTCTGAAAGAGCCAAAATCCACTTTCCGATTCTACCATTTAAAATCGGCAGTGACAGCATGTATCTTATAACATCATCTTTACTGACAACTATGCACTCAGCCGATAGTAAATAATGTCTGAGCTTGGTACAGGAAAAGTATAGACACAAGCATAGCTTTTCAACCGGAGAATACCTTGTTTCTGCATCTAAAAGCCTTCTGCTCACAAAGTAGATAACACGCTCTTTTCCTTCAAGTTCTTGAATAAGGGCCGATCCAATAGAAGAATCATCTCCGATAAATATAATTTAAACGGTTTATTTTTCTGAGGAGGAACTAAAACAGGAGGAAACACCAAATAACTCTTGATCCGATCCAAAGCTTCTTCCTGCTCTTTTCCCCAAACAAACTCCTGATCGGCCTTCAATTTCAATAAAGGTGTAAACGGCTTAATCCTCCAAGAGAGATTAGAAATAATCTTCTACTAAAATTAATCTTGCCGATCAATGATTGAAGTTTAGTCTTATTTTACGGAGCCACAATCTTATTGATAAAACCTATCAAGGTGTGACTAATCTCAATTCCTCTTTCATGAACCATAAATCCCAGAAATTGACCAGCAGAAACCCCAAATGCACACTTCATCGGATTCATCTTCAAGCCATGTCTCCTTGTGCACTCCAGGGTCTTACGTAAATCGGCTAAATGTTGTTTATAGCTTTCCGATTTAACCACCACATCGTCAATGTAAATTTCAACAATCTTGGTTCATGGAAAATATAATTCATAGCACGTTGGTATGTAGCTCCAGCATTTTTAAAGCCAAAAGTCATGACTACCCATTCATATAAACCAATATGTCCCGGACATCGAAAAGTCATGACTACCCATAAAATTCTGATTATAACCAGCATTACCGTCCATGAAGCTTATGACTTTGTGTCCTGCTGCAGCATCAACTAATAAATCGACGATAGGCATTGGGTATCCATCCATTGGAGTCGCCTTATTAAGATTCCTGAAATCAATGCAAACACACAATTTCCCATTCTTCTTATATACAGGAACCACATTAGAAATCCACTCAGCATATCGGCATTGCCTAATGAATTTTGCCTCAATCAACTTAGTAATCTCGGCCGTTATGTCAGGTAATATTTTAGGCTCACATCGTCGAGAATCTTGCTGATATGGCCGATATCCTGGCTTTATAGGCAACCGATGTTCAACAATAGATCGGTCTAAACCCAAGCAAAACAATCTTTAAATTCTCTTAACAAAGAGGTCAATTCTTTCTTGTACTCAGGATCTAATTTTGCACTAATAAACGTCGGCCTTGGTTTATCACCATCCCCTAAATCTATTTTTTCTAGTATGTCGGCCGACGTGAAACCATATCCCAGTTTCCCTTCATCTTCTTGAAGAAATTCATCCATCAGGACGATTCTTCCGAGCCGACTGCTTGGATCGGCTATCGACCGAAATCGGCCACTCTGAGGAACTCAGTATCCAAAGCTCTTCCAGATATACATATTACTTGTTCATAATTCTAGGGCTGTGCTTCTGCAAAGGCTATGCTGTATGATGCATCTGCTTTGACAACTTCTACCGTATCCTCAATCCACTGAACTAAACATTGATGCATGGTTGATGGAATGCAACAATTAGCACGGATCCAATCTCTCCCCAGCAACAGGTTATATGATCCTTTGCCATTGACTATGAAGAAAGTAGTGGGCAAAGTCTTACTTCCAATAGTCAACTCCACGCATAGTGCCCCCCGAACCGGAGAAACCTTTCCTTCCTAATCTTTCAGCATCATATCCGTCTTGATCAGATCATCTTCACTTTTGCCGATTTTGTGAAAAACGGCATATGGCATCAGATTAACAGCTGCTCCACCATCAACCATCATCCTGGTCATTGGCCTACCATCAACATGCCCTTTCAGAAACAAAGGTTTCAAGTGCACCCGCTCTTTTTCTTCTGGCTTCTCAAAAGTTGCTTGCATTGGTTCTAAATTTAATTGAGCCATTGCTTCTTCAACCTCAAAATCTTATTCATCACTAACCGATGCCATGAATTCCCTTGGTAACATGAAAACCATGTTAACATCAGCTGCATTATCATCTTGAGCACGTTGTTTAGGACGCCATACTTTAGATGACACCTTTTTGCTCCTCAAAAGTTGACGCAACTTTTCTTCTTGAATCTCATCAAATCGGAGCCTTTGCAATCTCCTCTTCTGTGACTTCGTAACTCCATCTGGGCACCACCTTGGTTGAGGTATTTTAACTTCTCGATGGATATTCCGATCCCGATTTGGTAGAGGTTCTTCATCAGAAACCAAATTATTAGCACGCTCTTCTAATTCTCTGCTCATAATCGGCTTATTTCCCAACCGATCATTTACACTCTGCTTGCCTCCAATTCTTTCATGAACTGAAGTACGCCGATATTCTTCATCTCTATCTCGAATGATCGGCCGACGCTCCCTATCTTCAAATCAGGGCCTTTTGAATGACCTATCCCTTCCATAGCCTCCATTGCATTCTGAGCCATCACTGGAGACGGCAACTTGATTCCCTCTTCCCAGGAGTAAACGAAAAAAGGACATCTCCAATGATCTTCATGCCGATACATCCTTTCCTCTTCCTGCCTTGTTCTCTCTTGTTAACGTTGATATTTCTTGATCAACCCTTGAGAAGTAACATGTCTTTGAGGATTTCTAGGGATAATCATTCTTTTCCATCTTTCCTTTATCCTTTAAGTCAGAAGCAGAAATTTACACTCTAGGATCAACAGCCCCTTTTTCTTTTGCAGACTTTGATGTAAAAAGCTTTGTCTGCAAAGCATTTCCTTTGACTGGCTCAATCATGTTCACTGGGAAAGGATGCCCATCAATCTTCATCGGCTTGAGTGGCTTAGAAGGAATCTCAAATTGCAACTTTCCTTGCTCAATTGCCGATTGGATTTGGTTTCTAAAAACCTTGCAGTCATTGGTATTATGAGAAGTGGCATTATGCCATTTGTAATATGTCATCTTTCTGAGCTCTTCTGTAGATGGAATACTATGATTGGCCGATAATTTGATCATTCCTTCTTTAAGCAGCAAATCAAAAATCTTATCAGCCTTGGTAACAACAAAACCAAATCTTTCCGGTTTGTTCTTACCAAATGGACAAGCAATCGGCTTCTTATTTTTTACCCATTCTGCCAAGCCAATTTCTTTATCCTCATCGGAATCGGAATCGGAATCAGAACCATACCCAAGGTAATTTATCTTCTTATGATAAGGTCGCTTCTGCTCATACATCCGATTCTCATGCCTTGACATTCTTTGCACAATATGGCTTAAACTTTCAAACTCCTGAGCATCATACTTCTCTTTGAAATAAGGAAGTAAACCATCAAAAGCCAACTGTGCTAATTGGGAATCTGTCAAGTTTAATCCGTAACTTCTATTTTTTGTCTCCCTGATTCTCTGAATGAAATTTGCCACCGATTCATTATTCCTTTGTTTTAAGCTTGTCAAATCAGTAATAGTCTTCTCTTGAACACCAGCAAAAAAATATTGATGAAATTGCTTCTCCAGGTCAGACCAGTAAATAATTGAATTTGCTGGCAAAGTCATAAACCATGAGAAAGCCGGTCTAGATAGAGAACTTGAAAATAATCGGACCCTTAATGCATCGGTAGCAGCAGCCTCTCCACATTGCACTAGAAATCTATTGACATGCTCAATAGTGGATACATCATCGTTACCAGAAAATTTGGTAAAATTAGGGATCTTGTAACGATGAGGATAAGGTAATGAATCATAAGCAGGTGGATAGGGAGTTCTATACATCACATGTTGAGTCTTGGGCTTCAATCCAAACTGATTTTGCATTATTTCAGCAATTTGAGCTGCCCAATCCACTTGATTTGCTCCCTGTGCTATTTCTTGCACTGGCTGAGGCGCTCTTGCTATCTCTTGACTTGGCTGACTCGGCCTTGCATATCCAGTTGGTGCCGATTCATTTTGTCTAGATGGCTCTGGTTGACGAATCATATGCCCTGAAAATACATTCTGGTTGGACATTTGACCCTGGCCTTGATGTTGAGTGTTGCGATATACTTCCATAGCTGACGTAGTGCCATGTGGTTCTGACTGATTCGGCATATTCGTATTAGGTGCTCTTACCGATTCTAGTCTTGGAGTCCATACTTGATGTACAATTCCTTTTTCATCAACTAGTATCCAATTAATTCCATCAGTATGCGGTACCCAGGCCATCTTTGGCTCCTCAGGTTGAGTCTTCTGGTTTGATTTAGGAGAAGTCACGAAATATTCAGGAGGCATCCTTAATCCTGTTTTAGGATCATATCCTTTGAAAAATTCTTCACCCTGTGACGCCGATAGTATCGGCGATGATGTAGTAAAAACCGCTGAGCTGTTTGTTGGAATATGAATCTGAGGCATAGTTACTGCTGTTGTTGCTGGAAAACCTCCTTGCATAATCGGTCTGGATGCCGATTGTGTCTGTCCGATCGGCTGATCGGATATCGAACCATTGAACACCTGAGAAAATGCATTCTTTGCAGCCCTTGCTTGAACATCTTTTGCTGAGGTGCCAACTTCAAAAGAAGGAAGTTGTTGGTATATTGGGCCTTTAAATTGAAGATCACCCTCACGCAATGAGTGAATCACTTGGTTATGTAACTCATTACCTAAGACCCTGCCTTGATTTGCAAAAGCATGATGGACTGCTTCATTTATCAATTCATTTATCATTCCAGGTGTCTCGGCTATCTTGACTTCACGAGGCAATGGAAATTCAGTTTTCTTGATAGCTTGGCCTCGTTTAGTAGTACTGAATGACTTTAAGCATAACAGTTCAAAATCTTCAACTGCTCTTGCCATGTCAGCTTTCTGCTCGTCAGTGAGATCTTCTTTAGTGGTATCAATGACATTCTGAGGTCCCACATCAAAATGACCACCTTCCTTCTTTGACATGATTGAAGTTGTTTGGTCCCACCGGGCGTGCCAAAAGTGTGTTGACGTAAAAATCGGGAAAGACCATCACGTGCTAGCACACGAAATCGGTTGTGACCGTGAATACCGGGGCGTGCCAGTCAATCTGACCTGTTGATTGACAAGGAAAATCGGACGTTAATGTTACGGCAAAATCGGCTGGGTTTCCGATTTAACGATGAAGAGCAGATCGGAAACAGATTCCGATCTACAATAAAGAAACGACTAGATCAGCCGATTCCGATGCAAAGCAGAGTAAGATTACTAAAACGTAACTTAACAAGCTAAGCAGAGCAACACATGGAATAGATCTGAACGGCTATATCGGATCCAATAATTAAGTATAAATAACAGCCGATCAAAGCCTATTCTAAGCTAGATAGAGGTTGAATAAAATCTAAACGAAGTAACAGCGATACGCCGGTTACTAAAGCCTAAATACTTATTCGATAACTGTTGAATAACTTAAACGAAGCAACGGCGATACGCCGGTTGCTAAAGCTTAAGGATTAGTCGGTAAAAGACGGAACTTACGAGGCAAGCCCTGAGATCTGATCACCCTTGACATGGTCGAAGAACTCGTGAAAAGAAAATAGCGAAGTCGCCGACAATTGTAAGATGCGAAAAAAAGTGTAGAGGTTTGTTTGATATTGGTGTGTGTACCCTTTCATGACCACGCAGGGTCGACTTTTATACCCTGATAACAATAACTCCTAAACATATACGACAAACTTACTTGACGCAAAAGAAAAGGTCTTTATTACAACCGTTTACGACTCAAACTCTATGAAAATAACCGACTCTTTATTTCGGTCCTTCTATAAGCTTAACCTGGTAACCTCCCAGGATTCCTTCACGCCATCATCCTCTTCTCCAATTCTAACTCTCATTGGATTCTGATTGTGACTCAAACTTTCCTTCTCATCCGACTCCGATTCCGATTTGTTCTGCTCCTTTCTTCGGTCTCCGATTCCAACACTGTACCTATGCTTCTCTTTTGGCACTGGGGTCACCTGTTAAAATCCGGTGTCAACAGACTCTATAATAGAGTCTGCATTGGGACTGTCCTCATCAACTTGCAGGAGGAGGCTCAAGGCTGAGCTCGCCATGGGTGAGCAATAGTGGGCGAAATCTCTAGTCTGCTAGCCGCGGCCCAACTGAACCCCACATTCCCCCTCCATCCGTCGATACTAGAAATCTCCAACCTGTTGATGGCTGCAATTTCTAATGGTAGCATCATATCTGTGACTAGTTCATTGAATTTAGCCTTCAAACAGTGCTTGGAACATTATTATTTCCAATTTTCGACTTTGCATTTCTTAATACATGCCGGCACCATCTATGATTATGGTAGGTACATCGCTACACATCAGCGGTCTCATAGGTCGTCTCATGCAAGTCCATATAGGATTTTTTATGATGTGACGGAGAGAGAGGAAGGAGAGAGAATAAGATGGTTGTTTCGCGAGGCAACCGCCTCATAGGCTAAGATTTAGGACTATGAGACAACCTACACACCCAAGTTGTTGTTTCCATGCAACTCATAATATTTTTTTTCTATGCATAAATTAAGGGATTGTGTATTTGTTTGAGACAACTGATAACATAATTCATTGTATGAGTCGTCTGGTACATCGCCTCAAGTGTTAGAATATTTGGGCCTGACCCATTATTTTATTTATTCTAAAGGATTATAGCCTACTTTTAATGTTATAACCATATTGGTAGTGGAAAAGAATCTCAACCGACTTAAAGAGTCAACCTTTGGTGCACCTCTTGTGAAGCCGGTAAGGGTAGATTGGCGAGCCACGCGCGCGCGCTCGCTCGCCTCGCCGAGCCGGGGCGTGGGCGTGGCGAGGCGAGGTGAGGCGTGACGTGACGTGCCTGAGCCTGAGCCTGACTTGCGGGAGGGGTCTCTCTTTTGCTGGTTATGGCAATTGAAGACGCGGTAATTGGAAGGGCTGGTTATGGCAATCAATGATACCATAATTCAGCCTTCCCGATTCTCTCCCGTCTAGGTTCATCCTCTTGTCTTCCCCCGAGGGCTATATAAACAGAGCCATCCTCTCCGTTGAGATTCAGATCTGAGATACACCTCCTCCTCCTTCCTCTGCTGTAATTCTGCCTCCCTATCGCCGGCGTTGCGCGCACATCACCGGCGAGAGCAGGTGCCTCCGACACCGTTGCCTCTTCGAGATCCTGCTTGGGATACCGGGGCAATCAGGTTTCTGGGGAGCGTCTTCACGCGACTGCTCGCCCAGAACCGCTGCGTCTTCACCGGCGTACGGTTCACCGTCCTGGACACTCCGCCGCCGTCGAACGACTACACCGTGCCGCGTCTTCTTCCTGTACAACTCTGGCGCACGGACTGCACTGCATCAACGGATCTTCCTGCGTCAAATCTGTACGACTCCTTCGAGCAAGGCCAGTCGAGGAACACCATGAGTTCGGATGGTATTCCTCCAGCTGGTAACGGCGCAACCGATGCTATCGGCAAAGGTCCCGTCCCAGGGTATATTTCTATGTCCGAACTACTATCCTTTATTTTATTTGTGTTCTTATTTAAATCTGTGTTAAATCTGAACATGTGCACATGGATTGTTTCACTCACTATAGTCATGCAAATATTTGTGAATTTAATTATAACTTTTGGAATTAAAATATGGCCTATTGCAGATAATTATCCAATGAAAGATGGAACAAGTTCATCTAGGCAAGAGATTATCAAGGATGATATCTTCGCCGAACCGATTGTACACGATGAACTTTCTCATGTGAGACATCCTGAGGAGGATAACAATGAAGCTCCCAGAAAGAGCAAGAGACAAAAGACTGCAAAGTCTTTTGGTGATGATTTCATTGTATACCTCATGGATGACACGCCTAGGACCATTAAAGAGGCATATCCAACTCCTGACACTGACTATTGGAAGGAAGCTGTCAGAAATGAAATGGACTCTATCATGACTAATGGTACCTGGGAGGTTGTTCATCGCCTATATGGATGCGAGCCTGTGGGCTGCAAATGGGTGTTCAAGAAAAAGCTTAGGCCTGATGGTACTATTGACAAGTACAAGGCTAGGCTTGTGGCCAAGGGTTATACCCAGAAAGAAGGAGAGGACTATTTTGATACTTACTCACCTGTTGCTCGATTGACCACTATCCGAGTGCTACTCTCACTGGCAGCCTCCTATGGGCTTCTCGTTCATCAAATGGACGTGAAGACAGCTTTCCTAAATGGGGTGTTCGAAGATGAGATCTATATGGATCAGCCGGATGGGTTTGTAGCAAATGGTCAAGAGGGAAAAGTGTGCAAACTGTTGAAGTCTCTGTGTGGTCTTAAGCAAGCACCCAAGCAGTGGCATGAGAAGTTTGACAAAACTCTAATCTCTGTCGGTTTTGTTTCAAACGAAGCCGACAAATGTGTGTACTATCGCTTTGGTGAAGGTGATGGAGTGATTTTGTGTCTGTATGTGGATGACATACTGATCTTTGGGACTAACCTTAATGTGATTAAGGAAGTCAAAGAATTTCTCTCACAGAGCTTTGAGATGAAAGATCTGGGAGAGGCCGTTGTTATCCTCAATATCAAGCGTGTAAAGGATGGAAATGGTGGGGTGACTCTGTCACAAACTCACTATGTGGAGAAGATGTTGAGTCGCTTTGGTTACATCGATTACAAGTCTGTCTCAACTCCTTATGATGCCAGTCTAATATTGAAGAAGAATAAAAGGATAACAAGGGATCAACTGAGATACTCTCAAATAATTGGTTCATTGATGTATCTAGCTAGCACTACGAGGCCTGACATCGCATATGCTATGAGCAAATTGAGCCGATTCGTTTCAAACCCGGGCGTGATCATTGCTTGAAAGAGTAATGCGCTATCTAGTAGGAACAATGGACTATGGAATTCATTATACCAGGGACCCTAAGGTTCTAGAAGGGTATAGTGATTCCAATTGGATATCAGATGCTGATGAGCTCAAGGCCACGAGTGGTTATGTGTTCACACTCGGAGGTGGCGCTGTTTTCTGGAAGTCTTGCAAGCAGACCATCTTAACAAGGTCAACAATGGAAGCAGAACTCACAGCATTAGATACCGCCACAGTTGAGGCTGAATGGCTTCGTGAACTCCTTAATGACTTGCCGATAGTTGAAAAACCGATACCGGCAATTCTGATAAACTGTGATAATCAAACTATGATTATCAAGGTGAACAGTTCTAAGGACAACATGAAGTCATCCAGGCATGTGAAAAGGCGGTTAAAGTCTGTCAGGAAACTGAGAAACTCCGGAGTTATAGCCTTGGATTATATTCAGACGGCTAAGAACCTGGCAGATCAATTCACAAAGGGTCTTTCACGTAATGTGATAGACTATGCATCTTTGGAATTGGGCTTGAGACCCACGTGAGTTACTCAATAGCTGAAACCTATCTTGTGTGGTCGGAGATCCCGTGAAGCAGGATGGTGGAACAAGCTTTAGTGTAACTGAGAGAAGAGAACCTTTAACAAAGGCTCATTCCAAGAGAAGATGCATTTCTCTTCAAATATGTAAGGTAGGATGGTTTATACCTTAATATGTCCCAAGTGGTTTCATGGATCAAGGCAGTTGCTTCATTGAAACAAAGATGTTGTCCAACAGAACATCTTTAAGGAACACACATATATGAGTCTGACTACTGGTCATAGTCTATGAGATTTGGGTGCTCTCTAGAAACTCATGAAAGCCATGGAGTATGACCCATAAGCTCCAAAACAGCGGGGATGCTCCTGCAGCCTAGTATCAGTGTAGAGCTCTGGTGAAACTTGTTTACACAAAACTGGCAATTCAAGGCATAGTCCATTGTTCAGTTGTGAACGAATATAGCCCTAGCTCTAGATGGAAGTTCAACTTAACAGTTTCCATCAAATACTGGTATATCAAAGAGGATCTGAGAACATTTCAAGTACGGCTTAGAATCCTTGGTGGGGATTGCTAGAATATTTAGGCCTGGCCCATTATTCTATTTATTCTAAAGGATTATAGCCTACTTTTAATGTTATAGTTATTATGGTTAAAACCATATTGGTAGTGGAAAAGAATCTCAACCGACTTAAAGAGTCAACCTTTGGTACACCTCTTGTGAAGCCGGTAAGGGGAGATTGGTGTGCCACGCGCGCGCGCTCGCTCGCCTCGCCGGGCCGTGGGCGTGGCGTGGCGTGGCGTGGAGTGGCGTGGGCGTGGGCGTGGGCGTGGCGTGGCGAGGCGTGACGTGACGTGACGTGACGTGACTGAGCCTGAGCCTGCGGGAGGGGTCTCTCTGTGGGCGTGGCGAGGCATGACGTGACGTGATTGAGCCTGAGGGGGAGGGGTCTCTCTTTTGCTGGTTATGGCAATTGAAGACGTGGTAATTGGAAGGGCTGGTTATGGCAATCAATGATACCATAATTCAACCTTCCCGATTCTCTCCCGTCCAGGTTCATCCTCTCGTCTTCCCCCGAGGGCTATATAAACAGAGTCATCCTCTCCGTTGAGATTCAAATCTGAGACACACCTCCTCCTCCTTCCTCTGCTACAATTCTGCCTCCCCATCGCCGGCGCTACGTGCACATCACCGGCGAGAGCAGGTGCCTCCGACACCGTTGCCTCTTCGAGATCCTACTCGGGATACCGGGGCAATCAGGTTTCTGGGGAGCGTCTTCACGCGACTGCTCGCCCAGAACCGCTGCGTCTTCACCGGCGTACAGTTCACCGTCCTGGACACTCTGCCACCGTCGAACGACTACACCGCGCCGCATCTTCTTTATGTACGACTCCGGCGCACGGACTGCACTGCATCAACGGATCTTCCTGCGTTAAATCTGTACGACTCCTTTGAGCAAGGCCAGTCGAGGAATACCATGAGTTCGGATGGTATTCCTCCAGCTGGTAACGGCGCAACCGATGCCACCGGCAAAGGTCCCGCCCCGGGGTACATTTCGATGTCCGAACTGCTATCCTTTATTTTATTTGTGTTCTTATTTAAATCTGTGTTAAATCTGAACACGTACATATGGATTGTTTCACTCACTATAGTCATGCAAATATTTGTGAATTTAATTATAACTTTTGGAATTAAAATATGACCTATTTCAGATAATTATCCAACATCAAGATGATGTGGCAATGCATGAGACGACTTAGTAGACAACGCTTGCCCTTAGAGTGAGGCCAAGTTGTTTTGAGAGCTGCTTCCATTGCCGATGCTTGGTCTGAAACATGATCCCATAAAAGAAACTATACATGACAGGACGTGCAGGGATGTTCTGTAAGTATTGTGAAAATTGTTATGGTCCCATCCTAATTAACAAACTCACCACCAGTTAGTATTGTTGATGGCTTTACATTCCCCATCGCTCAAGCAAAAGCGGAGAATACCCATTCAAAAGCCTATGTAGCCTGGGTTGTCATGAGAACACTGGCAAAGACAACTGTCTGGGAATCGTTGTGTTGGCTGTGACAAATAAGCCAAATGACATCTTATAAAGATTAATTCGATACATAGTGTTAAATGCGACCACATCGCCGAAATGTGAGTAGTCAACTTTATTCTTAACATAGCGCCACAACATATTTTTTTTATTAGACCTTCGCCATTAACGTACATCCAAAGCAACATAAAGTGTAGGGTCTATCATTTTGAGTTCCTCTAAAACTGCAATGGTTTTGCCAATGTCACATTTTAATTTCTTCTGGCCCATAATTTCTGACCTGAAGCAAAATTCAGGCTGGGCACAGGCCATATTTTTAGCCTACGGGCTGACTCGGTGGCCCGAAAAAATATTGAATAAGATCTGTTCTGGCTGTATTTTCCCCATGCTACATGCCACAAGCATGCAGCAGCCCACCCAGCTGCATTAGCCGTCCCTGGGCACCATGGGCCTGATTGGTTGAGCACCAAAATTTGGCATGCCAAAGTCTTGGTAAGCAAAAAGTTGGACAAAAAAACTTGCCATAATTTTGGCCAAAAAATGTGAGACAATGACATTTTTAGTAGCAAATCAAATTGGTAACTTTTGCCATGCCAAAACCGTGGCATGCCAACATTTTGACACAAAACCAATTAGGCCCCACATGTAAGCACCATGCAACTCACTTCAATTCACCATGCGGCCCATTTATTCCACGGTTAGAAAACAACAAGCCTCCAAAGCTCCATCAGCCATTCACTTTTTCCTTTTACTGCTTGACCTTATCCATATCTCTCTGCTCCGATCCCCATCCCGATCCGTCGAGCCCCTCCGGCCACCCCCAGAGGTCATCCCCAAAGCCGAGCTAACATTGCTGTCCATCGCCTCGAGCCTATGGCCACTCATCATTCTTTCCGAACGTTGTTACCGAGAAATCCCACAAGCCAGAGAGGCCGTCCTCCAAGCCCCCCCCCCCGGGCTGCCGCCCTACACCTGCTTGTCGCGGCTGGCCGAGAGTCCTCCTATGCCACCGCACTCTGAAGGAGGGAGACGAGTGGATGATGCCAGTGACATGGTGAAACATCGGGCCTGTTTGGTTGGCTTCCTAAGTTGGTAAGCCAATAAATTTGGTACTTTATTGGTTTGAGGCCAATAACAGCGCCAAAGTTTGGTTTCATGACATTCTTTCCCACATTTTGGCTAAATATTTTAGCATGGCCACACTTTGGCATGCTCATATTTTGGCTAGGCAAATTTTGGCTTCCAACCAAACATACCCATCCGCCCGTCAACTTCAATTATTTGACGTTTTATTGCTTCATGTCATGAAGACGACTAATACATATTCCATTCGTACCTTGTTAATGTAACTGATATACAACATGGTTTGCAAAGTGAGATCAATGAACTTAGAATTGTACATTCCTTACCTTTTTTTTTCTTTTTGAAAATTTCCATATACAAAAATCTCGTTTCATGTGTGGTGACAAGTGAGCCTCAAGATTCTAAGGCCATTCCCAGTGGGAATTTCATAGAGGTTTTATGCATATTTAGTAGGATGCCACGTTAGCAATTTGGATGACATGACACTGTTTTAGAGCATAGAGAGATGAAAAAAGTTTCATCTAGATGAATCCCAATCTAGAAACATTAGAATTGAAATCATGCATTGTAGGTGTTGTTAAATTTATCCATGGTTTCTTTGTACTCTAGATCCATGTGGCTATATTGAAAATAGTGCAATGAAACCATCCACTGGGAATTTCCTAAGCGAGCTCGTCGTCGTGTGTAATGTCACCATTTATGAAAATGTGGTCAACCAAGTGTACAACAAGCATGATTCCATCAATGCTGTTTCTATGCCGTACCACGTTATTTATCCTGTGATGAACGACTTCGGATTATCTTGAAATTATAACTTGGCTACTCATGTCTCTATCATGTCATCACTTAAATTATTCGACATCTTTATTGCTTCTTGTTATGAACACGGCAAGTACATATTCCAACATATATAGCAGGTTGATGATAGACGACATGGCGTGTAAAGGTAAAGATCGACATATGCATGGGGATTGATGAGAGTGACGACCGGTGGAAATGGCGAAAAAAAAGACCAGATCAAGTCCAGAACTCCAGAAAAGCTTGTGGTTCAGTGGATCGATCTGCTTCATATCTCCTTCTGAGCCTTCTGCAGATTGGTCGTGAGGTTCAGCGATGCCCCAAGCTTGACAACATTGTAGGTGCGCTTGAACTCGGCGAACGTGAGGCTGCGGTAGAGCGGCGGGTTGTTCTCGTCAATGAAGTCCTCCGCCGGCCCGATGAGGCAGTCTCCGGACGGCATGATGAAAGTCGCCACCGATGTCCTCGGCTGCTCCGAGTTTGTCATCGCTCGGTGCTCGATGCTCTTCAACATCCCGTTAGTGACCACCTGAGTGAGAATTGCATATTGTGTCAATACCAATACACTAAGGTCAGTCATAGTAGGAGTTTCATGAGTACTAAATTGTAGGACATATCGCAAAACTACGTACCTCAAGTTGGCAGCCAAAATTGACGACAAATGTGCCGGGAATGCGCTTGACCTTGATCCAGTCACCATTGTAGGCGACCTCGAGGCCAGGGACAGGTCCAGGGAGGAGCACGGTGATGAGGTTCCGGTCGCAATGCGGCGGCTGGCCGACCGCCACACTCGGGTCGGGGCACCGGGGGTAGTGGTTCATCTGGAACACCACGTCGCCGCCGCTGATTCCCCCCTCGAAGTAGTCCGGCCGGAGACCAATGCCCTCACACACCATCTTCAAGATCTCCATCCCAACGCCTCTCGCCTTCACCACGTACTCCTCCATAATCTCCCTATCGCTCACAAGTTCGACGATCAGCTAACTAATAATTATATATATATACATATATATATATATACATATATAAGTTCTCCGATATGGCCACTTATTACCGGAGCCGTTGGGGCTTGTCGGGCCAGTCCTTAACGTGATCACCGACGGAGAAGTCATAGGCGAGGCGGAGGCAATCCCTCCAATACCGCTCGCCGCCGGTCTCGTAGGTGGTGCCGGAGTAGAGGCGGTTGGCCTTGTTGATGTCGGCCGAGTAATAGGCGGCCTTGTCAATTTCCGGCATCTCGAAGAACTCTGCGGCGAGCACCTCCATGTCCAGCATCAGCTGCTCGGGGACGCCATGGTTCATCACCTGGAAGAATCCGAGCTCCTTGCCGGCGTCGAGGATTGCGCGGCGGACCTCGTCGCGGCCGCCGGACATGTCGATGATCGGCAGGGAGATGGTGGCCGTGGTGGCTGGTGGGAGTTGATCGGCCGGGAAGACGAAGCGGTCTGGGAGGGACGTTGGGATTGGGGCCGTGTGGAGCATCGTCGTCTCCATGGATGGATAGCACAGTGAAGCAATGGAGGTGCTGTGAGCAGGGCACTGATCGTCCTTGTCTATTCTGCGCCTGTTCGTGATCCATGTGCTCATGCATGATTCATCTTTTTATACAGCTAGGAGAGCAGGAACAAGATTTGGACAGCAAGAAGTTTGCTGCCTATGCATAATTTGGGATATGTCCAAACAGAAACTAACAGCATCGTCCTCTTGCATGACACTCCTCCCTACGTGTAAATAACCTGTAGTGCCCGCCTTGCGTCGTTGAGTTTGTCCGTATGTGAGTGACAACACGAAAATTGCCGCTCCATCTCTAGTTCAAGAAAAATATCATATCTTTGTGTATAAAAACAAAAGTTTAGTTCATAACTTTATATTTGTACCACAAAGATTATTCACTAACTGGAAGACCAAAATAACATCATGCATGGTTTTCGTTGTTCCATTAGTCGTTTTGTACATTGCTGTTATTTCCCGCTGTTAACCGCCTCAGGCCCTCTACAATGGTGCAGTGGTGCCTGAATTTTTTTGTGCTCCACGTCAGTTAAGTAGGAATTAGCTTCTTGAGCCATAGCGTGCAAGCACCACTCATGGACCCCGCAAGATAAATGTAAAATTCTATCTGTGCTCCACTCCATTCCTACTTCACAGAGCGGTGAATGAGATGCTGAGCTTCGTTCTTGCTTCCATGTTATCAGAGCGTTAATTTGCAGGTCCTCATGGTATAAAGCAATATGTTTTCTATATTATCATGAGGACTAATGTACTGACTCAGCCTTGTTATTACATTGGCATCAAGTTCTCTGCTTAGCTTGAACAGGCCATCATTGGCTGCATGTTGGTGAGGCGTCACTGTCATCAAGCAAAACAAATCCCATGGCCTATTTACTAATAATCAGATATGCATATTGCATTGCATCCAGGTGCCTGGCTCTTATCCTCGAAAAGCTGCATGCCAGCGCATCCAGGTGCTCAATTTTTATTTTTTAGGAAAGGTGCTCAAATTTTTTTGGCCTGCGTACTGCGGTCTACTGATAACTGCATGGGCGCAGGGGTCTCGTCCAATGATCAAAACAAGCCCTTAATTTTGTTGGCCTAGGAGACGGCGCATCTGACTGGTTCAGTGGACTACCCAGTATCCTAACCAAACGTTCCACAGGCAGAACCACTTTTTTTTTCGGAGAACGATGTTCTACAGGAGGAACATGTTCCAAAGAGAAAATTCCTTCTATGTCATCGATTACATCCTCTAGTTATAACTTTCGTCCCCTACATACCATTGCCATTAGTTTTAACCATACGGCGTTAATCCTACCGCGATGGCATTAGGGCTGGACGAAAAACTCGTAACTCGTAAACTCGCTCAAACTCGTAAACTCGCTCGTTATTGGCTCGGCTCGACTCGACTCGTTAGGATTTTTGAACGTGAACCAAGCCTTTAGCTCGGTCCTATCGCGAGCTGCTCACGAGCTCAAACGAGCAAAGGTGGTTTAGCAGCCCAAACACCAAATGCGAATCAGGCCCAACAAACTATATGGGCCACAAACCCAACACAACTGCAAAACCCACAAAGTCACAAACCCTATCTCCTCTGCCTCTCCCACCCACCAGTCCACCCCACCACCGCCGCCAGCCCCCTAGTCCTCCACCCACGCTGCACACACCGACGCACACGCGTGGCGCATCCCTCCGCGGCTCCGCCGATTCCCCTCCCCACGCCGCCAGGCGCCAAGCCGCGCTGCCGCCAGCACTCCAGGCTCCAGCATAGCAGCAGCTCTCTCCGCCTCCGCAGCTCTCTCCGCCAGCAAATCTCGCCGCCAACAGCTCTCAGCCTCTCACGCACGCCGCCCAGGTGCCCAGTACCAGCGAGTTGGCTCACGAGCTAACGAGCTGGCTCGAGCTCGCCAACGATCCGAGTCGAGCCAGGGTTTTAGATTGTTTCCTAACCGAGCTATAACGAACCGAGCTCTAACAAACCGAGCTATAATGAATTGAGCCACTAACGAGCCGAGCTGGCTCGATATCCAGCCCTAGATGGCATGAACCGAACGGGAAAGCGAGGACGATCAGAGAGACGGATCGATGAGAGCATCGTGTGAGGATATTTTGATGGCATGGAAGGGCCAATTATAGTTTTTGATAACATAGAAGGAATTTTCTCTTCAAAGATACATTTTCCTGAATTATGATGCGCTCGTGTCCATCCACTTATTGCCTCATGTATCGCCGTGAACGATCTTGATATTTGTAGTGAGATTGAGCGATGAACCCAGCTTGACGTCTCTGAAGATGCGCTGGAACTCACCAAACGTGAGGGTGCAGTAGTGCGGGCCGCGGGGGGTTCTCCTCGCAGAGGAACTCCTCGGCAGGGTCCACCACACGGTCGGTGAGATGAACGTCGCCACCATCGTCCACGCCAAACTCGTCGTTGGTCATCACGCGATGCTCTATGCTCTTCAACATTCCATTGGTCACAATCTGTGCCCACCCAGCAAAGCAAGAATTAACCACTTCATCGTCGAGCTTATAATAAATCGGTCATTCAGTAAGATCAAACTATAACCTAAGTGGGTCATAGCTAAAAGTTATTGAAGTCGATGAGGAATCACAATCATCATCCACAAGCAAAACTAAGTTCTGAACAGTTTTATCTTTAAGCAAAATAATATACATTGCCAGAGCAAATATTCTCCAGCAATAAACTCCATAGTTGCTCCATTGCCGCCATACTCTACTGGAGAAGTGAGAATTCGCCGCGACCGTCAGTACCGGATGGATTTCGGTTGGTACTAAAGCACGTATTTAGTAATTCGTAAGGGTCCGGTACCATGGTGCCCCGTGTGTCATTTACTACCGGGTGGGGGGATCTGCCCGGTACGAAATGCGGGCATGGGGGCTAGGGCCAACGGTTAGATTCCCTGGATCGGTAGAATTTAGTATCAGTTGAAGCCCCCTATCGGTACTAAATAACTTTGATTTAATACTAAAGACGTTGATAGAAACCGCACTAAGAGGTGTTTCCGGACCGTTACTAAAATTCATGCATCGTGCCCTCTCACGATTCCAAAACAACTGCACTGCTTCCTATCCAAAACCACTTCCTTCAATATTATTTTCTCTTTGGATTCCATGACAACGTGTGGGATGAAATATGGCCCTAGCATCTCTAGGGGCTAGGCTAGGGCGACATACCGCTTTCTAGATAACTATTGTTGCATAAGAAAAACTCCATAAATCGCAAACATGTTTCCCGACTCTCTCACATAGATAATTAATGGAACATTCTGAAGCATATATATTTTCGTTGATTCAATTTACTCTTTCAATTGGACCTCTCGTTAAAGGATGATAACTGATTAAAATTATAGTTAATACCCTCGGCCCTATAAAAGGCTTTTCCAAAGCTGAGCAGTAAATCGAGAATTTTAGGGGGGGGGGAGAGGATTTGGCCACAACATCAAGATAAGAAACCTTGGAAATATTAAGGTCGGCATAATTTTATACAGAATAGTTAGCCTTACTCGTTGGTTTCTTGGGGAATGAGAAGAAGCCACCCCCATAAAAAAGGAGTGCAATGGACTACGTATCTTTTAGTTATTTGGGGAATGGAAACCACCAACATCAATAACATGGCCTATCTTTTAGGGAGATGCCATGGTTGACTATCTACAATATTTGCCGTGGTTAACTAAGTAGTGAAACTTTATTTGCAATCATCAAATTAAAGTTCTTTGCAGAAATAGATTAAGTCATTATGCACATCTTTTTTTGTATCAGCACTTATTATAACGCTTCATGTCATCAACAGAACGCTAAATATTACATCAAATTCTTTGATGTCCATTCGATGGCATGTGCCTAAACTTGAAAATTCGGAACGGGGAAATGGTAATCTTGTTGGACTTGTGGTTCGGCCTCATATCATCTTCTGAACATCCTTGAGATTGGTTGTGAGATTGAGCGATTTCCCCAGTTTCACAACATTGTAGATGCGCTTAAATTCACGATACGTGAGGGTACGGTAGAACGGAGGGTTGTCTTCACTAAGGAACTCCTTCGCAGGACCAATGAGACAGTCTCCGGTAGGCGCAATATACGTCACCACCGATGTCCGCGCCATTGCTGAGTTGGTCGTCACACGGTGCTCTATGCTCTTGAGCATCCCATTGGTCAAAACCTCAAGTTGACTGCCGAAGTTGACAACAAAAGCTTGGGGAATGGGCTTGACCTTGATCCAGTCACCCTTGTAGGCGACCTCAAGGCCAGGGACCATGCTCGGAAGGAGCAAGGTTATGACGTTCCGGTCACAATGCGGTGGAAGGCCGAGTGTAGTGCTTGGGCAAGGGCATGGCGGGTAGTGATTGATGTCAACAATCACATGATCACCACATATGTCCCCCTCAAAGTATTCAGGCCGGAGCCCCATACCCTGACATAGAAGTCGCAGTAGTTTCATAGCCAAGTCTCTCGTCAGCAGCATGAAATTCTCAGTAACCTCCCTGAAACATTAGTCCAAATCTCATCATCAACATTTTTTAGACGGTGGAAAGGATACTATAAGTGTACTTTTAGTGTGGTATCTAAGTTACAAATTAAAATCTTAACGTATCAACTTCGGAATTTCTCATGCTATATTTTTTTATTTGGAGACGTTTACGTATGATTGTCATTTCTAGCCTCATATCATAGTCAACCCGTGATGAACAATTTGCCTCATTGATCTTTGATTCCATACCGGAGCCTATGGGGCTTGTCAGGCCAGTCCTTTACGCTGTCTCTGACGGGTAAGCTGCAGACAAGGCGGAGGCAGTCCCGCCAGTACTTCTCGCCACCGGTCTCATAGGTGGTGTTGGAGAAGAGCCTGGTGGTGGCCTTGTTTGGATCCTCTGACTCTGAGTAGAAGCCCGCCTTATCGGCCGCCGGCAGCCTGAAGAACTCCTCACCAATGGCCTCCATGTCCCGCATCACTTGCTCAGAGATACCATGATTGATCACCTGCAATACGTACATCTACTTAATTAGTTCTTATCATGTCAGTGTAAGCCTAAAATGCTAAACAGTCGGTCACTTAGTTTTTTATTCAGGTTAAATAGACATTTAAATATGTTAAACGGCTATTAAATGAGCTAAACAAGTGATTAAATAGACACGCTAGCCACCGTGTAGCGTGTACACAGCATGTAAACAAACTAAACGGCCGTGCAGGCAAAAAGTGCACCATGTTTAACAGGCCTGATGCATAATATATGATCTGTACTAGCCTGAAAGAAGCCAAACTCCTTGCCGGCGTCGAGAATAGCCTGGCAGACCTCGGTGCAGCTGCCGGACATGTCGATTACGGGCAGGGAGACAGCAGTAGAGGTGGCTGGTTTCAGATGCTCTGGTGGGAAGACGAAGCTGCTCGGGACGCTCGTGTGGGACGGGGTTGAATGGAGCATATTCTCCATGGATGAAACTGGAGGAGGTAACAATGCTGGATTCAGAGAGCCACTTACTGTTTGCTCATGGTCATCACATCATGCTGCGCTCCATTTTATAGGCGTGGGGATTGGGGAGACCATGTGGGATGAATTTTGAAAATTGTATGACGTGTGAACCTTTCTATCAACATATAAATTATTGTTTAATTTTATCAGCAATTTTTATCATAGTTTTGGAAATAATAGTACTCTATCTTTGACAAGCAGTTCCTGTATATAATAATTTAGGATACACTAGCTCGGGCTCTTGGTTTAATGTTCTGAGTTCTAAGAAATCTCTTCGTTTGGCCCATATATAATGTATTACCACTGCTGTGATTAAGACAAAGTTATCCCCAACTGGACTCTATGAATTATCATAGTAATATTTTGTTGTGTCATTATAATTATATACAAGAACTTAGCCTATTGCCATAATCCAGTTATCCACAACTACACTATTTGACTAATTGTAGCAATACTTTGTTCTGTCATCATACCAGAACAACGTTTCCTATTGGCTATTGACATAATCATTCTGTCTTTTTCTCTAGCTCTCATCATATAAGTTTTTTTTTGCCACCTACAAAATATTGTACCCGCAAGAACGCTCACATCCCTGGAAGAACATCTTGAGCTGAGCAAGATGTGTGCTGCAGGTTTGCAGTCAATCACCATTCGCGAAGTCATCGGTCCCTAGCTGTAGTTGCACTTGCACATGCTGCACCCCATGCATTGCCAGATCTCAATGTACTAAGTAATTGCTTGAATGGTGAGTGGACTCTCGGTATCTGTAATCCATTGTTTATTTTGCAGAGCCTGGGCCATCATCCTTGTGTATTTCAACACAATTATTTATATAAAATTCCATTCGGATTTGAGCTCTAAATCCCTTATACTAATACCATGTTGAGTTGTATGCATTGACCAGTTCTTGCATGGGCCAAAAGGTTGCGTCGATAGGGGACTATGGACAATTCAATTATATTTCAACACAATCTACTATTCAATAACTCAAAACATAAGGCTACATGGTTTTATGACCAACTGACCATTGCACAACTCCAGTATACAGTTTTCTACCTAAACGTTTTTTAAATGAATTTATTGCCAGGGTGATTTTAACGATGAGTAATTTTATTATCTCCAGACATATGCTCGTCGTTCAAACAAATCTTACAGAAGTACTGTGATCACGAGAACATAGTGATGCAGAGTTGCAGACTTGCAACGTGAACCATCATGCTGTGCAAGTTGAAGAATCATCGTTTCAAACAACACCACAAAAAAGTTCTAGATAAGACCTACGTACCGGCCCACTTTACTGGCAGTGTTTTGCATGATAGTTGAGGAAAATACCAGCCAGCGCCCTATCTTTCCTAAGTTCAGAGCATTCTTGGGAGTTCCTGCATGTAATGCAGACACTCTAGTTGTATGTATGCAACTAGTTCTTTTTAAAGATGCTTGCCATGTTATACTCGGCGTTAGAGGGCCTCCTCAGAAAACGTTACTCAAGGTTACCAACTAGCTTGCATGGCTCGGTTCAGTCTGCCAATTGAAAACGTTGATATGAAATTTCTTCCGTTCGGATTTCAATTTGATGCTTTCATCTTCTAGGGCAAGTGCAGCTTCTGTGCAGATACAATGTCAAGTTTTGAGCTCCAATTTTGTTTGTGCTTGGATCCACGTTTGTCTAATGTGTTGAGTTGCTAGGATGATATGCCTGTAAGGTTGGATCCATCTCACAAGTTCTGGAATCGAATTAAAGGAATCCAGAACTTCCTTTGTTTGATTTGTTTTTCTGTTTCCTGTCCACGGCCAATTGAGACTATTTGAAACCGTAAATCCAAACAAAGAGTTACAAAGCAGAAATGATTGTCTGGTTTTCTTGTGCACAACAAAAAAAAAACAGGTTTAAACCATTTAGGTTATTCAAAACTCAGGAAAGGAAGAAATTGTAGGAATATGATAGAAATGTAGGTGAAAAACAGAGGGTTAGAATAGAAAAACGTAGGAATTTTGTAGACATGGGTGTTTGGAAATTGGAACACAGGAATTAGTATTTCGTTGGAACTTGGGATTTAGTGATTAATTTAGTGCTTGGGAATCTTTATCTTTACCTATTTCTAAAGCAAGTAAGGTTTCTGCCTTTATTTTGTACGTCCTGACAGGTGGGGCCCACCTGTCAGCCTCTTGTCAAAATGTATCTGTCTGACGGTAGTTCCTTTTACTGAGACAAGAGATTGGAACGGATTTTGCAAAACTCAGAAGAAACGGAATCGAACTTTGACTTTGTATAAACAACAACGAGTTAAACAATTCAAATCCAATCATCTTCCCATCGAATTGAAAAAAAAAAGAGACAACAATCATCATGCACCGGCTACCAAGAGATCCAATCGGAACAAAAAGTCTATTGCACCATGAGATCCAATCGAAAGCAACATGCCTCCTGCACTAGGAGATCTAATCATATGCTCAGATGTACATGTACAACACAAGCAAAGAGCTAGAAACAACAAGATCAAATCGATGTATAGAGAACCAAAAGGACAACAGTGAAGGAGGAGCAGGACGTCACGCAACGCCTTATGCGTCCCGTGCGGAGCGGATGAGTTGCCGCCGGGCATCACACCTGATGTGCCCGCGCGGAAGGCCGAGCGGAGTAGGTGCCGCCGTGACGGTATCGCGCTATACGTTTGTGCATTCACGCCGTGCGTGACTGGGAAGTGGGAAGCAGCGGCGGCTGCTGCCGAGTGGAGTGGAGAAAGGGTGAAACTGTGAGTTTTAGGGTTAGCCGGTTAGGTTTTGCTATTATATATGGCAGATTGAGTATTGGGCCGACATGGGTTCAACTATCAACTATTGGGCTGCATAAGTGTGTAAGGACTGGGCTATATTGGACCATGCATCGGAAGGCAACAGAGGAGTTTGATCATTAAAAAAACATATACAGGAACACACTATGAACAAACATATATAGGAAGGCAACCGGGGAGTTTGATCATTAAAAAAAAGAAGTCAAGGGAAGGCAGAGAGGATTCGAGAGAGAAAATCAAGTGCAATTTCATCGAGTACAATTTCATCAAATATTTGATAAAATTATATTTAGACCATTGTGTGCGCCCGTAGCAACGCATGGGCACGTTTGCTAGTAAATCTAAATCTAGGAAAAAGTCCATATTACTCCCTTCAACTATAACCCAAGTCTACATAACCCCTAAACTATCTTTTGGTTCATTCTACCCCCTAAACTATGTCACTTGGTCTATTCTACCTCTAACACAATTTGTCTTTTTTATATCTCCATGCATAAGTTGAATTTTAATTTCAAATTTTGTACGATTGTAGTGAATATCACAATGTATGTCAAAAAAATATATTATTAATTTTTCGTTATTAGTTTTTATACAATTTTGAATCCTAAGGATTAATTAATTACTGCATATCTTACCCCATCAATATAATGATAAAAAAATATTTTATATTTTTCTATCATGCATTATGATGTCTACTATCATCTTACAAAACTTGAACATAATATGACCCTTGTTCATGAAAAAATAAAAAGACAAATTATATTACGGGGTAAAATACGCCAAATGGCATAGTTTAGGGGTTAAAATAAACCAAAAAAATACTTTAGGAGGGAAAGGGTCATTCATGTTTTTCATAGTCTCTCTGGAGACATGACAGCTGACAAAGGGAAAAGATCAAACAATCTCGAAGGCCTTCTCATCTCAGGCCTTTTTTTCCTTCATATCTCCTTTTGAGCGTTCCTGAGGTTGGTCCTCATATTGATCGATGACCCCAATTTCACAACATTGTAAATGCGTTTGAATTCGCTGAACTTGAGTGTATGGTATAACGGTGGGTTTTCCTTATTAATGAACTCCTTTGCAGGCCCAATGACAGAGTCTTCAGTAGGCGCCACGAACATGGCCACAGATGTCCGCGGCAGCGCCGAGTTGGTCATCACACGGTGCTCTATGCTCTTCAACATCCCATTGGTCACAACCTCAAGTTGCTGGCCAAAGTTGACGACGAAGGCATGAGGCACATGCTTAACCTTGATCCAATCACCATTGTAGGCGACCTCAAGACCAGGGACCTGACCTGGGAGGAGTATGGCCATGAGGTCCCGGTCGCAGTGTGGTGGAAGGCCAAGCGTCTTACTCGGGTCTGGGCATGGTGGATATTGGTTGATGTCGAGAGTCACATAGCCACCACTGAGGTCCCCCTCGAAGTAGTCAAGCGGAAGCCCCATGCCCGCACATAGCAGCCGCAACAGCTCCATTGCCAAGCCTCTTGTCAGCAAGGTGAAATTCTCAACAACCTCCCTAAACCAAACAAAGAGTCAGATGTAAACAAGACTTAGTCATTTTACTTTGTAAATATAGTATAATTAATGAGAGGTATGAAAATTGAAATTTGAGTTTGATAAGGAGAAGGACATAAATACTAGTTTTTAGTACCTCTTTCCTTAGTCATTTATAGTATTTCAGGCCTATCTCATTAATTGTTACGAAACTTGAATAATAATTTGCAGCACTGATTTTTTTTATCACTTACCGGAGCCTCTGGGGCTTGTCAGGCCAGTCCTTTGTGCTACTACCAGCAAGGAAGTCATAGGCAAAGCGGAGGCAGTCCCGCCAATACCTCTCACCGCCAGTTTCATAGGTGGTGCCAGAGAAAAGTCGAGTAGCCTTGTTCACATCATCTGAACAGAACTCCACCTTATCCACCGCCGGCATCTGGAAGAACTCCTTGCCAACTTCTTCCATGTCCTGCATCACCTGCTCTGAGATGCCGTGGTTGATCACCTGCATCATGATCCATGCACCTATTCAGATTTTAGAATTGGTGATGAAAATTTGGATTAACGCGTTACGTTTTTTTGGAAGAAATATGTGTTATGCTTGGTTTGGATTTTGTAATGACTAGCCTGGAAGAAACCAAACTCCCTGCCGGCGTCAAGGATGGCACGGCAGACCTCATCGCGGCTGCGGGACATGTCGATGATGGGTAGGGAGACAACAGCGGAGGTTGCCGGTGGCATCTGATCGGGAGGGAAGACGAAGCAGTCTGGAAGGGATGTGTGTGACGGGGTTGAGTGGATCATGTTCTCCATGGATGAACCAAGGGAGAGGTTTACCGGATCTGAAGCCCGCGGCAAGATACTTGAGATTGTAGATGGCAGGTGGCAGCATGTCATTTTATAGCGTGGAACTAGAGAGCTTTGGGCAATAAGTCATTCTCCCTTGCTTATCTTAATTGGGATATGTTGAAATATGCGTTGTGTGTCTAATGTTAGTCAACTTTTGGAGCATTCTTTGAGACAACAGAAGTGTTGCCGTCTTAGAAAAAATGAATGGAGCTATCACTAGATGTTTAAACATTATCTAAACATCACTAGCTTTGTATATGAGCATTTTTTTAAGAATATTTGTAGTGCAAGTTAACTTGTGTGTCTAGTGTTAGTCAAATTTCGGAGCATTCTTTGGGACAACGTAAGCGTTGTCGTCTTAGAAAACATTCTACCACTAGATGTTTAAAAATTATCTAAAGAACACTAGATGTTTAAAACACATGTATATGAGATTTTTTTTTCTTAATATTCTTGTTAGCTTTGGAGGGACTTGCATGGTCCTTTGATCTTCTGGGTGGAAGGTATTTTCTTTCACTCATGCTGTGGTGCCACCCTACTAATTTAACTAAACAGAGCCTAAATTGTACTAGCGATATTCTTATGTGCGCTCATACCAAGTACTTTATGCTTGACCTGATATATACTAACAATGTCTTTAGGTCCATCGTATACAAGATTAACCATAACTAACAGGATTAAATATCCTTTCTAGTTACCACCCACAAATGTAAACTTATTTAATATTTAATAACTGGAAACATATATGGTTACTATGGTTTCTTCTTTCTTGAGGACCACATACTCCCTCCGTTTTTTATTAGATGTCATATTAGGTTTTTCTTAAGTCAAACGTGTCTATCTTTGATCAAGTTTGTAGAAAAAAAATAAAAACATCTACAATAGCAAATTTGTTTTGTTGAACTTATCATGCAATATATTTTGATAATGCATATATCCGGTAGTATAGATGTTGTTATATTTATCTATAAACATAGTCAAAGTTGGACCTGGGAAAACTTAATGCAATATATAATAAAAAACAGAGGGGATAACTAATATAAGAATAATTGTAACAACCACCGTAAAGTTTTATACTTAATATATGTCCAAACACATTAAGCATGTTCTCATGACATAAACAATTCTTAGGGCATTGTCATGGACATATATTATCTAATGACTAAGACTTAGGAAGGACACTTATAGATAAATTACCTTCATGCCCTGCAAGTTGAGTCATCCTTATCAACAAGGAAAACAAATTGCTTGATCATTTTTTGTCAGATGTACAAATCCAAAGTAATTATTCTTATAATTATGTCCATGCCATCATTTTCACACTCCTTCAAATGTTTGAAAATTTGTTCTCGTGTATCCATTGAAGAAAACTATTCTAGACTACCAAGTTAGGTAAAATGTCATCTTGAAAATACATTAGTCCATGATAATGTCAGTTGCTCTCAGGAAATAAATTTTATGAAAAAAATTATGTATCGTGGACGGTCTTTATATTATTGGCAAACTCATTTAAGCCGACACATTCATCTTTTTTTGTTGTAAATTGACAATGGAAATTGTATTTATCTAAATGACCCGCGTTTGTATTTGCTGATTGTGTTCATAACTATTGAAAATTGCGTGAAGTATGTTTGGCATGCGTGGGAAGCATGTCTACTTCAATCAGACCCTCAAGAATTTGGACTACTTGTCCCATCGTCGCTATACACCAACAAGCAACTCAGCAAGCTCATTCTATCTCTTTTCCAAGTCGATGACACCCTCTGGACACTGCCCTCGCGCTTACTCATCACTTGCATTGAGAAATAGGCGGCAGTATCATTGATATGTTTAAGAAGGTGATACTGCCCTTCAAAACATTTAAGATTTGGTTGTTGCCACAATTCAAATGAAAGTTTCACTTGCAATAGTCTAGTTGCTTGGGCCGTTATTATATTAACGCGGCTCGATCAGATCACCAGAGTACGGATTGGTCGCATCGGTTAAGGACGACAAGGTTGCTGTCCGCGGAGATCGTGATTTCCAATGAGGCACCGTCAGCCAGTGAACTCTCTTGGAGTTGTTGATGATGATTAGTCAGTTGAGCGGTCGGAAAATGAGGTATAAAGAAGCTCCCCGCTTTGAACTTTGAAGAGTTGCCTGCTGTGTCAAACCCATTGGTTTGCTGCTGCCCTGGTGTTAATTGTTGTTTCCTGAAAGATAAATGACCATCATAGATTCTTCAGAGAATCAAATGAGAGCTGTGAGCCTGTGACAGGCCAAATGTCCTATCTTTTACCGTACGATCAGAGCTATATTGCTTTAGGTGGTGCATCCCTGCATGTGGTAAAATAATATATACGGTCTTGTTCAATGGTGACTGTTCATTGACTCTTTGTTAGCTCTTAAATTGTTTAATAGATGAACAGTGTCAAAACAGTGCATACGTGGGTTAGCTCTTTGCAAGTGTGTTGATTTTTTGCTAGCTCTTAGCCGTCTTATATTCGTTGAAGAGTGTAAAAGTAATAGTCACATCAAAAGATGCACTGTTTAATGAATAGAAAATGTTATGAGCTAGCAAGGAGCCAACCCAGTGTACTATTTTAACATTGATTAAACAATGTAAGAGCTAGCAAATTGATTAAACAATTTAAGAGCTAGCAAATAGTGTCGGTTGCATAAGGCCTTAGAACAACGATCGGGGGAACGAACTTGCCTGAAAAATCGACTGATCTGATCTAATCAAGTCTCTGCCCAAGTGCCCATGGCGTTTTCAAGACAAGCGGTCCTTGATATTTTTGGTCATACAAAAAACACGCATGTCAAGAACAGAATCACATACGCATATGCTCAAAATCATGGATCTGTCAGCTTGCCCACAGCCCCATATTACAACTAGTCAGTAACCACATGCATGTGCCAATTCAGCCTTCAGTCAATTCTTATCAGGCAGACCAGGAAACGTCTAAATCTGGGGGATCCAAATCTCAAAGATTTTGTTCCTAAAATGTCCAGCTTTATTGCAATCCATCTAGTTGCAGTTGCAATGCTAAAGCCTATGCTTCTCAAGCTCTGGTTGTCGTTGCTCAATTTCACATGCTTCGTGCTGTACATACACGAAGCATACAACAAATGATGGGATTACATGGCAAGGAATATGGCGCCTCTATCTAACTGAGGCGCCGACGTCTTACGCACTTACTACATACTAGACACTAGACTCAAAACTGCTGGAGCAGCTTCAGGAGCTTCACAGCTGAACTAAAACTGGTTCCAAGCAGGGAAATAGGTCCAGTAGTTCTGAAATAGATTATTTCCTTTGTGGTCACAAATTCCCGTCATCCATTCGGTCATCCATACAAGCTGGGTGATGGAATAAACTGCAGCAGCCTCACTTCTGTAGGTCGATGTCCAGTGTCGAATCAGAGCGCAGCCTTTTCGGTTCCCGCTCTCCGAGATGCAGACCGATACAAATGTTTGTATCATCAGCCGAAGTTTCCAAGTCTGGCAAGTTTTTCAACTCACCATTGCCTTCTTGACCATCGCGCATAGGAGACATACCAATCAGGTTTGGCCCATTTGGGATGAACTGATGCTCTTCAACATTCTCGTTGGGTTGGTCTGTGGAGGTGGCAGAACCATCTCGGGGAATTGGTTGGAAGATGCCGATAGGCTCATAGATCTTGTCAACTTTATCATTCTCTTGCGGACCAGCAACAGGTGATGATTCTGTGGCAGTTGAATTAGCAGCCGCAGCAGCAGCAGCTAGAGTGATCCTTTGTTCTTCCAGGGCAGCTGTGTACAAAAGAACAATGATTATCAGAGGAAGCTCTTCATAACCCCTCCCCCCCTTCTTTCTTGTAAATTATATTCCTTTTAATTAAATGTATAACCAGTAGGGGCTTGCCCACCTGTTTCTTCAAAAAAAAAATGAACTACAAACAAGGATAACATATCTAGTTTTGATCGAGACTTTCAGCTGATAAAAAAACATACCTTGTAGCCCCTCGCTTGTCGTAATCAGATCAAGCTCCAAGAGATCAAGAAGGCGGCCGAGATCAACTCCACTCGTCCAGTTCTCTGGACCCTGGCCACTTTTTAGCTTCAACCTTCCCCGATTAGCTGTACCACCCCATATAATCCCTATAGGCTGTGGCTTCTCACCATCTTGTCCTGTTAAGATTATGAGGCTTCCACTGTCCCCTTCGAGATCAAATGTTTGTTGGTTCTCCCCAACGACAAGAAAGTCAGTGAAGAAGCATATTCCCTTCTCGTCATTGTACTCAAGAGCGTATGCAACAACAGTCCCTGTCGTCAGACCAGAACTTCTTCCAACTTTAACAACTTGTCTCCCGATGAGACTGCTAATTGGGGACTGCAGATCAATTGCCTTTACATCACCAATGACTCCGACTCCTTTAACCAAGGTGCTGACATTAGCGGTGTCAAAGTCATCGGCAAATGGTATAAATGCACCATCAGCTCGGACAAAAGTTTCTGCAGATGCATTATAAGGTAGGGAATAAGAATATCAATACGGCCTCAAACAAATATAAAAAATATGGGCAGTGGTGAATGCACTGCAAGATAAGATTTGCAGAAAGATGCCATTAAGTGTAAAAATTGACCAAAGTTTTATTGACATATTACCTGGGTTTGTTCCTGCATAAATCCCATACCAAACATCATCTGTTATAAATGATGTTGCTCTCTCGACAGCACCTAGGTAAACTCCAGGTCCAAGATTAGGAGGCAGCGGATGAAACATCTTCTGATTAGGATAATCCAGATCAACCGCAACATGCCTGTTTGTAAGGAACCCAACTTGCTTATTGCCAGTTCGACTCTTAACAATGGCACCCAAAGTTCCATAGGTCTCAAGACTAGCCACCTAAAGATTAAAACAAAGTAATTCTTAGCTGAAGATGTCAAATTCATGAATTTGTTTTGTAAGCCAGTTATCTGCTAGTGACATTGATGCATAGAAAAACATTGAGGAACTGAAGTAAGCTTGGTCATTGCATAATCATAGCCAAGAGGATCACTTGATGAATAAAAAAATGATCAAGTGATGAGTCAAAGCAAGATGCAGGATAAGAGAAATAAAGGAATGCTACCTGTGAACCTGATCCTACAATAGGGTCGCTGCCACGCAATCCATCAACAAGCTCATCATATAGTTGCTCCTTTGGTGTTGGGGCTGGTGCACCATAATAAGAAAATTCAACAACATCAACATCACACCACACACCCCCAGGTCCCTGTTTATGGAATGGTACAAAATTGAATATGTGATTCCAGATGGCTTAAATAACTTTCTAAACTACATGATACAAAATTTTCTCTACCTCAAGGGCAGCTGGAAGACACTGTGCATTGTTGAGCCACTTCCTGTGAACCTTACGAGCAACAAACACAAGGATGGCAGGTGTGTCAGTCAATGTTCCTTTCCTGATTCTAAAACCTATTGCTGTACCAAGACTAAATCGGCGCAGGATCTTGCTGTGGAATGCTCTTATAATCATTAAATCAAGTAAGGTGGTGGCTTGCTGCCCCTTTGGCAAGCGACCAAGATGCCCTGGTAATACACCCTTTTGTAGATTCCCAAAGTAATTAGCACGGCCTTCGGCTGAGCCGTGCATTAGAGTAGATGTAGGCCAAGAAAAGTATGCCGCGCTGCTTTCGGAGTGCTGACCAGCTGAGGCAATTGGTTGGAGAGGAGATGGACAACAATTATGACTGCATCCGTTTCTCTCCATATCCAGAGCTGAACCCTCTGACTGCGATGAACCTGCATGCGCCTTCCAAATATCTGAGGGCTGCATTATGCAAGTATCATCTAGTTCTGTTGACTTTTGAAGCCTTCAATGTTGTAAAACTGTAGCATGGGAGAGCAGAATCCTAAAGAAGAAAAATGGTAGATAACTCAGTTTTGAAATTGATGCAGGACTGACCAAGTTAAAAGATTTCATAGTTTATCAACAGAAATTGACTAATAACCAGGAGTTGATCTACAAGTTTTGTAACTAACAAGTGCCAAAAGATGTAGATGGAATATAAAACTAATATCACGGTTTCTTATTGTCCAAAAAATAAGTACAAAAAATGTTGTATGCAGCCAGCACAAAAGGCTTTGCAATAGGAATGATGTTACAGAATAAAGTTATCTTTGCAGAGAATAAGTGCAAAGTTCTCTACAAGTACCATTCCTTCCAGTGGAATAACAACAGCTGGAAGAATGAAATATCAAGAATACCATAGTGGTAAAAGCTTTCTAAAATGAAATGAAAACACATTGCCAGTAAAAGTGTGTAAGGAAAGCAGACTGTAAAAAGTAAATGTTCCAAGAATTCAGTACAAACATGCAGAAAACAAAATATTCACATCAGCTATTAGTATGCAGAATATTCAGTGTGTAACTGCTTGAAGGTAAGATAAGGCACGCAACAAGAACATACCTTATCCTATGTTTTATTGATAAAAGAACCCCCAAATGGAGCTAATATACCTATACGATGGGAGGATCAAACAAGTGGGCAGGCTTACATGGTAGATGAAACTTGAATAAATAACTGCTGTTAGATTTGAATGAAGGAATGTATTTAGTGATGAAAATTAGGATTAAGTGGCATCCCTCCAAATTATCTGGTGTTTGGGAAGAGGACAAGAGTGGAAATTTTGTGGGGCAGAAATCACATGTTTTATGGTGGAAATGAACGGCACAGAATGACAAAAGATGGATGAGCAGAAAAGAGGAAACTATAGAAGTTCTGGATTCTTCCCAGCAAACTAGAGGTAACAAGATGCAAGCTCTCACAAAACAGCAATAAAATTGACTAATGCAACCAAATCAGTAGATGTGAGATCCTTAACAATCATTTTAATTTATTTCCCAGCACATACCCCTCCATGTGGAATTGTGGATCTCCAACTATAAAACTCACAGGGTAACATGGTACCTCACCTAGACATAGAACTGGAAAAACTAAAGGTACTTGATGTCTCAGTTATCCTATCAGCAAGCAGAAAATAAAGTGGGCGTCCATTCTACAAAGATATTTTTGATCTACAGTGGAGCCACTACCTGACTACCAGAGTCCATGCCAATAATGCAAGCTAACATAAAAAAAGAACTTTTTCCCTTAAAAAACAGATTTTAAGCGAGTATACAAGACAGGTTAGAAAAGAACCTGGGGTTGTCATAAATTTCATACTTGTGGCAAACATGTGAAGTTACAAACCATTCCCCTGAAGCAGCTAAATACCTAATCACTTAATCGACACATCTAATCCAATTTCCTACACAGAATGTAACAAATCTACAAGAACAATAGAGTTAAAAGTTGGCCAAAATCCCTCGTCTTCCTTAAACCCCAAAATTTTTGGGGAACAGAACTTGCTGCACTGACTCCCCACCTCAGTTTGCTACCAGTTGGTACCAAGTTGGACATCAAGTATTGTTCATCTGTCGCTCACTGAAAAGAACAACCTAATTGGTGGATAGATTTGGACCTAACGCACCCCCCCTGCGCAGCACGCGAATCCACGAGTCCACTGCCGCGCGAGTGAGGAAGAACGCAAGGTTTGGATCTGGTTGGGAGCACCAATCCATCTCTTGCAGCAATTGAGAGAATCCACCCAAGAAAGCAAGCCAGGACGAGGTGATTACTCACTAGCAGCGAAAGGGGAACCGGCCAGAGCCCGCACGAGCAGATCTCCACTTGCAACTCCACTCCACTTGACCGCGAGACGAGCAGCCGCGGCCGCTGGCGGAGGATCAAGCAGCAGACGGGGCGGAGAAAGGGGGGACTTCCCTCCAAGGCGCTTCGTGCTCCCCCTAGCTCCTAGCCTCCAACCTCCCCGCGCACTTTCCAAGCCAGCGCTGTGCGCTTGCGTGCGCGGAGCCGAGCGGGCACCAGACCGCGCGGTCCCACCCGACGGCCGGCCGGCCGGTCGCCTCTCCCCCGGTTCGCTTCTACGCCGGGTCGGCGGGGCGCTACCTGGGGCTGGGAGCAGGGCGGGGCGGCGCGTGGCAGCGGAGCGCCATGGCCGGCGGGAGGGGGGAGGCGGAGTGGGGGAGGGCGAGTGGTTGGTGTGGAGCGGAGCGGAGCGGAGGGAGACCACCAGTCCACCGGCCAGTAGGAGTGCAGAGCGGCCTTGTCGTCTTGTCCCTGTCCTCTAGAGAGAGAAAGCGAGGATGGCGAGCAGAGAGAGAGAGTGGGGAGGGAGGAGAGGGAGGGGAAGGAATTTCTTGGATTTTGTTTTCTTTTTTCCTTTCTTTTTCTTCTACGCTTCTGTCTTTATATTTTGGCTTTTGAGACATTTTTTTCTAAAAAATGGAGCAGATCTAGTGATCGGACTATGGGTGGTACGAGAAGTATAGCGGTGGGCTGGGAGAAGGCTAAATGCTGAGTTGGATGAGACAGAATAGGAGAGAGAGGGGAAGAGCCCGCTCAGGCACAAGAACCAATGAATTATGTGAGAAGAACATGTGGGAACCAATGAATTATGTGAGAAGAACATGTGGGTCTTGTATTTACAGAGAAGACTTAACCACTATCTGGATGGGCTAAAAGGTAGGCTATAAGATCCATACAACTAGCAGCTGGCTAAATTATTAGCCTTGCTCTAATGGAGTCCCAACATTGTCCAAACTGACTCCATAACAGTATGGCGTATCAACATAGAGTGTTGGCTACCATTCTTCATAGTAGTCTGTTGCGTAACCTCGTCGACATCCACAGCATTAAGGGTGTGTTCGTTGGCTTTCAAAAGAATGTCAAGCCTTCATGTCTAAATTTTGACATTTATTTTGTTTGTATCTAAAATCTAACGCATTTTACTTAGAACTTTACCTAAAAATTTTAGTCATGTTAATATTTTAGGATGACCTAATTTTAAGATGGGGATTCTATGTCTCCTAACTTGTGTCCTCATCCATGTCTCTGAGTTAATTAACGTCACATAAATCATCCAAACTAAATTTTGAACACACTATTGTGTTTATATTATAATAAGATATTCAAAACTAAACCACACTTGACCATGTTTGGACTATATTTTCTTTTTGAAATATTTTTTAGATTGAACAGATTTTTTATTACAAAAATATTCTAAAAATATATATAAACCAAACATGGTCAACTGTTGTTTAGTTTTGAAGATCTTATTATAACAAACACTCAGTGATTTACTTAATGTTAATTGCCTCGGAGTTACGGATGGAGACACATGTCAGAAGACACCTAAGCTGCAGCCCTAATTTTAACCTAGTAGTAAGTCAAGTTAACCAAGAAGCCCTAAGATCATATGGAACATGATCTCTCACAGTAGCATCTCAGCTCAACATCGTCTGGTTAACGATCTCCTAACCGGCAATGTCCTCCCTACGCACCTTTATCAATAGTTGACATGTCACCACTCGCCACCGTATAGATAGAGCACTGAGTGTAAGCGTCAGTCTCGTAGGCACGAGTGTGAAACTTGTCGCGACGTTAAAAAAGTACATTGCACTAGTTGATAATGCAATATAAATGTACATAAAAAAGTAAGTTCAGACTAGTTGACCATATTGTACTACCGAATACTCTGTAGTTGAAAATTTATCAGGTTGGTTTGAAAATAATAATTCATAGATAATATAATTTGATTCTTTTCTGAAAAACCAATATAGTTTAATCCTCGTACTAATTTGGAAAAAGGAACGTTCGTCATATATGATATATGGTCCTTACCATGTTGAGTCTGGTCGTAGTAAGCACGTGCGTAAGTGTTATTGTATATTCAACGTCCTAGGATAGTATCTCTGACGACATAGATGCGGTGGTCAACTTATATTTTATTTAAAAAAAAATGTGATAAATCTAGGCCAAACCATCTAGCTTTCTCCTTGGAGGCGGCCAGGTACCTATAAAAGTGGTCCTGGCAATAAGTTGCCATTAGCAAAAACAAAATTTCAGCTGTTGCTTCGATTAAAAAAAAATCCTGATCCAACAACAATTGTTCAGTGACAAATTCCCGGGCGTGCTATGCTCTGTTCTGGCATTTCATACATATTTATATGTGCAAGATACAATTGTTATCCTTTTGTGATGACTGCCACGGCCAAGTGGGAGGTATTGTAGCAATGTAATTAGGCAATTTATTTAAGTGGGGTTTCTTACTTTCTTCACATTTAAAATCGGTTCATAAGCAGATTCTCTGACTTTAGCTCCCATAACTTTGACTCACTGATGGGTGAACCTGGGACCACATGTCAGTGACAAAATGCAAAGTTAGAGGAGTCTGTCGCATGAAGCTTGATATACATTGGGCTATATTGTGCTAGCCCATGTGCTAAATCGTGTGGTTGTTATTGGGTTGGCCCGAGCGCGTTTAACCTAGGTCATTGATCAAGGCCAATATGGCCCATTTAGTCTGTTATAGGCAACAAAATAATCAAACTATTTACAAAGTCATAATCCCTCAAAAAAAATATATAGTCATAATAAAGATTGAGAAATTAGAAAACTTCGAAAATGAAAAATAAATATATAAAAGTATGAAAAATGCTCTCCATGCGTACTGATATATGTTTGCAGGCATGGCCCCGTGGAAAGCAGATTTGGCCTCGAGAGGTGTGTTGTCTTCAGGATTTCCTTCCCGTGCACATTATTATACACTTCTACAAAAACACCTTCAAAAGTGATCCAACTAAAATTATCTTCCGGTATCCATCAGGGTCCAACGTTCAGTAACACAGCCATGGTCATTGTCATGTCAGGAGCTATAGAACTACACTAGGATTAAAACGAACCATGTTGTTAACGTCATCCACAGTGTTTATCGTCTCGTATACCAAAGCTATCAGCAGATGGAACATTGTCCAAACACATAAAACGTACACGAGATGCTTGATGCCGTTAAGGTTGCAAAAGATCCAGTATTGGTAACAGTACATCACTAAATCTAGGTCACTGGATTATTTACAGCAGAGATACCCATTCTCAGGGGACAAGAATGGCTTGTGCAAACTATATGAAGAGGGGCAAAAATCTCTATGCAACTAACAGACTACTGCAGCTCATAAAGATGTACATTTCTTCATTCATACACCACAAACTTGTAAGCTCAAAGTTTCTGGATCGCATGTACAGTATAGCACAAACTGATGTACACATTTACTGGCAGTGGCAGAACTAAACCCAACCACTAACAAGAAGGTGCCAGTGCATTCCCGCTGAAATTGGAAGCAATCAAGTTCTTGTCCACCATCAGCAGCCTGAGAGAGATGTAGAATGGATATGTTAGACAAAAGGTTTGACACAAAAACTGGAAACATGGAGCACAACAGAACCAATCAAATAACATCCCCTGGTTCTGAGTATGAGCAAAGCAAGAATAACCTATATTTTGACTCCAAAATTTTCAATCTACTATGATGAGAAAGAAAGTGCGCCAAGAACAGGGTACTAAAGTTTCAGCCGTCCTTGTGGCCACGAATGCTTGTATAAATGCTCGGCTGTGTAAACACAATATCTGTTATGCTCTGCAGCCCATGGTAGAGATGGTAAAACCATCATTCAGTTCAGTTTACACCTTAAATTTTAGCTGACCTTGTTTACAGCCAATTTATCTGCGAGCCAAATCACATGCTAGGACATGGATATCAAACAGTGTACTAGTTTTTTACCAAGACTGATCGACATATGCAAAATTCTAGGGACTAATCACAGTATGGAAATGGAGGCATTTGAGCGTGATTGTGTGTACTTACATGCTGAGTGATGCAAAAGAACATAAATGAGAGTTATGATCCCATCTGCCACTGCATCCAATGAAGAGATTGAAAGATTAATAATTGCAACAAAGAAATGATAGCTTTACAAGGTCCTAAGCATTGTTCAAACCAAGTCAGTGCAAGTTGGAAACTGAATGGTACCTTAAGAACCGGTTCTCCTTGGTTTGATGTCTTGGATTCCTTCATAGCTTTCATTTGTGCTTTTGCTGCTCTTCCAGCTGCTGACTTGTCGAACTGTTCTTGTCTGCAGGTTGAAGAAAAAGAGTCACAGTTGGGACCAAGCTACATCAGACCACCTAAATTTGTGTCTGACACAGTTTCGTCAACTAATTCAGTAAATAAACAATTCAAATTAAGTGATTTTAACCCAAAAAAACAAATACTATCTTTGGCAAACTGTTCAAGTATCCAACATGATCATCCCAGCAGTAGGCAGTAGCAAGGTTTGGAAGTTCTAATCAAGAGGACATTCTTAATGAAATGGATGAAAGAGACGAGATCAAAAGGGACCTGGTAAGGATTGGAACGGGCAGAAAAGTTTCAAAGATCTGGCGAAAGAAGGACGGGAACTTTCCTTCTTCCCCAAGCTCTCCCTACCCTGGCAACGTTGGCTGCAATACTGCAGGACTGATTCATGGCTGACAAAGATGATTCCCTTGTTCTAGCAGACTTGACGCGAAGCAGAGGGCACAAGACTGGAGTTAGGCCATTGCCATCAAACCAACTGCTCCGGGTCAACGACTACAGGTTAATGCAACAGTAACCCGTCACCAACAAACCACTCCCGTTCAATTCGATTCATGGAGCAATCCAGGAATGGAGCCCTCGTCATCTAGGAATGGAGTCCTCGTCATCTGATCAACAACCGATTCAATTGAAACACGCTCAACTCGACACCGTAAACCCTGAAGGCCAATCGAATCCCACAAGACCCCCAATCCCATGCCCGGCCACAAACAACGCGGAAGAGGATCGGATCAGCCAAGAACCAGTCTTGGAAGCCAACACCTCGTGCCCAAGAATCAAGCGGGCGGATCATGCGCAGTCGGGGGAATTGGTTGGCGGGGGTTAGGCGAGGCAGTTACCTCCTCTGCGCGGCCTCGGCGGCCTTGGTGCGGGCCTCCTGGGACTCCCGCCGGTCCGCCTCCGCCCGCCGCTCCTGCTCCGCCGCCTGCGCCGATCCGAAGCACGGGCACTGCCCCATCCGCCTCCCCTCGCTTTGGTCGCCGCTGGCGTCTGATTTGGTGCGGTGGTTGCTCGCTTGTTTGTTTGTTGTTCTCTCGCGCTTGCTTTCTTGGGGGATATACGAATCAGACGACGGATGATGCAGCGACGGCGACGCGCACAACCAAAAGGATCCCAAAAAGAGAGACCTTTCGAGGTTCCGCCGTGTGGGGCCCGCATGACAGTGACGCCGCCTGCTGGTGGTTTTTCTGGTTTGACCGTTGAATTAAACAGAATGCATACTGCTACTCTAGTTCGAAAGCTATCTGGAATTTTGCCCGCATTTTATTAAGTTTTTGGTTTGGAGATCGTTGGACAGAGAAAATACGCACTTACTATATTAAAATTTTCAAAGAATTTTATATATTTACGATTCTTTTGAAGAGATTTATATGTTTATGTTTTAGATTGCTTGTCTTTTTTATAAAAGTAAGTTGTATGGGACAAAATTTGATTTCTATAGAAGTGGAGAAAGCTCAAGAAAATAACACGACAATTGATCGTCAATATTAAAATATCTTGGGTAACAATGTTTAATTTGAACATTGTTGTTTACGAGATGCAATCCTTTGGTCAAAATGTCATGACTCAACCTAGCAACGTTATAATTTTGACATGTGCATATATAATATTATAATATATTAAAATTAATTTCACTTAGCCAGTCTAAATAACTTTTGGTCCAAGTTATGATATTCCTTAAAAAGGAAGTTTTGGGCAAAATGGTCTTCCTATTCTAAATGTAACAAATTTCCAAATTTTCCATCGTGCGTGAAATAGGGTTGATAGTGTTGCGGTGATATGTATATTGCAATATTTAGACTAACCAAGCAAAAGCAAACAGAAACACAAGACATGCAACAGCAAACGAAGCACATCCGCAAAGCCCAGTCACTCGAACAGGCACTCTCCGGATTGCATGTTGTTGCTGTAGAGACTTCGCCATGTAATGTGCGACATTCCCTAGTCCCTCTGAAAAGCGTCTTTTTCTGGCAAACAATGGGAGAGAAAAGGACTAAATAAAAGTGGGCTGGGGAAGTGGGGCTTTTTGCCCCCATACTATACTATACATGCTTCCGAACAGCTTAAATTGAAGAAAAAATCAAAATAATATATAGCTATCATTATTTTTGTTTATGTGTAGTAAATTTAAAGTAAATATTTAACACATTTGATTCTTATTAGTTTTTTATTCTATTTTTTAATTTCTATTTGATCGTATCATCCTATTTTTTATTCTTAACTAAGTGCTTGAGATTTGAAGTTGCTTGAGCTAGAAGCAGTAGTATTGATTGTTTGTCAAACTTTCTCGTATCATTTTTGGTATTTTGTTTGACTTTAACTAGAAGCAGCGGTATTATATTTGAATTTAAATTGTTAATAATGTTCGGGATTATATATGGTACAAATTTTAACAGTTATTAGGATGTCAAAGAGTGGGTTTGCGGGTGCATAAGCTCATGGGAAGGTAAAAAGGAAATGCACGTCTAGAAAGTTAAAAATCTCTGAAACAGCTTGAAGAAGTCAATAAACAAACAGAGCCCGTGTGTCATACACGGCTCGATGCAGTTCCTGTAGACATTGAGCCGTATATGTAGTGTGTTTTTTTCTCTCCCCCTCTTTTGAAACAGTTTTTTTTTTAAAGAAATGATGCAGAAATTATATATGCTCACGTGAACACACGTTATTACGATTTATCGATGCTGTTGATATTATTGGGCTCAGGAAAAACTTCAGGTAATCTGGAAGAACGCAACCAATGAACCAAGTCAAAATTGTTGAAAAAGAAAAACGACTTCGGAGTACATGACACCCGATTCACCTACAACGCCGATCGGCGGCGTTCAGTGCTACCACCACCACAACCAGATTCTACTTGTACTACGCGGCGGCGGCCGCCGGTGGCGATGGCAGAGACGCCACGGCTGCACAACCACGCGGCGCAGGTGCAGCAGCACACAGCCGGCGTCCTACCAAGCGCCACCACGCAGACCAAGGCCAGAATCACCATCACCACCAGCAGCGCGCCGCCGCCACCGCCGGTCGCCGTCGTCGTCCCCTCGTGGCCGCCGCCGGACACGGTGGCGGCGCGGCAGGGCGGTTCGAGTCTGATCAGAGAGCCGAGCTGCGGCCGCGCTGTCGTGGCGCTCGCGGATGCCGAGGAGGCCCCGCGCTTGTGACGGCGGCGGTGGCCGGCGAGCCTGAGATCCTGCAGCGCGGCGGCGAGCCCGGCGCGCAGCCGCGCGCGCTTGGAACCCTTGGTGGTGGTGGCGCTCCTCTTCTTGATGGACTCGCTCTTGGTGAGCGGCTGCAGGTGCTGCCTCGGCGGCGCCGCCCTCGGTGAGCCGCCGCCGACGACTCGCCGCGTTCCCCTCCCGCCGCCGCCGCCGCTTAAGATGGAGGATCGATGGAGGAGATGCATGGCCGTGTGCTGAGAGGCTCCCAATTAAGCGGCGCTGTGCGCGAGCAACCGAGCTCGTCTTCTCTTCTCTAATGGAGGCAGATCAGTACGTGTTGTTTCCTTCCCCTAGCTCTCTGGTATTCTACTGCTGCTCGATCGAGCTGGAGCAGAAAGCGCGTGGGGAGGTGAGAGTGAGATGAGCTTGGACGAACTCATCCGCAGCAGCTGCTGAAATAGAGACCGGCGGGGAGGGGAGATGCGGCGAGTGGGGGACAGGCGCCGGGCGGCGGGTGGCGTCAAGACCGGTGAGCTGCCCGAGACGAAGACGCGTGAGGGGCCACCGCACCCGTGTCCGTACGGTACGTGCTGGCGCGCGTGACCGGACACGTGCCGTGCGTGTGAGGGAAGCTTCTCGTGGGCTACGTTGCTGTAGTGCTGTGCATGAACGGGCCATTCCAGGGCTTTTATTTTCTTCTTTATCGGAGGAATTCTACTGGGCCTCATAATTGGGCTTGTATGGCGGCGGCAGAGCCCATTGAAACATTGCCCTGTGCGGACAACAAAGAGCTTCTTTTCAGCTATTTCTATCCTATAATTGGTCCAGTTTCTCTATCCTATAGATCCTCCGATTGAGTTTTGTTAGCCCATAAGTGGCCCGGTCTCTCTAGCTCGAAAACTCGTGTCCATCGTGTCCTTTCTCCGTGCTCAACAGTCAACACTGTTAAGCATCAGCACGAATCGCCGCAAATGCAATTTTAGCCGGGTGGAGACACAGAGTCGCATGACAAACATAACCGTCGATTAAAAACAAACTAATTAGTCGATAAATGGTATGTTTAAACTAACGGTGGTAGTCGTAAACCCACATTTTATATTGAAATCTCAGCAATACCAAATAAAAAAAGACCTGTTAAATAATAAATTTGAGGGTTTTATGGCCTGCTTGCTTCTAGCCACACAAGAAGGTAGAGTTGTGGCGCCGATTCAGAGCGTCATACACGCCATGACAATGTAGCGTGGTGAGCTGTGGCTATCAAGCAAGCATGTCCTTACAATGGCAATCATAGCTATGTCTCTAAAATGATAATATAATCTATTAACATATTACATTAGTTTTCTAACAAAGAACTAATCATGTCTAGCCGTCGCCCACACGGAGCACTCCTTCCTCCTCCAGCTGTCCGACTCCGAACTCGTGCACTAGCAGCTTCCAAGCGCCGCTCTAACCGCCTACTAACCATGGGGAAGAACTTAAATTTCGCTAACCCATTTTATATACAGCAGCTGTTCAGTTCAGCACGGCTGAAGAATAATGTGATATTTGTGTTGGTAGTATATCATCAAATGGACGTGCAGGGGTTTTCGATTGGAATATCATTAATTAGCGAGGTTGTTGACCCATGATCGATGCTAAGTTTCCATGGGGACAAACTAATTAAGATCGACGACATCAAATCAATGCAAGTCTCTTTGTATATGGCATCCGGTTCATGTCCAGAATAATATATGATCATCCTAGCTACACAAATTTGTTTAACCCATCCATATGTATTGAATATCGATGCATCATGATCATACACTGTTCCAGCTGGATATGAACCAGATGGCATATTTAAAGGCAGCTAAACTTAACTAGGCACCTCTACACATTATAATGCCCTAAGCTAGCAACGATCAATGCCTATAAAAAGGCAAGCAGCAGGCAACATGCATCCCATCACCATACCACAACCATTCATCCCAAGATACTCAGACTACACATATGGCGGACACACATATGGCTCCCTCCAGGTTGTGGAAGCAAGTCGTTCCTGCAAGGGTTCTTGTCCTGTTGGCGGCGCTAATCGTTGGCCTTTCACTGCAGGGCGCCGCAGCCCAGACCTTCCAGTGGGGCGTCGAGAGCTCTCGCAGCAGCTTGGAGGTCGCCTGCTCGAGCGAGTCTTCGGCCAGTTTAGACAAGAAACTGCTGTCCTGTGCGTCGCTCCAAGCCCAAGACGAGAAGGATATTCAGAGTTGCTGCGGTGTCCTCATGGCCGAGGCTCGTCGTTCCGACGACTGCGCATGTGCCGTCCTCAAGGCTATCGGGGAAAGGGGTATTGACCTCGACAACGTCTGCAAAGCTACTGCTATGGGAAAAGCTTGCAAAGCTTGAAGTCCTCAGGAACGTTTATTTATCCTCTTGGAGTATTATATTCCTATGTTTCTCCGATCCTTATTATCCTCTACAATTACAAACTCAAACCCGCATTTTTCAGTTATTTTTGTACGCGTGTGTGTATGTACGCGCTGACGCCATCTCGTATAACTTGGATGGTGTGAATTTCCTTGGCAACAGATGGGTCAATTTCTCTGCAATTACGTGCATGATGAACTTGGTGGGGTTTTTTTACGTGGAACCAAAAGATACCTAATTTGTGACAACGGCTCCGGGGCATGTTTAATTGAATTTGATTATCTATGCAGCCTGAGTCCTTGGATTGATATTTAACCAAGATCAAATGGGAGAAGTGATCTTGACGTAAAAAACCTTGACCCAAAAATTATGTGCTTCAACCGGTGATGTTCCACTATAATAAGTTACGCCTTAATCTTCCAATGTCGCTTACAATATGTGTCGGTGCTAGGATGGCCGACTATACTAAAGTACTCGAAAATGTATGTTGGACGTTGCCATCGGTAATTGTTTGACACTGTGACTCAAGATCTATACTGGTTCGGGCAACGTACTTTGTAATCAGTATCTCGTGGAATGGATCTCACTTTAATAAAATGCTTTAGTGATTGGGGCTATGCCGTGTGACTGCTTAGTTTCCCGCGTTTGGATCTGGTCGATGCGGAGAGTTAGCGCGGGCGGCGTGGTGGTCAGCCTTTTTGGGATGTGGGAGTGTGGGGTCTTGCTATGGTACACCTCTTACCTTCAAAGAGGTAAGAGTTCAATTAAATTTGGACCCTTGGTTATATAAAGGAAAGTTAAATTTAGAAAATATAATAAAAAGTTAATAACCACTCCCCCAACTACTGGCCACACGCATGCATCCATGCATAGCGTGATTATCTCTCTCCCGTGCATGCTGGCAGTTTTTTTCCTCTGCACAGTTTCCTTTTCGCGGTAGTAGCAACCCTAACTTTAAAGAAAATAGAACTTTTACATCATAATATAATATTTATATGGAAACTGTTATTTTCTTAACAGAAAACTTGTCATGTGTCCAAATATATTTGTAATGCAACAATCACTTATTAACTTAAAAACAATGAACATATGACATGTCATCAGGAATGTACATGTAACACCCAGATTTCCAAGAAATCCGAATGCTTACATATGTGTGTCCAGGATGTCCACAGAACACATATAGATTACAAATATTGAATCACAGAGAACACAATGCTCGAATAAAATAGTTTATATCAGAGTTTAACACAAGACATAGTCTTAAACAAATAACACAGCGGAAGTCTTAATATTATTAAACGTCTTAACTAGGTAGAGCCTTGTAGCGATCTTACCCGAGAAATGGGCCCACTTAAGTATATTTCACCTTCCATTGGTGCTAATACACGAAAATGTTCCCAAGTGCGGATACGACCGTCGAGTCGAGCTCGACTAACTGCAACTGAAGATCGTCCGTCCATACGCTCACTCGAAGGTGAGTTCCAAAGATCACACCATTCCACAATTCAAATTACAACAAGTCTTAGAGTTATTACATCCAAATTGAAATGATAAATAAAATAGTTTGAGTTCATGCAGCGGAAAGTAAACGAGATACTAGCGACGATCCATAGTATCGTCACGATGAAGTCAGCCGTGACGCTACTCCTCACGATCCTCAGGAGAGGTCGGCTCCCACTCGATGCTGTAACCAGGAGGAAGCTGGGAGGCCCAAGCCATAGAGGCAGCTACCTCCTGAGGGGACGGTCCTGAAAATTTAGCCACAAGTAAGGCTGAGTATACTAGTTATACTCAACAAGACTTACCCGACTGGTGATCACTACATCACTGACTCCTAAGATGAGAGGCTATTTGGCTAGTGGGGTTCTTTTGCCAAAAGCGACTAAGCTGATTTCTAGTTTATCCATTTTGATTTTTAATTCCTTTAATCTATCCATTCTAGGTGAGCCTAGCTAAACAATCAAGTTTTGCAATACAATTATTCCATACAAAGATTTCATCCTTCCAAGTTCACTTCATAATATGTCATACATCGGTCAAGCAGTCCCATTAACCGCGGGAAATGGACAGTTCGAACCGAATTTACTACCTGGCCAGGGAAAACCCATATATACGGAATGGTTGGAAATGCCAACACATCCCAATCCTTTCTCCTCTCTCTGCGAGTGGCTCCCGAGTCCCAAAGCCTCAGGGTAAAGGTTTACCACTACTGGGACTCACGCAACTACCCTCATGTGCCCATGGGATAACGTTTCCAAGACAAAGAGCTGTCGGACCTGCTCGCATCAATCGGATACCGGGACTTACCGGTTCCATAGTCCGTGCATATGTGTGGTACGTTCAAACGCTTGACATAAAAGTACCACATGTTTCCAATTAAACCATCGATAGACGGGTATCTACAATCATCCGTCCATCATCTCTAGTGTTTCTGATATGAGTAGACATACAACTCCTATATCTCGCGAGTGTCGGAAACACTCGACTTCTAACGGTCTTAAGCATAGCAACTATCGAACCTAACATACTAGTGTTCAATCAAGGGAACCTATGATCATGCAATCTAGGGTTTCATTCAACTCCTTGAAACTTAAATGCACAAACATATAATCAAGTAAATCGCGTAAGTAAAGTTAGGTTATGCTCCGGGGCTTGCCTTCCGGCTCGAAGCGGTACTCCTGCTCGGGGCTCGGATCCACGTGCACCACGTTCACCTCGGACTCCTGGGCGATCTCCTCGGCAGCGGGGACTAGCTCGTAGACTCCGTCGGCGAGACCCGAATCTACACGAGATGCATGGATGTTTAAATATCGAGACTTAATATATTTAGGGTTTGCTTAATCCTTGGTTAATGAGTTGGAAAGGATAAACATTAATTATAAGTGAACATACTCTTTTCATTTTGAACCTTTAATTTGATTTTAGAGATTTAGGTTTTTCTCTTTTCTTTTTCTTTTTCTTTTCTTTTCCACCATTAAGTCCTTTTTCTATTATTCAAAAGGTGAACTTAGGAATATTATTTTCATGTGCCCTTTGGCCAGAGGCTTGCTCATGCCAAGGCAGGAGCCTAGCCCAAAATTTGGCTCAAGTTGATTTTTCTATAATTTATTAAAAATGTTCTTATCTTTTTGCCTAAAAACAAACTAAATTCCTACAAAAATAACTACAAGTTTTCTGTCCACACCACTTGGCACAGTGACTTAGGTTACCAAGAGTGACTTCTCTGCAAGTTTACATGTGGTATGGATTTATGGTTATTTTTTTGGAATTTCACCATGTTTAAACTACCAAAAATCATTTAGCCATTTTCCAGTGTCCAAAAATTACCATTTTAATTTTTCTAAGGTTTCTAATGTCTTGATTAAGTTTCTGCGTGAAGGAGGTGATTTTTCACTGAGTAAATTATTTTCTGTGGTTTATTTGCCAAAACAGCAGGGTATATCTTTGGAAATTCATAACTCTAAATCCACTGGGAATTTTTGTGCACCACTTGGGAAGAGATCCTATGTCATCCATGAGTCCAACATATCCAATGCTCAGCCCTAGTGCATGAGCGGATTTCAAGCTATGAAGAATGGTGCTCAAACTTTGTAAATTTTTTTAAGCTGTAAAATAAGCCTCAACTGAGTGAGGTGCAAAGGAAGAAGTTGGCCTTCTAGATTCATTGGTCACTACAAAATTTGTTTGGCATTTTTCTGAATTTTCTACGATTTTCTATGAATTTTTGAAGATTTCAGTGAATAGTGTTAAAAAGATAGAATCTATTTGCGCCGTGAACCCTAGAAGTTTTGAAAGTCTTACAAAAAGGTCCCTACATCTTTCACTCGGCCCCTTGGAAAAAGGAAGACGATACACTTTGGTCCTCGAGCTCGCCGGCGTGCGTACGCCTGCCAAACGGCGGCGAGTCCGGGCCGGGGAAGTGGGGGAAAACGGAGAGGGGCTCACCGCGCGTTCTTTAGGCGAGGTCTCGGGGTCGGGGAAGGCCGGGAACGTGCTCGGTGACGACGGTGGCGGCTCGGCAACTCCGGCGAGCGGCGACCGGCGACGTCGGGGTCGGAGAAGGTCGGGGAAGGGGTCGATGAGCACCAGTGCGGCACGGCGAAGCTGTTGGTGCCCTCGGTTCAGCCGGAGGAGGAGCGGAGCGAGCTGTCCACGTGCGCGGGCGGCGGCGGAAAGCTCGAGCTTCTCCGGCGAGCTGCGCCGGCGGCTGTGGTGGTGGAAACGAGTTGGGTGTGGTCGGGGAGTGGCAGTGGGTGATGGGGAAGCTATTGCGCGCCTCGGTTTGGCCGGAGGAGCAACGGAGAGGGCTGGCTACGAGAGCGAGCTCGGCGGCGGCTCTGCGAGCTCCGACGAGTGTTTTCTGGCGCGGAGAGGGAGGGAACTGTTTGAGGGTTTAAGTAGGAGGTAGAGGGGAGGAAGAGGGTGATTGGGCAGCACGGGGTGGGGGCTGGGGCAGCTCGATGAGCTGTCGCAGCGACAGGCGGCGTGCGCGGCCGTTGGCGCCTTTTCCCGGCGTCAACGCGCGCACAGGCGAGCGGCAGGCGGCAGGCGCGCGTGGGCGAGGAGAGGAGACAGGGCGGAGGGGAAAAGCGACGCGCGTGGGCGCAAAAGTCGCGCGACGGACCGGTGGGCAACGGCGGCGGCGCTATTGTCCGGCGGCGACGCGACGGCGAGGCTCGGGTCAGCGCTACAGTGCGCCAGAAGCGTGCTCCGTGAGCGGGGACACGCAGCCGTGCCATTGGCCGGCGCAGTCGAGGACGGACGGCGGCAGAGCGCTGCGGGCGGCGAGCGCGGGCACGCGCGAGCGCGGCGTGAGCGCCCCGTGAGCGCGCCTCTGCCGGTGCAAAGTCAACTTGGTTGGCATGGCTCAAACTCCAAAAATTTGAACATGGCTCGGAAATCTTCCAACATGAAAGTTGTTTAGAATTTCATGAGACACGTCCCTGCACTAGAGATGACGAGAAAAAGATGAAAATTTGGCCCTAATTCAAAAGGGGGTAAAACCCTGTTTTGAACTGAATTTTCGAAATTCGAGGGGCTAGATGGCAAAATTGGCCAAAGTGCCAATGGAGGCAAAGTTCAGAAATGTGAAGATATACAACTTTGCTTTTTGGAGATTTTGATGTTCAGTGGTAAAGTCTTGAGATTTGACTGAGATTCCAATTCAGCCTTGAATTTGAATTGGAAAATTCAAATTCCAAGATTAGGGTTTGAATTTTGAGATGCTTCCAAGCATTTTTAGGCTATGGTTTGAAAAGGGAAGTTTCTTGGTTTGACTTATCCTCCAACTTTCCCATTTGCACTTTTTCAAGTTTTTAGAAAGTTTTCCAAGTTTCTTTATTGCTCCATTTAAATGGTTTTTGACTCAAATTGGATAACTTTTCCTCATTTTCTTTAATTTCATTTTTGAATTATCCTTAGTTTAACTTAATCCCCTATTTTAGTGTTAATTAACACTAGGGGTGTTACAAGCCTCAAGTCCACAAGGACACCGACTGGTTGAACACAGCTTAGAATTACGGCAGATCCTCCGGAAACTCAGCAAGCGACTGATCATTCAATGCTCCATCTGTTACCCATCCCGGATTTTGTTGAATAGTTGCACGTGTAAGTAAACCATCTTACTTAACAAGTATAACACGGGTTATGCAAGAACAAAAGGCTTGACACGGTTATACTGCATTAGCACTTTTAGTTGTTTCATTTTATTATCATCCAATTTACTACAAATGAGTAGAACCCAAGTATAAACCCATTAATAAGGTATAAATGATTATAGAACAAACCAACATCAACCACTAATATCATCTTCTAATAAAAAAGGATCCAGGCCGATCGTGTCCGTGAGCACGGCTATCATGATAGATCAACACTCTGCAGAGGTTTCGCCCTTTACCCGCCGGTCACATAAATCCAAAAGAACTTATGTTACGAGGACTTTCACAAAACACCCTAACAAGCACAGTAGCCGTTTTGGTTCAACATAGGCAACATAACCCGAGGCATCGAGATTGACGTACGCTCAGGGCGCAACGTGAGGGGATCAATGGCGTCCAGAGCGAGAGCGCAATCATCGCAACGTGTGAAGCCGCCGTACATCGGGCGCTTACATCACGGGACTTTGCCTAACGGGGCATAGCCAACGGATAGAACCGTCCTCGATGGATCAAACTATACTCTCACGAATGTTCCCCACATACGCCTTTCGGTAACCACTGGCAAGCTAGAGACGTACAAGCTAATCATCCAAGACCAGAGCCATTATAGTTCCAACGGCGGCGAACAGGTTCCTGGGTTGCCGCTTTAAGAACCGGACCTTACGGAGAGACATTAGAACAAAGCACGAAGCACATGCTCTAATTCCCTAGACCAAACCTTATAGAGACACTAGAACAAAGCACACAACACATGCTCTAGTTTCCCGAACCATGTTGCTAAAAAACATCTTCTAACCATCATTGAAGTGAACCATTAATCCAATATTGACATTAAAAATAAATGTTGGTTGCAGCGCGTAGCATAGTCTAACCATAATGCATGAAACCCTGGGTAAACAAGGAATAAGGTAAAGACTAGGAACATCCTTAATGGTTAACAGTATTAGACACATGCATATGATTTATGTGATTAATCGGTGTATAGGTAACAAGGATGGTCCGTGTTATACTTGCCTTCCTCAGTGAACTGCAGCTGCTCCTGCTCTTCGGGTACGGAATCGTCGGCGAACTCGAACGGCTCGGCAACTACTCACATCGATCACCACACAAGCATCCACACATACATGCAAACAAGATATTTAATTAGAACAATACACCAAACATAAACAAAAGATTAAAAGAAGGCTTTAGAGTTACTCTACGCTTCACTACGAACACGTGAGCGCGAAAATCACTCAAATCGGAGTTAAAACGGAGAAACTACGCTTAAAACGGGCTCTAGGGGCTTGCTGGTAAAGATTTTAGGCTTCCAGGGGTGTTTTTGAAAGAAACCAGGGACCTAAAACATAATTTCGTATAAAAACTCGAGGGCTGCGGCGTAAAAACGACTTTCAGGACGGCGGGCGCTATTTTTCAAAAGAGCAGGGGCTAAACCGAAAGAAAAAGGACTTGGTTGTAAATACTTTTGAACTGCGCTGGACTGCGGGTTGATTTTCGAAAACCGCAGGGGCTCTTTTGCAAAACAGGCACGGCGGCAGCTAAGGGCTGACGTCGGCTGACGTCACCGTCTACTGTGCCGTGGACCGGCCGTGAACCGCGGTCCACGGGTCCACGGTGAACCGGACCGGGTTTAACTCGGGTTTTAGATATGGCCGTTGGTTTCGAATCTAACGGCTGAGATTAGATCGGGCGCTCGGCTCACCGGAGCACGGCTGCGCTAGGCCGTGACCTCGCCGGAGTTGGCTCGGCTGGGGGCTAGGAAGCTCCTTTTCTCGCCGCGTTTGGTCCTGGAGGTAGAGGAGACGACGAAGGTTCGATTTTGGGGGTCGGAAGCGAACTTCGCGCGGCGGAGACGACTTGCGACGGCCGGCGGCGGCTTGGTGTCTCCGGCGAGGTCGTGTGTGCGGAGGAGAGGGAGAGGAAGAGGGGTTTTGGGCTCGGCGAGTTCCTTACCACACGGCGAAGCTCCGGGGCAAGCTTTTGGCGGCAAAACGGCGGCGAAGCGGGCTCGAGACGACGGCGGCGCTCGGGGCTAGGTCAAAGGCGGCGGCGGCTAGGGTTTGGGCTGCGGCTCGAGGGGGTTGGCGGCTGCTTATATAGGGGCTTGAGGCTCCTTGGCGTGCGCTCCGAGCCGGGGAGTCCGGGCGCGGCACGGCGGCGCGGTAGAGTCCGGCTCGCCCACGGCTAGAGGAAGGAGGAGATACTGACGAGTGGGCCCAGGCGGTCAGCGACTCAGACGGAGGAGAAGCGCGCCGACAGGTGGGGCCAGGCTGTCAGCCGCAGCGGGAGAGAGAGGGCGCGGAGCGGGCTGGCGCGGTGATGGGCTGCTGCGATGGGCCGCGCAGCTTGCTGGGCTGCGCAGGGGAAAGAAGGGTTGGGCCGCGGGAAAAAGAAAAGAAAGAGAGGAGGAGTGGGCCGGCTGGGCTGAAAAGGAGAAGGAAAAAGAGAGAGAAAAAGAAAAGGTTTTTCTTTTATTCAACCACTCATTTGAATTCAAATTCAAATTTGAATTCAACAATAAAAAAAAATAAATGCACCAGCATGAATGCAACAATAATGTTTCTATTTCCTATATTTTATTTTATTTTCTTGAAAATTTTATTTCCCTATATTAATTATGAGCACTTGAATATAAAAAAAATATTTAATTACTAAATTTTTAATAAGGCTATTTTTAGGGTGTTACAGTATAATGCAACTATCACATTTTTTTTAAAAAAAAATTGGACCTAAAACTTTCATGTAGTACAAGTATCAGTCCTAAAAGATTTGCCTGCGTGCATAACATCACGTTCTTTTTTATTACGATGTAATTATCGTGACAGTTTAGGAGGTCACATTTGAAGTAAAAAGAGAAAAGTAATTGCAAGATATTTTTTGTAACAATAAATGGCCATGTCACACTCATGTACAGAGAACAAAAAAAAAGCAAGATAGATGAAGCATCAGTAGACCCGCACGACACATTCAAGGTAGCAAAAAGAAAACGTAACCGCATCTCCTCTTCCATTAGATCTAGAAAGATATTTCCATATTTTTCTAATTCTTAAATTATAAAATATATAAATAAACATTTAATATATTACCTCCTAAGAGGTAATATGTCATCCTAACCATCTTGATCTACTTAAATAGACGGTTTATAGTTGTTTTGGAGTACCATAGTAAACCCCGGGACTGTGGGTCGTCAGTGCCCTTTTACATGTTAACTCTGGCGGAACCGACCAGCTTAAACCGGCTCAAATGTGCCTAATTATCAATTAATGACAATTATATGAAACACACTTGAAATAGTTCACCCGGCAATCCATCGGGTGTCCTCGGGACAAACCCGAATTATCCACTTACAACTGTCACCCCAACCATACATTCAGGATCCCAACGAAGAGGCAACTCGACCGAACATCACACTTTTATACAATTAATTTTGCAGCAGCATAAATTTATACACACGAGAGGTTACAAGCTTAGATGCAAGTGAAGACAACTAGGAAGCATTTTATACCAAACAAGGTTGGATATCAAGTCTGGGCTATTATTTCATTACCAAGGTACTTATAACATGAATGCATCTGGCTCTAGGGCACATTCTTGCTCTTCGCGAACAACCTTCTCTTGGATGATGAGCTTTCCACTGCACAAACATAAGCCGATTGAGTAAAAAGGTACTCAGCAAGACTTACCCGTCAACAAAATAAAAAAGACCACAAGGAGCATGCAAAGGCTTTATGTGGACTTCGCTGACTCAACCATTTTGCAGAAAAGCTTACTAAATGTGGATCCTTGTGAACAAGTTTAATTTCATGTTTTAGTGATCCTATTATAGCTAGGTTCACACAAAAATCCTTTTTGTTAAGTTCAACAGGCATTTCATACAGCCAGATTCTTTATGAACAACATTTCTTTCATCCAGTTACTACGATGAACTAACAATGGTCAAGCAGTATTCATAACCGAGAAGTGCAGCGATCCGGACCGAATTTACATCTTGTAGGAGAAACCTAGCCACACGACACGTGCATGACCCGTCGGACTGAACCTTTTGCGAGAAGTCACGATGAAGCCTGAACTGCTCTTGCCCAAGCCCGGGTTCGCACCCATGCAAGAAGCCCCACGTCTGCCCGCTACCATGCGGGTTTACTGGCTACGACCCCGCCACCTCGCCACTTCGAGCGGGGTGAACCATAGTTCAAACTTAAAGCGATCTAAGTTACCGAGTTTACTGGTTCCATATGCCAGCATGTGACTAGTACGTTCAATACTTGACCAAGGTTAAAGAACGAATTGTCCTTAACAAAACTTATCCTGAATGGTGATTGGAATCAAGACTCCTTTCGTTATCCAATCCAACCATCCGCATTTCAAAACCATCCTTGTTCTTAAATAAACCTTTAAGCATGAAAGCTAGTACTCCTTATATTGATCAAACATTAAATAATTCCTATTAAAACTAGATGATAACTAAGCATGGCTAAGCTTGCATCAAATTGATCTTTTAAACAGAGGGCAAAATACCCTAAACAAGGAAGTTAAACTGCATAAACGGTTGTCATACAACTCCAAGACATAATGCTCATAAAATAAAGGATTTGGACACATGATTATTTTATCGTGAAATTTAGGGTTAATATGCACCGAGGCTTGCCTTACTAAGTTTCAGGATTGACTCAATCAGCAGGGATGTTCGAGCCTTGCATCACAACCACAACTTCCTCAAACTCTTGGAAAGTTTCGGCGAGCTCGATGTAGTTGATCTGCTCGGACTCTAAGTTCTATGTACCAATGCTTTGGTTAGTTGAGGAAGAAATAAAACTAGCAATTAATTTTTCCTTCTCGATAAAGTTGCAAGCCAACGGCCTAAATCTACTATCATAAACAAGAAAATATTTTTCCTAATTTTTAAATAATTTTTGGAATTTTATTTGAATACACAAAGCTTGATTTTAATTTTATAAAATGTTTATGAAATGAAAAAGGGTTTGATATTTTTATTTGGTAAAGTAGTGCAAATAAAAATTTTCAAACCATATTTGAAATTTTTGATAAAATATACTATTTTCTACAATCTATCTATAAAAGAACGAGTAGAATTGAAAATACTTCTCACCTAATTTAGGTCCACCTTACCCCTCACGTCGGACCCACCTGTAAGGGTCAACGAAGGTGGGAAGGGGGTCAAACCCACCAAAACTGATATTTAAAAAATGTTTCTGCCAAAATCTAATTACTTTTTACACCATACCCTGTCCTACCCACGTTGATTTGTATCAAGAGTTCCTAAGCGTGCCGCCTGCCGGAAATCCGGATTTACACGGTGTTTTAACCGGTCAAGCCATGGGCTTCTCGCCACCCACGTACGACACAGACCCATCTCTCACATTATGGGCCAACGTGAATCCAGGCCGTGGGCTAGCTGTTGTTTTCAATCAAGATGAATGCATTCAGTTGGGCTTAAAACTATTGCGAATGATTGTTTTAAGCTTCATATAGTTTCTGCCACACAACGCACAAAGATACGTTGCTGCTTCCCTTAATAGAGTATATAAGTGCCTTTAACTATTAAACGACATGTAATGATTTACTGATTTAGAACGGGGGCATGTAGTGAGGTACATGACCAGCTGGCTCCTCAGCTCCACCAACACCGCTATGATCGTCGTCTTCGACATGTACTTCACCGTAAGACACTGATCGTTTGTCGCTCGGTCCTTACTTTAACTTGTTATACCTGTTTTGTAAACGTAAATCAAATTTTGTATCCATAAAGGTTTCACCTAAAATTTTAACACCCCTTCGGTTTTTACCCATCGACTATATCTTTTATATCTTTTGTATCACGTGCGTGTCGCACGTGCGACTTTGCTAGTTTTACAAACAAACAGGAATTAAATCCAAATAGAAAACAGAATAAAGAAAAACCTATACTCACACACCCTTGACCTAACCCCTCTCTTCTGCTCTCACTGACAGGCGGACCCAGGGCCACGCACAGTGCCCCGCCCTAACTCGCGGACGCACCGGCGGGTAGGCCGGCAAACTCGCTGCCGGCGAGGTCTCCGACGACGAGGCTTGCATCTACAGCACCACCTGGACCCCGTGAACTCATTCTCCCACTTTCCCCCTCTATTGGAGCTCCGGAGATGGCCGATGACGGCTCAGCCGGCGATGCCATGGCACGGCTCGCCAGCCAGCCAAACGGCAGCGACCCGGCTGCGCTCGTCTAACCCTAGAGCAACCCATGGCGCGAGCGAGCACAAGTTGAGACGGCTGAAATCAGGCTGGCCACGCACGACGACGGCCATGGCTGACATCGGCGACTGGAAGCGGCGATTCGGCCACTCCGGCCGTGCGCTCGGCAAGTGGACGCTGGAGCAGGCTCTAGAGCGTCTCCAATTGCATCCTGGCGCAGTCGAACTCGAATAAGGAGCACAGAAAGGTTGTTCTCACCGTGGCTCTGCCCAGTGGCGGCAAACCAGCTCTGGAGAAGAAGACGACGACGTGGAGCTGCTGCGGTGGATGAGCGACAACAAGAGCTGGTGAAGGAGGAAGCTGAGGATTTGGCGAAACGATTTGAGGTGGAGTTGAAGGTCGCGGCGGCTTGGACGGCGGTGACCGCGACGGCGACAGTGAGGACAGGGAGGAAGAGGACACGACATGGCTCTGCTAACCTTTAAACTCACTCCGCGACCTTGCGTTGAAACCAATCCAACTCCCTGCTCTCCCCCTTGGGCCTCGACGCGTGGGCAGGAGCAAAGGCGGTGGCCACCGGCAAGCAGCTGTGTGGCAGCGTGCTTGCCCGGCCGGCTTGCCCTCCTCTCTTTGCTTCTCTATTTCCCTTTTCTTTTCTTCTTCTTTTTTTCCCTTTTCCATCCAAAGAACATTTAGCTAATAAATCCAAGCATATTGGTCCAGGTTCCTAACCATCTTTCAAGCACTTGAGTGAATTCAGAATTGAATTCGCAAGTTCTGCTCAAAAACTCGCTCAGATTTGAATTGCAAACTTCAAATTTCTTTCAAATTCAAAAGACATGATTAATTCCATGATTGTCACTAATCAACACATTACTTAGCTCTTCAAAGTGCTTACACTTGGGACATGGCGGTTCTTCGTTTCCCAAGTCGTGGGATTGACTTGTGAAGTCTAGCTGTCGTGCCTTTACTGCAGGCACCGCGGATGTGGTTCCGATGGTGCTGGCATGGGAGACGAGGAGGCGCCACCAGTTCCGCTTCGTGCCGTCCGCCTTTAAATATAGGTGGAGGTGTTTGGCTATTCGCTCCATTCACACCGCTCTTTCTGCTCTACCTTTTTACTTATAGCATCCATCTTTTACCGCACCTCTTTCTCTGGAGATGACTGGGGAGAAACTGCACCGCCGGTGAGTATAATTATTTTTATAACATTGATGATATCGATGTTAGGAAGGTCCTATTAGATATAATTTTATACAAGTAACATTTGGGGGAGGAGGCCGAGGGGGCAAAAGCCCCCATAGCAACTATAAAACTTTTAAAAAGAAGAATAATTCAAAGCAATAGTTTTTCTAGTAATGTATTTGTTTGCATTTGGAAAATATAAAATTATAATTCTTATTTATTAAACAAAGAATAATTTGAAATAATATTTTTCTAGTAATGTATTTGTTTCTATATGAAATATATCCTTATCAAACTATTGAGATGTTGAATGTCACATACCAGTTCTTCTATCGGTTCGATCTCAATCTAATGGTTCAAACATGTGTACCATGTTCTTTCTGTTTCTTACCTTCTTCTCTGCTCAAACCCCAACACACACTAGCGGCCGCTCCATCCCCCACCTCTGCTCTCTTACCCACCAATCCTTCCTTGGTCCGGACCTCGCCATCACTGTCCCCCGCGAACCACGCCTTTCGTCTCTTCCTTTCTGTTTTCGGCCCTTCTCTCTCTCCCTCGAAGCGCAACAACATAACTTCTTCAACTCCGATGGGTCAAGCTCTCCCTCGAAGTCGCATCCCCGTTAGCTCCAATGGCTAATAAACGTCACCTTCGCCGTAGCGCATGACCCACCTCTGTGGCAATTCGTTAGCCTCTATGCCCCCACCGCCATTAACGGTCTTCCACCATTGGCTCCAACATAGCTCCGCTACGTCATTGTCTCTTCCATCACCATCGTCCGCCCAAGAGCCTCCCAGAGCTCCCTTTGGGCCCGAAGCTACTAAGTATCCCCCGACGCTAAACCCCGAATTATAACTCAAACCCCAATTCAATTCAGTACAAGCTTGGGTGATTGATAATCAAATGTTTGAAGATGAGTAAATCTGAATAATAATTATTCTAATAATGTGCTTATTTCTTTTAGACTTAACATCATATCAAGCTTCGACTTTAAGTCGGCCTGTGAAGACGTATAAACCCGGAGGTTGGTTGTTTATTGGCAATTTTATATTTGAATTTTGTAAGTGTTAAACTATAAACTTGTAATAATTTTGGAATTGTGTATGGTAGAAATATTAACTTTTGAGTTTTTATAGGATGTTAAAAAGTGGACGAGGCGAGCATACAACCTCAGGGAATGTTAGAAAAGAAAAACACGAGTCAAAAAAGTACAAAAAAAAAATCTCTAAAATGGAGATGTCAATATGCTGCGTGCTGAGTTGCTCAACTGGGCCGGGCCTCATAGCTGGGCTGCAATGTGGAGGTAGCCCATACGAAACGCTCAACACAGTCGTGGCCCAGGTTCCCTCATGCCCCCTCCCCCCTTTGTTCTCCTCTCTCTCGACCACACCCCTGGCGCCGCCGCCGCCCTCCGTCGAGCCCTTTCGCCGGCGACGAGCATCCTACAGGTACGCTCCTTCCCTTCCCTTCCCTTCCATACCGATGTGCGAAACCAGATACCGCAAAACCCTAAGCTACTCGTATCCATATCCGACCCAATTGCCCGCGTATACGCCCTATACTGGATCCGCCGCTGAGCCTGAACGATTTGGCTGCACATTGGTTGCATCGTATGATACTACAGCTATTGGTCAAATTTCTTCCAAGGCAGTGTAGCGGATGAGAACTCGTTCAGTTGAACCGAGCCGTGGCTAGTAGCTGAGTTTGCTCTTGTGATCTGTTACTGCATAGTCAATGGTAGAAACAAATTCTGTCGAATTCGAATTTCATAATATAGTAACTACCCTGTGATGCCATTCCTGCTATTTTGCTCGGCTGTACAGTTGTGCTCCCTAACAAATATGAATGATGTTATGGAAAGTATGGAAATGGACCATAGTCTCTGCTGTCTGTGGCTTTTTCTTGTAAGAAGGATTACCCTATGTAGGTTGATATTGTTATCTTATAGCTTCGTTGAATCTAAGTCTTTTTTTTTCAGATAGGATCATGCACCAGTGATCTGTTACCAATTGTTCCTGAATAGTGTCTGTTTCCTTTGGCATAACTTTCATTGATAATTTAATCTGCTGGGATTGGTTTTCATCTTTTCTTTCGTAGAAACTGGTAGCAGGCTTTGCTAATGCATTTAGAATATTGCAGGGTTTTATTTAGAGCCATTATCCATAGACAACAGGGTCAACTTTCTCCTTGTGTATATCGTGCCTGAACTGAGTTATTTTGGATGGAACTTTAGAGCGAATCATTTGTGTATCATTCGTTATTCTGAGTTAGTGAGTTTTGTGATGGAATTTTTGACATATCAATTCCCTAGGCCTAGAATTCTTTTGCAAGTGAGTGACTTATCAGCAATGTCTGCTCTGATTATTTGTTTTATCAATTTTACATATCAATTCCCTAGATTTCTTTTGCAAGCGACTGATCAACAATGTCTGCTCTGATTATTTGTTTTAGCAATTTTGCTAGTTATACTGCCAAAGAAGTCTGCATATTGGTTTCATAGCTTTTGCTTTTAAGAAGCAATTTTATCTGTATTTCTTTTTCTTTATACAAAGAAACAGGGTTGTCTAGTAGCTTGATATTCCAACATTTTAAAACCAATGCATTGGCTTCGAAACTGAAATAACCTGTAAATATACATGGTCTGGTTATGGTGTCAGCTTTCTCTCATGGAAAGAAATTACTAACTTTACTAATGCAAATTAAATATTACAGAGTTTTACTTAGAGCTGCTCCATGGGTGCCAGGGGATTAAAAGGCTATTTACACTTGTCCATAAGACTTATAAGAGCGAATCAGTTGGGTTACACCATTGAATTGGAGGAATTTTAATATACTAATGGTTATCTCTATTGCATACATCCAAATATGGTCCAGGCTTACTATTTTCCTGAGTAACTGACTAATCAGTAATGGCTGCTTTGATGATCATGTTCATTTGTTTTTACTAAAGTGGTTAAGTGGCGATGTCACTCCTGATGCCATGTTTTTGTGGCAGCAATATTGTGTTACCTTCACGTTGTATGACCTAGTACTTCACTTGTATTGATAGTGTAGCTATGAAGAGTACGGTATTTCAAATCTGCCTGTGTTCCTTTACCTATTGTGCAACAGAACTAGGGGACTGCTAATTACTACCACCAGTTCCTAACTTAGGTCACCCTTATTGCCATGGTCTGTCCATCCTTTGTTCCTCTGCTTACACACCCATCCGAGTGCCGCTCTGTGATGGTAGACATCTCCTAATCACATCTCATTTATCTGGATTGATCAAAGACAAGGGATACAAATTGCTCTGCATTAATAGATGTACACACTGCTCACTTGATACCTTCTGATTAGGTCAGAAGGAAAGATGAGGAAGGGACTGCATCCTCAGATGCAATGGATTTCATATGTGACGCAGAGTGGTAGGCTGATCAATATCATGATGACCAAGGTGAACCATACCGGCAAAGTGTACCACATGAGGGCCAAGCGTCAAATGGCTCAGAGCCTTGGTCAGATTGCAAAGTTCAAACGTCGATACGAACAGGAAGCAGAGGAAAACAAAGACAAGTAGGATGATGTTTACAAGGAGGTATAGTCTCTGAAACCTTGAGAACATCTGTTGACTCTTAAGTTTTCAGTTAAGGACTTTTGCTCATGGAATTTTATTCAATGGAACGTTCTTCTGTGCTTCCATCCTGTTGGGTTTAACCCCATGTAGTTTTTTTCTTCTTTCATTATGCATGGATGTACGGCTATCTTGAGCAAATTATGATACAAGCTGTTCCGCCTTGAAGGCTCAAGAAAATCATTGATGGATTAATTTCCATTGACATTGAGTGATTGACGATTCATTTCCTTTCCTGTAATGTTTGATGCTGTCGTTCCTGTTCTGTCCTGACTTGGATTCGAGTATATGGGGTCAAATTGTGAATGAGCACAACTTATTAGTTGGTGCTATCTGGTGCTCAAATTCATTCTTATCATACACTTCTGTTGCAACTGGAGGATGGAGCTTGGCTCTGACGACTCAAGCTGCCCGAAACCTTGATCGCCTTATATGATTTCACATGTGTGTATAACCTTCATATGTTGCTAGACAACGTGTTTATGAACTCAGTCCGAAACCTTCGTATGTTGCTAGACCTTGTTTTGTTTTCTTCTCTAATTCATTAAACTCTTTCATCTGTGGTAGAACGAACCCATCCACTTAAGTTTTTTCTCTTTGCTAGGTGACGTATTTATCAATCTCTATGGGAGGTGCTCATACAAATTTGAGTTTAGATGCGTGTTATTCATAAAAGAAATGTGTGTATGCGTAATGAATTAGCTTTCTTTTCGGTGAAACAAAGCAAAACAAAAAGAGCCAGGCAGTCTTTTCATCCGAGAGAGTATGGTACAGTTGTAGTCTCGTAGAAACAGAACAAGTGGTGTGATGACGTGGCCGTGACTGTACGGCCGCAAGTTGCATCATTACTCCGGCCATGTAGATTCCTAACTATTCACTGTTTATTTCAACTTTTCACTATTCATTACAACTTTTCACTATTCCTTCCTCACAAAACACGTTTTCCACGAATGCTACAGTGTTTTTCTTATGCTACAGTGTTTTTTTCTACAATCTAAACACATCCTCGCAAAGTATCTTTACCTAAAAGGGTAAAACCATCTGAATTCGGGAAAGCAAATATAGATTTGCTCTGAATCATCGACATAAATTACACCTAAATACTTTTTTTTTTCATTTTCGCACACAGATAACGGGCCGACACCGACGTCTAACCCAGACAGACACAACAGAGATGTCACCCTCACACGTTCATCAACCCACAAGGCCGCCAGTCGCGTGTATTCTCTCCATACACAAAACAAAATGAAGGAAAAAAGATTACCATAATCTCACAACCTCGTGCATGCACGGCACGATGGATTTGAGACAGAGCAGCAAAACGCAATTAGTAAGCTGGACCCACGCATGGAGATTTACATGCCAACGAACGTGCAACATCGTTCTTAATCAGGATCAGTACTCGTCGTAAAATTTTTTCATTTTGGCCCTTTTCTCGTAAGATATTTACATCTGGACCCCTGGGCGAAAGATTTTGAAAAATGGACCCGAAGCTGGGCGCCAGGTCCCTTAGCGCCCAGATTTAACGGGTGGGCGCCAGGAGACATGGCGCCCACCTTTGCCACGTGGGTTCCAACGTGGCTGGAACCCTAGATCGGCCGCGGGAGCTGGGCGCCAGGTCCCCTGGCGCCCACCCATGCAACCTGGGCGCTAAGTGACCTGGTGCCCAGCTTCGAAACTTAAAGACCGCGCGCGGCCGCCGCCCCAGCCGCCCTCTCCTTCTTCCTCTGTTCAAACAGAACAGAGGGGCGTCCAGCGCCTCCTCCTCCCGCCCCCCTCCAAATCCCCCACTCCGGGAGGTCCACTCGTCGGTGTTGGCCTCCACCACGACGTTGGGGAAGGTATGGTCACTCTCCTCCCTTCATTTTGGTTTAGTTTTTTGCTTGTCAATTGAAAATCATGAAACCCTAGGTCTAGAAATTTTGTTGAAAATTGCATAGTGTATGTGGTTTTAGGAGAAGTGAAGCGTTTAGAATGTCAACGTATGTGGTGGGAAATATGTGTGTGACTACTTGTGCTACATTGATAGGTACAAAAGTGATAGGTATAGTTGTGAAAAATGAGAGCCTAATATGTTTTTTTTGTTTTTATACACGTTAGTTATGGATGACTTGTGGCGTCAGAAGAAGTGGAAGGATCGTGCTCAAAAGAACTATCCCGACGTGTCTTCCAAGGATGCCCCAGTCCCTCCCGCTCTCCCTAGTCCGCAATGTGAGTGTGGTAAGCCCGCGCGAGTGACTCAATCGATGCATCCCGACACTGCTGCTCGAGCGTACTACAAGTACGGTGATCATCGTGTAAGTAGTTGCCATCCTAGATTCGTACTTGAGGATACAATATTCTCAACATATTCGGTAACTTATTTACGTTTGTTGCAGGACTGGGAACAATGCAACTTCTTTCAGTGGATCGATGGTCCTGAGAAGGTGGATGAACGCATCCTTCTCTTTCGGCCATTTTCGTCGAATTATTACGAGTCTTTTCAGCGATGGCTCCCTCCGCCTCCTAACCCACCACCTATGACTAATGAGGAGAAGAAAGAAGCCATTGCGAGACGTCTGGAAACACCACCATTATGCCATTGTGGTGATCCTGCTCAGATTCATCGCACCGTGAAGAATTGTTCTTTCACACCAACGTTTGAGTGTCGCAACAGAACAAAAGTGAGTTAACTTAAACTTTGGTTACGATGCCTTGATAGATTGGCATGGATGTTTCTTCATTTGTTTGTATTTCTCAAAGCAGGGTGGATATCCGTTATGTTCTTTTTCTGAATATGATTATGGCCCGAAGTCATATTGGCCTGTGGATGAGGAAGGTAGCAAGAAAAAGGAGAAAGAGAGGTGCATCGCACCGGATAGACTATGTTATTGTGGGATCAAAGCTAACTATGGTGTAGTGCCATCAGAGCTTGGAATTGGTGATTATTGCGGTCACATGGTTGGGGATGATTTGGTGAGTTTTGTGTTCTATTTCTGTATGTTTCATACACTCCTTCATTTCTTTGACACGTCTAAGGTACAAACTTTATGTTTTTGCTTGTAGCGAACTCGAAAGTGTCAGTTTGAATTTTATGTTGAGAAGCCAACAGTGGACACTCAGATTTGGTTGAAAAAGAACAAGGGAATTCATCCTGAGGTGTTAAACAGCTATGTCAGGCATCGTAAAAAAGATACAATTGAGGAAGCGAGAAGAAGGGGACTATGGCCTAGATGTAATAGTACAAAGGATAGCATTGGCCATAACAATGTTAGGAGGAGGTCAAATGAAGATATTCTTAGGAGTTTGGATCCACGTAACAGGAAGGTGGAGAACAACAAGAAGAGAAGGGAAGATGCATCAACACAAAAATTTCAAGAAGAGTTAATGAAGTCACTTGTTGCTAACCTACCTAGGCCTGATGAAGAATGAATGTGGCACTATGTGTCAACTATATATTCAAACTTTGTATTCGGATTATGTGTGAGCTACGTGTGAACTATGTTTTTGAACCATGTTTCTGAGTTGTGTAACTTTGTATTCGGATTATGCGAGCTATGCTTGAACTATGTGTGAACAAGTTATGTACCTCTATGTTCTGTATTTGCAGTTGTTAACAAATGTGTCCGAAATGTTTGGGACAGCACACAAACAGGCCTCCCAGGACCTACAACATGGATCCGAACCAAACGTAGAAACCATGACCAACTACCCTTATTCTCCTCCTCAACCAGACCAAAGGCCAAAGGAAGGAGGTGATTGTCTCCATCAATCGCGATAGCGACAAGGAGTGTCCCCGTATAGTTGCCTGTTAAAAATGTGCCGTCAATAGAAAAAACAGGCCTGCAGTGCCTAAATGCCTCCACACACTGACCAAAGCACCAGAATGCACGCTAAAAGATCTGTCGGCCATTTTTCATGACATTTGGAATGGGGTCATACTCATAGTGCATACCGGGATTGGCAGCTTTCATTGCATTCAGCATCACAGGCAATCGCTCATAGGCCTCCTCCCAAGAACCATATATCATTCTCAAAGCCCTTTGATGAGCCCTCCAGGCCTTGCCGTATTTGATTTTGTATTTCCACTTCAAATTGACAATCCCAATCACCGCATTAATGGGCAACTGAGGTTAAAGCTTAACAACAGATAACAGGCGATTGGCAATGAACTTTGAAGTCAATTGACGATGCTTCTGATTTATCTCCGCCGAACCACAAGTGTGAGGTCCAACAACAGTAGTGATCTTGAATTGTGGAGAGTCTTTAATCTTTCTAGCACACACTTTCCATGCACAATTACTATCCTCGCACTGAAGGGTGTACCGACGATGGACTTGAGAGTTCTTCACACGGTGTGGCCTGTTATGCACGATAGCATACTCCTTCAACCACATCTTAAGTGCATCAATATTCAGAAACACATGCCCCTTCCGAATCATTGTGGTAGACTCCGGCATCGGAATGACAGATTCAACTACCCCTCCATCGGCTACAGCTCTGTGTGAATCTCTGAGATCACAGAAATCAGGAACAAGAGAGTCACGGTCAAGAAGGAATTGTCTCATTATTTGAGCAGTTCGTGGTGACACAGGAGGCACCGCACGGTCATCATCAGAATCAAGGGCACGTGCGGTCTCATAAGTCTCGTCATCGCCAGTCACTGGGATATTGCCACGATTCAAAGGGCTACCATTATCTGAAATTATCAAAGCTGGAGCCACAGGCACGTGTGTTGGCAATGCTAATTGGATAAGGTCTTCAGCACCTCCCCTTTCATAATCCGTACCACCATCGCCTCTGAGCTCATCCGTAATGTCACCTACCACATCATCAGCAAAGCCACCTCCTATATCATCAGCAAAATCACCAGCATAATGATCACAACCACCACCTCCCACATCATCTTCTTCCGGTACTTGCGTCACCGCAACCTCACAAGGACCTAGATCAGCCACCAAGCCTCGAGATAATTGTCTCACCACTTCCCCACAATCAAATCCAACGCTCGAACTTGACTATTCATCACAAGAGTTACATAATTGTTCCAATCCACTTCACCAGCAATTGGGATCAGTCGTTTGTTATTTCTCCCATTCAACCCGACATCAATGACTCCTTGAACCTCAACATCAACACCAGACTCTGACCATAGCAAACTATCCTTTATCCGTCGCACAAGCACACCATACGACGGTCTAGCATTGAAAAACAATGAAACCACTTCCATCTTCTCAAATTCAAAATCCCCCATACGATTTGTCCTCACGTTACCACCATAACGCAATGTGACTAATTTATCCATCTATTGCAACAAAGACAACAAAGACAATTTAATTGCATCACGAATATTGCATGAACCTCAAATCAAACTTTCAATTTGAAATTCCTATATATTTCCAATAAACATAGGGGATTTCATATTTATTTTCCTAAACAACACACCAAATATTATAGAAATTGAAAAAATTGCTAGCAAAACGGTCACACACATCCACATTGTCCATCTACACAGCTAATTCAACTTAATCCCCGCAATAATCAAAGATTCAACTCATCATATATTCAAAACCTAGGGTTTCATTTTCAACTTCAAATACAACAAGAAATTGATAAAAAAGAAGAGGAGAGGGAGGCTACCTTGCTCCTTGACGAGGGTGGCGGCGGAGGAGGCCGGCGGCGGCGGCGCTGGGGGCGCCGGCGGTGGCCCTGGGCGGCTCTGGTGAGGAAAGAAAAAGGGGAGAGGAAGAAAGGAGAGGGGGCGGCCGCGGTCTCTAAGTCTCGAAGCTGGGCGTCAGGTCCCTTAGCGCCCAGTTTGCACAGGTGGGCTCCAGGGGACCTGGCGCCCAGATCCCACGGCCGATCTAGGGTTTCAGCCACGCTGGAACCCACGTGGCAAAGGTGGGCGCCATGTCTCCTGGCGCCCACCCGTTAAATCTAGGCGCTAAGGGACCTGGCGCCCAGCTTCGGGTCCATTTTTCAAAATCTTCCGCCCAGAGATCCATATGTAAATATCTTACGAGAAAAGGGCCAAAAGTTTTTTTTACGTACTCGTCTTTACATGAACAAATCATGGCCAATGAGTGAGGCCGAAGAATCTGACATGACAGGGAGCTTATGCAGGCTGAGCTTTCCATGTTTGCTGGGGTGGCATTGTCGTCAAGATCTATTTGTTTTCTTTTAATAAAATAATAAAAAGGCAACTTGCCAACTCGATCTGTTGAGTTAGGGCCTATGTCTGCAATTAATACATACTCGATGTGAACAAGACATTTTGTTCTGTTTGACCTAATTGAGACATCTGTTTTCGACATCAGATGTGAGATTCATTTGCTCTGGCACGAGCTTTGCCAGCACCCTAAGGAACTGCCGACAAATTAAAGTGGTTGAATTGGAAGGCTGAGCTCTATAGCTTTGGGAAAAGAAAGATACCACTAAATCCTGACAAGGAGACAGTACGAAAACCAAAATTCTTTTGCAAACAAATATGCTAATATTTGGATATTACATTCCTTGAGAAAAAAACTCAATAAATGAGCAAATATGCTATGTGCTGACTGAGTGAGTTAAAATGTTTTAACTTTAACCGCGACTAGAAGCAACCAGAGGTGAACACAGAAGACTGCAGCCACGTAAAGGTCTGGTTCAGTACTTCAGTCAGTGCACATGGCGTGGTAGGCACCATGTTCGTTCCACCCCAAGCAGAGATCTCCAGAAACCGGTTTCATTCGAGGAGGTACACACTACACAGCTAGCCTTGCCAAAGATCACAAGCTACATCCATCCAATCCACCATTTCACAAGCTGGTTTTCACCACCCCAACCACCTGCATTCCCCTGTTCTCTCAAGAAGACATGCATGATGCATCCAAAAATCATTCTTCATTCTCTTCTCTCTCAACCTCCTCTGTCTCTCTCTAATAATTGCCGCAGACTGTTTAATTTTTCCCGCTCCCCTTTTGTCACCGTCGGTCTCACTCCCCGGCAGATTTTGCTTCGCCCCTCCGCAAATTTTCCACAACCACCGCACCACCATTTCCTCCTCACGCCGGACAGACCGGCCCCCTACCTCGTCCCGTACGTACACTGTACACACCCCTCCCCTCCCTTCAGTTCCCTGCCTACACATCCCACACGGCCGATCTGCCAGACCGCGTGCCGCTCCAACATTCCCTTCCTAGCTCATCATCACTAAGCTGTGTCCTGCCCAGCGGTGTCAATACAATACCTGGCTGCTGCAGCCCGCCAGCCAGCCACCAACCACCCAGCCACACCGTCCCCCAGGCTGCTGAGCTCCTCCCATATAGCCAAGCCACCAGCAGCAGGCAGCTCGGGACCGGCCGGCTTCGGAGTTCAGAGCAATAGCTGTAGGCAAGAGAGTGTGCTGTGCTGTTGCAGAGCCAGAGGGAAGACGGCAATGGCGACCTCCTTCCAGGGAACGACCACCAAGTGCACCGCCTGCGCCAAGACGGTGTACCTCGTCGACAAGCTCACCGCCGACAACCGCGTCTACCACAAGGCCTGCTTCCGCTGCCACCACTGCAAGGGCACCCTCAAGGTACTGACTGCATCATCTACCACTGCATCCAGTTTGTCAAAATTGTATGCTATTCAACTTCTCTGAGATTTGTCTGTGCTGGAACATGCAACAAGGTAGTGAGCGAGTGAGTGAGACTTACCGGTGGTTTGCGTGATCCTCTCTTGTTGCAGCTTGCGAACTACAACTCCTTCGAGGGGGTGCTCTACTGCAGGCCTCACTTCGATCAGCTCTTCAAGAGGACCGGGAGTCTGGACAAGAGCTTCGAAGGTAAGTCTATTCCCTTGATTCCCTTGGCGTTACGACAGAAAGATCTGGTGGTTCTTGAGCCTGATTAGCAAATGTCCTCTCACCTGCAAATGATTCAGGAACTCCAAAGGTTGTCAAGCCCGAAAGAAATGTCGAGAATGAGGTATGCAACAAGCAATGCTTCATGCTTTACTCAACATAGATGCATGTTAAGTACATTAAGTTACACACAAAAACAGATATTTGAATCATTCATCAGAACAGATGCAGACCAAACGCTCAAATCTGAAGCAATCATACAATGAGTACACACAGATACGCAGTAGTGAGAAATAAAAAGCCACTCAAAACCTGATGTGTGACCGACAGATCTGAACAGAGGAAATCTGCTCAATAAGAAAATATATGTACATAGCCAGAATGAAAAATATTGATAAAACTTGGGCTCCCCCGAAGCAGATCACTTGATCAGCTTTTATGGTCTTAGTGTTTCATAGTTGGCACCATTCATCTTTTGTTCTTTATCAACAACTGGCATTTGGTGATGCTCATCATGATTGCATATTTTGGCAGAATGCTATTAAAGTCTCCAGTGCCTTTGCTGGCACCAGAGAGAAATGTGTTGGATGCGGCAAGACAGTCTATCCAATTGAGAGGGTACGATTCTATATTCTAATATCTCAATCATTTGTCTGCAGTTTCGAGTGTCCTTTACTTAACCTGTTACTACATCCCATCCCATATTCATGATTTATGCATGCATATAATATTTTTGAGAAAAATATATGAAAAGGGCTATATCCATTAGCCAGTATTTGCTGCATTTCCAAGCTGCAAGCTGATCATTATTGCTACTTGACAAAAGTAACTGAATTCACACTCTTGAAATAACTGTAAAAGGTCCATCCATGAAATCAGCATATCCTGCATTTCCGTGTTGGAAGCTCAACTATGGTACTTTATGCTGAAAGATAAGAAAAGGTGACAGGCATACCGTACCTCTTGAGAGTTAATTTGCATGAATAACAATATGCTGATTGTGACACACCGACTAATCCTTCAGGTTACTGTAAACAACACTATGTATCACAAGAGCTGCTTCAAGTGCTGCCATGGAGGATGCACCATCAGCCCTTCCAACTACATTGCACACGAGGGAAAGCTCTACTGCAAGCATCACCACATCCAGCTGATCAAGGAGAAAGGGAACTTCAGCCAGCTCGAGAATGATCAGGAAAAGACATCACAGGCGGGATCACTGGAGGATGAAGAAGCAGAGTATTGATGATTGAGCAATTCCGCAGATGAATAATGAATCTTTCATTTGCTCGAGAACACTATATATTTCTGTGGTAGGGTTCGGTTCCAGTTTTACCCATGGAAGCAGATGCATCTTCTTTCAAAAAAGAAACCATGTGCATTCAGAGAACAATGATTTGTTGTTTTGTATCTGCATGTAAACTTTGTTCTATTTGAGTCAAAATATCTCTACCAGGTTTTCACCATTTTTCATTGCTTAGAAGGTGCATGTGCATATACAAGACATACATGAACCAGAGCTGTAAATTCTTGATCTACCTTTTGTTTTAATGTTTTTTGGCTAAATGATGCATAACAAACAGAAAACTGACACAAACTCTGAACAAGCAAAGCTTTCAAAATTGAGAGATAGCTGGCATTGCATAAAAAGGAAAAAAGTTATAGAACCAAACCGAATTAGTAATCAGTACCGAACAGACCATAGAGCAAGGTGTAATCCAAATATAATTTTATGCCAGAAGGTAGAGAGAACCTTTCGTGCAGGTGTAAAGCAAAGTCAACAAGTCCATAATGACAATTCAGAGCGTTGCAAGGTACCAAATATCACATACAGTACCCAAACACAATCTTTCCAGCTCAGTTCCCTAAAGTAATTCAAAATTGGCATAGCCATCACATTTTATTGTTTTTGATGATATAAAAATGTATTATTTAGAAAGAAGAATTCTGGACCCTAGAGAGGATAATGAACCCCTCCCAAAATATAAAGCTGGGAGGATTCAAGGTGGTTTCTAGACAATGATGACTCATGACAGTCGCTGCCCAGCCACTGAGATCCCAGCACCAGCTTGAATATCCTGGCAATTTCCTTTATTAACTGTCCCTTAGACCAACTAACATGACAATTCCCATCCATCAACCATTGTGATTTGTTTTCTAGCAAACAGGACAGTAACAATTATTGTGAAAGCCCTTAATTGGACTGCACATCTTGGTTGAAATTTACACAAATAATGATGGGGATAAAAGTAAGGAATTCTCCATACATAGTACCAAAATTAAGCATGTTCCAGGACAACCATAAACTCCAGTGTACAGAGCTTATGAATGATGCAGTACAGTAGAAAACTAAAAGTAGATATTGGTAAGGAAAATGAAGATTCAGTGCATTAGTGTGAATGTATTAGACCTTCTGTTTGATCTTGTTATGCCTGTTTGTAAGGAAATAAAAAAGCAGGATTATGAGGATACAAAAATAGATGAAGGCAAAAGTTCTCTACGTCATATTTTCATTGTTGTGGATCGTGCAGACAAATGGTAAAAGCCTGTGTCATGTATGGATAAGATCAAAGCAACCCTTCTGTATGTATTCCTGTTGTTGCTTAAAAGTAAAAATCAACAGATGAGTTCACTATTTCTGCACAAATATTATACAACAGCATTTTCTACCAGGGAAGCAGCAATAACTAGAAGCAAGGATACAATTTGCTCACCTAATTTGATGTGATAAAAAGTCATAAGCAACGGTCAGTGTATTCAGGTTTCATTAGATTCCATGACTACTGAATACAGAAAGTAGCTTCTGTTGATCATATTTTCACCTAGTGCAGAAATATAAAGGCCTTATTAGAAACTAGAAAGACATGAATGCTATTCACATATGGAAGTATGCAGGAAAAGTTAGAATATATGCAAGTCACTGTACCACAAGATCAACACCAGATGAAGTTATATGACAAGGATGCAAATATTTATCCCTAAGCTACATATTTGAATAATGGAGAGATCAGACAACAAACTACCAGGAAATTTTAACACCAGAAACCTTAGGAATGATTGCACAAAAATAGACTACTTTTCAGGATAATTAAATTGGATGAGTGATTTACTACACTTCATGGTATATAAACATGCATTTTCAGATTCCATGTGTATCCACCTTGCATGTATGTGGAACCTGAACCTCACAAAGTCACTCTTTGAAAGATGGACTATGATGACAACACTTATTTTACAGAGGCAACAAAAAAAAAAAGTTGTCACATGAGTAAATCAAATATGATGATATACAACTACAAAACTGGTACTACTATTATTACCAGTATAATTTCAAGTTACCAAAAGTATTTATATAAGACAGAAAACTTCTTAAACACCAAAGGAACTGAAGAGACAGCTATAAATTTTATAGTTTTAAGAGAAAACAGTAATGACAACTTAACAACCTTCCTATGCTGGAAAAGGACATTTGAAAGTTGAAAACTCAGAAAACATCTTAGTATTATTAGATTGTGTAGTTGGCAACAAAGACGTAGCAGTCATCTATAAGAATGTACCAGCTCTCACGAAGAAGTAACAGTTGCAATTTATTGGGATTCAATGAAGAAATGATAATGTACATTGGTATTCTAGCAACAAGAACATGCCAGAAGGGACCAAGTTTTGGTTCAGGATACATGGGTATTCTAGCAGCAATTGCATGCCAGAATGTACCCGTATTCTGCGAGTACAACAACCAGAGGCAACATGCCTCAGCGTCAACTATTGAATTTTTCCTAAAAGTACTGTACAAGGGGGTCCGCTGGCAAATATTATGCGCCAGCAAGACCCAGATTTAATGTAAGGTATCAAGAATACAGCCAGCTGAGGAGACATGCCTCAGATCTATAACTGAATTAGTGCCAACAAATCCAAACCCGAAGGTTCCATCCTCATATAGCCAAATCCTTCCCTCCACACTCCTCGCATCATCTAAGGGGTTTGATAGGTGAGGATCAACCACATCATGACTGGAACTGATGCACATTATCCGTGAGATAACCCTGTTCTCAGTGCCTGCATGGTTGTAAGTCACACCTTGGATGTGATATCGGCTACTATAATTGTCCAGCTCCTGCTCAGAGAATGGTGGTTCAAGAAATGTAGTATCTGTCGTCCAAAAGACAGGAGAGTAGCCAGAGTTTTGCCCCCTTGTATCACTAAATCGCCGACATGTTACTCCACCAATGTCATCATAGGCGACAAGGTAAAATTCCAGAGTCCTATCCTCGCATATACCCTGGGGAACATGGAAGTTAACATAACATACACGGCAAAGCTCAACTATTAAAAAAAAAAAGGTAATTCAATGATATATAAATCATACAACCATGTACATAGTAATCCTCTAACTGGGGAAAAACATTATCTTAAGTTAACTTCATTCTATATGCATGGTAAAAGATAAAATACAGCAGAAGGAAAACAATTATTTGAAGAACCAAAAAGGATGGAGATTATAAAAAATCAAAAGTGTGGACATTCATCATTCACAAGATAAAATGGAGGTAAAAGTTAATAAATTTCAATGATAATGTATAACGTTTCCTGAGATCTCTCTAGGGAATCACAATAGCTATGCAATTGCACAGCTTAGCCTGTACTTACCAAATCATATAAAATGGTAAAATCATGAGATTGCCACCTTGCATTGACAGAAGAAACCCAGACAACCATGTCTATTTTGACACGTACAAATAGCGTTAGGAACTAGCCAGTCATGGAGGCTATTCTGTGTCCAGAAATGATTTTTAAGGACCAAATGAGATTTATATAAGCTTCATAAGTGTAAAGATCCAATTAAACTAAAATCCAAATCCCTGGATTGTGCTGGGTAGTGCCATAATGGGTACCCATTTACACATTGCGATTCGGAACTGGTACACTTCCTGGTAGACATCAATTTACACATTGTGATTCGGAACTGGTACACTTCCTGGTAGACATCAATATAGGGTCAAGAGAATCACAATAAGGCTAGAGCCCTCCAGTTCATAGTTGTCTTAACTCTTAATCAATAAAATTCTATGAGAATCAAGTTGCATGAGGGATCATGTAATGGCAGTCAGTCATCAAACCATGAAAGATGCAACTTTGCAAGTTGACAAACGAAACTACATCTCATATACAGTACTTGCCATTTGACTAGTCTATTTTGTGACAAGGACTAGAATTCTGGTAACAGTAAAGCTTCCATGTCATGAACACCAGCAGACAAATATTATCAACATCAAAATAAAAAAAAATACACCCATGAAGATTTAAAATCTGCCCCATGCCTGTTTAAGTGCACCTTAAAGATTAACAGGCAAATGGTATCCAACTGAGCCAATTAAAAACAAACGTCCCAGAAATTATGAATGTTCAGTAGTTCACCACAGCAAGTACACAACTTCAAACATGTCAAGCAAGGGTAATTGGCAAGTAGTAAGCATGCAAAATTCCAACCTGAGTGGACATCTGGCTCCATGAAACTATGCCATGAGAATTCATCCATTCAATAGACTCAAACTAATGCACCAAGTATTCAGTTCAATGTCCAACAACTGTAATGGTAATGTGTGCCAATCAATTTGAGTACTACCTATCCTCATAAGGTGAAGTCATCAAGCATGAAGGGGCCTTGCTCATCAATATTTACAAAGGTGCAAGGTATTGATCCTCTATTCAATCCCATCCCAATGGTGTAAGGTTCTTGACATAGAGTGAATTAATGAGGCATCTACATGGGGATTCGTGAGCAAATTGTGCAGGCCCAGACCCGGAACTCTCACTCATGGACTATTCCATGAACAAGCAATGACATTCCACGGCCAACACCAACTACATGGCAAGCACTCAACAAGCATGATACGGCCACAACCAAGCTTTGCAATAGAAACAGCAGTGCTCGGACATTGCGATTGTGCAGCAACAAACAGGCGAGCTCTGTGTAGAGAGGAGGAGGCACCTTCCACAGGCCCTGAAGGGGCCGCGCCCGGGTGGGCTCAGGATCCGCGATCCTGACGAAGTGCTCGGGCTCCATGAGGCCTCCCCTCCTCCCATTCTTTCCCCTCCTCCTCCTCCCGGACCCAGGGCTCCTCCTGTTGGCGAAGTGGGCGTACATCTCCTCGGGCGGGGATCCGCTGACCATCTCCACCTCCTCGTCGTCCTCCGCAGCCGCCAACGCCTCCACCACGATGTGGTTGTTGCCGACGAAGTTGACGCTGACCGGCACGTCCCCGACCGCCGCCGCCGCCACCGTGTCCCCGGATTCGGCGACGCAGAGCGTGACGAATGGGTACCTGGCGATGGAGACGGAGTAGGAGAAGGGGGCGAGGAAGGAGGCCGCGAGGGTGGCGCGCGGGGCCCACTCGAAGGCGGCGAGCGGCGCGGGGGGCGAGTGGGAGTGGGAGTGGGGGGAGGCGGAGGAGGAGGAGGAGGGGAGGCGGCGCCAGAGGCCGAGGAGGCGGCGGAGGCGGTGGAGCGAGCGGAGGAGCCTGCGGGCGGCGGCAGGGCAGAGCGGGGAAGGGAGGGGCGGGAGCGGCGGGGACGGGACGCCGAGGCGGAGCGCGAGGGCTAGCGGGAGGGACGGGGAGGATGCGGCGGACGCGAGGCGGCGGCAGGCGCAGGCGGCGGCGGCGGCGTCGGGCGGCGCGAGGAGCGCGAGGATGCACAGCAGCGCGTCCTCCGGTAGGTCCTCGATCGAAGTGCCCGTCCCCGCCGCCGCCGCCGGTGAGCTCTCCATGGTGGCGGCGCTCTGATCTGGGATTCTGGCGGGCGGGCGGGCGGGAGATCTGCGATGTGTGCGTGCACGTTGGGAAAATTCGGAATGGCCGGCGATGACCTGAGAGCGTGAGGCGTGGAGGAGGAAGAAGGACGAACGGAGCGAGTTGAAAGGAATATTCGGGTGTGGATTCCGCGGGTGGACGGGGCGTTTCGCGCGGAGGGCTAGTGGTGTCACCGACGTGTGGGCCCATGAGAAGCGGTGCGACTGGCGGGGCCCAGGAGTCAGTGGGTGTTTCTTGTTTTCGTGGGAGGAAGGCGCGTGCGTGAAGCGTTGTCCCACCGGTCGGAGGCGAAGAGAGGAGGGAAGGGGTGGGTGGGGCCCGCGTTTCGTTGGAGAGGGAGACGAACGGAGGGTGGTCGGCGCAGCGCGTCACGTGTGACGTGTGGCGCCGGCGCCGTTGGTCGGCGGCAGATCACGTGATGGAGGAGAGGTGACCAGGAGAGAACTCGGTGGCGCTCCGAGCCGAGCTGCAGGTTGCACGCGAAAAAAAAAATCGGGCGGAAATACACGCCATATTCATGCTACACGACTCGAGTCTCGAGCCTGTGCAGGCCACGGTCGATGTGCCGTGCTTTTTTATTTTATTTTATTTTATTTTATGCCTAAACAACTTCAACTCTCTGTCCTCCTCAAAGTGGTTGCTTCAACAGAAAGATCCATGTGACCATGTTCATTAAAAATGCTAAAGGAAACAAAAACGAAGTCTATTTTTAACTACTCGCTACTGCCGCAGTATGGTTTAGCTCAAAAAAAAAACGTACATTCTGACCATCAAACTGCTAAAACCGGATAACTCTAGTTGTTTGTCCCAGTTTTAATGGTGGCTTTGCGTATATTTGTATTTTATTTCTACAAATAATGAAATATTATTTGTTTCTTAATAATTCATTTTAAATAATAAGAGTATGAAATTAGTGCACAAATCATTTTGGTGAATCTCCTAATTAATAATTTGAGTAAAACAATGGCCACGGGTAAGATAAGTAAAACACTAGCAAAAGAAATGTATATATTCAATAACTCTAAATATAGGACATATTTGGCATGGCTATGCTCCTCCACTCCAAAACTCTGCTTCGGAGTTGCTCCACTGAGGAGTTGGAGTTGTGTGTGAATGTGTTTGCAACTCCAAAACAGAGAGTTTTGAGGGTGGATTGCCATTGTTGCCCTTGGTTGGCTTGACCATATAATATCATTCAAACCTGTTTTTCAAAAGGAAATTTTGGACCATGAAAATAGGCACCAACACATGAAAAGTTCATCTATTACATAGGTTCGGTCTACATCCATATGAAATGAGTTGAGTCTAAAATAAGCTAATATTACAGTAATTTGTTCCACTAACTCCATGCAACCGACTGAGATGTTGCCAAACTATCACGAAACTGGTCCATGGTAATAAAACTTGATGCATAGGTTGTTTCATCGGAGGCATGTTGTGACACTGCATATTTGTTGTACTTATCCGGGATCGTAGGCACAAAGTCAGGATCTCTATCACAATTATCAAAGTCAACATCACCACTTGAATGCCCCCGAATGAAATTATGTAGGACCATGGTGGCAGCAACAATCTTGCAATGTGTTAGCATCGAGTATTGGGCATCTTGTAAAGTATTTGCCATTTGTTTTTCATGGCCATCAACATTGACATCAACATCACCATCTTGTGTTGCATAAGTGTCCTCCCCAACTCCAGTAGATGCCATGCGAGGAGACCAATGGTCAGTACCAACGTTAACAATGTCATTGAAACACTTTGCGAGTTCCTCTTCATTTTGCAAACCCATTTTTTTTGAATTTTACGCAACCTGGTATCTCCTATGAAATGTAACATAACACTGTATAAGTGACAACTACATAGCAAATCCATAATCAAACAGATGCACAAATACAGGAAATAACACCTACAGCTCTAGCTTTCTTCCACCATTCTTCATCCATAATAATGGTGCCCTTTATGGGGCACCATCCTGTCCAGTTTGCCTCAACATCAATTTCTTCCATGATTTGTAATCTTCCTTTAACTTGTCACATTTATTCTTTATTTGTTGCTTGGTTGCCACCAAACCTATTCTATCCATAAACCCTTTCTCAACCTCAACATAGCCAACACTGTTTAGATATGTGTTTGGCCTATTCCCTCTTTCAACTTGCTCAACAAACAATTGGCAAAGGACCCGAGTAGCATCACTATTCCAATCAATTTCCACCATCTAAACAACTCAAAATGGTAATTCGTATATGATTCTATTGACAGATCGAAGAATTTCTATTGACAAATCAAAGAAAAATTTACCTTTCTTTCGGGCTCTAGTTGGCTCCTCGGGCTGCCTGGGGGACTTTCTGCCTGCTTCGGTGCTGGCTGAGTGCTCCCTGGGCAGCAGCGTCTGGGTGTTGGTGGGAGGCCGGCGGTGACTGGGTGGTGGAGGGAGAGGGAGGCAGGCGACGATTGCTGGTGGCGGATCTGGGTGCATTGCCCTGGCCGATGGTGGCTAGGTGACGGAGTGAGAAGGGGCGTCCTGGCCGGCGGCGATGGGAGACCGGGGTAACCCTGGTCGGCGGCGGCGGGAGAAGGGCGGGGCCCTAGCCCAACAGCGATGGCAGAAGGACGGCGCCCTAGTGGCTAGGGTTAGCTCGCCAGGTACGCACACCATAGGGAGGATGGGAGAAGGGGCCGCGGGGAGAGGACGGACGGGAGAAGGGGGCGCGGAGAGGTCGGAGAAAAAAGAATTGAACCGTTTTCCTGTGTAATCGATGGCAATATGGGTAATTTCTGTCCAACTCCATGAGGGAGTTCAATTTAGCTAATTCTGGAGTAGGGGAAGAGGTAGTCCACGAAAATGAACTAGAGCTCTACCAACTCCAGGGAGTTGGCTGGGCTGCTCTACTGATTTGTGGAGTTGGGGTGTTTGGCTGGCTCTATGCAGCTCCGATCTGGAGTTTTGGAGCAGAGCCATGCCAAACACGTCCATAGTATCTTCTTTTTACATTTCTTTTTACATTATTAGATCCGGCTAACTTCTCCCCCAGCCAAGCTATCTACGATAGCAAAAATTACTTTCACCGTTCGATCCTAAAATTATGGCGTTCATGATTCGTGGATGGTTTCTCACTGTCATCTCCCGAAATTTCCAGCAGCTACGTACACCTCTGCCTTTCCTCCGCGCCACCCACGAAACATGGAGACCGATGCCTCTTCCCCTTCTCTGGGAAGAAAAAAAAAGATCGCACCTCTGCCATCGCTCAGGTATGTCTTCTCCACTCAACCATCATCCATGCTATTCTTCCTTGTTGGTCAAACCTCTTCCCATGTGAGTGGTCTCTTCCCATCTGAATGGATCAATGTTATGGCGTCTTGTTTGAGTTCTTAGGGCATCTTTTGATTTGCAGCGCCATCCACTTGATGGTGGCTAGGGTTTTTGTATCGCAAAAGATTTATTCCTGTTAATGGTTGGGGATTTTTTTTAGTTTCGTTGCTTCATACCAGGTTGAAATAATTTTTTTCAGTTTCGTCGCTAGTCATGTCCAATTTATACGATGTCCTCAACCTCGCTATTTTTTTTCTAACACATTCGTGTTTGTCGGGTCTTTGTATTATTGCAGTGACATGTTGCCGGGAGAGCTCGTACATACTGGTCTCTACTGAGATTAAATATATCTGGTGAGGAGTGTTCTACTTCGTCATGCTAGGTTATCCCTTGTCTAATTGTATACAACATTGGTTACTAGGTTAGATTTGGCTGCGACCTTCTGTGGTAAAGATCGAGACTCCCTATGAAAAATTTGATTGCGGCAACTTGGTAAGACTATAGGCCCCCTTCTCTCTAATTTAGTGTTTATTGTTGCGTTACTATAAGATCCTATGTTGTTGTGTGGTTGGGATGTGCAGACACATTTTTTTTCAATATATAGGACTACGCCATGTTCACCTTATAATGTTTTGTCCTCATCATGATACTGCCCATGGCGTATGATGATGATATGCTCAGTTCATATATACAAGGATATATTTGGTTCTTTATGAAGTAGTTCATGGTTCATAGTGGTTTATTCATATATTATAAACTGATGAGTTTGTATTATTCTACTTTATCAATAGAGACTACTGATACATCAATAGTAGATTATCTCCCTGTAATTATGCACAACTTTACTAAACTGGATAGTTTTGTTAGGTCTTATTTTCTAAGCATGTGATGCATCATGCATACTTGATCGAATGTTGGGTTTCAACTATCAGCTTCATCATAATTTGTTGAATTTGCATAACTGAGAATCTGTAGATGTCCAGGAAGGAACAAATGATTCAATGTAGGTTTGTAAAACTGCAAACAGATGGTTTCAGGTTCATGTTCCTCTTTTACTTAAGCTACATGGTCTCAAGTGGAGATTATTTGCCTTTCTTTTTTTCTGATGCCTTATTTTAGATTAAAAAAGTGTGGCACTAATGTGAGTGACAAAACCTTGAGTCAGTAGGCTCAGTCTTTAAATAGGTAAAGCTCACTAAATATACGAAGTTACAAATATCCTACCCTACACATTTTAGCTCCCGGTGGTATGGTTAATAGACTAGGGAATCATGCCTTATTATGGCATTTGTTAATAAAATTTGAACAAGTTTAGTGATATTCATTTAAATAATGATAGACAGAAGCGACTCCCAATTATTTGAAGTTACTATCTTTTTTGGGTCTATTAGACCACAAGTGCTCTTCAGTTCAAGAGTGCATCAAACTAATATGCATATAATTTTTGTGAATAGCTTACAACAATTGATGCTATTTTCTTAGCTATTTCCTCTGTAATAGGTTTAGAGCTAACTATTTGCCCATTGTCTACATGTTTGTATCCTTATCATGATACTACTACCTTTGTTTTGTCACTTACAACTCACAAAAATGTTGTTGTGAAATTAGTGAGCTCTGTTCACATGTATACAACGTCAAATGGTTCTATTTCAAAATGTCAGTTTGTTAACTGAAGACATATTTTGACCAAATGACAATGGGGCGTGATTAGCAATAGCAGTGCGGATATAGACTAGCTATCCTAACACATTCTGCCACTGAGTGGCACTTCATAGCAAGATAAATTTTAAATAAGTTTCTTGTGCCCTTGCTGCTCATGAAGATGGAATGCTTGTCCTTAATGTCAGTGTTTAGCTGGATTGCAATAGTGGACTCTCACTTTATTGAATATAATTCATGCACATGAAGCAGTCAGTTGTAAATATGCTAGGGCCTAGGACATGGTTCGGCCAAAACGCTGCAACATCTCTGTCCATTAATATTGCAAATTATTTGTGGCTACCAGTGTTAAATTAGCAATTTTGTGCTGCCATATAAACAATACTTCTATGATGCCAAAGGCTTCCAATAATTTCATCTACAAAACTTATGTGATGCCATATAAAAATTCCTTATTTATTGTTAAATCAGCAAAGAAACATACCTATGACAGTGAAGTTCTGTGCGATGCTATTGAAAGGTATTTCCAACGTATATATGCCATTGATTTATGCTCTACCTGCATATTGAAGTATATAAAATCTTCTTCTATAAACAATACAAGTTCCTGATGAAACAAACCATATAAAAAAAGAACTAGAAGCGCCAACTGAAAAATAATGCCTACTTTTCACATTTAAGCACTCATGATAGTAACTGTGTCAGCAAGTATATACCATGTAGATGTACATGTGTGTCTATATATCTACATGCATTTACACTCTTCTATTTTTTATCTATCAATGATATATTCATTTTAAACTTGGCGCGCCGGGGTGCACGTCATACACTAGTTACCACTAAAACTGGTGCATTCCCTCAATTTTGAGGCCCTCCACGTTACTGCCTATTCTCATCCGTCCGATCGGCCAGACAAACGGCCAAGATCAAGCAAACCATGATCTTTTTCCAAACAAGCCCTCAACCTTTTGAAATCAACCAGTAGTCCGCCCCTCTCTCTCAGACAACTTTTCGAAAACACCTTCTACTTTTCTCAAAATCAAACCGCAACCTAGCCTTCCCGGTTCATGGCAGTTTGCAAATAAAACCTTACTATTTTGTTAAATCAACCCACCGTCCTCGCCCTCTCTAAGTAGATTTTTTGAGAAAACCCTCACATTACAACAAAATCAAATCACAACCTTATCATGTTACATGTTTGAGAAACTTGATACATGCTTTATATTTTTCTAACAAATCACTTTTTTTAAAACAAACAAATCATTTTGTCTATTTTTATAATCTAAAAGTGTTACGGACTTACGGTCAAACTTTAAAAGTACGAATTCGTTCAGAATGACTACATATCTATGTTCATGATCGATGACTACAGTGTATTTTCTACGGAAGAGAGTATATGTAGCCCATTGACTTTTAAAGCCTATACGTTCAAAGGCTCAAAGCCCAGACGGGTGAGGCCACAGCGGGGCACTCCGATCCGATCCTACCACGGAGCTGCAGCAATTTGTCTGTAATGAAATTTTCACGCATTGGATCGTACGATGAACCGATGATATTTCAAAACAAAAATTCCAAATTAGCTAGTACTAGTAAGTAGTAACAACGTGGATTAAATCTATATTAGCCTAGCTAGTCGACATGCAGCCAAAAACAGCCATAGGTCTACAATTAAATTTTAGTTTGCCTGCAGCACACATGCTTCTACTACTAAAGAATGTTCTCATCTCACATGCTTGATACTTATTCTATTAATTTTGTACTTAAAGCAGGACAAGAAGGGTCTACAAATCACTTTATAATACGCAATTTTAATTTCACCGCGGTCTGGACATCTTGATGACCATTCTGATTCTTCGTCATTCCAGTATTCCACCCTGATGTAATAACATGCTGTGAAGTTGTACATATACATGCCCCTACTCACGTCTGTACAGTGCTCTGAACAACAGAGAATTCCATTTCTGAGTTGGTGGAATTGTTTACTGCATATTGAACTTTTCACGTTGTCCGGACAATGTCGAGGTTGGAGCATATGCATGTGCAGTATGACTCATCAGATCTGTCGATTCAGGGAGCTAGCGAGTTTTCACAGCCCCACACGACAAGGTAAAAATCGAGGAAAACAAGGCTGGCAGCTGAATAGGTTTGGTAATGGATTCTCCTAATGCTAATTCCTGTTTGTTTGTTGCGTGTTCTCTGTGTCTAACATTTCTTGCTTAGTTCTCCATCTATCTTGACATGATTTCTTCAGATGATACGCCATCATCAACGAGTTACAAACCAACATCAACAATAAAGAAAGGTTGATCCGATCGTGCTCTTTGATTTCTTGCGCGTCGTCAATGCTCGGTACTCCATGAAAATAAATCAAATCCTGCAAGAAAGTCATACATTTATACAATACTTCATAAGAACAGAAAAGGGACACATGGGACAGGTTTTATTTCTCCTCCCTCTTGAGTCTTGAGCACATGTACGTATGGGACAAGCAATTTCAACCACTTCCCTTGCCCGGCATTATATTTTCTCTCACATCAACACACCCAATTACTAAAAGGTCACATAGCCATGGGAATCTTCGCATCTACGTGGAGGGATCAACTGCTCAAATTGGAATATTATTAGTATATGGTCTCAAAAGATCCCAATTTCTTTGCCTTCCTTGTTTGCCTCCACAGAGCAGCACGGCTCCAACCACAAGAGAAGACTGCTAGAGAGACAGAGATGCATATAAAGAGGCAGACACGTCCACTTCTCCACACACAAAACTTCTCTCTGTACAACACACAGAAGCTAACCACCATTGCCAACCAGCATAGCAGCTTGCTTCTGATGCATGGTTCCTTGTCTTGACGAGCTACACAACCACATTGCTGTGGTCTTGTGCAAGGAAAGGCCAGGGCCACGGCACCAACCAAGCCTGAAACCAAGAGCAGGTGCTAGCTGGAGACACTACATCCCCAAGGAGCTAGAGCTTGCTGGTGACCTTGGAGGAGGAACTTGACACATGGCTTCTTCTCCTACCGCCACTTCCTGCGTAGCTTCTTGGAATGGCGCCGATGACAGGAGGAAGGAGGAGAAGAAGCAGAGCAAGTGTGAGCTCATCAGGTACGAGGAGCTACCGGACTGGCTCAAGGACAACGAGTTCATCCATGGCTACTATCGCTGCGAGTGGCCGATGAAGGAGACAATCCTCAGCATCTTCTCCATCCACAACGAGACCCTCAACGTTTGGTCGTAAGTCTGTCCGGCCCCTCATGATCTCCACAATTTAGTTCCTTTTTCTGACCTATCATATCCTTAATTTGATCAATTGATATTTTTCACATAAAAACTCGTGGACATATTTAGTTGGTTACCTGACATAGTGACATTTTTCTGTTCCTGCAGGCATTTGATAGGGTTCCTGCTGTTCTTGTTCCTGACAGTCTTCACAGCAATGGTGATCCCAAGGGACGGCAGCAGCAGCAGCAGCTGGAGTAGCCGTAGCAGCACTGCATACTGGGGAGATCTGGTGGAGATGGCCAACATGACGGTGGCGCTGAGGCACGACGCACTTGCAGCGTGCTTCCTGCTGCCACCATCTGCTGCAGAACCCGGTTTGTCTGAAGATGGTCAGAAGATCCCAACCAGCTGTCCACCCAACACATCCTCCTCTCAGTCCAATCGACATCATGGCATCCAGATCCAGGTACTAAATTACTAACATTTGTAATTTCTCTTTTTGTTTCGTTTCAAATGAAAAATCGTTTCTATTTTTGTACTTAACCAATTTGTAGTTTTGTACATCTCCTGTAGTCAGAAATTGTGTACTTATTTCGGTTGCATGTCCTCTACCTCTTAAACTGTGACCACCAAAGTAGGCTTTTGAAAATGTCGATTCAGATTTTAAACTTTGAAAGTGGTATAGCTAATTAGCCATGGGAAGCATTTTTCACAATGTTACAAAGGCGCTATATACATGCTTATACTTCACGTTTTGGTGACTGTAACTGTAATGGTTCCTAAAACAATACTGTACTCTTTTTGTGATGGGAGGGAGAGTAGTTATATAGTACTTATTTATTTAGCCTTTGACCTTATTAGAGGCAGTAGTAGAAGGTGGAGACTGTCAGTGTCATGTGATTATATGCTCTTGTTAATGGGGGCCTGTCAGGGTAGTACTGATCTCAGGTAGGTGGCTTCCATATAACTCTATTAACTTCTGGGTTAGTTGGCACGTTTTAATGGGCTGCTGGCTGCTGGCAGGCTTGCATCTCCATTGCATTTACACACAGCAACGTCAGCAAGTCCTTTTTCTTTTACTTCCCCCCTGCTAGCTAGGGTTCTTAACCACCATGTTGGTGCATGCTTTAATCTCCATGCTTTAGTCGTTGCTGTTTGCTTTTCATAATTTCATCAGGGTGGTACAAGCACTATTTGTCTATTTTCATTTTTTTCGGTTTATTTGAATCGATCTTTTCATGTCTGTGCCAGCCATAGTGTTAAAGGTTATCTATAGTACTAAAGCAATTATGAGACATGCCAATAGATTGAAATTAGTTGGAGGTTGAAGCAGCTGCAATGTGCAAATGTGAGGGATTGGTACATGTAACTGTTTCAGTGAGTACTAACTGTTTGTTTCATTGAGTAGTAGTACAACTGTAGCTACTTTATCTCTGGGATGTGATAGGCAACACCCAAATTGGTTTATGTAAGCCTTGATTTGATCCGGCCATTATACGCATGATAGCTACATGATGCTTGCACTGAGACAGCAACACTCTATTTGCTTTGAGCTTCGTGCGTCGTGGCGGAACACGTGTGAGCACACACGTTTTCGCTATCAGAGTGCCTGTTGATATAAAAGAAACGGTGAGGATGACTGATACCCGATTTCTCTTCTAACAGTGTCCCAATCATAAGATTTGAATCGAGCAACAAATAAGGCATAAACATGTGCAGAGTCTTATGCATTATTTTGTAGACGATGACAAAGCATTCACGAAGAATTGTACCTTCTGGATCTCTGTTTTGGGAATTCATACAAAACAGAGCAGATCTGCAACACATGAGTAAATGTGGATGCTTCACCTGACATTGGACCACAAATCCACTATACCACCGTAGCAAATCAAGTGTACATTTAGGTTTTAATAATTAAACAAGATGCCGAGTGTATTGATCTGCTTCTTTTGAGTAATAAACCCATTTGAATTTTCTCTAATTAACCACAAAACTGCTCTTGAATCACCCAATGTTTCTCACCGTAGTAACTAAATCCGATAAAGAACTTTAATTCCCCGTAAGATTTTTTTTTTTACTGTCTTACCATTTACTGTAGTAAATCCGACAATAATAACTCTATCTGTGAACGTGACGACATTGTGGTTGCAGGACAATACTTCTACTCCAGGTCCATCCATGGACGACGACGCCGACACGCTCGCCGCCGCCACCGCCGTCCCCGACCCGGTGACGCGGTGGCCGGTCTTCGCCTACCTCGCCGGCGCCATGGTCTGCCTTCTAACGAGCAGCGCGTGCCACCTGATCCTCTGCCACTCGGAACGCACGGCGTACGTGACGCTACGCCTCGACTACGCCGGCATCGCGTCCCTGATCGTCACCTCCTTCTACCCGCTCGCCTACTACTCCTTCCTCTGCCACCCGTCGCTGCAGCGCCTCTACATGGGCTCCATCACGGCGCTCGGCGCCGCCGCGGCGACGGTGTCGCTGGTGCCGGCGTTCCAGGCGCCGGAGCTCCGACCGCTCCGCGCCGCGCTCTTCACCTGCATGGGCGCCTCGGGGGTCGTGCCGGTCGCCCACAAGCTCGTCATCTATGGCGGCACCTCGCCGGGCGCCGTGGCCTCGGCGTGGTACGAGGCGCTCATGGGGGTGTCCTATGGGGTTGGGGTTGTGGTGTACGCCGCGCGCGTGCCGGAACGGTGGGCGCCTGGGAGGTTTGATCTTGTTGGGCATAGTCACCAGCTGTTCCACCTCTTTGTTGTTGCCGGAGCGTATGCGCATTACCTTGCTGGAGTTGAGTACCTCAAGTGGAGGGATGTTGACAAGTGCTGAAGACTGGCAAATTGTGACCGATCGAATGGAAATGAAAGCCATGACCAGTATATGTTGGTCGTGATGTGTTCATGGACGTTTGGTTAGATGGAGTGTTAGGAAGGAAGGAAGGAAAGCTGTGTGCTCGTGCATGCTACATATGTGTGTATGAGTATATAACAGGCTGGTAGGTTAATAGTAGATACAACATTGAGATGATTATTCATTCTTGTACACTGATTGAGATCAATGGCGTAAACAAATTACTACTTATGTTTTGTGTGTTGCCCTGCTGTCTGAACACCGTACCAGGAAGGCAGGAAGTGTTCAGCTTCAGACTTCAAGCCATCAGAGGGACAGAAATATTCTTTTATGTGAACTCTGTATCAGGGGAAAGTCTAGTCACAAGATGTAGAGCGTCTGGTATCTTATTCCTCTTCTTCCCCACCAATGACGAAGCTAGAATTTTTGTATGGGGTATGTCAAACAAAAATGTTAAAATGCAAACCGGTAAAATCCATTTAGAAATTTGATAAAGTTTCATAAAAATTACCTAACAATTCGATACACAACTACTAAATGATATATTAAGTCTTAAATTACAATATAGATAGTTTAAAACAACAGACTAATAGTTTAGAATATAAAAGCCACAAGCTTATTAAATAACAAATATGATTCCAACACTATTTGTTAGGCTTCGAGTTCCAATGGCCATGAAAGTATTGACTATGAAAGTGCATCTAGGCCCCTAAGTGGATTTTGGTGAATTGATGACTATACGATTAAATGTCTAATGCGTTTAGCTAAGATTGTGAGCAGGTTGAGATTGTCACATCTATATTGCAAATATTGCCTCATATGTTGAATACAAGTTAAATGGCTCACAATGTTGGAAAGCAAGCAATTATATGATCTCGTGATGATATTATGAACACAATGTCAAGCAAGGATTGAATTACACATAGAGATGGATTTCATGATAAAGATATATCTCGGCAAGTCTCTGGAACAATTGAAAGGCTTGATTGACTAGTGAAGGGATCATCTATCAAAGAATGAGTTTATTGCCAAATAAACATTGCAAGGCTTCATGCGTTTAATATACAAGGACATGAGGTTATATTCTATTTGATGGTCTCATTATTGGAAGCTTGCAATATATGGCTTACTCTCTATCAATCAAGAACAAGTGTATGGAGAAGATTCTCATATGCATATATTATATTGCCGAATAATGAAGGTATTATCTAGCGATTTGAATCGATGGACGAGGCAAGGGTGAAGGGCAAGTGATGACTTGGCCGCGAAGAACCTAGCTAAGGTGAAGAGTCAAGCCAATGGATGATCACCGAGTGGTCAACGGTCAAATGAGTATCATTTTGAATAGCAAAATATGTTATGATTGGTAAAGTGAAGTGACTTGTGATTAAAGAACTGTTAATCATGCAAAATGGAATATCTCAAGTCACTAGCTCAAAATTGAATTCTCTCAAGTGTGATAATAATGTTGGAAGCCCTAAAAGTGGATAATGATAAAAGTATGGTATTGATAAAGATCAACAAACTCAAGTTGATTTCATGTATTTATTCTTTGAATTGAGTATAGGTATGTCGTACTATCAAGAGGGATGCAACATTTGCTTATTGACGAATATCAAAAGTGCTCTTAGGAAACCTATGAGAGAATAGCCTTTGAGTGACTTAATGAGAGTACTAAACATCCTAGCTCTGCTAACTATGGTTGGTTCAACCTTTGAGATGAACTAACAATCCTTTTGTGAGTTTTGGGTGCTAACTGGTACAGGCGGTCAGACCCCCCTGTAGGGCAACAGCTAGTTTTTCAAATACAGGCGGTCTAACTGCCTGTCCAACGGCTAGTTCAGAATTGGCTGGTTATTTATACCCTTGGCCTCTCTTTCAGTGGCTGCAGGTTCCCTTGACATCCTACATGCCCAAGAACACCAGTGAAGGAAGGCAAGCTCTCATCAACCTCTCTTTGTGAGATTTGTGAGATTCAAGCCATATCTTTGAGTTGGATTGAGAGAGTGAGCTTTGTGTGAGCTTTGTGAGTTCAGTGAGCAATAGAGAGCTGAGATGAGCATTCCATAGCTTGAACACTTGTGATTCGCGTCAACCAAGCCATTGGTGCATTTGTTACTCTTGGAGGTTCATCCTCCTAGACGGCTAGGCGTCGCCGGCTAGCTCCCAAGGTGTGGTGAGCAGCGGGAAGTCTGTGAAGGTTGCGCTTCGCCTTCGCAAGGGAAGAAGCAAGCTAGTGGAAGTGAGGAGTGGTTGAAAGAGACCCAACTCGAGTAGGAGGTGTTGAAAAAGACTCCGCCAAAGAGTTCCTCAACGGAGAGTAGGATCCTTCGTGCTAGGCATGTGGTGGATCCGCACTTCGGTAAAACAAATCTTGTGTCTCTCCTTTACATTTGCGTTGCCTCACTTGTTCATTTCTAGCAAAATATTGTACTTCTGCTTCGATCTACTTGGGTGTGGTTATATTATGTGCAGGGACTCTATTTATTATATATAGAAGTCACTCCCCAAGTTGTATTGTGCCAGAAGTTGTTTTGCAGCTCGAGGTGGATTTTGGTTCCTCTCTGTGACAGGCGGTCTAACCGCTTGTGCCTGGCAGCAAAGTAAAAGAGGGAAGAATTCGAAGAATTTGTTGGTAACGCCTAGTCACCCCCCTCTAGGCGACATCACGGTCCTTTCAGACTACATCATCTTCATCCATATCTTCCGAAATTTCTCTCTCGATGAACATGATAAGGCAATCATCCAAGAGACAATCATTCATCGTATTTCTCCAATTGCTTTTGATAAAAATCCATACTAGAAAATGCCCTTTCAATACTTATCATCGCCACTGGTTTTAATAACATTTTGAGAAGTAAGTAAACCGATACATAAATTTGGTGTCTATTTGTTTCCACTAGCGCCATAGTTTTTTTTTAAAAAACTACACTCGGTAGGGTAAGAGCCCCCTCCCCTTTGGTTTTTTCATTAAGAAGAAAACTTCTCCAGGTCTAGAAAACTTCCGAACTCCGGCTACATTGGCGAGAGGATTTTTTTTTTTAAAACCAGTTTCGTAAATCCAGTTTTGTAAATTTGCTTCCATGAGGAATTGAACTCAGCTTTACTAGTAGCAACCATATTGCTCAGCTCCCTAACTAACTAGGCTAGAGGACCTTTGGTCCAATAGTTATTAGGACCGGATCGGATCAGACACCAAACCACCACAGTCCTTGGTTCATAGTTTGTTTAGTGGAACTGGTTAGACTGTCGTCCATAACGATTCAAATAGATTAAGTTCGTTACCCAAACCAACGACATCCATATAGTATAACTTAGTGGTGAGGACCTCTACTCTCGATCCCTTAGGCGCCAGTTTGAGTGCTCCCACTAACAGTATGATATGCTTGTGGATAAAACTACCTGGATTAGGCCATACCTACTCGGTATGGGACGATCCATGTATCTGCATGACGTGACAACCATTAGAGATATACTTGTAAAAGAATCATACTCATAAACAATTTGCTCTGTAACCCTGCCCCTCGACATATATAAGAGAAGGTAGGGACCCCCCTCAAAACATCTCATTAATACAAGACACCACAGAACAGTATGTGGGGTATTACATATTGACGGTATAAATAAAAACACCGACACCTAGCACCTACTTTGGGGCAACTCACCAAGAATTCACTATCAAACTCGATGGAATGCTTCTTCGCCTCCGTCAATTTCAAGTGTGAAGAAGGCGCCACCTTCGTCTTTTGCTCCTGGGTTTGCATCACCGACTGGGATGGCATTCTCCTTCGCTGCGATGTTGATGCCCTAATGTTGTCGGACAACTTCGCCACCCGCATGGATGACGCCATGCCCCGCCATCAAGATATCCAACCCTGATACTCTGTCAGGGTTGTATCCGACTCAGAGGAGTACTTGGAGGCCGAAGCGGAGTGATGCATCAGGGTAGGGGTATTTTAGTCACTTCATCACATGCTAAAAGTGTGATGGAAACTCTAAATGTTGGAATATTTGGGATAAATTTAGTATGCTTAACGTTGTTATATTCTACAACGGAGGGAGTGGTAAGAAGTCAAGAATATGTAAGGACATTGCTGCTTAATTGATCTAGGCCGTATTCAAAACCTCTCCAATATGTATCTGGATACATACCAAATATATATCCATGGAGTATCTGTCGGATATCTAGTACGGGTTACGATGCCTACCGGCCCACGGAATACATACCGAATATGTATCCATGAAGTCTGAATTCTACGGCCACGCATCTGGACACATACCAAATACTACGGCCACGTAATGTGGTCAACCATTTGAAATATCTAAGCAAAAAAAGCGCACGGTCAAATGCTTGCACTAGAATTCTCGAATCATTTGAGGTTCTTTCCGCAACTTTCCCTTTCCTCCTACCACTCCGTCCTATTAGCATAGTTTACAAAAGGCAAAAGGCACAAAGACCGGGGGTGTAATCATAAATTAGAAAAAAAACGGGGGAAAAGAGCAGGGCGCTTTGATTCCCGCACCACTACGGCAAGCAATCCACGCGGCAGGCCGGTCGCCGCCGTCGCCATCCCCGCGGCTTTCCATGGTGGTGGGTTCCCCGTCCGGCGATTCCATTTCGATGTCCTTCCTCCGCCTCGCTCCATCTCAGCTCAACCAACGCTCGCTCCCTCGATCAGCTGAGTAGCCTGGCGGTGTAAACCCTGCCGTGCGCGCGATGGGCTCCTCGCCGGTGACCACCGCGGCGGCATCGGCGGCGGTGGTGGCTCTTGCCGTCGCCAACCGCGTGCTGTACAAGCTCGCGCTCGTGCCTCTCAAGGCGTACCCTTTCTTCCTCGCACAGCTCACCACCTTCGGGTAAGCTAAGCCAAACCAAAGTTCCCTTCTTCCTCTGCTAGGCTGCTAGCCTTGTGCTCGACGAAATGCGCAGGCGGGTTTCGGCGCGCTTGACGTTGTAACTGATTTTTCCGTGGCTTGGCGCGTGCGTGCAGGTACGTTGCCGTGTACTTCTCGATACTCTACGCTAGGTACCGCGCCGGGGTGGTGACTCGGGACATGCTGGCGCTCCCTAAGCGCCGCTTCATTGCCATCGGGTTGCTGGAGGCGCTCGGAGTCGCTTCAGGCATGTCTGCTGCAGGTAGCTGTCTTTACTCTCTGTAGGATGGTGTGATCAATTGTGGCAGATTAAATTGTATTTCCTGCTTGATTGAGAAGGCATGACAAAATAAAAAAAACTGTATTTCCTGCAGAATATTAAATGTTCATATTGATTGCTTAACTGGTTGTTATTTCTGAATTTTGCAGCCATGCTGCCTGGACCTGCTATTCCTATACTTTCCCAGGTATGCCCTTTGATTAGATTGGTTTTGATCCACCCATTTGTTTTGATGTTTCGGTTTATGCATGTTTATAAACTATGCAACTGTATTTCCAGTTATCTAGATCCATCACGACATTAGTCATTAGGTGCTTGGTGCCCTGTATATTACCAGCGCTAATTGGTCAATGATTAGTGCTGAAACAGCTGCGGCTCTGTAATGACGTGGATTTTTCTGAATGTATGCTGCAGTCATTCCTGTTGTGGCAGCTTATCTTCTCTGCTCTGCTCTTGGGGAGGACGTACTCTGTGAGACAAATAATTGGTTGCCTCCTAGTGACTTCTGGTGTGATTCTTTCCGTTGCAAGGTATGCCATTTAAAAGCTCTGCTTTATTTTCTGGTGCTTCTGGCATCGTATATTTTTGTAGGAGAAATTGTATACAATCATTTGGAGCTTTCACTTCTATCAACTATAGTTTGACACTTAATTGCTATTTTTATCCTATTAATTTTGCAAAGTGGCTATTGCGATATTGGTAAATTATGACTGATTGGCTATGGCTTTCACAAAATTTTGATATTTTAGTGGAGCGAATGAGGGTCAGTTTCTTTCTGAAGTCCAGCTAATTTGGCCAGCACTTATGATCATTTCATCAGCATTTCAAGCTGGTGCATCTATTCTGAAGGTATGCCTGCTTAAGATATCTCATTCTCATGTTATTTCTTTTGCTTCTGGTGCTGAGATTTGGCACATTGCATATGACAGGAGGCTGTTTTCGTTGATGGTGCAAAACGTCTTAAGGTTCTTTTTCTCTTTCATCTTCTTTTGAGACAATTCCTTATCTGGCCCTGAAAAAAGTCCCCGTTCCTTCTTTGGCCCTGAATAATTTTCGTTCCCTATTAGGCCAAAAGTTTTTATCCATTCCTTTCGTGGCCCTGCCGTCCAATTGAAGGGCTAACACCGTTAAACAGGGCGCAAAAAGACATTTTTGCCCCTGAACATGAAAAGTTATTGCTGGAAGCTATTTTTTAGGGGCAAGTAATTATTTGACAAGTAATTATTTTGAGCATTTTTTTGCTGTGCCATTTCATATTGTTTTTAACATACAAATCAGAGATAATTATGTCCAGAAACAGCTTCCAACAATAACCTTTCATTTTTAGGGGCAAAACTGTATTTTTGTGCCGTGGTTAAAAGTGTTACCCCTTCCAATTGAACGGCAAGGCCACGAAAGGAATGGATGAAAAACTTTTGGCCTTATAAGGAACGGAAATTTTCTCAGGGCCAAGGAAGGAACGGAGACTTTTTTCAGGGCCAAATAAGGAATTAACTCTCTTTTTTTGTACATGGCCATGTTTCTGAGATTGAGCCATATTTTGGCAGTTTGTTTTGTTGATTTGTCAGTAATTTGATTATGAACTCATGGTCAAATCATCGTCTATAACATTACTGTATTATCAAATATTTGCACAGGGGAAACGTCCGGACATCTTTGTGGTCAATTCATTTGGGTCTGGATTCCAGGTGATCTTATAAATAGGATAGATTTGGTCTAGAGTTTCCTGTTCAATGCTTCAACTGCATCATCATTCATTTTATAATCTTTTGCAGGCCCTTTTTGTTTTTTTCCTTCTTCCATTTCTTTCTAACTTGAGGGGAATTAAGTTTGGTGAGCTACCTGGTTATCTAAATGGCGGTGCAGAGTGCTTCTTAAATGTTGGCGAAAGTCCAATCGGTAATGCTTCTTGCACTTACTCAACCATTTTAATTTGATCATATATTGTTGTAGTAGTACAATTCGATTAGCTGAGTAGCAAAAAGTAAGTGGATGCAAATCAAGTTAAGGGCTCCTACATGATTCTTAGGACTTGTGGACTTTTAACTAAAACACGAACTTGTTGAGCCTTGCTTGTTTTGATCAAAAGTTTTTTTAAGGATGCCGTACTCATATGGTTAGAGTGGGTAGGTCCCCTTTTTAGGAAAATAGAAAAGCTGCATGCTTTTGTTGCTCACTTGCTATTATTGTTATAGATTGTGGCGGAGCACCGTTCCTGCCTTTGCTGTATATAGCGGTGAATATGGCGTTCAATATCTCACTCCTCAATCTGGTGAAGAGGTCATCTGCCCTTGTTGCTTCCCTTACATCAACTTCAGCAGGTTCCTTTTGCTGGCACATTGCCTTGCTTTTACCCTCAATAATTTTTCATATTTTGTTCTGTTGCCACCGTGTGGTACACCACATCAAAGGGATTTCTCCACAACCATGCTGAATTGCGTTCATTTTCTGCTGTAGTGCCAATATCAATCTACATCCTTTCGCTTCCTTTGCCCTACATCCCTCATGGCGCAGAGTTGAGTGTGCCTTTCATCATTGGTGCTGTGGTATTGCTGATGGGTCTGATTATGTATAACCTCCCACAATCGTCTCCGAAACAAGATTGAAAGATGAAGCGAAATGCTGCTAGATGACTTGTTACAGAAAGTTTACTGATTGAAATCTGTAGTGAAATTGACTTTTAACTATGCTGACCATATAACACATTCAGATTTGTAAGTATGTATGGTAGCAAATTGAGGGCAAGCAGCATACGTAGGTTGTAGGACCATGCATTTAATGGAATTAGTCTGCAAGTGCTCTCTATTTCACTGTAGTCTGCAAGTGCTCTCAAATTCTGTAAGGGTGAATTTAATGGAATTAGTGCATATAATGATACTGTGAGTTCAATTACGCTTGCTGTGAAGGATTCTATCTTTATGTGCATACTGACAATCACTGTCGCACTCCCCTTAACAACACATGCTTTGTTAATGTCTCTTGGACCCACTCATCACTATTGCATTGTGATTTTGCACTCCCAGGAAAGCACTGCTGAAGTTGAAGGATGTCACAGTGCTCCATGCTGATACAACATACATGATAACAAGGAGTACACTGACCCAAAACTTTATGTATTTTTGGGTGATTTTCAACATTTAATTAGGCTGAACGCCAAATCACATATAAAAGGTAAAAAGAAGATCCAATGCAGTATCTGAATTATGGAACAATTCACTTTGTTAGGTGATTCGATGATCAGTCTAGTACTTGTTTGGATAAATCATTCCTTCCCAACACATGGATTGTAGTGGAAATATGAAGTAAATTCCCGGCGGAATAGTCAAATTCGTCCCTGAACTATCATTGAAAGCTCAATTTCATCCCTGAACTACGAAAATGGTCGTTTTTGTCCTTAAACTTTGCATCTGAATCAATTTGGTCCCTGGTGCGACGTGGACAGCCACGGTGGCGCGTCTCGTCATCGCACAATCAACTAGAGGTTGTGAATTTCCATTTTTACTCTTGCCCAGGGTCATCTATTTTACGTTCCAGAGCTTGACGCTCCTCTCTGCTTCGTAATGCTATTGAGATTCGGTCACGATGTCTGTAGTTCTCAACTGAGGATCACGGTTACATTACAATGACAGATAATCTAGGAGATTAGGACTGCTCCCTAATGGTCACAAAACAATGATTAAATACTAAGGAAAGAGGAAAGACTAAAAATGGAAATTCACATCATTTAGCTGACTGGGCGATGATAAAGCGCGCCACCGTGGCTGTCCACGTTAGACCAGGGACCAAATTGACCCGGATGCAAAAGTTTGAGGACGAAAACGACCGTTTTCGTAGTTTAAGGACGGAATTGAGCTTTCTATGATAGTTCAGGGAGGAATTTGCTATTTCGCCTAAATTCCCCTCAACTTGATCACAACGTAACATATGGACCAACCTGAAAATTCCCCTCGCTAGATCCACAATTTTACCTCAACTATTGCAATTAGATGCTCCCAATAATGCTGCATCTAGAAATAGACCACAATATTCAGGACAAGTCTGTCAATCAATCCCTTCAACTGTCTTTATTTGTCCATCCGAAGCCTTTTGGAATTCCTTCCTTTGACATCCAGAGGTCCAGAGTTTGTCTACCAAATTAAAGGCTTATCTCACAAGGTCAATTACCAACCTGGGAACACCACATTAGAATTTGGAACACTGTTGATACGTATGTTCTTATGATTCCCAAATCTAGTGTTTATGCAAGCACACTTATATCGTGCCTCAAGAGGTTGGGCCATATATATAGACAACTTGTTTTGATAGTTTGCAGAAAACTTGAACAGAAACAGAATTATAATATCACAGCTCATTTCTGAATATAGACGAGGTCTGTAAGTTTGTGTTGTAGAAAAATAATATTCTCCTCTTCCAACATGAAAGCTTATTTTGTAGATCCTCTATCCTTTCATTTAGTCCCAATTTCAGTCAGTCAATTCTTGTGGCCACAGCAGAGAAAGGACATGGATCACCATATGCCCCGCATGGATGTCACGTGACGATATGTATCACCTTGATCTAGATAGCAAATGATTTATATCGATTTTACACCTCCACCCCATTCCCATGTTGCATTTAGTCAAAGAAGAAATGCTAATATAGACAAGTACATACTTTACAAGTCAATTTGTTGATGTGTATGCAACGGAGAGCTACCACCATGTCCCATCGATCTCACATCTCTGTTACCATGGTTTTCAACTTATGATTGTGATAATTGATGTTGACTGTGTATATCTAGAAAACTGTGATATGTGAAGGAACTGACTCAGGCCTTCGTGAATCCTGTTGATATGGTCAATAGGAAACCGCTTCAGAGATACTTGTCTTTAAGATAACACAAGAAGAATTATAAGCATTCTATCAATCAAGAATTCACACAACCTAATAAAACCCAAGCACATACTAGTAGTCATTACACAGAGTCATATGCCCGAAAGGGAAAAAGCCAAACGTGTGGAATGACTAATAAATGTCATAACCAATTAGCATTGTTGGTAGACGACTCAATACCAGGGCCAGTGTGAAAAATTTACTTATGAATTGACTATTTTACTTTTAAAATAAATTAATATTTTCTTGGTAGTATGCAAAAGGTTGCAGTGTTAATTGACATCACAATTTTCACTAAGATCCACATATTAGCGTCTCGATCAGTTAATGCAATTGTGCAATGTGCTACTTTATTCAAGGTATGTAACTGCAAGCATCGTGCTCCTTGTTTCAGCTATCTCTCATGAACTACAAAATCTCCGCAGTAGGAATTTGTGAACCTTTTTGGTCATATCGATACTTATATCATGGCTATGTCATATATATCCCGTACCGATGATAAGCATACATAGAGAAAATAAAGGTGTTATTAATTTAGCCTCTCAATATGAAAGGTATGTTATAGGTCAACACTTGCAAACTTATAAAGGCTTTAGTTAGTTAACATCGTTGTGGTGTGGAGACAGGAGGAATAGTTCTCACAGATCATCCACGTGATGCACTTAAGGATCATCTTGAACAATCTGGGAGGTGTTTGGTTGGAGCATTTGTAACGTCAACGGATTACACTGTTAAGCGATTGCGTTAAAATTCGTTTGTTTCAGAGCCATTCGTTATCACTTCCCCTGTAATCCGATACCGCCCTATATAAATTTGTTACCACCGCCACCACCGCGTAAACGAATTGCGCCGCTGCCCACTCGTGCTGGTGCTGCGCCCTCTGCATGCAGCCATGCATTCATTCACCCCGCATGCAGCCATGCATGCAAACTAGAGAGACCTGATTCCATTACCCCGCTTGAGCCAAACAAAATCTGAGATCTGTTACTTCTTTTACATTACCAGCGTTTCCTGTTTGCATTTACGTTTTCGTCGCATAGCTCGAACCAAACACCTCCCTAGTCTCTATTGATTCAGTACCTCCATGCCATTCCCATGTCAGCATTTAATCAATCAGCAAGTGCGAACAGCCTGATGACCACAAGTTACAAGTCAATTGCTTGATGTATATGTTAAGGCAAATAACCACCATGTCTTAATATATCTGCCATAGCTACATGTTCCCATGGCTTTCGATCTGCTATGATTGTCTAGCCTCTGCATCAACTTAATAACATAAAAAAGAAAAAATATTAACAATATCGTTCTATTCGGCAAGCACTCATTACCACCAAAAGGATAAAACCAAACACGGCAGATGTTATCACAGGAAACATGCAAAATACCCTTTGTCGGCTAATATTTACCGAGTGCGGTTTGCCGAGTGTGGCACTCGGCAAAACCTTTACCGAGGGTGAGCATGTTTTTGCCGAGTGGTTTGGGCACATTGGTAAAGCCAACACTAGCTAGCTACACATAGAGCCAATTCGTGAAAAGTACAAACAAGTTAAATTTAAAATAATTATAGTCAAGTTGGTTTGAAAAAGGATGTGGTGTTGATTAACACAATGCCACAACTTCCAATTGTTAGATAGATTTATGGACATGCATGCTATCCATGTTACAGGGCTCTTGTTGACAATTCAAAACATCCATCACATTGGTTACACTTGGAAACTCTGGAGAATCATTCTAAATGAGAGGCACATCTGTGATAATCAATGTCGACGTCTTGAGAAGTCCCTTATAGGCATCTTGTGTTCTCGACGGGGACACATGGTTATTTATGTGATCACCGCCCCGGCCAACAATATCCATTGCAATCGATGGTTCTACTGAAATCCATGCAAATCGACATTGATATGCGCCGCACCTTTGCAACGAATAACAAGAAAATCATACACATCATATCCACACATCATCACCCCTGTCGATCGTTTTCACATTAGTCGTAACCAGCACTGTTCTGGTGGGCTCCCTACTTTTGCGACTTATTAGGACTATGACCTTGTTTATGCATGAAAAGAGTACATCAGCTTAATTCTCATGTGAGAAAGCCATCTAAGATGGTGCCTTGCTATGCAAAGGCACAGAGGACATCCCAATCCAACTTGCTGATCTTCAATCGGTCACCCAAGCCCATGCCCTCTGCAGTGCAACAAGCACACAAAGTCACAATCTATCTACTCCAGAAAAAGACTTTATATACAATGCAAGCTATATATCCAGCATATCCCAGCTACTCTACATGATCATTGTTCACACATACTGTTTTCTGCATGGAGCTAGGAGCTTGAAGGTAGCTATCACTGCATTGAAGTCGTAGCACTGTCACCGCCGCACGTACGTTACGTGCGTATGCTACACCTCATCACTACTTCACTAGCTAGCAAGAGCTATAGGCTATAGCTGGTAGCTCTCGATCACGTGCGTGCCATCCATCATCTCTTGGATTCACACGCGCGCGCGCGGCGCCCCATGCCTCCCCGTTGCATGTGTCACGCGCCTGCCATGCCATTCCCTGCGTCCATGCTGATCGAGATACCTGTCAACTTGATCAAATCTAAATCTTTCAGCCCAGCCATCCAGTTGGACACCTTACAACAACTCAACAAGTGTATAGTGTATTATGGCCCAAATATTAAGAAAAAGACATCAAGTACTTTAAATTCTAATTTTGAGAGTGATGATGAAAAGGATTCTAGACTTGACGCAGTCCTCAGCCATGTATGTGGTATTTCAAATGAGGATATGCAGGATTTGGGTGTAGATCATTTTGTAGATTTATCCCCTGTCCGTCGAAATAAAAAGTCTAGTAATACCAAGCATTCTAAAGCTGGTAAAAATCCCAAAAAACCGAAAACCCCCTCCAAAATATTTGTTAAATGAAAGGAGTTTTTTTGGAATAGCAGAGGTCTTGGGGACTTGGCTAAATAAGGTTTCTTGGCTGATCTGGTTAAGGAAGAGCAAATTAATTTCATAGCTCTGTCTGAGACCGGAAGAGATGAATTCCCAGATCATTTCTTGAAAAAGCTCTGTGCGGGTCGTGACTTTCTTTGGCATAGCATGGCTCCACATGGCAGATCTGGGGGTATCCTGTTAGGGGTGGACCTTAACATCTTTGATATTGGAGCGATTGCGGAAGGTGATTTTTATGTAAAATTCACCTTACGCCTCAAGCATGATGACTTCAAGTTTGCGCTGTACGTGGTCTATGGCCCGGCTCAAGTGTAGAATAAACAGTCGTTTCTAATAGAGATGGCAAACTCTTGTTCTAAAGAAACCCTTCCTTTTATTATTGGGGGGGACTTTAACATTATGCGTCACCCGGAAGATAAAAGTTCAGGGGTTTTTGACCATAAGTGGCCGTCTCTGTTCAATGCAGTAATCGAGTCTCTTGAGCTCAAAGAAATAGTAATGTCAGGCCAGACATTTTACTTGGGCTGGTCCAAGTGATAATCCTACCATTGAGAAGCTAGATAGGGTACTTGTGAGTACCGAATGGGAACACAAGTACCCACTATCAAGTGTAGAGGCTCGTGATAGAAACATCTCTGACCATACTCCTTTAATTATTAATACAGGAGCCTCTACCAATCATTCTGGACCGCTTCCCTTCAAATTTGAGAGGGGATGGTTCCTCCGGGATGGTTTTCTTGATTTGGTTGCAAATATCTGGCAATCAGAGTCGAGCGGGAGCACGCCTTTAGAGCGATGGCTGAATAAAATCCGTAAGCTTAGACAATATTTAAGAGGCTGGGCTAAGCATACGTCAGGGACTCTTCGGAAATAGAAGAAGCGGCTACTTTCTCTGTTAGATATTCTAGATAAAAAGGCAGAGAATACAGCCCTTTCGGAGAGTAAAATTAACTTTAAACATTACCTGAAGGAACACCTGGTCTTTCTCTTGAGAGAAGAAGAACTACGGTGGTATGAAAGAGCCAAAGTTAAGACCCTTTTAGAAGGGGATGATAACACTAGGTTCTTCCATTTAGTTGCCAATGGGAAATACCGAAAACAACACATCTTTAGACTAGAGGATGACCAAGGTGTTATCGTTGGGGATTCGCGTCTTAAGAGCCACATTACCCAGTATTATAAGAACCTCTTTGGCGAACCTGATGTTTCTACTATTACTTTAGAAGAAGATCAAATTCATGATATTCCACAAGTATCCCAAGAGGAAAATGATAATCTCATTTGAGAATTTTCGTTGTCTGAGGTAAAGGAGGCTGTTTTCCAGATGGAACACAATAAGGCCCCAGGACCAGATGGCTTCCCAGCCGAATTCTACCAGGTCTGTTGGGAAATAATCAAATCCGACCTCATGGCTCTTTTTTCCGACTTCTATAAGGAGGATTTAAATCTCTTTAGCTTGAACTTTGGAACCATAACTCTGATTCCTAAGAGTGATGATGCGACGAGAATCCAACATTATAGACCTATTTGTGTTCTAAATGTCAGCTTTAAGATTTTCACTAAAGTGGCAACAAATAGATTAAATAATGTGGCACAAACTGTGGTTTGCCCGACTCAGACCGCCTTTATGCCTGGAAGAAACATCATGGAAGGAGTAGTTATTTTACATGAAACTATCCATGAACTTCATACCAAAAAAAGGAACGGGGTTATTTTCAAAATTGATTTTGAAAAGGTCTACGACAAAGTTAATTGGCCTTTTCTTCGGCAAACACTACGCATGAAAGTTTTCTCGCCAAAGTGGTGTAGGTGGATTGAAGATATGGTCACTGGTGGAAGTGTGGGAATCAAAGTTAATGATGAGATTGGGCCATACTTCCAAACTAAAAGAGGTTTAAGACAAGGTGACCCAATGTCGCCTATTTTGTTTAATTTAGTGGCCGACATGTTAGCAATTTTGATTTTTAGAGCTAAATCAGATGGTCAGTTTAGAGGAGTCATACCTCACCTCTTAGATGATGGCCTATCAATTTTACAATACACGGATGATACCATTATCTTTATTGACCATGACCTTGAGCAGGCAAAAAATCTAAAACTTCTGCTCTCGGCTTTTGAGCAACTTTCTGGGCTCAAGATCAATTTTCATAAGAGTGAGGTTTTTTGCTATGGGGCTGCTAAAGAGTCCGAAGATTCTTATTTGGACATTTTGGGCTGTAAGGCTGGGGAATATCCGTTTCGGTACTTGGGAATACCTATGCACCATAGACAACTTCTAAATTCAGAGTGGCATAAGGTAGAGGAGCGATTTGAAAAAAAGCTCTCCTGCTGGAAAGCCAAGTACCTCTCTTATGGAGGTCGCCTAGTCCTTCTGAATTCAGTTCTTAGTAGCTTGCCCATGTTTATGATGTCCTTCTTTGAAATCCCAAAAGGGGTTCTTAAAAACCTTGATCATTTCAGATCACGGTTTTTTTGGCAAGGTTCTTCTGAAAAGCACAAATATAGACTTGCCAAATGGGATATCTAGTGTCGACTGAAAGACCAGGGTGGGCTTGGTATCTTAGATTTGAATTTACAAAACAAATGCCTTTTGGCTAAATGGTTGGTAAATTTGTTAAACACAAGTGGTGTATGGCAAACGTTATTAACCAATAAATATCTAAGAAACAAGTCCTTAACACAGGTCAAGGCTAAACCTTACGACTCCCATTTCTGGAGGGGTCTAATGAAAATCAAAGATGAAGTACTCTCAAATGGCTCGTTCATGGTCAAAGATGGGAGTACAACTCGTTTTTGGGAAGACACCTGGGTAGGTGGTGTGCCCTTCAAGTTTAGATATCCCAACCTGTATAATGTGGTTCGTGACCCACATGCTACGGTTGCTAAGGTTTTGGCTACCCAGCCGCTCAATGTCTCCTTTAGAAGAGCTCTGGTGGATCATAAACTAGTTGAATGGCATAACTTGGTAGCACAGATAGCTAATGTCGTCTTGGTGGATAGTTCGGATACCTTTATTTGGAATCTAACACGGTCTGGTACTTTTACTGTTCGATCCCTGTATCTGCACCTTCTGAATTTTCATCCACCATTTAGACATAAGTTTATCTGGAAGATACGCATTCCTCTGAAAATAAAAATTTTTCTTTGGCTCCTTAAGAGAGGAGTTATCTTAACTAAAGACAACCTTGCAAAGAAAAATTGGAAAGGAAGTAAAAAGTGTGTTGGGTGTAATCTTGATGAAACAATCCAACACCTCTTCCTTGACTGCCATTTTGCGAGAATGGTTTGGAGGATTGTGTCTATTGCTACCGGATTGTCTCCGCCTAGATCCATTGGCCATTTGTTTGGGAATTGGCTGGCTAATCAGATGGTTAAGATTAGGAACTTAATCTGGGTGGGAGTTTCTGCATTATGCTGGGCCATTTGGAACTGCCGCAATGATATTGTTTTTGATAAAATCAGAATTAATTCTATTATGCAGGTAATTTTCAGGGGAGCGTATTGGATGCGCTTCTGGGCACAGCTGCAGCGTAACGACCAAAACAAAGACACACTCTCCGCCTTTAGTAGGAAGCTTGAAGTTATTGCTTTGGAGCAGGTCAAAGGAGGGTGGCAACATAATTTGCGTTTGCTTTAGTTATGTTGTTGAACTTTGGTTTACATTCAGTTTAAGAACTCGTGTAATAATTGGGCTGTGTACGTCTATGGACGTAGAGGCCGGATGTTTATCCTTTATCTAAAAAATCTTTTTCCATGCATCAAGGAAACAGTGGTTTGCCTTATTGTCAAACGTGTACTTTTGCATTTTAAAGGAAATGGGTGTTTCTAGTTATTATAAGGTGGCTGAGAATTCGCAAATCAAAGTCATAGTCACCTAATCTGAAAGATTGTTTTTTAAATTATTCTGAAAAGTTGATTGTTAGATGGAGCAGTAGGAAATATTAATACATCACCACCTCCATTATAAGCCATATGCTTTATTTCCTCGTTTCATAAGATCTATTTATGTCACCATTAATCCAGCAAGATGTTGTGGTATTGTAGTTTGTTTCAGCACGTCCAAAGGCAGTGATCTGGGCATCTAGCCAGATGGTTCGATAATTTGTATAGAATTAATTAGCTTGCTATGTAAGCAAAAGTTTGATCAATGTGGCAAAAGAGTTATTGAGGAGAGATTGTTTCTAGATCAAACAGAGTCTCACAGTAACAAGGACGGGTTAAAAAAATACAAGTCTGCAATGGTGAGTATGTGGGTTCGATGAGTAATGTGCGAATGTTATGTCATTATATGTTATGTGCATGCTTCAAATTGTAATTACTGCGAAAATATCATATAAAATCATGATATTTATATCTATATTTACTGCTACAGTGCAAACTGTGTAAAACTTTTATTTATCATCTAAACCGTTTAAATGCTTAACATATAGGGTGATATAGTGTTTGGCGTAGGATAACACTGCTTGATACTGTGCATTTATTCTGTTGCTGTGCTACATATATATTTATTGTAATTTGCTTGGGGCATTTCGTTAGATTTGGACGGAAAAGATCATAATGGACTTTCCACGCTAAATCCCTTGGCATCTTTAAGATTTAGATTAGATGTGCTCTACATAAGCGCTTAAGAGTACGTAACACATAAAGAGCCACTATACACACATGCACAAACAAAGGCATAGAAGTCGGAAAATTACAGTGAGATTTTACGATTGACCAATTCTAATAAATAATTAGAAAGCAATAGAAGATCTAAAGATAGGGCCACACTAACAGCCATAGAGAAGATCTAAAGATTGGGCCACACTAATGGCTACTACATCTCCTACCATTAAATAATTAATTCTAATACTTGTAATAAATCTAAAACAATAGTATAGTCTCCTTGTCTTTTCGGACTAGAAGTTCGGTGACTCGAAGCTGGGTGAATAAGTCACATCACAAAAACAAAGAAGCTAATGCTTTGTTTAGTAACAGTTTTGGTTTAGAAGCACTAGATTTTACTACTATGTAAATCTTTATCCATGTTGGTACTTAACTCTCATACATTTTAGCTATCCATTTTATATATAGAGGCTCGACTGAGCTACATAATTGGTTGCCATCCGAAGTCACACACCTTAAGATTTTCTCTTTCTTTCTTTATTTTTTTTTGCACGAGTTGGCTTCTAGGTTGTAATTAACAAACTCCACCTCACTAGATGTTTCCTTAACATCCCACCTAAATTAACTCCATTGCTTAAGCAACATGTGGTTTTATTATTTTCACATTCTGTTGTTAAAACTTCTGTTAACAAATTTGGAAATAAGTATGACTTCCAAAAAAAAGTATCAAGCTGCATCTGTATGCAAAAGTAATAATATATATTGTCAAAAAGCTACATTAACAATGGAAAAGTATTAATCCTAACTCTTATTATGACCCGATCAGCCGGCACACAGGTAGTCTTAGTCTGGTATACTTTCTGAGGATGTATAGCACTTGGTGGTCTTATTGCGGCAACCTTCAATTTTGATAGAACTGGCGGCTTGGATGACTTATGTGTTCTGTCTGCAATTCTACTATATAGGCAGTTTTGCTCGGCAGAATATTTGTAGTAGTGTCGTTAACTTGTGATTTGGATATAATATAGCCTCTCCGGATAATGTGGATTTTTTGCACTACAATATAATATTCTACAACTATCATTATCAATCTGAACGCCAGTGGTATAACAGCAACAAGAAGTACAGACACTGGCACATTCAATTCAACGACGGCGTCTATTTTGGACCCAAGACGCTACACATTGACGATAAAGATGCCACACATTGACAATAAAGATGTATATATATAAAGCTCTAGGTGTAGCCATGTAGCTCTATGCATGTGCGGTACACACAAACCTCACAAGAACCAGCACATCTAGAGAGACAGAGATCTCATACTCCACAGTAACTACAGCTACGCAGAGCAGCTAGCGTCTTCCACATTACACATACACCTGTCTCTCTGTTGCTGCCATGCCAACATCACGAGCAGAAACTCAACAAGAACCCCACCACCCCACCATCCTCCACCTCGACGCCGTCACCTCCATCACCGGCGGCGGCGCGCCGAGGCAGGTGTGGGTACCGGGCCCGGTGATCGTCGGAGCCGGGCCATCGGGTCTCGCCACGGCGGCGTGCCTCAAAGCCCGCGGCGTGCCATCGCTGGTGCTCGAGAAGGACACCTGCGTGGCGTCGTCATGGCGGCACCGCACGTACGAGCGGCTCCGTCTCCACCTTCCCCGGAGCTTCTGTGAGCTCCCTCTCATGGCGTTCCCGCCGGGAACGCCGCCGTACCCGACGCGGGACCAGTTCGTCGCCTACCTCGACGCCTACGCGCGCGCCTTTGGCGTCGAGCCCCGCCTCGGCGTTCGCGTCCGGAGCGCCGCATACGACGCCGCCATCGGGTTCTGGAGGGTCGTCTTCACCGTCGACGGCGAGGGAGACGGCGGCGCCGCCGCCACGGAGTTCGTGTCGAGGTGGCTCGTTGTGGCCACCGGCGAGAATGCGGAGCCGGCGTGGCCGGAGGGGGTGGAGGGGATGGATGGCTACCGCGGTGTGGCTTTGCACACGAGTAGTTACAAGAAAGGGGATGAGTTTAGAGGCAAGAATGTGCTCGTGGTTGGTTGTGGGAATTCTGGCATGGAGGTCAGCCTCGACCTCTGCAACAATGGCGCCAGGGCCTCCATGGTTGTCAGGGACAAGGTATTGTACTACTCTGACATACTGTAATGTGTAATGTAAATAAATTATAAGACTCGCTTGCACTGCTATAATATAAGATTCACATTAACCAATACTATTAGCTAGCATGCCTTTTTTTGAGGTAGTTACTATTATAGCATGTCGTGCAATTACATTAGATGAGAATCTTATACGCATCATAAATTTATTACTGAATTCTATATGTTTTAACTAAATAATGGTACACTAGAAATTGGTGGTCAATGTTATATATGTTATATATATAGAGACAGTTCCCATGTCCAAAACAATATATATATTCGGCTTTTAATTCTGTGAATTGGTTTGCTTGAGTGGTCAATTCTGTGTAGTGCCACATAGGTTTCCTTCCTTTTTGCTCCCCTCGAATATAGGTTGTTGTCACTTTCACAAGAAAAGGATGCTTATAATATATAAATATATGTATGTATATTCAGGAGGTTCAAAGAGGAACTATTACTACTATATTTTGAATAGATTGTCGTCGAAGCATTAAGAGTTCTGAAACTTTTTTCCTTGTAATTTATTATCTTCAACACGAACGGCGGTCTACAGAACAGTACATTGCAGTATTGAACTTGCTGTTACATATAGAAATTAGCTGACAAACTTCCTTATCCTGAAATATCGATCTTGTGAAGCATATGTTGTGCTACTTGTAACATGCTGTTTCATAGAAATGTGTACTGATGTGGTACTACAGTGACCCATAAGTTTCCTTTTCGTTATCTTGTATATACCTGCATGAGAGACACGGAAAGAACAAGAGAGAAGTGACAGGGAGAAAACAGACCAGAACTTCAGAACCCTCGAGACATGCTTTTCTCTTCGTACATGTGGCAGCGTGTTTTTTTTCCCTGAAAGGAAACAAAATTATATAGAATTGGTAATGTTTGAAATAGTGGAGTTGGCTTACTATAGAATTGGCAGGAGAAATATCTTAGCTATAACAGTTCAAACGAAATATCTAAAAAAAGAACTCTTCATACTTTTCAGTACAAAATGCATGAAGTTTTCACTTTGCAAATGGCTGTATTTGATTTTTGAAGCAATATTTTTAGACAATCCACTCTACTACTTTGTTACTTGCTAGTCTGTATTCAATTAGTAAATTTATAACGGGAAACTATTTCAGAATTCTAAAAGGCAGGTATACATAATTGTCTTTTTCAAATAATGATTATTCTACATAATATTTATTAAAGATTAAGATAACTCTGAAGAATAGTTTTGAATGCAAATAGTAAAAGCTGAGAGATTAATTGACTGATTCTGTATCATATATGCTCCATATATATGATATTTAATTTTCCTTTTCAGCTTCATGTGTTGCCGAGGGAGATACTAGGCATTTCGACATTTGGCTTCTCCATGTTCCTTCTGAGGTGGTTCTCCACAAAACGGGTTGATTCTTTACTGCTCTTCTTCTCAAGATTGATCCTTGGAGACACTGAAAAATATGGTCTCCCACGACCAAAGATGGGGCCACTTCAAATCAAGAGTTCAACTGGGAAAACACCTGTACTCGACATCGGAGCTTTGCGAAAGATAAAAAAGGGAGAAATAAAGGTAGTTAGTTTTTAATACCCCCTAAAATTATATGTGTAGTAATTTCATTAGAATTATGAAGTTAGTGTATAGTTAGTAGGTGTGATGTACTCTAAATATATATGGGACCTCTGTGGTACTAAGGGGAATAAAAACTGCAAAGATCTCGAAACAACACAAAAGAGTACTAGATTGTTGATATCTCTTGTCAGTACGTGTATTCAATGATACCCATAAACATGCTGTCCCAACTAATGTATCTAGAAAGAGATTCTACAGGTGGTCCCAGCAATCAACCGATTCACAGAGAACGGTGTAGAGTTCATAGATGGCCACAGAGAGGACTTCGATGCTGTCATCTTCGCAACCGGGTACAAAAGCAATGTGCCTTCATGGCTCAAGGTACATTATACATACAATACATTGAATGTGCTTGAATATATTATCTTGAAAAAGAACGAATGACCATTTTTTATATATATTGGTATATATAATTTGTCAGTCATCAATTCATCATAGTTACACAAGGTCGCTGCTCTCTGAAATATTCTTTAGTTTTCTTTAAATTATGTGGAAATTTAGAATATATGTGGCTAAACCTCAGGTGTTGAGAAACCGGTGTCACTAACCTTGACATCTACTCGTTTTGTGGACCCTTACCCATATCACTCTCTCTGTGGATACCTTCACTTAGATACCAATATGGGGGAGACCTACACTATACAAGAGGACTCAAATCTTTATTTACACACAAACGTGATATGAACATAGGTGGCTACCTATATATGACTCACCATGACACCTACACACTAGGGCACCATGACAACATTGCCATGCTACCTAAGACAAGGACTCAAATGACACTTCAAGTTTCAAGCGTACTTTCCAATCTTCTAGAAGCTTCCTTCTTTTCCATAATGTTCATCGTCATGCATGAAAAAGTTCATATCTTTCACAACCTTCTAGGTATGCATTGCAGATTCTCAACATCGGGTTTATTAATTCCAAATCTATAGATGTTGGTCCTATAGAAGCCGTTGAGAGAAGCAACTACTAGGCTAGAAACCTTTTCACAAGTCTCGCATATTTCAATTTAAATCAATACACCTTGATACAAGTAGATATAAGCATGCCCTTTATCAAACTTAGTCTCTCTCTCTCTCTCTCTCTGACACACACATACACCAGGTTAATTAGAGGTAGATGTGCATGTGTATATATGTAGTCCTTATCCAATAATAAAGCAAGGTTCTAGATAGTAAGGCATGGGCAATGACAGCGACACGAAATTTGATCACCAATTAAATGACAATCTAAGGCAATGTTGATTGATGCGTGGCATATTGCTCAACTTAACTTGGGCTGAAAGTAATCAGTTTAGGCAGATAGTGGAAGGAATTGACACAAAGTTTAAAGGCCACATATGTGTTTGTTTTATATTATGGTCCTTTGTATGATAGCTACTGGTTTCTTTCTTGATTTCCTTTGTGTATATCTTCTTGCATGCATATATATGTAGACAAGTATGGACGTTCATATGTACAACTGTTGATGTCACGTCAGCATGTAAAAGTTTTGAACGTGCAAACTAACTAGACCAAATTAAGGATGCAGAGTGCACTGCTGGCGGCGCTTGATCTTAGCTAGCACATGTAGCTTTCAAGCGTGCGCGTATTTGTTTCCATTTCTGTGTTTTTGTGCTTGTTTTTAGTATTATTGTAGGTCTATCAGTCCTGGTAAAATAGTAGAGCCCCCTACCGCCATGGGCGTTAGAGCCTTATAATACAGTGACCACGGCGCAACAGATAAAAAAAGTTCTAATTTAGAAACATTGTGCTGCAACAAATAATTTGCAACACAAATATACCCATATTTACATTTCTACGAAAAAAATCTAGCTAGACAACAAAAGTTAGTTACGCTATCCATTCCTAGCTAGAGCTAAAGTTTTTTCATAATGTAAACAGCCAATGACCTACATTCATCAAAATTTGGCTTTGCTTTCATGTATTTTCAGTGGAACATGAAAACATGCCCTATATCTCCCACCAAACCATAAACAAAAACTTGAGAACATGACAATTAAGTTTAAGCAACATTAAAGAAGGAGTTTTATGGTGGTAGAAGAAAATAAGAACCGTTGATTCCTAAAGAGCTAGTGGTGGTAAAGTCAGCGGTACCAAGATGTACCAAAGAAAGTTACCATGAGATACTTATTAAATAGATTTTTGTGTATTAAAGGAAATACTCAGCAAAATACTCAGCCGGATCAGCGGGTAGCATTAATCAGCCAAAAAGTACTATATGGTGTCGTCTAGTACCTTCCAACCAATGTAAACCCCTCTAACTTTAGCAGCTTGCATTCACCTATATGTTGACAGCCTGACCCATTTGCACCTCCCTGCCACCATCAAGTGGGGAAATAAACAGCCCTATGGGATGAGAAAGAGATTGCGATTGCCAGAAACCCCATGCATGGGGTGAGAGTTAGATGATCGATGCACATGCACGAAGGCTGGCCCATAATGATTTTGCTGTGAGAGGTGAGGTCCACCTGGTCATCATCATGTGCTGCCCACTCTACCTTTTGTAGGGTGGCCCATCTAGATTGTTTGATGGATCTCATCGGTCTAACCAGATTTGATATGAAGGACTCTTGCAAGTGTGTTTGGCATGCTTTAAGATAGTTAATCAATCAATTAATTTTCAGTTGAGCATATGGTTGGGATTTGAGCATTGAATAAAAATGTGAACAATGTTTTACGAGTTTACCTTTAAAGAATGGTTTTGGAAGGCTATTAGTTCGTTAGTCAACCGTACCATTTGATTTATAGTTGCTCGCTGGTTTTGTTCCTTTTGAATATTTGTATTGGTTACATCGTGAACTGATTTAATTACCTGATAAATTAATTTTGTGCTGAGAAGTAGGGAATATGAATAAATACATATCATTCATCGAACCATATGTATTTTCAACTCAAAGAGAACTTCTACTTTCATATATATAGGAGGAGGAGTTCTTCAGTCATGCTGATGGGTTGCCGAGGAAGCCATTCCCACACAGCTGGAGGGGCAAGAATGGCCTCTACGCTGCTGGTTTCACCAGGAAGGGTCTCATGGGTACCTCCTACGATGCCATCAGAATTGCCGGTGCTATTGCGGACCAGTGGACCGATGCCTTTGCTAGCCCCACTGCTGTCCACAGAAGCAGTGACCATGGTGCTTGATACTGTGCGCATCATTATTATGGGTGCCGTGGGCAGATGGGCCTCCATAGCTGATAGGTGTTGCTTCCACTCTCTAGATTGGTTGTGTTTCTGATGTTTTAAATCTTGTGATCTTTATGTTTGCTTCCATTTTTCTTCTGGGAACTTGTGATTGGAGTGTGTGTACATATATATGTGACAAGTACTTCATGTAACGGTAACCCTAGTAGTGCAATATATATACTTAGGCAAAGGCCCGTGCGTTGTTACGCGCAGAAAATATCATCTTTATACCCATATCTCAATTCACATGTGAAAAGATGCATTTCAACCTGCGAACTGAGCTCTAGCTCAGCTGGCAAGGTTCCTTGTGGTGGAACCAGCCCACCAGGGTTCGAGTCCTCGACTCGGCACTGGTGCTCGTATTTTCCTGGATTTATTTCAGGATTTAACCGGCGCTACTTCGTCAATTTGGAGGATTTGCCGGCCCAGACTTTCGGAGGTGCTCATAGGGGTAGGGTTACGTGCGTATGTTTATAGGGACAAATGTGCGTGCGTGTATATGAGTGTCTGCGTCTATACTGTGTGATTCGCAAAAAAAAAAAAGATGCATTTCAACCCATACCTTAGTACCGGTACGTAGGAAATCACCTTTTGCAAATTAGTCGCTAGGCTATCTACCCAATCGTTTAGTTACATGAAAATATAGTAACTAAACCATAAAAATGCATTACATTGATTCAATCCATGGTTTACCAACAAACCAAAAGTGTATTACTGACATCTTTTATGTACAAATGATCATTAAGGCTCTACAAGATCTACACAACACAATTATTTATATTTATTATAAAAATAAATGAAAAAAGAAAATTAAAACATTGGACAATGATTTGAGACAGCGTGCACACCTCGCTGGCTCTGTACATTAACACAGGTGTCGGCGGCCGGCGTGCTCGACGGGCGTGGCCCACGAAGGACGGCGAACTCGGCGCACGGGCGAGATGCCCACATACGGGGCCCGCGGAGATGGCCGGTAAGCTCGTCGCCCGTGACTTCCGGCGGCGGCCAAGGCCCTTACCTGCTTGGCCGACGAGCAGTGGCGAACCTAGGTTCAAAATTTAGAGTATGCCGCGCCAAAATTTTCATATACAATACGGTATACCTATTTTTCAAATTCGGTAAATGACAATAAAAATTCACAAAACAATCGGGTTAAAAGTAAGAGATAACATAGTCTTCTCACAATTAAAAATAGTGCAAAGAAATTACAATACTACTATCTAGTTGTGCTTGTCCGGCTTGTCCGGCCTACGATTCTTCATGGACATGAAAGTATCCATTATATCATCTTCATCCACTTCAAAGAAAATTTCCCGCTCAATAAATATGATAAGACAATCATCCAGAACACTATCACCAAGCTTATTCCTCTTCTTAGTTTTCACAAAATTCAAAGCTGAAAATACCCTCTCAACAGAGGCCGTCGCCACAGGTAGAAGCAATACCAATTTGAGGAGCAAGTAAACCATATCAAATGATGTATGCATATTTGCTGCAACAAGCTTAACTGAGAGGTCACTAAGACTATGTATGTCTTTGAACCTATCATCTCCTCTTATGACATCAATGTAGTTGTCAAGTTGCAACTCAAGTTTTAGCAAATCAGAGCCGAATATGTCATGAGGGTAGAACTCAGCTAGTCTACGTACCTTCTGTGCATCAAATGAATCAAATGAGTTGGAAGGATTGAAGGCCGTCATACAAGAAAGTAGCTCCATATTTATCTCATCAAACCGATAATCAAGCTCTTGACTAATTTGATCAATGACACCAATATATATTTCTCTTCTGAAATGATCATCATTTGTTTGGTTTCGGGCATAACGTGCAGATTTTCCATAAGGCACATAATGTAGTTCCATAGAAGGAATTACAATAGCATGTTTTCTGCAAAATAGAGTGACCTTTTCAAGGAATTTATCCCAACCATCAGACCTCAATTGCTGCATGCTACTCTTTGCCACATTGACAAGCGAGATGGCATTAAGAATATCTTGCTCTCTTCTTTGCAAACACTGTGATAATTCATTTGTGTATCCAAGAATCACATACATCAAGTGTGCAACAAAAACAAACTCAAAGGACTCGAATGCTCCAACCATAAAATGTATCTTCGTCCAATCAGCTCTATGAGTAATATCATCTCCAAGAGTGACGAGAACCTCATGAATTGAAGGATACATAGCAATGATATTGCATAAACTTTTGTAATAAGAGCCCCATCGAGTGTCACTAGGTCTAGCCAACCCCATTTCTTGATTTAATCCACTTCCAGTTTCAAGTTCACCACAATCAAGTGCTTTTCTAATATGCTCAACTCTAGCATTTCGAAGCATGCCATGTCTCTTACAAGAAACTCCAACAATATTCAGCAAGAGAGATATTTGATCAAAGAAACCTTTACAATCAGTATTGCCCTTGGCGATAGCAACAAGAACTAGTTGGAGTTGATGTGCAAAACAATGGATATAATAAGTTGAAGGTGAGTCCTGCATGATTAATGTTTTTAGCCCTTTGATGCCTCCTTTCATGTTGCTAGCCCCATCATAACCTTGTTCACGGATTTGAGTCATAGTCAAGCCATTACTAGCAAGTAAAGCTTCAATTGCTTTCTTAAGTGATAAAGAACTGGTATCATCTACATGAACAACTCCAATAAAGTGCTCCCATGGCCTTCCTGATGTTTCTGAGCTGCCTTGTGTGCTTTAGAACCCCTATGTTTCTGAAGTGCTTGGTCTCCAATATTCTAATTTCTCCAACCTTTCACAGTAAATGCATTTGTCCCTTTTCCGCTACTTTCTTTATCTTTGAACAAGTAGCAATAATGGCAAAAGATAGCATCCTTGCTGATACTACATTCAATCCAACTGTGATTATATAACCATATAGGAGAGCATGAACGGTCTCTCTTTCCAATTTTTCTTGTTGGAAATTGATGATTAATAGGTTTGAATGGGCCTTTAGCAATGTATGATCTTCTAACCGCATCTTGGTCATTGACATGATAACTTGCAATGGGTGGTCTTAAACCTGGATCATAAGGAAGACGATTGATATCATAAGCTTGTGGCAGCGGCATTGATGGTGGCAAGACATCTTGATTTTCCTCTTCCACCACATTTTCAGCTGATGTCTCTTGTTCTTGATTTTCCTCTTCCACCACATTTTCAGTCGGTGTCTCTTGTTCTGGATTTTCCTCTTGCACTATGTTTGCAGCTCGAGCAGGTGAAGGAGAGGAAGCTGCAGCAAGCTTCTTTGCTGCATGTTTTCGGAAAAGTGATGCAATGTCCCCATTCCTCTTCATGGTCTACAAACTCTACAAAATTGAAATCAATGGTTCAGGCGTTGAGCAACACAGCAATCAAACAAAACTCCTACACACCAATCAAAAGTTCAAAACAAATTGGCTCATGCCTTGGCTGTTGGTTTTGGCTCCTTCCTCCAGCCTCCCTGGTCCTTGCCTCCCACGCCGGCACGCCGCGTCGCCGGCTCACCGCGGCAGGAGCTGCCGAGCTGAGGCCCCAAGCGGCCAAGGCGCCAGCCAAGCCAGCCCGGCCGCAGCCAGCCAGGCGGCCAAGTGGAAAACGCGGAAGGCGCCCAGGCCCAGCGCCCCAGCCGGCAGCCGCCCAGGCCGGCAGGCCGCGCCGCCGGGGCCGGAAGCAGCCAGGCAAGAAGGGGAGGCGGAGTGGCGCTGTGCCGTGGCGGACGGCGGTCGGCGCCTGGCGACGGCGGCGGGGGCGAGATGGCGCCTGTCGACGACGCGCGGGGGAGGGCCAAGGGTGCCAGCCGCCAGCCGCCAGGGGGTGGAGGCCTAGACAGGGGCACTCGCCTGTTAGGGTTTGGGTGCGGTGGGCCGGCGGCTGGGCTGTTGCCTATTTTTTTTTGGGCTAGGCCAAAATCTAGGGTGTGCCGCGGCCCACCTGGACCACCCTTTAGGCCCGCCACTGCCGACGAGCTCCGGGTGCGAGCCGCACGGACAGCCGGTGGGAGGGGGAGGGGGGTGGGCACGCTGGTGTTGCGGCGGAGTGCTTGCTGTTTGGAGATAGGGAGAGTGGGGCCGTCTATCGAATCGTGGGGGCGGGCGCATGGTTCTGCCGTGGCAGGGGCATGGTAGCGGCAAAGCCACGGGGAGTCGACGATGACACTACGTTTTTAATAGTAGTAGATATATATATATATATATATAAGATGAGCAGGTCAATTGTTCTGAAATTTCATTTGATGGTTTTTTTTTTCATTTTCTGGACAAGATTGAAGATTATAACATGCATGGTATTGGTGGTGGGCTGAAATGGACCTTAATTCCATGGCTGAATGTTGTTTGGTGGGTTGCATATAATATGGATATCAATATTACATGCCCAACTCAATTGGGGGGAGGGCACTGTTTATAGTTCAAATTTTTAACTTCATTTTCCAGACCGAATTTACCCTTAATACTTCTAATTCTTGTGCAGTATTCACAACAAGGTATTTTTACATAGTAGCAGAATGGAATCTTCCTACCGGGTCACATGTACATGCCTTATTTATACCACCTTGGCCTAAGAGCTTCACGGCCATCATCTTCAATCTTTGCCTACTCATGAAGCTTGCACTCAGAGCTCGTCATCCCAAAGGTCCTTAAACAGTTCCCGTTGGGCAGCTTGCTTTACTTGTGACCATCAGGCCTGACTTCACCCTCGAGTCCAGCACCCTAGCGTTCCTCTTTCGATGATCGTTGCGCCAGGAAGGAAGCTTCCCAGGTGTATGCTGCAATACATCTGGAAAGCTTCCCAGTCCACCCCCAACAACATTCATACAAAATAAATACCATCAGGTTCTTCATCAAATATATTTTATAATGTATCTATTCGGTGCCATTAACTTTTGTGGTCACCTCTATAATTTTGGTGAAACATAAAATATATATAGAAATCAGAACCTAGGAAGCTTTCCAGATGTATGCTGCAATATCAATAGATTTGCCCACTACTTCAGTTCTCCATGAAAAGTTTCCTTCTCATAGGTTTTCATTCGGGCAAAATTACATTGCTAGACCCTAAGATATATACTTTGGTGACAAGAAAATTGTACTACCTCCGTTCCAGAATATAGCAACATTTAGACTTTTTCAAAGTCAAATATTCTTAACTTTGACCAACTATTTCTAAAAATATAATTTATTTTAAATAAAATAGATACATGTTGTAATAGTTGTTTTCGTGACCAATCTATAAATTATGTTGCCAATCTTTATATTTTTTATGCTATTTATGGTCAAAGTTATTAATGTTTGACTTTGGGAAAATCTAAACATTGCTATATTCTAGAACGGAGGGAGTAGGAAAGATTTCTACTACAGAAATGATTTGTAGGAACACCTTATTGTTTTAGGGGAGAGTAAAAAACTCACGTATTTTTAAAATCCCGAACGACAATATAACAACCGCACCACCCCTAGAAATTCATTTTCGGGCCATGACATGGCCCCTCCTGCCCCCCCCCCCCCAAGAAAAAAATTCCACTACAGAAATGATTTTTAGGAGCACCTTATTGTTTTAAGGGAGAGTAAAACATTCACCCATTTTTAAAATTCCCCTGAATCCCGAATGACAATGTTACCACTGGACTACCCCTAGAAATCGATCCCCTCCTCCCCCCACACGCTCGTCGAATTGATTGACCGCCCCTAAAATGTTTTGTAGAGGCATGCCATGTTCATAATTTTTTTTATATGATCTCAGATGAAAACAAATTGTGCATGAAAATCATAGAGCTCAAAGACATCTGTAACTTTATAGCCTTTTGTTTTGCATGTGAGACCATTTACATCCCTAAATATTGTATCTAAGTTTTCGCTAAGGTAATAAAAAGGTATAATACCTTATCTAGCCATGACATGGTGGTGTGGTACTAGGAAGCTCACGTGCGAGGCACATGTTAAGGGTTCAAACCACTATGGGGTGCATTCGGGCAAAACAATTTTATTATATGTGTTCAGTGCGAAATATGTGGTGTGTGACTGTGTGGGGTGGCTACTCGGGATTCATTTTTTTTGTATCTCGTTTCCTATTTTTAAAATTTTTAAAAGGATTAAAGGATTGCTTTAGTGTTGCCATGGTGAAAAAATATATTTGTATGGAGTATATAGGACCCTAGATACACGTATTATTATATATTTAGCAAGTTTGTGTATATGTCTACACATTTTGCTACTTGTTGGACTAAAATTATACAATCATACAAGATATGGTGGGTGCAATTTATTCTATGTTAAAATACTTACAAATATTAGAGTTGTCATGAACATGACATATTGAAATGATAAGACTATAAGAGTGAGTATCAAATGGTATCAATATTATTTCAGTTCCAATCAATTGCCGATGATCGTGCAGGGCACCAGTTTAATGAACGTGCTGGCATGATTTAATTTGTGTCAGAAGCGTATCATTAACTGGTTCCCGAAGGATACTGTTAATTATTCAACGGATAAAAGATGCAAGCCAGTTAATTAGCGTAGCACGTGTGAAGCATGGATTCATATTGATGTTGTGTCTATTTATTAATTAGACACAGCAAGTGATTAGATTAATAATATCCAGCTGTTCATAAAGGGAAAAAATTCATGGCAAGCACTTAGATCAACGTGCAGGGCTGAAACAAAACGCAGAAACACTCCGTACGATTGTGCAGTTTTCTAGTGGTCTTGGTTGCAACTGATCCGGTGTCATGGTTGCAATCGGTCTAGGTAATCCCACGGTTGCAACCACGAGGGATATTTTCAACGCTTCAGTTACGACACGAGGAAAGCTAATATACTTGGCTTTATTTGTTGATCTACAATCAAATTAAAGCCTCGCCAAATATCCATTCGCGCGTCTACAAAAGGCTGTTTGGACGTACGATGCTAGTAGCAGGCTCCCCCAATCTCACCTACAAGGCTACACCATTCCTCATTGTACACTGTAGAGGTAGCTAGCTCCCACAGGATCGGAATCGAAGCAGTGACGACGTTCAGTCCGTCCATGGCGACCAGCTGCAAGCTCCTGATGTGCTGGCTGCTTGGTGCTGGCCGTGGGCCTTGCCCTACCATCAAGCACCGCCACCGTTGCGGCGGCCGGTGCCGCCGCCGACCTAGGTCAGGACGTCGCCGTCGTGATCCCTGACGACGGCTTAGTCAGGACCTGTTCCGTTAATGACAATGGGAAAGCATTGCTAGACTGTGTAAAGAGCATCACCACCAACGGGACACAAATTAGGCCAGGGTGCTGCATTCGCTTGTGGAGGGGGATACGGATACTCACCCGGCCTGAAGCGGATGCGTGCATCTGTGGCGTCCGGGAGATGCTTGCGGGCAAGGGTATTAGCATAAAAAGTTTATGCCACGGTGATAGCTCTGTTATGGAAGAGGAGTGCAATGCTAGGGAGGCAAGGATTCAAAGAAGAAACGAGGTGATGAACGCCCGATCCCTGCACCAAGATCTTCTTGAAGCTCGCTGGAAACCAGGGGATCAGCGACGACGAAGCGAGGGCTTGCTTGTGGCCAGGTGTCCAATACGTGCGCGGCCACGTGCCAGAAGCAGTGATCGATCTCACCTACGCGCGCACCTAGCTATTTTATTCTGATCAACTTCCCGGCCGATTTCTATGCATGCAAGCAGACGAGTTCGATATGATCCTCCAGTACTGAGTGTTGTTTCTCTTTGTTTTTACATTCCTGCTCAATGCTTGTCTCACTCATCTGTTTTATTTTCTCGATCTTCCAGGCTGATTTCTACTCGTGGTTGTTTTGAATTGTCTCGATTAATTTTTCTGGTTATTCGGCTCTCTATCCTCGAGGATTCGGTATGCAATAATACTTCCTCCGTAACGGAATTATAAACCGTTCTGGCGTTTGGAGCGATTGCGTAAAGGACGTTGTTTCACCACGCGTGCGCAAATTTGGACGTGATTGCCTTCCTTGATTGCCATCGTTTACCGTGCCTCGTTTCCCGTCCACTGCTCCGCTTCGTCCTTCCCATCTGCGCCGCGCGTCCAGTAAAAACCAAGCTGCTACTCCCGCACCAAGCTAGTACTCCCACTCGAGTGCCATGGAGTTGATGCCGGAGTTAGAGGAGTTGCTCATGCTGTTGTCGCAGGTGCTAGTCACGCCAGCGCTAGAGTCGCATGAGGTGCTCGTGCCGGAGCAATGAATCATGGAATCGTGCCGGCTCATCTACCTGTGCTACTGGATCAACTCCATGATTGGCCGCATCGACGAGTTCGACTTCACCACGACGTTGGATATGAAGTGCGAGATGGAGGAAGGTGAGGAGGAAATTAAAGTGAGCCGCAAGATGTAGGAAAATGAACATCAGTATCAGTAAGATTACATTGCTCGTCGAGGTCTTGTTAAGACATCGCATTACACTGCTTATCATCTAGTACTAATCGAGGTCTAAATGTTTCATGCATCTAGACTACCAATGGCTTCAGCTAGCAACGATGTCTCACAAGAGATCTGCAATGGCAGCTAGCCGTTCTTCTCTCTCATGTCTTTCTTTTTGCATGTGAGGAATTTTGTACTTGTTGCATCCTTTATTCTTCATGTCTTCCATCAAAATAGTTTGGAGGGTTACAAATATGGGAGTTGCTAACGTCCGGACGTCTGACGTCCGGACGCAGTATTGGACGCTGCTAAAACTACCACTGCAACATCCGAGAATGTTACATCCAATAATGTTGCAACATCACGTCGATTTAGGGAAACATCGTAGGTACACTACTGCGACATCAGAAGGTCCATTGTTGCAAAAGGTCTGTTGTTGAAACATCTCAATTAAACCACTGCAACAACAAAGGTCAGTGCAACATCACGATTGTTGCAAAAGGTCCATTGTTAAAACATCTCAATTAAACTACTGCAACATCAAATGTCGTCGGACTGAAACATCACAGGTAATCAACTGCAACATCAAAGGTCATCGATCGATGAAACATCTCATATAAACCATGCAACATCTTAAATCGTTGTTGAAACATTTAAAACAAATCCCAATGCAACATGTATATCGTGTTCTGTGGAACATTAACCAAATCATTAAAGAAATCCACTGCAACACATCATTAAAGAAAATCCACTGCAACAAATCATTCCTGCATCCTCTTCTTTTTTTTTGAAACAAATCCACTGCTGCGTTACATCACGTCTACTGCTTTAACATTCCAAAATAGCCATTTTTGAAACATCCTATCTCACAGGTGAAATATCACAGAATCATTGTTGAAGCATAAAAAAAATCATGTTTCGACACCTCAAAATCGATTAAAAATCCCAAATCATGGATGCAACACCATAGATTCACGACTGTAACATGACGAAGCCATATTTACAACACCTCAATTGATTTAAAACAACCTTAAAAAATTCAAATCAATACCAGAAACCACGACTTAAACATGGCAAAATCATATTTGCAACATCTCGATTGATTTGAAAACCTAAAGCACAACTGCAACATCGCAAAAATCCAACCGCAACATCACAAAGTCAGATCTAGCATGTTGTTTCACATTATTTGCTAAACCTGGGCATGAGAAGAAACAAGCATGAACAATGGGAGAGAGGGGCTGCCGCCGCACTGCTGCGAGCTGCCGCATCTGGCTGTGCCACCGCAGTGGCATGGCCGGCCGCTGCAGGTCACTGCAGGCTGCCGCACGCGCCCGGCACACCATTCCCGGGCCGCTGCAGGTATGCCGCTGCAAGCTACCTCACCCGACCGCACTATTGTAGGCCGCTGCAGCCGCGGAACCACCTCCACAGGGCCGCTAGCCACGCCGCCAGGCCTCGAATCACTATCGCCACGCTGCCCCTCCGGCCACCCAACGCAGAGAGAGAGAGAGAGAGAGAGAGAGAGAGCGCAGAAGAAAGATAGAGACGTGAGTTGAGAGTTGATGCAGTTGAATCGGGAAGAAGATAGATACGTGAGTGAGTGGATCAGGTTAAGCGAGAATGCGTGGAGGAGGTTGAGCCACGTCCACCGTTCGGGGGAAAGAAGCGCGTCCGTACGTCCTATGAGTAGCATTACTGTACAAATATTCAGTTTGCCAAAAAAAGTGTTGAGAAAAAGCATCAGTGCCCTAAATCAAGAATATTAAAATCAAGCGAATTAATGCATTTACCTGTTGTGCTGCTGCAATTAGAGCTTCAACTGTTTTCACATTTTCTTGTATTGAATGGCTTGAATAGCTCGGAAAAAAAATTTCAAATCAAGAATGTTACAATCTGGAGAATTGGATGGTTGACAAATTAGGCGAATGTCAAATCCATGTTTCTTAGCAGCCTCACAAAAAACTGGATCATCCAATTTTAAAAGGGAAGGTGCATTATCTTGTTGTATGTAAATTAGTTTGCCCATATTCTCTTTGCCATTTGGCTTGAATTGCCGGAAACACTTTGTTGATCATGAAATCCGATCCCTAATCATATCTCTTGTGATCGAAGTTATAATTAGGGCCTATTTGATACTCAGAGCTAAAGTTGAGCTCTGGCTTTTGATGCTAATTAGGAGCAAACATGTACTAATCATTAAACTAATTAGCGAGTAGAACCCATTGGTCCTAATAATTCACTCATATTTATCTAGCTCCAAATGTGCTAATCCATGATGAAAATTCTTAAATGTTCACAAACTGACGTTGGTCATTAACATCAATTAAAGTTCGTCGTGGATTAAGGGCAATTTTGGTTTGTTGCCAATATTTTCCTGACAAAAATTTTGGTGTGCCCTTGCAATTTGGGTTTCATTTGGATGAGCACCAAATGTTGGCACGTCAATACCTGCCAACGGAACTTCAGCTGTTGCCGCGGGCGAGAATTGGGCAGGCTAAATGCTAGCCCAAAAATTGGCAGCCACCATCAAAGAAAGAGGCAATGTGGCAGAAATTGTTTGAGTGCACGAAAACCAAAGATAGCTGATTTGCTATACTAAAGCACTAATATCTCAGTAATGGATTTAGTAATTTAGAATCCATTTGCATATTTTTGACCGAAGTCGGTAGGGGAAGCCCCAACCTATTTTTTTTCATAATTTTCTTTTATTCCAAACCCAGTTCGCTTCCGCAGGGAGTCGAACATGAGTCTGCTGAGTGCTACTTAGGTGCTCTAACCAGTAACCACTAGACTAGAGGCCCTTTCACAATCCATTACATATTTGCATATTAGTATTCCTTGCAATTAAATCTACATAACAAGATATCACATAACTATATTTGGTATAAAATAATATAATGACATGTAGACCCCACATGTCGTACTAAAGAGGGTGAATGAATTTGGTAGAATTGGCTAAGGTTACAATCCAAACGTTATTTTGCCAACGATTTGGTTATGCCCATGATTTGGTCATGACCAAAATTTGGTAGGGCTAGATGAGGCATAAACCAAACATACTATAATGATGCATTTGGTACAGTTTTTGTTGTCGTGGAAAATATATCTATATGGAGCAGATAGGAATGTATATGCACATATTATTTGTCAATCTTGTATATATATTTATAAGTTCTGGTACTTGTTAGTCTAAAACAATACAACCATATAAATTCCTATAAATTATTGTATGGTGGGTGAAATTTATTCTGTGCTAAAATGCTCAAACATTAGAGTTATCATGAACATGTACCTATATGGAAATGATCAGAGTATCAACTGCAATCAAATGGTATCAACTATTTCAATTTAATCAATTTTCGATGCGTGCAGGGCACCAGTTTGATGAACGTGCTTGCAAGCTTTAGTTTGTATCAGAATCGTATCATTAATTGGTTCCCAAAGGATGTTAATCAATTATCAAAGATGGAAGCCAAGCCAGTTAGTTAATCTAGCACGAGTGAAGCATGGATGCGTACAGCAAGTCACTGGATAAAATAATATCCAGCTGCCCATAAAGGGAAAATGCCTGGTAAGCAGTTAAGCACTTAGATCAACGTGCAGGGATGATTCAAACACAAAGAAACACTCTGTATGAATGTGCAGTTTTTCTAGTAGTGTCTGTTGCAACTTGCAATCAATCTGATCTGGTACTTTCCCTATGTAAAAAACTGTCATCTGAATTTTATGAGAAGATTTGTATTATTTTCGAACATGTACATCGATCTATGCATGAAGTAGAAATGGCCCTTTCTGTGCTGTTGGTTGAAGCCATGAATGGACGGCGCGCGTAGAAGATGGACACATCTGAATATATTGTACAGTATTTCTCCTCTACTACACGTGATTTCTTTTTGTTCAGACATCAACAGCTAGCTTCTCCTAAGAATTTGTTAAAAGCCGGCTGTTCATATGAAGACCTTGCATGGGTCGGAACGAGGGCATAATTAAAATGCGCTATATGCGTAACCATTAGTGGGATGATCATTGGCCTGTCGAGTGAGCGTGCGGGGGTGTTTATATTTCATTAAATCAATTAGTTATTAAACCTAATCAACTTATAATTAACATCTTGTTCCAGCTCTTGATCATGATCCATGCGCAGGCTTCACCGCACGAACTCCGCCGTCCACTACGGGTGAAGCATGGGTTCATTCTTTACCATTCAAGTAGGTGAAAACGAATTGAGGAGCTCCACAAACAACACCCCTGCGTCCTGCCAGAAAGAAGAACCAATAATCCGTACGCCCGCGCCCGGGCCTATATAAAGGCTACAACAGCTACCAGCAAGGAGCAAGCAAAGGCATCTCAATCGCCGGCACCATACAATACGTACACATACACGCGCGCACACACTGTACTACACACATGGCAAGCAGTGGTCTTCTCCTGCTGGTGGTGGCTGCGGTGGTGGTCGTCGGCCTTGCGCTGCCAGGCGGCGCCGCTGCGCAGGGGCAGCAAGGTCATAATGGTACCAATGGCGTCGTCGTGGTCCCTGCGGTCGTCAGCGCAGCCTGTGTGACCAGCTTCACCCTCGGATCATTGAGTGGACAACTGCTGAAATGTGCATCGGAGGACGAGCAAGGTGTTCGAGCTAGCTGCTGCGATGCCCTGAGGTTCGCAGACAATTTTGCAAACGACTGCAGCTGTGGCGTTATCAAGTTCATAACCCAGGGTCGGGGCATTAACCTCGGCAACGTCTGCAAGGGCAAGGCTACTGGAATTGGCAAAAGGTGCCAAGCTCGGGCGGAGCAAGCGCGCAGAGATGCAGAGAAGGCGGTGGAGGAAGAGAGAGCGGCGCAGGACAGAGAAAAGGCGCTGAGCAAGCTCCTGCCCTGCGAGCGCTTCTTCGAGCGGATGGCTGACAAGGATCTCTCCAAGCTCGACCCGGCAGATGCTAGGGCATGCATCCAGGCGACAATGAATACGTGCCCGGCCAGCTGCAGGAGTTAAAATAATTAAGCAGCGCGGCCTTTATTCGATCCTTCGCTCCTCCATGCCGGTTTATTCGATCCTTTTATCATTGGGATTTTACACATTTACATTATGTTTTTTTTACAGATTTCTTTTGTGACTGTCATCTACTGCTAATGTTTATTCGCTTCTGAGAGCACTACTCTTGTATACAGATCACACAACTACACATCTTGATGAACAAAGAATCCTTGATCTGAACTAAACCTGTCTATTTGCAACAAAATCAAGCCCACTGATTTGCCGCAAACACCATGATCTACTCTTTCGCAACACTAACCTCTCCCTTCTCTGACCTTTCAACTTCAAGGCACACGCGTGCACACCTTAATTATTACACTACAAAACGAGGCTTCCCGATCTACAATGGACAGAACTTTCCGTACTAGATCCTCTCCCTTCTCTAACCTTCCCAACCTCGGCCACCATGCAGAACCCGGCAAAGTGAGCCATCACCTTCCCACGTGGCCATGGCAACTTCCGGCGCGACGACTGCTCGTGTATGTACGTGTAGTAATGGGCCTAATTTTTTTCGATAAAGGAAGTTTTATTAATTTCAAGTGCATTACATCGAGTTGATACAAAGTCTTGAAACACTCCCGACCTCTGCATAGCGGGATGCACACAACCTAATAAAGATATAATAAAGATCAACCAAACACACTAATGGTAATTGATCCATAGACTAGACCGCCATCCATGTGCCGGGGTAAAAAACTCCTTGGCCACCTGTGCCAAGCGTAGCGATGCCGCAACAACCAAATCCTGTAAAGCCGGCTTCTGTAATATAGCCCAAGTACTGAGCCAGTGTATAATCGAATAGATAACCTGCAATGGAGAAGGATTATTCTTTTTTTCCAAAGACAACATCATTCCTGCATAACCATAACGACCAACACGTAGCAGCCGCTTCTAACGGAACTAGCGATTTTCAGTTCTTTTTCAATACCCCGTAGCCAATTCCTAAACAGAACTAGTAATGGGCCTAATGGTAGCACGGCACCGGGCGTACGTGATGGGAGTGCGTGTGTTGGTGTGTCGTGCACAGGAGACCCAGCAGGGCCTCGGCCTCCTCTCCCTTGTGTGTGTGCACGCCATAGACGGCGACTGCCTAGCGATGCAGCAAGGGTCCGGGGACCCTGGCTTGTTGATGGAAGCCGAGGACTTCTTATAGGCAAGGACTAGGGTTGAGATTTAAGAGTGGGAGGAGCGTCTGGAGTCGAGCGCCGCCATGATGCTGAGCCTGTGATAAGCTCGTGGATTCATCCTCTGATGGTCTGGAACCTAGCTTCTGAGCTTGTCAAACAGCAGTACATAGTACATGACTCAGGAAGAATAATTCATATGCTTGCCATCCAAAAACAATGCTATTATCCTCGTACTGGACAGGCAAAAAGTGGGCTGCACATGGGCCATTGGCAAACTTTGTTGGGCCACAGTAGCCCAGAGGCTGCACGCTGGTCAAGCTAGCTGAAATACATTTGTTCCTTGCCCATGCGGCAGTGCTTTCGTGGCGGTTAGCGCCTAGCCGACGCTTGCGTTCCTTGCCGGCTCGCCACTCTCCACACACTCCCCTGCGCCCGGCCTCCAGGGCGGTAGGGTGTCTTGTTTGCTCCTGTGTGCTTTTGTTTTTTCTGAACGTGTTTGCTCCTGTGTTAGGGCATGCTTTTGGCGACCCACTTTAGCTATGTTTTAATCTGGTTTTCCAAAATTAACCAAGCATTATTGTAGGTCTTTTTTTCTCATTTTCCACAAAGTTAAGGCATTTTATCGTTGATCTACCACACCATTTGAATACGGTTCAGCCGTTCAGGTGGGGATAACCCCCAACCATCTCTACTACTTAAAAAAATGAAACTAGGTATTCTTCAACTGCTCGCGAACGCCTCCATCCTCCGTCCGCGACCGCTCCTCGCGTGCCCTTCCGTCGCGACCGTGGTCTCGCGTCTACCCCCACGACAGCGATGCAATGCCCTGCCCTCGCAACCTCATTCGCGAACGGCATCCCTCGCGACCGCGCCTCCCTCGTGACCACCCTCCAGATGTTGAAGCCAAAAATTAAACCAATGCCCCCTTCTCGCCTCCCTGATTTTGAAAACACCCGGCGATCGTGAATCACACGAAACCCTCGGCCCTCTTTCCAGTCGTGTGCCGGGCGATCGAACGCCCTGCTCCAATCATGTGAAACCCTCCTTCCGTGTGACTGTGCCTCGACTCCGTAATTCCTTGGTGTGCGGGCATATGGGTGTTAGTGACACCATGGGCACGTAGCTGCAGTGATTGGCAGCGCCGCCCCCGGCGTAGTGAGCCGAGATTCGAGAGGAAGGCGAAAGGGAGAGGAGGTAGGTGTGTGCGTGTGGGGCGCTTCTGGTTGAGGCAGTCGGTGGATTGGTGGGCTTGTGTTCGGCTCGTGGAGCTCGCAGGGTAACTTTTTTTTTTTTTTAAGATGAATCGCTCGCTTGGTAACTTAAACAAGGTAAACTGCTAGCTCGGCTTTGTAGAAAATATAAGCGACCCGGATCAAGCCAAATGAGCTAACGAGCCACGTGCGTTTCGTCCAACCCTAACGGTGAGCAGAGGACGAGCCGTGGTGGTTCAGATCGCTCTCGATCGGGCCGTGCCTGAGCAGCTGAGCGCGCTGCTGGAGCTCTTCCAATCCCCTGCCGATCGAACACACAGACACAGATCCTCCAATCCCCGTGCAGATCTCGTAACGCCCGTAGCCATGCATGAACAGCGCATCTAGATCGGCCTCCCATCAGTCGCCGACGTGCTTTTGGAATCATAGCTGAGTATCGGCCCAGCTAGCTGTGTTTGTTTAATCTAGATTCTGGAATCTTGACACAGTCGGTTAAGCTAGCCACGGGGCTAGCTGGCTTCATGGCGTGGCTACTAATTAATTAATTAATTAGGGTGTGTTTATTAGTTAAGGGAAAGATTCCCTAAATATACACTGTTCATAAAAAACAATAATGTTCTGTGAGTTGGAGGGATGGAATGAATAACGAAAAGTTAGATGAAAAATGATTTTTTTTGTGAGAATCTTTTGAATCTAAACGCACCCTTAGCTTGGTCCTGGATTGATATATATTTCAACAACACAACTAGTGAGTGAGATGTAAATTAACAAGAGGCCGGCGCGGGGTGCGTGTGGCACGACCTGGCTTCCAAGGTCGCTGTTAGATCTGATCACATCTCGATCAAATTGGTACCATCTCAGGTCATGAAGAATGTGCTGCATATATTAGCTTGATTAGTTTGAGGAACGTTGATCTATTCACATTGTTAGTAGCTTCTAGCTTGTTGTCATGTTAGTTTGAGTCAACGTGCAGGAGTTGTTAACAGGGACTATATATATCGCATCAAAACAATGAATCTTATCAATTTATAACAGGCCTAACAGCGTGTGGTCGACAGCTCTATCTTGAGTCCTTGACGACATATTTTTTTTGTCTAAAAGGAACAGCACTTGTAATTACAATTGGATGCTCAGGCTCTTCTAGGGGATGGACCGGACGGAGATCAAGATCCACGTTTGATCAGCTGGCTTCACGTACGCTCCGTCTACCTTGGAAAAGATTATCATCGTACCTAACATGTGTATTTCACTAGTTTGTATTAAATTTATTATGTGATCTCACTGTCGCTCTTCGTCTGTCCCTTCCCCTCCAGATTTGATGTGATGCCTGCAGCATATGACACCACAGCAGGTAATAAGATGCCAAGGGCACACGGGTCAGGCATAGTAGTCTCACGGCTTCTCTAGATCTGTGGACAGGCCTGCTGGCCCCGAGAGGACACGACTTCAAGGTAATCGTTTTACATTGCATCGAAGAACATAAGGCCAGTCTCAGTGGGAGTTTTATGGGTAGTAAATAGAGTGCCACATAGGCAGTTTTGGTGATGTGGCAGTGAATTAATAAAGAGAGAGGTGAAATAAGTTTCATGGTGATGAAACCCTCCATGCACAGTTACCTAGACAGCTTGCGTCTTGCATGTAACATAGGGAACAACAATAGATAAAACTATGCATTAAGAGTAGAGTGTTCATACTAGTTCAAACATTTTTTGATGATGTGGCACTCCAGGTAATCGTGTCCATAAAACTCCCATTGAGATTGGCCTATGGTGATGACCGATGTCGACATTCTGCTCTTGCATTGGGAGGAATTAAAAAGATGGACGTGCTGGGTTACCTGCAATATGATTCTGGAGAGATTTTCAACGCATATGGATGAAGTAAAGAATGGGATCACGGGTACGTACGTGTTGCATGTGCTAGGATTATCATTAAGGCGCCAGTTGAAACTTGAGAGTGTTGCCGGAGGCCTGCCAGCGCGAAGTCATGTAGTGTCAAGACTCAAGTGGTGCAGAAGTAAACAATAACAGTAAAAGCTTCTTATTTTGCGACAATAATGCCTGGCATGTTGAGAATTCAAAATGCTGTCAACAAATCCTTGAGGGGCCACCTAGGTGGCTACGTACATACGGATGTATATATATAAAGTAGAGTCCAGTAGGTCTCGTGTGATCTCTGCGACAGGTGAAACGTCAGACCCAACGGCGACTCCGACCTCTCGATTCCAATCTATAGCTTCTTTAATTTTCTTGGTGTACCACCGGAGATTGCATTACGTATGTATAGAGATCACATGATCACCGGCAATCATAGACGAGATCGCCGCCTGCCAGCGACTCGAGCGTTCAACGGACTCTGACTCGAGCGTGCCCACACCGCCCAGTTTATCGCATGTCCTTGTCTTCATCGGTATCTTGTTTTGTCTGAGATCTACCGATCAGTCCTATATGGCTATATCGCAAGCTGCCATGCTGCATGGATCTCTGACACGCCCATGGTTTTTAATTTGTAGCACACGTTAAAGCAGGTGAAAATATCCATCTGCAGTGAAAGAAGAAAGGAAAGGAAGCGAGAATATGAGTTTATAGTAACAAAGATGAAGCCCTGAATTTTCTTTTATGAGATTAATATGGATACCATTGAGATACTGGTGCATTAGCGGATAAAACTTTTATAATCAAGGTTAATTATTGACGAACCATTTAAGCTCCTTGACGTCTCAAGGTAAAATGGTTTAGCCATTCGATGTATCGACAAGAAATTATTGGATGAAATTGATATTGGTATCGTTATCACCATTTCCCGTCTAGAACTGTCGTCGAAGCTTTTAAGATAATATATATATAAATTGCTTACATTTTATACATACATGATTTATTATTAATATTATTATAGTTATTGTTATTAAATGGTCTCTTATCAGAGTTCCGTCTCATGCCCCAAATATCTTAGGACCGGCTGTATCTACATCGATCATGACAATATTGCCCATGTCGAGGGCGCGGCATTGGCGTCGAAAAGTGCTTCTATCTCCTCGAGGCTCCTCCCCTTGGTCTCCGGCAGGCACTAACACCCACACCACCGCCATGAACGCGGCTTGGGTGTTTAGTTCACCAAAAATTTGTTGGCAACTTCTCCAACTAAACACTCTAAGCTCATCAGTTCACAACAGCATGATGCATGATGACAGACTCTCTTCTCTTTTGGAGAAAAAGATGCACTTTCTGGGCTACCTGCGACATGATTCTGGACAGATATTCAACAGAAGGACGTTGGACCAAGTAAACAAAGGAGCACGGGTACGCGCGTGTTGCATGTGGTATTTACCATAAGGCGCCAGTTGAGTGTTGGGGGAGGCCTGCCCCTGCCATCGCGAAGTTCTAAGATGTCATGGTCACAAGTTGTTTGTACGGTGCAGAAGTAAAGAAGAACAATATTGACACAATGCCTGCCATGTTGAGAATTCAAAATGCTGTCAAATCCTAGGGGCTCCACCTAGGTACTACTCCTTCCGTCTCAAAATAAAGGGTGTTTAAAATCCATGTTTGCACCTGCTCTCTCCGTCTCAAAATAAGAAGAGCTTGAAATCCGTGTTTGCCGGAGGAAGTATGTTATATATATATAGGTTACTCGCATACGTGACATGTAAAACGTCAGACCCAGCGGGACCGATGTATAGCTTCTTTTAACTTTTTTCACGTATATACCAGCGGACGAGATTGCATTACGTATGTGTAGGCATTGCCTGATCAATCAACGGTAATCACTCTCGGATATTGTCGCTTGCCGGCAGCTCAAGGGTGCCCACCACCCAGATTATCGCCAGTCCGTGTCTTTGTTGGTGTCTCCATGCGAGCCGTGAGGTTCGTTCATGACTTGATTACTTTTCGTTATTAGTTACCGATCGGTCCTATATATATGGCTAAATCGCATGCTGCCATGCTGCATGGATCTCTGATACATTCATGGTATTTAATTTGTAGCACACGGCAAAGCAGGAGAGAAAAAAAATGTCTGCAGTGAGCAAAGAAAGAAGAGGAAGCCGGAGAAGATGAGCTTATAGTCACAAATTAAGAGGAGCCAGACATTTTTTTTTCTTTGGTAAGATAGATATAGATACCACACTCTGGCATTAGCGGACAAAAGCTTTTTGAAGTTGAAGTTACTGACGTCTCATGTAATGTCTAAAAATGTCTTTCAAGGTTAAATATGGTTTGGTAATTCTATGCATCGAGAAGGGATTATTGGATGAGATTGATGTTGATATATTGAAATGTTGGAAGAAACTTTTAACATAATAAATACAATAAATTGCTTACATTTATACATAGGTGATTTATTATAAACATTTTCATAATTACTGTTATTAAAGGGCTTCTTCGGCTAATGCCCTAAAAATCTCAGGATCATCAACCCTGTCTAGATCAAGACTGTGTATCCTGTGACGAGGGCGCGGAACCAGCGTCGAAAAGCGCTTCTATCTCCTCAAGGTTCCTCCCCTTGGTCTCCGGCAGGCACGTGTAGACGAACACCCACGCCGCCACAGTGAACGCCGCGAAGATGAAGAAGCTGTTGGCCATGCCGACCGCCTTGTACATCGAGATGAACGTCGTCCCCACGGCGGCGCTCATCACCCGGTTCACCGCCGTCCCCATGCCGGTGCCCTGCGCGCGCAGCCGCAGCGGGAGGATCTCCGACACGTACATCCACACCACCGCCCCGAACCCCAGCGAGAACGTCCCCATGAACACCGCCGCCGCCGCGACGCACGTCGTCGGCACGGCCCACCACGAGGCCGTAGCCACGGGCGCCCACAGCGACACGCCCAGGACCAGGAGCGACGCGGCCATGCCGCCGGCGCTGGTGAGCAGCATCGGCCGGCGACCGAGGCGGTCGGCGAGGAAGAGAGGGATCACGATCGCCACCGTCTTGACGGCGCCGAGGAAGACGGTGGCGCCCAGCACGGCGCGCTCCGATCTGATCCCGGCGTGGCTGAACACCCGTGGCGCGTAGAGGAGCAGCGCTGAGACGCCGGACGCCTGCTGGAACACCTGGAGGCCGACGATGACGAGCACCACGCGGCGCACGGCCGGAGTTGGCCGGAGCAGCATCTCGCTCCACACGCCTTTCGACGACTCGCCGGCCTGCTGCTTCGTCGCCTCCTGGACGGACGTCGAGATCTCCTGGAGGTGGCGGTCGGCGTCCCCGGCGGCGGTGCGCGCGAGCACGCGGCGGGCTTCGTCGGTGTGGCCGTGGAGGACGAGCCAGCGTGGGGTCTCCGGCATGGCGAGCATCGCGGCGGCCGCGAGGAAGAAGGGTGGCACGGCGCCGATGCCGATCATGAGGCGCCAGCTGATCGTCTTCGGGAGGCCGGCGAGGGCGAAGTCGGCGATGTAGCTCAGCAGGATGCCCGAGTTCATGGCGATCTGACGTGGCACGTGAACACAACATTAAAAAAAATTGTAGAAGGATATCGTATCATTTGCATTGATCTACAGCAGGGTGAATTATATTGGTAAGTCGTTCGCCAAATGAAAAATTTTAAATTCTGTTAGGTTTTTGCTGTCAGACGGTCTCAGACCTCAACTAACACGTTGTACCACAGGATCTTCTGCAGCAATAAATATTCGTGCATCGCGGCGTGCATAGCATATTAAGTATTAACGTGGTACAAACAACTCCCATTTGATTTTAAATTTAAAACTGCAGATCTGACCAAATATGACTTTCATTAAATAAAGTTCTAGATCTGTCCAAATATGCCTTTGATTTGAAACTACACCCAAAGTACTGATGTACTCACTCTGTCCTAACATACTTTTCATTTTGGTTTTCTAGGTACATAACTTTATTATGTATTTAGACATTACATATCTAGCTAGGTACATATCAAAAACTATATATCTAAGTAGAAAACGTAAAACGAATAGTATTTTGGGACAAAAGGAGCACTCATGTAGCTTGTCTAAGATTCCAAATCATAATTACCCCTTCCATTCCACATATTGATGTTTTTACCTACTTCCGTTTGACTTAATCACATCTCCGCAGTTAGTGATAATCTCCCGTACCCTAATTAAAACTAATAAAAAAAGCTAATCACGACCACCACGAGCTCGATATTTCAGGTGTCCGTTATTACTGAAAAATGGATATATAGTGATATTGCTGGAGATGTGTCTAGCAGTGAACAACGCTACCGCACGGAAGCCGTCGCCGTATCATACCTCAGGGATGGAGGACAGCAAGCCGCGCGAGCTCGGCGGTGCGATCTCGGTGATGTAGACGGGCGCGACGACGAGGCCGAAGCCGCAGGCGATGCCGGCGACGAACTGGCCCGCCATGAGCGTGGCGTAGCCGTTGGCGGCGGCGGTGATGGCGGAGCCGGCGAGGAACATGGCGGCGGAGAGCGCGACGGCGCGGCGGCGGCCGGCGCGGTCGCACGTCCAGCCCGCCGCCAGCGAGCCGACGAGCGAGTAGACGCTGGTGGCGCCGATGAGCACCTCCAACTGGCCGTCGCTGACGCCGAGGTCGGCCTGCACGAACTCCTGCGCACCGCTAAACACGCCACGATCTGCCACGTACGAACGTGAGATGTCAGCGGAGGTAAAGAAATGGCATGCCGTGGCCATTTCGATATAGAAGAAAGAAATTAAAAAAGCAAGTTTGTAAGTAGAGGGGCTTACTGTAGCCGTAGATGATGGAGGTGAATGAGGCGAGGAGGGCGCAGACGAGGGCGTACGAGCTGCCCTTCTTGGTGTCTTCCGGCGCCGGCTTGCCGTCGACGGCCAGAAGCGGCGACTCAACGTCCTGCATCTTCATTGCGGACGCCGCTTGTTTTGCCACCTAGCTAAATTGTACGCGACGCAAGCTAAGCTCTGCTTCTGGCAATTACACAGGTCGACGGCTACCTGTATATATAGTAAGCGCACGGCGGCTCCGGTGCGGGTGTCCAATGGAATAATCGTGGCCCCATGTCATGGAGAACGTGGCACATTCCTCAGTCCTTGGAACGTCGTTCCAGGTTGCTGTACTACCAGGAACATGGGAACAGTTTCGCCCCTTAGTATTTAAATTATTTTCAAATGATATGTACCATGTTCCGTATCTCAGAGTTCTCATCGATCCGAGAACTTTGTGATGTCTGGTACAGTTATTAACCGCACAACCGCTGCCTTTAGAAGTGGTCTAGCTTTCATGTAAAAGTTAGACCATCTCCAGCCAGACTAGCCAAATTTGACTTTTCATATCTTCATTTGACTATCCACTCCAAGAGATTCTCTATCCATATTACTCAACACTCCAGCAGACTAGCCAAATCTCACCATGAATTAAAATTTTTTAACTACTTTTTAGGAATTAAATTAATACACTAAAGTTTAAATATTTTTAAATTTTGAGGAATTTTTTTATTTAAAATCCGTAAGAGATTTTGAGTTGAACTTAGTTAAAATAGATTCTTTGTTATTTATTCTATTACTACAAAACATGCTTGATTTTAGAAGCCTGAAACAATAGTTTATTGAATTTATGAAAGAAGGGAGAATGAATTGAGTTTTGAAGCAAAACAACACATATCAAAGTTGGGCCCACCTTGTCAGCCTCACGGCGGAATCTTGGAAGACGGTATGGCCATGTGCTGTGACCCGCTACATTTGGCTATCCAAGCAGGTGATATGGCGGGTGCACAGGGATGGCCAATTGGATGGCGTGACTGCCGGAGGTCAGTTTTTGTCCGATGTTGCGCCAAAATGTGATGGCGTGTGGGATGGACACTTTGCTGGAGATGCTCTTAGACAACCCAGGTTATCGTTCTGTTCATGCTATTCTCTGAGATTAACATGAATAAGAGCGCATCAGATCATATTGTCACGAGATCGATCACTACAGACTTCATGGCAAATTTAATAAGTCTTGGGATTAAAATGTGCCATAAATTGGCTAGATTTCTAACAGAGACCATAGATTAGGCCTTGATCATAAGCTTATGTCTTAGGATTGGCCCACTGTACTCTCGCTCTGTCGCTCACTCTCTGAAAACCAAGCATGCATCTACAACAGACTGTATATGGATCGGAGTAGAAAAAACAAATGTAGCCACTCCGCTTGATATCCATATCAAATAACAATAGTGATGTGCCTGGCAAGCCCAAATCAGGCCTTTATCTTTCCAATCAAAATTGCAACATTATACAACATAAAAAAAACATACAAGCAGAGGATTGACCCTTAGTATCGGTCTTGCTACTCTGCTACAGTACCGGATCATCACACTAGTAAAATGTAAACACATCAGCGCATGTGTAACTTTTCACTCGTAAATGTGTGTTCGCGGTGCATGGATTCGAACCCATGGCCTTCCTTTTGAACGAATCCATGTATGATCATTTAGTATCCGGTCATAACACCACTTGGTACTAAATGCCATCTTTTAGTATTGGATGCGTGACATTTTCACCTAATATCAAAAAAAAAAAAACTCTGGGGATTGGGGCCATCAAAATGTTTACCCGGCACTAATATCAGCATTAGTACCGGTCTAAATCTGACTGGTACTAACACCATCGAGGAATGCTTAGTTTCTAGTTGCGAGTCTAGGTACATTTGTGACAATGCCTGACTTGTTTTGCCACCTAGCTAAATTGTACGCGACGCAAGCTAAGCTCTGCTTCTGGCAATTACACAGGTCGACGGCTACCTGTATATATAGTAAGCGCACGGCGGCTCCGGTGCGGGTGTCCAATGGAATAATCGTGGCCCCATGTCATGGAGAACGTGGCACATTCCTCAGTCCTTGGAACGTCGTTCCAGGTTGCTGTACTACCAGGAACATGGGAACAGTTTCGCCCCTTAGTATTTAAATTATTTTCAAATGATATGTACCATGTTCCGTATCTCAGAGTTCTCATCGATCCGAGAACTTTGTGATGTCTGGTACAGTTATTAACCGCACAACCGCTGCCTTTAGAAGTGGTCTAGCTTTCATGTAAAAGTTAGACCATCTCCAGCCAGACTAGCCAAATTTGACTTTTCATATCTTCATTTGACTATCCACTCCAAGAGATTCTCTATCCATATTACTCAACACTCCAGCAGACTAGCCAAATCTCACCATGAATTAAAATTTTTTAACTACTTTTTAGGAATTAAATTAATACACTAAAGTTTAAATATTTTTAAATTTTGAGGAATTTTTTTATTTAAAATCCGTAAGAGATTTTGAGTTGAACTTAGTTAAAATAGATTCTTTGTTATTTATTCTATTACTACAAAACATGCTTGATTTTAGAAGCCTGAAACAATAGTTTATTGAATTTATGAAAGAAGGGAGAATGAATTGAGTTTTGAAGCAAAACAACACATATCAAAGTTGGGCCCACCTTGTCAGCCTCACGGCGGAATCTTGGAAGACGGTATGGCCATGTGCTGTGACCCGCTACATTTGGCTATCCAAGCAGGTGATATGGCGGGTGCACAGGGATGGCCAATTGGATGGCGTGACTGCCGGAGGTCAGTTTTTGTCCGATGTTGCGCCAAAATGTGATGGCGTGTGGGATGGACACTTTGCTGGAGATGCTCTTAGACAACCCAGGTTATCGTTCTGTTCATGCTATTCTCTGAGATTAACATGAATAAGAGCGCATCAGATCATATTGTCACGAGATCGATCACTACAGACTTCATGGCAAATTTAATAAGTCTTGGGATTAAAATGTGCCATAAATTGGCTAGATTTCTAACAGAGACCATAGATTAGGCCTTGATCATAAGCTTATGTCTTAGGATTGGCCCACTGTACTCTCGCTCTGTCGCTCACTCTCTGAAAACCAAGCATGCATCTACAACAGACTGTATATGGATCGGAGTAGAAAAAACAAATGTAGCCACTCCGCTTGATATCCATATCAAATAACAATAGTGATGTGCCTGGCAAGCCCAAATCAGGCCTTTATCTTTCCAATCAAAATTGCAACATTATACAACATAAAAAAAACATACAAGCAGAGGATTGACCCTTAGTATCGGTCTTGCTACTCTGCTACAGTACCGGATCATCACACTAGTAAAATGTAAACACATCAGCGCATGTGTAACTTTTCACTCGTAAATGTGTGTTCGCGGTGCATGGATTCGAACCCATGGCCTTCCTTTTGAACGAATCCATGTATGATCATTTAGTATCCGGTCATAACACCACTTGGTACTAAATGCCATCTTTTAGTATTGGATGCATGACATTTTCACCTAATATCAAAAAAAAAAAAACTCTGGGGATTGGGGCCATCAAAATGTTTACCCGGCACTAATATCAGCATTAGTACCGGTCTAAATCTGACTGGTACTAACACCATCGAGGAATGCTTAGTTTCTAGTTGCGAGTCTAGGTACAAGATTTGTTACTTGCCATAGTTAAGGCCTTAAGGGTATAGAGTTAAACTTGATAGCATATTGAATTCTCAACATGTCAGGCATTGTCACAAAATAAGAGGCTACTTTTATTGTGCACTACTTGTTGAGACTAGAGGCTACTTTTACTGTGCAAAATAAGAGGCTACTTTTTTATTGGTTACCTGTGCACTACTTGAGTCTTGACACATGACATCGTAGACTTCTCGCTGGCTGGCTTCCCGCAACACTCAACTGGTGCCTTATGGTAATATAGAACATGCAACCCGTACACCCGCGCTCCCTTTATTTGTTTACTTCATTCATTCATGCGTTGAAGATCCGTCCAGAACCATGTTGCAGGTAGCACAGCACGTCATCATGATGCTCTTGTGGAGTGATGAGCTTACATTTCTTTTATTTTCTTTTGACGCAATGTACAATGATTAGCTATATTAATGTGGGTTGGTGTAATTTGACACGATTTTTAGTGTACGGTCAGGCGCCACATCATGTGCAATGGCATCACGGCGCCACACTGCCCTGTATGCCGACCATTCTATGACGTGGTCCAAGTACAGTCTCTCGCTTCCTTTCCTCTGCGCCAGCTGGCGTCTTCACAGATCTCTAGAGAGGCTGTGATATGTTGCCAAGCCGGATCTTGGAGAAGACATCTGCCAGACCTGTGCGCCAAGCATCTCTTGCGTTCTTGCCTACTATAGTGTCATGTTACCGGTACTACACCGGATCTGGAGGAAGGAAAGAAACAGACGAATAGCAAGACTGAAATCACATAATAATTTTAATGCAAATTAAACCAGTGGAAATGCATATGTTAGGCTTCCAAGTTTGCTTAATTCATTGTTACCCGGCCTGTTAGGCTGTACGAACAATGATTCCTTAAATTTCATAATCAACCTTCAGGTTGAATCTAGGACATATGTAAACTATGGAACCTCTGAGTAAATTCCGGATCATTGGTTTCACCTCGTTCTCTCTCCTTCTATCGTTCTTGTTTGCTAGCTCTTGCTTTGTCTCTCAAAAGTTTTCATAGCACTATATTTCTTCCTTTCATTTGGTCTGTTGCCATTATGAGTTCCACATTGTACTAGGGAACCGGCCACCATTAGTACTGGTCGAGAAACCCATTTAGTTTCGGTTTCTCAACCTGTACATAGTCTCTCCAACATTCTAAATGCAAGTCATTGAGAGCGTGGCTTCCAACACTCTCTTGTCTTGTCTAGGCTTGTAGCAAGCAAGGCATATACATGGCACACCGAACGCAAATCACTCCTGAACGTTGACTCCACGTACCAACAAGCTAACAATTTTAATAGATCAACGTTCCTCAAAACTAATATGCAGCACATTCTTCTTGAGATAGCAACATATGGGATGTGATCTGGTCTAACAGTGACTTGGCCGGCCTCTTGTTAATTTACATCTCATTAATCACTCGGTGCGTTGAAATATCAATTCAGGATCAAGTTAATTAATTAACTAATAGCCGCGCCGTGAAGCAAGCTATACTTATGTGGCTTAAACAAAACTCCGACGATCCAAATGTGTGTCTAAATTAAACAATTAAGTACAGCTTACGCATCCATGCTTCACTCGCGACTCGCGTGCTACATTATATGTAGTATTAATTAGCAAGCTTAATTACCATTCCTCTGATGTGTTAAATAGAGTAAAGTGCATAGGAAGTCCCTAAACTTGTTTCATGGTGTCATCTTGGTCCACAAACTCTGAAACTTCATATTTAAATACCTAAACTTCTTAAAGTGTGTCAATTAGGTCCAAAACTGCCACAGAAGCATTTCAAATCTCAGGTGGCCATCGTAGCAGGCCAGCAGCACCTGAGACTTCCTGGCACCCAAAGAAAAGCAACAAGAAGGTCTCCTTTGCCAACCCGCTTGTGCAGGTCCTGGATGACCGTTTCAAGGATCAGCGCATCAGGGCCATGCTGGAGAGTGCAAAGGGATGGATCTCAGTCCAGTCGCCGGGGCCAGTGGACGTATCAACCACGCAGGAGACACCCCACATCACCATCACTATCCCTCAGGTTGGTGCCCATGAATCTGAACTTGCTTCACACGTGCATCCTGTTTTTCCTGCTGATGAGGGCCAATGCTCACTAGAGTCTGATACACTAAACGAACTGGATAGTCTTGAACATGATTTTGAGTCTATTGCACCTGTGCCTTCTGTTGAGATGAACCCAGTAGAGCTAACTGCACTAGGAGAGCATCCAACACCAACACAGGTAGTTAGGCCCTCTTTTGGGATGAACCCAATACATCTAGCTGCACTAGAAGATAATCCAACGTCAATTCAGTTAGCTGCACAAATGCATTCTGCTAAAATAGACAACCGCTTAGTCACTGCTTCAGGGGAAGTTGCTTTGGAATCTGAGAACCAGACAAATTATCCTCCATCTCTGATGGATGAGCCTCTGCCCGAGCCCATTACTGCTGATGTAGAAGATGTAGCAGCTGATCACATCCCCCATGATAGCCATGTTTCGATCTTAGCGCAACCTGATGAACCCACACCGTTAAGAAATATAGAGGATGACATTAGCCGAACTGATCGACACACTCTCCATCAAACAACGCCCCAACAGTTGCCCACAGATACATCAGCAAATGAGACCTTTGATGACTTCACATGCTTCTTGAACTTTGTATCCGGCACACCTGGTGCCCCAATCCTCCAAACTCCACCACAGCCAAACCCAATGATTATTGATCATGCTGACAGTAATGCTCCACCCACACAACCACGACATAGTTCAAGATTAGCAGTTAAAGCTAAAGCAAACCCAAGCAAGGGGAGCATCCAGCTCGCACAAGAAGTTCTAATTAAAAAGCTTGGTACTTTAATCCCTGAGTCACAGCATAACAATGAGAGTAATCTGGATGGCTTGGTGCAGTGCCTTCCACGTCCCTTCAACAAGAATACTATGGAGGCCCTTCAGGTGCTGGTGGAAGAAGGAAATAAGTCCATGAGCAGGAAGAAATCCAAGGTGATGCCATCCCCGGTGATCGAGTCGGAGCCTACGGCCTAGAGAGGAGATGCAAGACATGCGGATCAAGTTTGGGACAGCACCATCGAGTAGTATTTTTAGTTTCAGCATGTTATGCAAGAAACCTTGGAACTTGTTTGATATTGTAACCTGTAATGGGCCAGCAATTTCGGCCTGCAGCTTCAGCGGTGCCTTGGGTCCAATCCCTCCACCGACGTCCACGAAGCCTGCCAAACTATCCTCCGTGTCGTTCCTGTCAACTTCGGCCCACTGCGATGGGTTGCCAAGACTTGTATTGTATCGAGCCGGCTTTGTATCTGGCCTTTGCGCCAAGCCTGCTAGATTGCCCTCTGCCGTTGACCCGCAGCAATTTAATCTAAGTTGTCGGTTTGTTTTTCATGTCGCAAAAACAATGTAATATTCTTTGCTGGAATGTGCGTGGCTTAAACGCAGCAGCTAGAAGAGCGAGTATCGAAATGCAGTCGCTGCATCGGGCGCAGCAATTGTATGTCTCCAAGAAACAAAAATAGAACACTGGACTCCCAGGTTAGTGGGTGACATGTTGGGGGCAAATTTTATGAAAAACTTCACCACGCTGCCAGCAACTGGAGTTCGTGGGGGAATACTTATTGCTGCAAATGAACTCTTTTTTTCCCTACAAAATTTCCACACCACGACTTATACTGTATCGGCGGACGTGGTGATGCGAGCTGACAACAATACCTGGACCATCACTGGGGTATACGGGCCTCAGGACAACATTGAAAAAGAAGCCTTTCTGGAGGAAATAAAAACCCTTAAATCAAGAGGAAAGGATGAGTGGCTAATTCTGGGGGACTTTAATCTAATCTATAGAGAACAAGATAAGAGCAATTCCCGCCTTAACAGACGCATGATGACCCTCTTCAAGGACACACTTGATGCAGCACAACTCATGGAGGTGGACCTACATGGCAGAGCATACACTTGGAGTAATGAGCAAAATGATCCAATTTTCACCCGTATTGATCGTGTATTTGGTACACCGGAATGGCGCCTTCTTTTTCCAAACACCGACCTACAAGCACTTGCCACTCTGGGATCTGATCATGCACCCTTGCTGCTCACTGGAGATGTAGCAAGACAAAATTACTCAGGTTTTCGTTTTGAGTCGTACTAGGTCAACATGCCAGGCTTCAAAGAGACGGTAGAAACAACTTGGGCACAACCTGTAAACACACAAGATGCCATTCTACGCATGCATGTCAAATTACTGCGCACGGCCAAGGCGCTTAAACTTTGGAGGAGACAAAACTTGGGAAATCTACCACTACGCCTGGAGATTGCTAAACAACCGCTACTAATAATGGACACAGAACAAGAAAAGAGAACCCTCATGCCAGATGAACTCGTCTTCCGGCGATATCTCAAAGCCAAAACAGTGGGTCTTGCTGCCATCAGCCGCTCACGGGCGAGACAACACTCGAGACTCACCTGGATTAGAGAGGGAGATGCCTGCACTAAATTGTTTATGCTCCATGCTAGCAGCAGACGAAGGAAGCTCTTCATCCCATCCTTAAAAGTTGCCAACGGACATGTGACTAACCATCAACGCAAAGAAAAAGTCGTTTTTGATCACTTTGTAAATCTAATCGGTCAAACGCAAGATCGATCGGCCAATCTTAACTGGACACATCTCGGATATCAACAACATGATTTAAGTGACTTAGAGGAGCCTTTCGAGGAGACTGAGATTAAGAAAGTCATCATGCATCTGCCCAATGAAAAATCACCTGGCCCTGATGGATTCATAGGGATGTTCTATAAGAAATGTTGGCCAATCATACGAGCTGATCTTGTAGCTGCACTTCAGGCTTTCCACTCTCTACGTACACGTCGACTGGATTTGATTAATGACGCCAACGTGGTCCTGCTTCCAAAAACTAGTGATGCGACACACATTATGGATTTCAGGCCCAATAGTCTCATAAACAGCTTCGCTAAAATCATAACCAAAATCCTCGCTGATAGGCTGGCACCGAAGCTAAAAGACTTGGTATCCCCCTGCCAGAATGCGTTCATAAAAAAGAGGTGCATCCATGATAATTTTGTCTATGTTCAGAATGTGATCAAGGCTCTCCATAAAGCGAAACGCCCGTCGCTCTTCATAAAGCTAGATATATCCAAGGCATTTGACTCGGTCTGTTGGGTGTACCTCTTAGAAACTCTGCAAGCATTGGGTTTTGGTCAGCGGTGGAGGGATTGGATCGCTACCCTTCTGGCAACTTCATCATCCCGAATTCTCCTAAATGGTTGCCCGGGGAAAAAATTTAAGCATGCTCGGGGGCTACGACAGGGCGACCCTCTCTCCCCAATGTTGTTTATCCTTGCCATTGACCCACTTCATCGGCTTATTGAGGTGGCGTCCAGGGGTGGTCTGTTGAACCCAATCTTGCCTAGGGCAGCTTCGTTGCGGTGTTCTTTGTATGCGGATGATGCAGCCTTCTTTGCCAACCCCGACCGAATAGAATTACACAACATCAACCGAATTCTCAATCTCTTCGGAAAGTGCTCAGGCCTAAAAGTGAATCTGAATAAAACTGAGATCTTTCCGATAAGGTGTGATGATGCAACAGTTAGCGAGGCTTTAGTGGACTTTCCAGGAAAAGTTGGAAAATTTCCTGGAAAATACCTAGGCCTACCCTTACACACACGCAAGCTGAGACGAGTAGATGTCCAACCCCTGATTGATAAAATTGGAGGTCGCCTCCCTGGGTGGAAAGGCAAGCTTCTATCCATGGCTGGTAGAGAGACATTAGTAAAAAGTGTGTTGACCGCTCAACCAATCTATCATCTAACTGTCTTCCCAATGCAAAAATGGTTACTCAAGCAAATAGACAAGAGGCGGAGAAGCTTCCTTTGGAAAGGAGAAGAACCTGAGAAGATTAGTGGCGGCCACTGTCTTGTCAACTGGCCGACAGTATGTACACCGAAAGAACTTGGCGGCCTAGGTGTCCTAGATTTGGAACGATTTGTGCGTGCATTAAGGCTGCGGTGGCTTTGGTTCCGATGGAAATATGCAGAGAGGCCTTGGACCGGGCTAGATATTCCTTGCGACAAAATTGATAGAGACCTCTTCAATGCTTCCACAACTGTAGCGGTTGGAAAGGGTGACAAAGCCAACTTTTGGCACTCGAGTTGGATCCACGGGCTTGCTCCGAAAAACATAGCCCCGCTGTTGTTCCACAAATCAAAAAGGAAGAGTATCTCGGTGTCCAAGGCTACCGAGGATAACAATTGGATACGTCACATTTCTCCCATCCACACAATGACAGAATTACATGAGTGTATTGAATTATGGAGTAAGATAAGGCTTGTCCCTCGTGATATGGACATGAGTGATGAGATTACGTGGAAATAGACACACGATGGCCAATATACTACGCAAAGTGCTTACCGGATTCAATTCCAGGGACAACAGAGTAAACGAACTTGCACGCCAATCTGGAAAGCAAAAGCAGAACCTAAATGTAGAATTTTTGCATGGATCCTCCTTCAACATAAAATCCTCACGGCCAATAACCTGGCAAAAAGAGGATGGCCGCATGACCCATTATGTAACCTATGCAACTTCCGACCAGAAACACCAACACACCTATGCTTGGAGTGCACGTATACCAAGGATGTTTGGAATCAGTTGACTACTAGCCTTGGTAGACATGATCTTCAAATTCCCTCAACTCGCTCCTTAAACCTATGGTGGAAGAAACTACGTCGTAAGTTTCACTGAGAACAGAAATCCTCCTTTGATGGCCTAGTCATCTATTTTTGGTGGAACATTTGGAAGGAGAGAAATAGAAGACCTTTCCAGCAGTCTTCAAAACCAGTGATAGAAGTGGCTTCACTGATCAAAGAGGACGTGGAATTATACCAAACGGCAAAATCAAGAGAGTCGGTTTGATTTCCTTAGTTGCTAATATGAGCTAAAAGGAGTTGTAAAGTTGTGTTAAAAAAAAACCCGGCTTGCTTTGTTTTGTTTTTATATCCTAGTCGCAAGTTGTAATGGGCCAGGTGTTGCTTTTTTTGTTTTGTGTGTTTTTTCTTCTTTTAATAAAAATTACGGAAAATCTTTTGCCGTTCAGTTCAAGAAAAATCTCAGGTGGCGCTGACATGGCTGTCACTCCATTCATTCTATGTGGGCATGCATGGCCCGTTTCTCTGTCCGGCGCACTTGTGCACCTCCACCCGTCCGCCGTCCGCCCATCCACGACCAGCTTCGGGCGAGCAGCACCGAAACCCGCCGGTTTGGTGGACGCCGAAGCCGAAAGGGAGGCTCTGCACCTGCAGGACGAGTGAGCCGGCGGCTCTGTGCTACTGCTGGTCTGCTGGGTGTGCGAGCGATGCTCGCAGGCTGCCGTGGTCAGGCCTTGAGATGGATAGAGACGCGCGCAACAGACAACAGCTGTGAGTTGTCTGAACGAAACAGTTCAGATCAGACGAGGATTAGAGGGCCTGTCTCACACATCATGCCAGGTTTGGGTGCACGCCTCCCTCCTTGCTGTCCATCGTCGCCCTCCCTCCCCCACGGCCTAGTTGGAAGAGAAGAACAGAGCTGGCGGCCACGTCAGTGCCACTCAAGATGGGAAAAAGCATTTCTGGCAGTTTTGGATGTAGATGACACACCATAAAAAGTTTAAGGACATGGATTAGCAATTTCAAAGTTTGGGGACCTAGATGGCACATACGGACAAGTTCGGGAACCTCTCATGCATTTTACTCCGTTAAATATGTAGCATTTACTCCTTCAAGGAATATTCTCAGTATTTCTGGTGTAGTTTACATGTGAAATCTGTTGGTGCACATTTGTTTTTACCATGGATATTTCTCTTACCAAAGACGTATGACTTTGAAATATATACCTACTGATATCCCCCTGATTAAAGCATGCTATATATATATCCAACATTTGGAAAGAACTCGTCAGCTTGTTACTATGCCACGTGATTAACAAGAAGGGGGCGGAGTTTCATTCTATCGATCCGGCTCTCCATGGCCAGCATATGAACTTGTATGCTTGGATGGGTGCGAACTATATGAACTTGTAAGCTTCCATGGCCTACTGCATATGACTTGGCTGTGAACTGTGTGAACGTGGTGTGTTGTCTTTGTTATAATATGATCTTCCGTCCACAAATGATATGAACTATTGTGGATGTGAATTTCTATCTATGGAGGCATGTGAACTAAGACGTGTTTCCAATAAAATGTCACCAATGTTAAAAAAAATCTAAATGAACTCATTAGTGACGCGAGTAGAGTACTAACCTTTGTTACTATTTCTGTCCATGGGCCCCATCACTATTTGTGCACATAGGTGATGAAGTGATGAGAAATAATCCCATCACTCTTCTTTTTTCACTTACTACATATCTCTATATCTGATATCTTTTTATATGGCCTGATTTTTCTTGTTTTGGTGTTTGCTCTTCAAATGCTAATATGCCTCCACTAGCAATAAAATATGAGCATACTCTAAGCTGACTGACGATGTAAGCATATTTGCCGGTGCCTAGAGTCTCCACTATTAATTTTAGCATATTTCCATGGGTTCCCTGCCTGATTCATGTTAGGCAAGTTAGACTGAATTACGGAGGACAAAGAGCCAAATAGCAGACGAATTAAGACAAAGCGTTGAAAGCAATTCAATACATCCACAAGCTAAAAATCGATCGGCTTGGACGATCTAGAAAACATAAATTAAGACAAGCATTGATCATTTTTTTTGGGGAATAGACAAGCATTGATCATTGTGTTGGACATAGCCAAATGGCGGCCCGGCATAATACGCCCCTAGCAATATTTGTCTCAGCACCAATAGGCGCTATCACTATTAGTCACTATTGCTAATCATGCCGTGCCATCGTGCCGATCGCCCAGACATGGCCCTTATGTAGTCTCGTGCCGGCACTACAAGGACTACGTCACATCAGGATAGGCCTATGCATTCAACTCAAAATTCATCACAAATTCATATGAATTTGCTTCTATTTCAATAAAAGCTTTAGTTTCATCATAATTAAACTTATATAAATATAAAACAATTTGATCAAATAATTTTACATGTATTTTTTTCATGGTAATATTGAGTTAATCGTGCCACATAATACCTAGTCTAAAATCGTGTCGTACATATGCTAGCATCCTGGCCCAAGCATGGCCCAAGCATGGGGCCGACAGCAAGACCAGGCTATGGTAGGGCCCTGTTTTTTAGGATGGTGCCTTGTGCCATCCATTTGGACAGACCCATTTGGCCATCTAACTCCGCACTGCATGTATGCATAGAAATCGGCCCAGGAGTTGAACGGATGCATTAACCCCCTTTCTTTCCGCCGCACTAACGTCATATTATTGGGCCTGTTCGCTGCAGAAAGCTGCAGCTGCTGTTTTCCAGCTGGCCGAACGGCTGTTTGTATCGCTGCCACTTCTCCGAAAGACAGCAGCAGCTTGGCTGGCTGCAGCGGCAAGCGTGGCTGCTGCAGCAGCAGCTGCAGCGCAGCCGCAGTCAGCTCTGCCGAACAGACTCATTATTATTGTCTATATATGAGGATTAGCTAGTGGAAAAGATTTGAACTCCGGTTCGCAACATTACTGGAATATCCCCAACGGCAAAGACGGTTTTGTGGTGTGTTCTTTCTCGCGTACGACAAATCCCTCCGCCGTGTGTTATTCGTGACATACGGCAAAATAAAGTAACAGACGTCACGGGGCGGTGACTTTGCCGTGTGCCCTTCCATCCAGCACATGACAAACACCATTTTTAGAAATAGGTATGAAAAATAGAAGAAAAGGATTTTTTTTTTCTATCGAGGGCTCAATAAAGTAATAGACGACGCGGGGCGGTGACTTTGTCGTGTGCCCTTCCATCCAGCACATCGCAAACACCATTTTTAGAAATAGGTCTGAAAAATAGAAGAAAAGGATTTTTTTTCTATCAAGGGAGCCCCACTAGCCAGCCATGTATTTTTTATTGGGAGAGCCCCACCAGCCACATGCCAACATATTTCACGTACCAGTGTGATTTGAACTCATGACCCTTCTCTCAAAGGTAACCTCCTCTTCCGCTGCACCACACTATCTACTTTGTCCATAATTCGTTTTGAAACCCCCACATAGTGTACTCAACGGAGTGCAATTGCTTGTTTGAGGTCATAAACAAATTCAAATGAAAAAGGTTGTCAGCTACAAAATTTCATAATGCTTTGAAATCTACAACTTTCTTTATGGAAGTTTTTTTCCATCCGAGGTCATTTACAAAATTTTGATTTTCAAATTTAAGAAATTCGAACATAGTTATCGTTGACAAGATGATTTTAAATTAAACAGTTATCAAATACAAAGTTTTCTAACTTGTTGAAATCTATAATTTTTATTTAGGTAGTTTCTCCATCTGAGGTCGTTTGAAAACATTCAGATTGGAAATTTGAGAAATTCAAACCTGCTTTTCACCGCCGTCCCGACGCCGACGCCCTGCGCGTGCAGCCGCAGCGGGAGGATCTCCGACCCATACATCCACACCACCGCCCCAAACCCCAGCGAGAAGGTCGCCATGTACGCCACCGCAAAATTAGTTCAAATGAAAACGAGCTCAACTACAATGTTGAATAACTTCTAAATTTCTTCAACTTTATTGTGTTCATTTCTCATGTGCCACCGTTAGGTACACGACAAACATGGCATTTGACGTGTGCCATTGTCAGGCACACGGCAGACACTAACAACCGACGTGCGCTCGGCCACACGACCATTAGGTGTCCTCAAAGATTTGCCGTGTGTTTCACAAAAAACACACGGCAAACAACATCTTTGTTGTGTGTTTGGCCTTAGACAGACGACAAAGATTCTCTGGCGTGCATTATTTCGGGCACACGACAAATAAACTCTTTGTCGTGTGTCACTTCTTTGTTGTGTGCCTCTTCTTTGCCGTGTGACTTTGCCGTGAGTATAATGGCTAGACCAAAGGTCGGCAGGATTGCTTTGTTCAACGAAAATCCTATCTGCCATTGAAATTTCTCAAAGTTCCAACAGGGTCATTCTAATGGAGTTTTTGTTTCACTGTCTCTATACCACCACATCATCTTAAGCACAATGCCTACAATGTATGATTTGAATTTGGGAAAAGTTGAATTTTGATGTTTTCATCTGCACTCGCTGCATTTAATTGTAAGACACAATCCAACATGGAAACAGTGTACATCAGGTTTCATCCAAATCGAACTCTCTCCATCTTTCTCTTATTTAAAACATTTCCATGCCATCCAATTTTCTTTTATGTCACCCTACTAATGAGTAAGAAACTACCAATAAACTCCCACTAAGCATAAATGCAAAATCACACGATTAAATATAATTAGACACGGATTAGGTCTTGAATCATAACTCATAAGATCGTGGGCCTCGCTCAATCTCTGCAAACCAAGAATCAATATAGTGTATGGATCGGAGTAGAAAAATGGTTGTGGCCTGCCGCTTGATCTCCACGTCACTAAAATTACTAGTGGTGTCGTTTTGCCAAGTCACACCCTATTCAGGTATCTATCTGTCTTCGAGCAGGAAAGGAACACCATATGCACACCCAAAAACAATCCATTCCAATCAAAATAGCATAATTCTATGTACTCCTATATTGTACTAGCAAAAGATAATTCTGCTAGGCCACCCCTAACCATCTGTTTAGCAACTCTCACACCCTTGATGACTCAATTGCCTGCTGTTTCTTCCCCCACCTGGGCATACATCCTCACTGCCACTGTACGTCAAGATCACGACAGCGTCGCCCGTGGCGACGGTGCCGCAACACCGGCGTCGAAGAGCGCCTCAATCTCCTCGAGGCTCTTCCCCTTGGTCTCCGGCAGGTACACATAAACGAACACCCACGACGCCGCGGAGAACGCCGCGAAGACGTAGAAGCTGTTGGCCATGCCCACCGCCTCGTACATGGAGATGAACGTCATCCCCACGGCGGCGCTCATCACCCGGTTCACCGCCGTCCCGACGCCGACGCCCTGCGCGCGCAGCCGCAGCGGGAGGATCTCCGACCCATACATCCACACCACCGCCCCAAACCCCAGCGAGAAGGTCGCCATGTACGCCGCCGCCGCCGCGACGCACGTCGGCGCGGCCCACCACGACGAGGCCGCCGCTGGTGCGCTCATCGAGACGCCCATGACGAGGAGCGACGCGGCCAAGCCACCGGCGCTGGCGAGCAGCATCGGGCGGCGGCCGAGGCGGTCGGCGAGGAAGAGAGGGATCACGATGGCCACCGTCTTGACGACGCCGAGGAGGACGGTGGCGCCCAGCACGGCGTTCTCCGATCTGATCCCGACGTGGCTGAACACACGCGGCGCGTAGAGGACCATGGCCGCCACGCCGCAAGCTTGCTGGGAGACGTGGAGGCCAACAATGGCGAGCATCACGCGTCGTACGGCCGGCGTCGGGTGGAGGAGGATCTCGCTCCACACGCTCGTCGACGATTTGCCGCTGCGGCGGCCGGCCATCTCCGCCGCTTCCCGGACGGACGTCTCGATCTCCTGGAGGTAAAGGTCGGCGTCGCCGGCGGTGCGCGCGAGGACGCGGCGGGCCTCCTCGGTGTGGCCATGGAGGAAGAGCCAGCGTGGGGTCTCTGGCATGGCCAGCGTCGCGGCGGCCGCGAGGAAGAAGGGTGGTATGGCGCCGATGCCGATCATGAGGCGCCAGTTTGTCGTCTTCGGGAGACCGGCGAGGGCGTAGTCGGCGATGTAGCTGAGGAGGATGCCCGAGTTGCAGGCGATCTGACGTGGCACATGTAAACAAAATTAACAAGGTTGTCAAAAAAAATGTATCATTGTATCATTTTCACTGATCTGCAGCATGGTCAATTGGTAAGTCGTTCGTCAACGTCAAGTGAAAATTTCATCTTGGTAAAATGAACGGTCAAAATTCTGTTTGGATTCTGGTGTCAGAAGGTCAGACCTCAACGATCGGGGTGCCACCTCGATTTGATTTTAAAATTGTAGATCTGTCCAACTTGACTTTCGTTTTGCTAAACTGCTTTTATCCGTCCACAACTCTGACTCTGATTTCAAATTCCAGCTGATGATGCCTTTGTTTATAATTAGAAAACCACAGGTACTGATCTAGTAATCAAGCTTGTCTAAGAGTTCTGAACTCCTGATCTTACCTACTCCCAATTAACTTGATAATCACCGCAACAAGAAATTTCTTATGGCAATGTAACATTTGGAAACCAATCTCTCCGTCAAAGCTACAATTTGGGTTACACAATGTTGATCCATGGAAACGCTTAGTGGAGGTGAAATGGGTGATTTACAAAAACACTTCTAACCACTCTTTGCAAATCACTCCTCACACCATGCAAATCACCTCTATCACCTCTCCTAAGTGCGCCCTTAGATCAACATGATATGGCTGAGATTGAAGTTTTTATAGTTTCAACAGAGACGTTGGTTTCCAACTGATATCTCGTCATTTTCTCACACCAAGACCACCCAATTTTTCGAGGACAACAGCAGCCATGCATGAGTGGGTGCAGAGCAACGAACACCGTCACCATTACCGTACCGTACCTCGGGGATGGAGGCGAGGAACCCTCTCGAGCTCGGCGGCGCGATCTCAGCAATGTAGACTGGCGCGACGACAAGGCCAAACCCACAGGCAACGCCAGCGACAAGCTGGCCGGCCATGAGCGCGGCATAGCCGTTGGCAGCGGCGGTGACGGCGGAGCCGGCGAGGAACATGGCGGCAGAGAGCGCGACAGCGCGGCGGCGGCCGGCGCGGTCGCAGGTCCAGCCCGCCGCCAGCGAGCCGACGAGCGAGTAGACGCTGGTGGCGCCGATGAGGAGCTCCAGCTGCCCGTCGGTGACGCCCAGGTCCGCCTGCACAAACTCCTGCGCCCCGCTCAGCACGCCGCGGTCTGCGTATACGTATGCGAGGGTGAGGTCAGCTCCGGGAAGAAACGTTGAAGCGCGGCGCCATGGCCATTCCGATGATAGCAGAAAGGGAAAAGCTATGACCAACACCGGGATATAACTATATAAGCGAGGGTGGTGGTGGTGGCGCTTACTGTAGCCGTAGATGATGGAGGTGAGAGAGGCGAGGAGGGCGCAGACGAGCGCGTACGAGCTGCCATTCTTGGCGTCCGCCGGCGCCGGCTTGCCGTCGTTGGCCAGCAGCAGCGGCGACTCGAGGTCCTCCTTCGTCTTCATGGCCGACGGCGGGCCGGGTCTCGCCTGCGCAGTGCGCACCGTACCGCGCGCCGCTTCCTGCCACCTAGCTAGAATTGTATGTGTCGCAAGCTAAGCTCTGCTGCTGATGATTAATTACCCAGGACGATGGTTAATTATATATACTAGTAAGCTAAGCACAAGGTGACACGATACGCTGCTCTCCGCCGCGGGTGGTGTTCACTGTAATAATAATGGTCGGCGTGGCCGCGTGGGCAGCGTGGGAGCCTACTTCCATCATTTTGCAGAAAACAAATCAAACGTACTCTAGTCTTTAGTCTAAAGTCTAAACACAGTGAAAATTTAAAGTTGAGGCTTTCACCTTTGTCTTCACCCAATAAATATATTAAAAGCATGAAAAATTCGCCACAATTTCAAGGATCTGGAGGTGGGCAACAACATAATGTTGAACTTAAGAAAAGCTGCAAATAAATCTCCGGACTGAAAACCCAATAATCAAGCACGACTAAATTATAGCTAGTCTCTCGCCCTTAAATATACATCGTTTAGGAGGAGCAATTAGATCATTTTTAAATAATTAGCCTATCCTAGATAATTTATATTTAAAAACAGAGTACGAAATTTAGATGTAACTGTGCACATACGTATTGAATCCTTTTTTTTTCCAAATGATATCTACAAAAAGACAGTCTTTGCACTCGGTTTTGAAAATTTGTCTGGAATTGGAAAACTTAAAATCCATTGTGCTCCTTACCCCAGATTAGTTAGAGAATCATCGTGGAATTTTTCTAACTACCAAACTTAGAATCCAATGTACTCGTGGCCCCAGATTTGTTAGGGAAATCATCTTGGAATTCTTCTAGCTACCCTCATAAATATGTGCTAATACTGCCAAATAGAGGGTCAATAGTTATCCCACTAATCTGGCTTGGGACAAGCGGGGTGATTAGGTTCTTGGGAGCTCTTACGTCAATGCGACTGCTCTGTCTTCTTCCTCGATGATGGTGAGAGGCATGTCTCTTCATCGATCACGAAGGACTACTTCCAGGAGGCGATTTGAGGGACTGCACTGCACCATCATATCGTCTATGCTTCAACCTGGCCGCTGCATCAACAAATATCAACTAAAACAAGCATAGCTGGTCTAAGTTGATAATGGTGCAACCGTTGTCTCCGGTAGTGGTCCTGCTTCAACGTATATGTCAGACCATCTGATTTATCTTTCTGCTCATATACTCATAAAGTTGTGTGTGTGTGTATTGTATTTCTCCAATCTAAAATGTAGCTCATTAAACTTTTCTTACCCAAAGTTTGTACAAAATTTGCTTATTCAAAAAATTGTGCAAAATTCATATTTTTTTTATTATGTCTTGCTATTAATCAAAGTTCTTAAAAAATAACTTAAATTTTAACTATCTTTATGTAATTTTTTAAAATAAGATGAACAGTTAAAGTTGGGGTTAAAAAAATAAATAACCTATAATTTGAACGGAAGTAATATCTAGTAACGGTTAATTCTTCTATACCATCCTTAACCATGCACTCCATGCACTTAACCTGTCTTACACCCTTGATAACTTAATTACCTGCTGCTGCTGCTTCCCTGCGTGGGCATGCACCACGCCGGCGTCGAAGAGCATCTCCATCTGCTCGAGGCTTCCCCCCTTGTTCTTCGGAAGGTACGTGAACACGAACAGCCACGCCCGCAGCAATTAAGAAATATCCATTTGCAGCATGATGTGTAACATCGTACAAATCCAATTTGATTCCTCTCACAATTAATTTTGCACAAGTTGTAGATCCACCCAACTCAAATGTAATAACTTTCATTTTCAACTCCAACAGAATCATTTGACTTTCATTGCTTTTTTTCATCAGAAAAGCACACGTAGGCTGAGACGCCTGAGAGTAGCTATAGCCGGATATAGGCCCTGCTAAGTGCTAACCACCTTTAAAGGTATTGCAAATACCAGGCAAGAATTAGTGAATTGTTGTGCTTATAAACACGGAATCGGGAAAATTTTGTAGATGGAAACTAGTGCAAACACAAAATTTGGTAGAAAAGGACTAATTTTAGTGGAAAAATACTGTAAGTATGTAAGAGAAATATAGAACAGATCGACAACCGTGAGAACAGGAGAAAAAATTTCCTTGCTTGTCAGTATTATTCCTGAGCAGTCGCTGGACAAGATGTCAGGACGTTGATGTTCGTCTTTCTCAGTAACCAGCCTGCCGCTCATAGCAGAAATGCTGTAGTTTGCCGGTTTTCAGCAGCACTTGGTTGCCAAAAGCTGCCGGTCGCAGTCAGGAGGTTTCCCACATATATGGGCCACAACCCCTGCTCTGCTGTTGGTCTGTGCGACCACACACCTAGGGCCAGGCCATGAAAACATTAGCTGGGCCATAAAAAATTGTAGGGAGTATAAAAGCTATTTGGGCCATGTCTATGGCCGTGGCTCTAGTGGCTCTAGGCCCAAATCCACCCTCGTATATGTTACGGAGTAGAAACCAAGACAGCTCTTGCCCAAGACGTGCAGGTTCCAGTGTCGGTCATGAGGTTTCATGGACTTTTATATATGTTATCTTAATTTCCTTTTAATATTTAGAAAAAATCCTACAACCGTCAACTTTTGAGCTCGTCTGAATTTCAACCTTAATATACAAAACCAGAAATCTTTCAACCCTGAACTATCAAAACCGTTTGTTTTTCAACCTTCTTCGGTTTTGAAGGTGGTTTGCGAAACAAAAGTTCATTTTACACCCTTAAACTATAGCTTTCGTTTAATTTTCAACCTTAAACTATTGCGTTCATTCAGTTTTCAACCTCTACCACGACGGACTCCCTCGTCCCCGCCATGGCGATGGCGACACATGCGAGCACTGACTTCTCGTCACCGTTCTCCATATCCTTCTCACCCATGCATACCGAGGTGCGGCGTGGCCAATGGAGGTTGAAAAATAGACTTAGCACGAGCGCGATTAGGAATCCATACATAGAGAGCAATCATTCCAAGGTTAAAAATTGAACGAACGTTACAGTTCAAGGTTGAAAAATTGAACGAAATCTGTAATTCAAGGGTGTAAAATGGACTTTTGTTTCACAAACCACCTTCAAAACCAGAGAAGGTTGAAAAACAAACGGTTTTGATAGTTCAGGGTTGAAAGATTTCTGGTTTTATACATTAAGGTTGAAATTCGGACGAGCAAAACAGTTGAGGGTTGTAAAAAGGACTTTTTCCTAATATTTATTAGACGTAAATAAATCCATTGATGATGGCATCGATAACTCAATGTGATCGATCAAATATACTCTGTTTAAGTTAATAGTTTCGAGATGTGAATTCTTAATGATGGTCTTGATTTTGTTTTTTTAAACAGTATTCACTCTTGTGCAACGATACAATAGTACTAAATCAACAAGAAAGGCCTAAACTAAAAGATCAGTATTAAATATTTGTGCAACATGCAATTGTGCTAAACCAAGAAGAAAATCTGAGCTATCACCCAACAACTAGCAAGACATAATGTTATCTATATGTTAGTAAATCAAGGATAAATCCATCATGTAATACTCGTCTATACATTACAAGCAGGCTCAAGGCTGTAACCTGAATTTCATGTGTCCGGTGATCAGCTTGCGTCCTGGTTTCGGCTCATGTGGACGCAAAGCTCCCGCACGTGTCTCGTCTCTAGTGGTCTGCTCCTTGTAGTCGTAATCCAGCTCCAGGTCTACGCGTAGAGGACGGATAACGGCGCGTACACATACTCTGGGGATGGGGGCCCTTGCTGTCGGGGGCCCGAGCCAGCCACCCCCCCCGGGCCGGGCCGGGCCTGGGTTCATCATCATCTTAGGGTTGAAACCATCAACTCATCGTCTTATTTTTTTTTAAAAAAAAAGTGGGCTTGATTTGTTCCACCATGATTGCCCAACCCTCATGGATGCATTCATGAGGGTTGAGACAGCTGAACACAACGCAAAGACAAATGAACACTCCACCAAGGGTACACTTTTTCCTATGGTTTTTTTTTTGTACAAAAAAAAAGGTGCTAATCAAGAATGTGGAAAGAAGAAAGCCAATATAAAATAGCTGCTGTCATTTTTGTAGTGGGAAGGGGTCAGTTCTACATCTTTGCTTTAATTGTGGTAGCCAAACAAATGTGAATCTACATCTCTGATGTCTTAGAAATTAACTGTGTAATGATGGGCTTTCACAATATTTTTGGTCCCTATTGATGGAATTCATGTATTGATTCAAAGGATATACTCGAAGATTAAGGATGATGAAAGACACTTAGATTAGTTTAGGGTTTTGTTTTCTTTTGGCCATACTATAAAGAAGCGCTAAGTAGCTTGACCTAGATGAGCCTAGAGTTTAGGTACGGTGCACACTTGTGAAACATAGTACTAGATAGCTCAAATGGAAGCTTGGTGAAGGTTGGAAACTCAAAGGATTTAAATTTTTTAAGGTCTAATTCATCCTTCTCTTAGACATTGATCCTTTCATGTCTACTAGTGGAAGAGGATCCAGAGTCGGAGGATTTGACGCATCTGCTGCTGGAAAAGAATGGCAACCTGATGGTCAGTCGGGCGTGATCTGTTTTGATGGAGATGAAAAACAAGAATTGTAATTGGATGTAATGAACTCTGCTGAAAACTTTCCCTTTCTTCCTCCTTTGCTCAGTAGGTACTCCGTAGTTCTTGCGTTGTACACTAACACGTTTAAAGAATAACTGAGGCCCCGGCCTTTAAATAAGACTGGGCTCCCCCCTTTTAACTCTAAAGAAAAAAGACACTACGACCGCTAGCTTGGCATTGTCCTCTGCATGTGCGCGCGACGTACCGACAAGCATGCATGCCATGTGTAATGAGGGCAAAAAGCGGACGACCCAACGTAAACGAGCTGACGATTAGCTGCTTGCTGGGCCCACACGTCCGATCCAAGTCCGGTCCTTCGGTAGTGCACTGCGTGTGCGCGAGCCGCGAGACTGTCGGCCTCGTGGACGTAGACGCGCGCATGCAGGTGGTGATTATTGCGGCCACTACGTGCACATCAACAGGCGAACAACCTCATCATAGGGCTTGCACCGATCCATGTTAGATCTCGATTCACTTTCTAGTTATTGTATCATGACCGGCAGGTTAGGAAAAAGAAATCATCCAAGTTGGTTCTAGATTCTCTTTTGTATTTTGTAGTTATTGTATCACGATCCGGGTAGGAAAGAAAAACTTTCATCCACGTGAGTACATATCCTGTGCAACCGCGAATACTAAACACGGTAGGTCCTAAACTAGGGCACATAAATCCATCCAAACATGTGAATAGATAGATCTACCATCATACAAATTTTGAGGTTATACAAAAATTTGTGCAAAAAGGATATAAAAAAAGGAAATCGGGACTTGAGTGGTAGTGGATTGCGGATCAGCTGTGAACGCTAGCACCCGTAACTATATATTTAAGTGCATATTTCTCTTTTTTTATGATATTGCACAAATGTGTGTACAACCCCAAACTTTGTATGATTGTTTAGATGTTTTCGTACACTGTCCACCTTAGATGGATTTAGATGCACCAGTTCTGGTGCTACCATAGCACAGATCATTCTTGCGCGCATCCACACGTTGCAGTTGATTATTGCAACAAGACCGGCTTTGAAAAAAGAAATAGAGTATCTCACCTTATCCTAATTATTTAACGAGAGAGGCAAATGGCTTTTGCTACAGTTGCACCATAATGATTAACATAGACTTGCACAGGGAATCTGTAGCTGCACATTGAAACTTGTTTCTACGTTGCAGGTCCTCAAACTTGGCACCCATTTGCACGAAAGTAAACTGCTAAGAGGCTAACATCATGCTGGCATAGAACTTCTGGTACCACCTACCTGGGGTGTTTATTCAACCTGGTTGTTTTGAAGGGAAGCTAGCACCAGATTTTGGAACATCGAATTTAGAAATGGATAGATAACTCAGATCTTCGTCTTTTCTCTCATCTCTCTTTCTCTCTCTTCTTTATCGTCTTCTTATCCACCACCTACCACTAATGGGCCGCACAAGCTGCTTTTATAGGGGGATTTCAGATGAAGGGAGAAGATGAATCTGAGCCATTCAATATTTTTAAAAATTTGGATGCTTAGCCTCTTATAGACACCCAGGTTTTGTCAAGCTTTTCCCTACCTAAATTGTTAGTGGTGTGCCCATGTGACATTCTCCTTCTCTTGCAGGGCATCCTAATTAACTGAGTGATATACATGGTAATATGGTATGACACAAATAGGTGAAAAAGAAAACCAGCAATTGGTAATTACACATATGTAAAGCTTGAGGGCATTACGCCATCATGGTCGACCATTTGAGCGTGAGGCAATTAATTACACATGTGTTGTTGCCAGACGAGACGATAGGCTGAGCAGTGTGTGGTGGGCCCAGCAGGCAGTGCCGGGCCTCTTAGGAAGATATAAGGCGTTATCATTGAATAGGAACACCAAAAAGCAAACACGGGTTAGTATTCCTCCCTCCACAAGCTATTTCACTGCCTCTGCTCTCGATTGATAGTGCTCACATCGCTGGATCCTTGCTGGCTACCAAGGGATGTGACAGTTGATATCAGATTCGTCGATCCTCAGCTCCCTCAGCTACGAACCATCACAGTACATCATCGGTCGTGACTCGTGAGTCCTCAATCGTGTGCTCTGGGGATTTTGAGTTGGGTCCGTTTCGGCTGCAATTCTATATTTCCCTGTAATTCCTACGCTCCACAAACTGTTCGCTAATGAGCAGAAAATAGGCTTTTAGCCCTAGACTTATCTAGGTTTTAAGCAAATAATTTTGTTACTTAACGTAAAGATGCTCATGATGACATGCTTATGTTAAACTAGTTGCTGGGCTGTTACGCATACCCTGAAGCGCGACCACTACGAGGCAACAGTTGCGTTGCGCTCGCTGTTATCAACTGAACCATGCATCTTGGCACAAAAAAAAAACTAAATCATGCATCCATGCTATTCGGTTGCCCTTAGGCCTTAGTTCATTTAGCTGTACAGGGTTAAAGCAGAGAAGAGTCAGCACAGTGAATTCCCTCAAACGGCCTTAGAAGTAGTTGTTCATCGTCGAGGAAGAAGACACACTGCGGGAATCGATCTGTTGGCCGAGTGCCCCAACCACTCGGCAAACACATGCTGACCCTCGGCAAAGGTTTTGCCGAGTGCCACACTCAGCATAACGCACTCGGTACAGATCAGCGGGCAAAGGGAATTTTGCCGAGTGCCACCCGTCTGGCACTCGGCAAAGCCTCTGGGTCTTTGAGGCTCGACGGGTCTCGGTGGAGGCGGTCTCCGGTCAGGTGGCGGCTCAACGGCGGCATGCTGGAGGGGGTTCGATGTCGTTGCTACAACACTCGGCAAATGTGCAGTGCCCGCCACCCTTTTTTTTCGTCACGTAAATATTCCCCTAATAAAATAAAAAATATAGCTTAGACGTGTCATAATATATCATAATTATCATCACATATCACAATTACCATCAAATACCATCACACATATCACAAGCCCATATGTTCACAGGTTTCACACACCATCACACATATCACAATCCCATTAGTTCACAAGGCACCACAAAATTAACACATATGGATGCATTGAGCTTATAAAATGCTACACATCTAATCATAAATTCATAATTCACAAATGTTCATTGACATTAGCCATCAATTCTCACAAAATTAACACATATCATTGCATTGGGCTTATAAATTCATACACATCTAATCATAAATTCATTTGAGCATATCATATTAAAAAAAAATGGTCTTTAGCTTCCTAGACATTTCATCGAACATGTTGTGTACATTGTTAGAAGTGTGTGCTCACCTCGAGTGCAAGGCCGTCCGGAGGTGCCGGGTTGGTGATGGCGAGGGGCAGAGGCCGTCAGGGTCTTGGAGGCTCGACGGGGACTCGGTGGAGGCGACGTCCGGTCGGGTGGCGGCTCGACAGCGGCACGCTGGAGGGGGCTCGGTATAGGTAGCGACTCGATGGAGGCGTCCGCACGGTGAGGTGGTGGCGGCGCATCGACGGCGTGGGGCAGCAGCCGGAGATGGAGGGGCAACGGGGCGGACGACGTGGCTTCAACCCATCCTATGTCAAGGGGGCCGGAGCCGAGTGCCTAGATCCAGGGCACTCGACAAACCTTTTCTTATTTGGACAATATTAATTCGGGGGGGGGAGGGGACGAGGTTTACCGAGTGCTGGCGATTTGACACTCGGCAAACCAAACGGACTCCGTTCGGGGCAGTATTGCCGAGTGCCTAGATCAAGGGCACTCGGCGAACCAAACGGACTCTGTTCGGGGCAGTATTGCCGAGTGCCTAGATCAAGGGCACTCGGCAAACATGTTTATTACCGAGTGCTGCTTTTCTCCGAGCGTTTTCTAGCTGACACACGGCATAGTCTATGGTTTGCCGAGTGCCCGTGATTTGATACTCGGCAACAACGGGAACACACGGCAAAGCGCCAGTTTCCCATAGTGATAGGCCTCCTGGAAGTAGTTGTTCGATATTAAGAAAGAAGACAAAGTCATCACGTAGACGTACATTCTCCAAAAATTTAATCGCCGGTCTATCCCGAACAAAATTTCATCGGTGGAACAACTATTGACCCTTACTTAGCGGTTTTAGAACGTATTTATGAGACTAGTTAGAAAAAATCCATGATATGATTCTTTAAAAAAATCTGGCCAATAGCACATTGGATTAATTTGAATTTTTAAGTTCCAAAAACACTCAACTTTTCAGTCAAATTTACAAAATCGAGGACAAAGACTTGATCTTTTTGTAGACATCGTTTGGTAAAGATTAAATATGCATGTGCAGAGCTACATCTAAGTTTCGTACTCTGTCGATTCTCAAATGTACATATTTTTTAGGATAATTAGTTTAACATGAACTACTTTACTCATGTTATAAATGACATATATTTATGAAAAGGAGGCAGAATATTTTAGCCGTGTTTGATTTGGGTTTCAAGTTCGGAGATTAATTTGCAGATTTTCTTAACTTTCGTCGCTATGTTGTCGCCCAGATCGTGATCCCTGAAATTTTGGTGAAATTTTTATGTTGTTTTATATATCTTTCGGGTGAAAAATGAAGGTGGAAGCCTAAACTTTAAATTTCACTGTGTTTATTAGAAGTTTGTTTGATTGGTCTTGTGTGCCAAATCATGGACGCCGGTAATGCCCCACGATTATTCAATTGGTCGCCCGTGCCAGAACACCGTGTTACTACTGTACTTATATAGGTAGCCGTCTGACTTGTGTAGTTGTCAACAGCAGCGCTTAGCTTTCGACGCATCCCAATTCTAGCTAGCTAAGTAGGTGGCAACAGGCGGCGATGAAGAAGAAGGAGGACCTCGAGTCGCCGCTGCTGCTGGCCGATGACGCCGCCAAGAATGGCAGCTCGTACGCTCTCGTCTGCACCCTCCTCGCCTCCCTCACCTCCATCATCTACGGCTACAGTAAGCAAGCTCCACGCTTCTTCTTTCCTCTATCTGAATGCCGCCCATGGCGTCCCAGCAGCTGAGCTGACCTATCTCTCTCTCGCAGACCGCGGCGTGATGAGCGGGGCCCAGCAGTTCGTGCAGGCGGACCTGGGTGTCACCGACGGCCAGCTGGAGGTGCTCATCGGCGCCACCAGCATCTACTCGCTCGTCGGCTCGCTGGCGGCGGGCTGGACGTGCGACCGCGCCGGCCGCCGCCGCGCCGTCGCGCTCTCCGCCGCCATGTTCCTCGCCGGCTCCGCACTCACCGCCGCCGCCAACGGCTACGCGACGCTCATGGCCGGCCAGCTCGTCGCCGGCGTCGCCTGCGGGTTCGGCCTCGTCGTCGCGCCCGTCTACATCGCTGAGATCGCGCCGCCGAGCTCGCGCGGGTTGCTCTCCTCCATCCCCGAGGTATGGTACGGCGACGTACTGCTGCTGCGTGGCAGCGTTGTTCACTGTTAGAACATCATATCTCCTGCAATATGTTATGCACGTCGCGATCGATGCATGAACTCAGGCATACGTTTCTTCTTTTTACAATTTTTAATGTTGTTTTCACGTGCCACGTCAGATCGCCATGAACTCAGGCATCCTGCTGAGCTACATCGCCGACTTCGCGCTCGCCGGCCTCCCGACGACGATCAACTGGCGCCTCATGATCGGCATCGGCGCCGTGCCGCCCTTCTTCCTCGCGGCCGCCGCGACGCTGGCCATGCCGGAGACCCCACGCTGGCTCGTCCTCCACGGCCACACCGAGGAGGCCCGCCGCGTGCTCGCGCGCACTGCCGGAGACGCCGACCGCCGCCTCCAGGAGATCTTGACGTCCGTCCAGGAGGCAACGAAGCAAGCCGACGAGTTGTCAACAGGCGTGTGGAGCGAGATGCTGCTCCGGCCGACTCCGGCCGTACGCCGCGTGATGCTCGTCATCGTCGGTCTGCAGGTCCTCCAGCAGGCGTCCGGCGTGGCGGCGCTGCTGCTCTACGCGCCGCGGGTGTTCAGCCACGCCGGGATCACCACGGAGCACGCCGTGCTGGGCGCCACCGTCCTCCTCGGCGCCGTCAAGACGGTGGCCATCTTCATCCCGCTCTTCCTCGCCGATCGCCTCGGGCGTCGACCCATGCTGCTCACCAGCGCAGGCGGCATGGCCACCTCGCTCCTGGTCCTGGGCATCTCGATGCGTGCGTCTTCGGCCAGGGCCGCGGCGACGTGCGTCGCGGCGGCGGTGGCGTTCATGGCGACCTTCTCGGTGGGGTTCGGGGCGATGATATGGACGTACGGATCGGAGATCCTCCCGCTGCGGCTGCGCGCGCAGGGCGTCGGCGTCGGGACGGCGGTGAACCGGGTGATGAGCGCCGCCGTGGGGATGACGTTCATCTCCATGTACGAGGCGGTGGGCATGGCCAACAGCTTCTACGTCTTCGCGGCGTTCTCCGCGGCGGCGTGTGTGTTCGTGTACGCGTGCCTGCCGGAGACCAAGGGGAGGAGCCTTGAGGAGATGGAGGCGCTCTTTGACGGCGGCGCGGTGCCCTCACCACGGGCGACGCTGTCGTGATCTAGACGGCGACGGCGACGGCGACGGCGCGTGTGCATCATGCCCAGGTGGTTAAACGCAGGAATGTTGGTTAAACGCTGGTGTGTGCATCATGCCCCCGGCCGGTAATTAAGTTATCAAGGATCAAGGATGTAAGGCTGGTAAAAAGCATAGTTTGGTGTGGTCTAGAATAATTAACGGTTACTAATACAATATTATCTTGTGTGTCTTAAATTGTAGATCGATTCAATTTTTTTTAACCTCCACTTTGAGCGTCCATCTTATTCAAAATTTTGTACAAACATAGTCAAATTTAAGTAGATATTTTGCACAATTTTTTGTCATAGTGAACTACATTGAAAGGCCTATGGAACATAACTGCATAGTGCACCAAGAAAAAGTTGAACTCCTCAATACTCTTGAACTTCACTCCCTTCTTAATCACTGGATTCTCACTGTACAGCATCCCTTCTGAACTCACCAAAGAAGTTTCATATATGGCTTTGTGTACCATGCTTATGTCCTTAGCATTGGGAATGGACAATGGAGAGAGTTCGACAAGATATTCTTCAATAACAATAGCTCATTAGTGGTGTAAAACATGTAGTCATCCACACTACCAATATCCTCCACATCATGCATGGCGGTCATGTTGCCTTGCGGTCTACCCTTCTTAGATTGTAACTTCTCATCAAATTCATGCTTATCATCCTCAGGTTGTGACTCCTCGTCCTCACATTCATGCCCATCTTCGGAACCTTGAGATATATCATCATCATTTATTTGTGCTTCCTCCCGCTCGAAGGTATGATTAGGAAAATCATTGTTGGCAATGGCCAAGCAGAAACCATATTAGCTTTCACTATAACCATGTTGTGAGATTATTGACTCTTGGGGTACCATTCTCAACCACTAAGCAGACTTCATTTCTCGGGCAACATAGGCGCTAGGACTAACAAGTTTCAACTGCTACATCCAAACATACAGCATTTGCCAAATTCATAAGCACGTAATGGGGTCTAGCTTGTCCACAATCAACGGCTTCTCAGGTCATCTCATCCACCCCACATCCATACTTTGTCATTGCACAATCAACTAAATCCTAAAAAGTTGGACGCGCATTGAACATAATTCCACTAAATCATCCATATTGTAAACTCTCTATTCTCTATCACAATCCAACCATGAAACAAACGAACTAGACGATCCATCTACAAAATACAAAGGCTTTCACCTACCAAATATAACTAATTTTCTATGGACAACAACAAGAAACTACATCTATTATGCATACTCCCTCCGTCCCAAAATAGATGTCATTCTCGCTTCCCGAGAAAAAACAACATCTTTCAACATTAACCAATTATATATAAAAATAATATTAATATTTATAATACATCATTAGTATCATTAGATAGATATTTGAATCTAGTTTTTTTATCAAATTTATTAGAGATATAAATATTACACATATTTTTCTACAAATCGAGTCAAAGTTGAGAAAATAACACGTGCACGCATCCCATAACGTCATCTATTATGGGACGGAGGGAGTATATTAGACAAAAAAGGAAAAAGTGTAGATTACCCCCTTAAACTATGAGAGAAGTGTAGATTAGCCCCTCCAACTCTGAAATGGTGTACTTTTAACCCTTAAACTCTTCAAACCGTGGAAATTACCCCCTACAAAGCCTTAGTGATAGTTTTTCTCTTATAATGCAACAATATAGATTAGCCCCGCTAGTGCTAGGCCATGAGGCATGAGGGAATGTCGGATGCAGTTATCATGGACATGGGCATTGAATAAAACATGTTGTCAGCTGTAAGCTTAGTAATATGCCTAGTGTCAAGCAACAAAAATACCCAATAAACCTAAAGTTTCAACATCATAAGCACATCAGAGCAGGCAAGTAGGTCTGGCGTTACATTGCACATGGCAAACATGACAAAATATAGAATCTAATCATCTATACTCATGATTTATTGAAATGGAAAGAAATGTATTTGATTTTTTTCGTAACAATAAGTTATTAGATTATGTGCATACTAAGCATGTCATTATCCGAAGAAGGGGGCAAGTATCATGTAAAAGTTAGTTTAATTATCTAGCGATTACATGTCACTTCAAGAGGGAAGACCAGAATTTATCAACAATGTATTGGTCATAAGGGGGTAATCTCCACGATTTAGAAAGATTAAGGTTAAAAATACACTCTTTAAGAGCTTAAGGGGGTAATCTACACTTTTTCCGACAAAAAACAACAAATTCCATGTAGACCACACATATACATCAACAACTTCCTATATCGATGCATGCGGGCAGGCACCACTGCGTATGAACTAAGCATCCATTTCATCCATTGCTACTTGCAAATCCTTAAAATTTAAATAACTACTACTAACCCTAGCTAACCGAAATAGAAATATATTAACCCTAGGATATGATCCTTTTTTTACTTTATACTCCTTTTTACTAATCTATTCCTATTCTATACCCTTTAAATGAATTTACTTAAAAAGTAAGGGATAATCTGTGAATTAACCTAACTCTAACCTAAAAAAATATTATTAAAACATAACAGAAAAGTAGTAAAGAGTCTTTCATATGATCTAGTTATACTCGAAGAGTATATTGATAATAGCTCATGTTACAGAGCAAGACAGTTCACCCTGAGTACTTTTGTCGACCAAAAGGCTGGCTATATTTGCTACGGGCCATGGTTGCTTTTACTCGCGTGGAAGCACATGCATATGCATGTGTGGTGCTCATTGGCTTCACTTTTTTCTTCAGCTTTTGAATTGAATAATACGTAGTACAATCAATAATCATACATGATATATTCAGATTTTTTTTTCGGGTTATGATAGATTCAGATTCAACGGGCACGGTACTTTTTTCTTAGATAAACGAGCACGGTACTGCCTGGTGCCCTTCAGCGTCTCTGCTTCGCTAACGCTAGCAACCATACAAGCCCAGCAACACTTCGCGGTACGCGGCCATTTTCAGGCCAGCGCCCTATTGGGCAGCAACAGGTTTGGCAGGTGAGGACGGATCAAGCGCTGGTGATCACCGCCGATCGATGATGAGATATCTGTCCATGACCACCGATTAGATGAGAGAGGCATGGTTGACCCCGCGCCGCCCGCACTTTCTCAGCAGGCTTAGTTTAGTTTATCTAACAAAACACTATTTATCTTAACTTTTCTCTGTTCATACTAATCATCCCTCGTAGAACACAACCTGCAATGTCTTTTTCTCTAGAGTTATCTACGCAAAAGTGGCCGATATTCCAGGTCAGATCGATCGAGGTGTGTCGACAGAGAATACATTGCAGCTAGGATGACTTGCTTGGTGGAGACAAGGTTTTTTTTTTACGAAATGGTGGGAGACAAGTTTTTTTTATGGCCGGGAGCTCACAGGTTAGTATCTTATTTCAATCTTTTCACCGTACCGGAGTGCTCCGTACTCCGTAACTAGCTTCTTGGACCCACCGGCCACAAGAACTAATTAATCGAATCAGCTGGTGTCAAATAATCTGAATATTGACCCAACCCATAACGATGTTCTCGCCGTGCATTGCAAATGCTCAGACTCAGCATGGGCAGCATATATGTGGAGATTTTGCGGATGATGTAAATGGTCCCGATAGGCGGATTGTAGTTCTCTCTACTTCCTGCTGCTGTTCATCACTTGAGCCCTAAACAAATGACGCAGATCTTATTAACTTTAATTTTGACTACCAGTGTTTCTCTTTGATTAATTTGCACTTGTTAAATACTTGTCACTACCAGATTCTGTGGCTTTACCGCCCTAAATACCTTCGGCAAACTCGGCAAACGATACATGGCAAAATCTTATCGGCAAAGTTGAGTTTGTCGAGTGTTTTTGTCGCGCACTCGGCAAAGATTTACCATGTGCAAAAAACACTCGGCAAACTTTTTTTTTTTTTTGCTATGAACACAATACACAAATCAATCCGAAAGAATACGATGTGATCCATCACGATGTCAACAGAACTGTTTTTTCAACGACGGTATTAGTTGTAGTTCGGGCCAATTTCTGCCGAAACGTGCAAGGGTCACCAAAATGAAGCCCAATAAATATTAATCCACATTACTCTAGACATCTAAAGCCCACAGCCCACTAAGACATTAACGCGTGAACTTCACAACCGAGGAATCGAGGGCGTCAACCAGGACAAGCAAATTAGCACATTTTCGAACTACCTAAACCATATGTATTTGAGAATGGAGAGTACAAAACTAAGAACTAAGATGTAGCGCGCACATACACATTGAATTTTTCCAATGATATTCTAAAAAATCAAATATTTGCCCTCGATTTTTAAAATTTGAATGATGAAAAAGGAGCATTTTGGAAAACTTATAAGCCAATGTCCTCATGACTGGCTTTGTTACGGAATCGTCCAGATTTTTTTTTCCTCACAAATGTCCTAGTTTACACTCACACAAAAAACGTGCAAGACAGCCAAATAGAGGCTCAATAGTTTGCCAAAATGGAGCTCGAAAATAACAAGCAACACAATAGTACTTGCAGAAATGCAAAATCCCACAAAAGAGTCTTGAATCATAAGATCATGCATGGCTGCTAGGTGTGACCCACCGTACTCCCTCGCCCTCGCCGGAAACCAAGAACGGGCGACAGAGTGCATGGTTCGGATCGGATTAAAAAAAACGGACGTGGCCTTGCCGCTTGAAGTCCACGTCACTGAAAATTAGTGATGTGGCTGCCATGTCCCACACCCTAATCGGGCCTCTATCAACCTTGGAGCAGGAACACCATATGCACTCCCAATAAACCAATCATTCCATCAAAACTGCAAACTTATGCATCATACATAATAGAAAAAAAATATATTTACATATATATCGTACCGGTAACATTTAATTCTTCTAGACCACCCTTAAACACGCCGGCGTGGGCATGCCTACAACCTGTCACCGCACGTCGAGATCACAACGGCATTGCCCGTGGCGAGGGCACCGCGCCGGCGTCGAAGGGCGCCTCCATCTCCTCGAGGCTCCTCCCCTTCGTCTCCGGCAGGCACGCGTACACGAACACCCACGCCGCCGCGGAGAACGCCGCGAAGACGTAGAAGCTGTTGGCCATGCCCACCGCCTCGTACATGGAGATGAACGTCATCCCCACGGCGGCGCTCATCACCCGGTTCACCGCCGTCCCGACGCCGACGCCCTGCGCGCGCAGCCGCAGCGGGAGGATCTCCGACCCATACATCCATATCACCGGCCCGAACCCCACCGAGAAGGTCGCCATGAACGCCACCGCCGCGGCGACGCACGTCGCCGCGCCCGAGCCCATGGGTGCACGCATCGAGATGCCGAGGACTAGGAGTGACGTGGCCATGCCGCCGGCGCTGGCGAGCAGCATCGGGCGGCGGCCGAGGCGGTCGGCGAGGAAGAGAGGGATCACGATGGCCACCGTCTTGACGGCGCCGAGGAGGACGGTGGCGCCCAGCACGGCGTCCTCCGATTCGATCCCGGCGTGGCTGAACACACGCGGCGCGTAGAGGACCAGCGCCGCCACGCCGCAGGCCTGCTGGAACACCTGGAGGCCGACGATGGCGAGCATGACGCGGCGCACCGCCGGCGTTGGGCGGAGGAGGATCTCACGCCACACGCTCGTCGAGGAGCTCCCGTTGGCGACGGCCTGCTTCGTCGCCTCCCGGACGGACGCCTCGATCTCGTGGAGGCGGCGGTCGGCGTCCCCGGCGGCGGTGCGCGCGAGCACGCGGCGGGCTTCGTCGGTGTGGCCGTGGAGGACGAGCCAGCGTGGGGTCTCCGGCATGGCGAGCATAGCGGCGGCCGCGAGGAAGAAGGGTGGCACGGCGCCGATGCCGATCATTAGGCGCCAGTTGATCGTTGTTGGGAGGCCGGCGAGCGCGAAGTCGGCGATGTAGCTGAGGAGGAGGCCCGAGTTGCCGGCGATCTGGTGACGTGTCAGACAGGTGCATTAATTCATCAGGTACAGAAATTGTTAAAAAAAAAATCTTAGCATTTTGCTACCCCCATTACATCACAGTAAATCGTTTGTAGAAGAAAAAATTCGTCTTGGTAATTGGAATATTCAAAATTATAAATTTTCTGCTGGGTCAGACCTCAACTAACGCTGTACCACATGATCTCTGTCTGCAGCAATTTATAAATTTTCTTTGCGGCATGGGTACATCGTACAAATCCGATTTGATTCCTCTCACAATTTATTGTACACAAGTTGTAGATCCATCCAAGCATCCAACTAGAACAATTCCATTTTCAGCTCCCATAGATTCGTTTGACTTTATTTTTTTTTATTAGAAAAGCGCACGTAGTACGATCTTATCATCAATCTTGTTTAGCATTTAAAACCTCAACGCTTGCACTTATTATCTTTTTACCCACTTGCAGTTAATTTTTCAAACACTAATCTCCCCAATTAATTAATTAAGTACCCTTATTACCAACCCCCTACCCAAATTAGCAATCAGAACCACGGCATTTTGAAGAAACGCCGCCGGCGGCGGCGCCACCGTACCATACCTCAGGGATGGAGGCGAGGAACCCTCTCGAGCTCGGCGGCGCGATCTCGGCGATGTAGACGGGCGCGACGACGAGGCCGAACCCGCAGGCGACGCCGGCGACGAGCTGGCCCGCCACGAGCGCGGCGTAGCCGTTGGCGGCGGCGGTGACGGCGGAGCCGGCGAGGAACATGGCGGCGGAGAGCGCGACGGCCCGGCGGCGCCCCGCGCGGTCGCACGTCCAGCCCGCCGCCAGCGAGCCGACGAGCGAGTACACGCTGGTGGCGCCGATGAGCACCTCCAGCTGCCCGTCGGTGACGCCGAGATCCGCCTGCACGAACTCCTGGGCCCCGCTCATCACGCCGCGGTCTGCGAGAGAGAGACAGAGGTCAGCTGAGCTGGCACGCCATGGCCATTCGTCCATTCCGATAGAAGGAAGAAGAAAAAGGTTGCAGCTGGCGGCGCGTACTGTAGCCGTAGATGATGGAGGTGAGGGAGGCGAGGAGGGCGCAGACGAGGGCGTACGTGCTGCTGCCCTTGGTGTTCGCCGGAGCTGGCTCGCCGTCGCCGGCGGCGGCCAGCAGCGGCGACTCGAGGTCCTCGTCCTTCTTCATCCTCGCCGGGTGGCTCGCTGGACGCTGGCTCGTCAAGCAGAGCTCTGCTGCTGTGCCTGGAGAATTACTAATATTGGGAACGTCTCAGCGCACGCGACACATAGATCGACGGCTTTGCTATATAAGCACAAAAGGCAAAAGCGAGTCACGACACGGCGCGGCGCGTTCGCTCGAGCGGCGGCGCGGGCGTGCAATGGAAAAATCGTGGCGCGCGCGTGAGCCGGGCGGGACGAGAGGCTGTCACGGCGCGCCACACGCGGCCGCTGGCACGACCTGGTTTTTTTCTCTTGCCAGAGCAGAGCCTCTGCTCCAACTATAGGCTGGCCGTCGTCTCTCCCGAGTTGGGATTGGGACGCCAGAAAACCTCTTGTCCTTCCGGCCAGCCTTGCAAAGAATTAATCTTTCCCAGTCTTGTCAGCAAGATAATCAGCTTTAACTTTAAGGTCCTGAATAATCTCAAATTGATTTTTTTACATGCTGCTTAAGACCATCTTTCGAGAGCGAACTAGAAGTTTTCCTTACTTTAGTCTTGAACTGTGATGCATATAGGGTACCTTTATAGGCACATCATGTATAAGAGACTAATGTTTACTTTTATATATCACATCTCGTATTCATATGAATATATGTTATATATAGGTTTCCATAAGCGACTCATGTTTAAACATATCATGCATTCTCTCATATAAGCAACAAAATGGCTACAAAGATCAAATTGTGTACTAGATCATCATGATCTATGAATCAAAGGATGCATTAAATAAGTTACAGACAATCAAAAAGACAGAAGTTGTCTAAACTGTTGTACAAACTGCCTATTCAATTATCTGTATATGACAAAAAGATAACAACCGTCTAAACAGTTGTACATGTCCTTAAGAGTTAATGCTAGCCTGATTGTTCGTTTTTGACCTAGAGCTTATTTTACACAACAGCCGACGATAGCACCTCTCTCTCCAATAAAAAGTGGGCCCACCCACCCGTTTGCGCATGCAGGTTGTGGCGGCACCGGGCTGTACCGTACGACGGGCGGGCACGGCCGTTGGGTGCGCCGCCGGCGTTCCATCCATGCACCAGCTCATCGTCTCCGATCTACCTCGGCGTAGTGAGCTTGCTTGGCAGCGACGTGTATCTTGTCCCATTCGCTTAATTCGCTGACGTGTCGTTTCTATGCATTCATTGTTATCTGATGCATGCGGCAGCAACAATCCTACCTAGCTTTCTACTCGCGTCTAGTCGTGTCCAGGCAAGACGCGCATTGCATTGCATGAGACCAGACGGCAGCTCCTAGTGGTAGGGATCAATATAATTGCAGAGGACAAACTTCCTGTCCACCATTTTGTTTCTATTCCTTTCCTACTAATCCTGCTAATAATGATGGTTATATGGAGATGCGTGTGTCGATCCTGATAAGTGTTTCGTTTTGCTTCGTCTTCCCCTTCAAAATTTGCTTCCGTGTGCAGTGTGCTCTCTCACTATGACGTGTGTTGTGCATCTACATGCTTTCAAGGAGTGGCACGGCAAAGAGATTAATGCTGATACATATATGCCTCATATAATGCATATATGCTTTCAAAGAGTGGCATTCCGGCCGCCACTCTCGAGACGTTTATATTATATTCTTCAACTACTCCCTCGGTTCATTTTTCTAGCTAGTTCAAACTTTATTAATTTCACTGTGGAAAATAAAGTCCACCTTGTAACTTAAAAGATCTTTTTACCACGTGTTATACTGTTATATACCAGTGCTTGCGAAATCATAATCATTAGCAAGTGTGTTTTTTTACCATATATGGATTACCGTATCAATATAATTTCGCGTGCACACAGCTCGCATATTATTGGAACAACTGTTTGTTTAATTGTAAAATTGTGGCAATCAAACCAACAATACATTAATAAGAACACATAGAGTACAGTAGGCCAGAAACGATTTGTAATGGCACCTTGTTTTTTTTTTTTTTTTTGCTGGTGCATGGCACACCCACCCGCCAGCACAAATGGGAGCATTTGACCAGACGGTATAATAACCCCCCGCGGCCCCGGCTTGGCCGCCACCACATATGAGCATTTGACCTGACGGGTATCATTACACTTATCCTCATCCTAAAGACCTAAAATACAGTGGACATCTGTGAAACTCGAACTTTCCACGCTTGGCCGCCAGCACATATGAGCATTTGTGTTGGCATATGGTTGCTGGAGGCTGCTGGATCCGCCAACATATAGATCTATTTTTAACCGCCGGCGAAAGCTGTTTCTATCCTAGTAGTGGTACCAATTAGAAGATAGTTTATGAAAAATCCATGCACGTGCAAATTACGGAGGAATGTCTTTAAATTGAATCTAAACGTGCAAAGAGAAACAACGACAGAAATATTTTCAGTCATTTGTTTTGTGCTCAAGTGAACAGCAGGAGGAAGCAAAGAGCCAGAGAGAACTAAAATCCACCACATGGGTACTACATGCCTATTTGTTTTTCTCCTATATTATACTATATATAATCTACTAGCATAAGGCAATATGGTACAAAAAAAAATACCCTAGTGGCCACAACAATGATATGAAATAACCTTGCACAAAAAAAAACTAAAATAAATTGTCCTAGATTAGTGATTATTTTAGTGCCCAAGCTAACCTTTTACTACTATGCTACTTTTGGACCATAAGGGCACCACTAGTGTGTGAAAAATGCCGACCTTAAGCGTCTTAAGGTCGACCTCACACACTAAGCGTAGCGGTCATAAGGGGGTCGTAAGAAAAAAAACGAGAGGACCGGCCTCAAGCTAAAGGCCCGGCCTCAAGCAATAAAAAACTGATTTCTTCGTGCGCCAGGAGAGCATTAGGGAGGGAGGACGGGAGAAAGAAATCACACCAGGCAAGAGCAGAGTGGCGGCGGCGGCAAGTTGGCCAGCGGCAAAAAGAACGACAAGTTGGCCGGCGGCGGCGCTAAGACGGAGGTTGCTTCCTGTAGGTCGCCGTCACGTGGGCCAAGATCGATGCCGCTCCCCATGGCCACAGCGTGGACGGAAGGCACGTGCGAGCGGAGGCAGAGCTCGACGTGGAGGCGTGTCCATCTCCATGCAAGCCACCATCACCAGGGATGAGATCTCGCCGGCGATTCGCATCCTCGTGCGAGCGGACGGAGGGGAAAAGACAGCGAAGAAGAAGAAACAAGATCGAGAAAGGTCGGATATGGGGAGGTGAGGAGATTTTTTTCTCTCTCACGTGGGGTCCACTCTTAAGGCCGGTTAGGCCTATAACAGGCCTGACCTTAAGCTGCTGTGGGGTCTATAGTTAAAGCCGGTTGGGCCTTATACACTAGTGATGCCCTAAGCGCAAAATCAACACCACAACCGGGTGTGGCAACACACGATATCCCTCAGCGCTCTTCTTCTTCCTCTGTCTTGCTGCTGCGGCTGCCGGTGAGATCCGGTGGGGGCTTCGGGTTCGGGGGTTCGTGTTGGGGATTGGGGCTCCGGCGAGATCCTCCATTGCCGGACCTAGAGGGAAGTTTGGGGGCAGCAGGCCGGCCCGGCGGAGGTGGGGGGCGCGGGGGCGGTGAGGCCGGCGGTGGTGGCGCCGCCGGCCCAGGCGGTGGTGGAGGGCGGTTGGGCCAGGTTGTGGCGGGGGCGACGGCGACCATGGCGGGGTAGGGGTCGTGGAAGGAGCCACGGGCACGGGAGGGTCTCGCTGGAGGCCCGCGCCGGCGTGGGCCTCCGGCGAGACCCTCCCGTGCCGCGGCTGGGGTGGCAGGGCGGTGGCGGGGCAGCAGCGTGAGGAAGAAGAACGACGGCGCAGCGTTGAAGAAGAACAGGAGGTTGAGAGAGAGGTTGAAGAAGCCAGCACGAATCTTAAAGTGTTGAACACCGTAGGATAAGGTGTGTGGCAACACACCGTTGTGGAGAAACTGAGTTGATGCCCTAAGTTTAGTGCACATATATCTAGAAGCTAAACATTTGTGGTGCATGATGAGTTTGCGCAATGACAACACATGTACGACAAGAACATCATCTGTGTCGATCAGTCCATCAAGTTCAAGTATCAACATTCATATCTGAGTATCTGACAGCAGCTTCGGTAGTTCTTGTTGCTCCAAGAAGCTAGTAGTTACGTACGGAACTCTCCGGTAGCTAGTGGACAAGAATGAAAGATAACCTACGCCCTCGGCCAGTAAAAACTTGTCTCCTTCCGCACGCGGCACGTCATCCTCTAACGAACATATGCACAGGAGGCTCATCCGGTCCTCGATCGATCTGGCCTGGAATCTATCTCGGCCACTTTTTTTATTTGAAAAGAAATCTCGGCCACTTTTCTGCGTTGATATGATAACACTAGAGAAAAAGCTGAAAAAGTGCATGGCGGCACGGCCGGCGACGGTCGCGGCCGTAGGGTTGGAGAGCGGCAACCAGCCAAGGAATCTCGATCCAACAATGTATGCACTGGCTGTGTCCACATACTCCTATCCTACACTGGAAGTCATCTGGATGGAAGGGGAGGGATCTAGTTTGTCCTGTGGCGTCCTCGTTGGCATGTGTACGTGCTGACTAGGCGGCCAGGTTGAGTGGTCGAGTTGATGGACCACAAGGACCAATTGGCATTCAGGTAATAACTTGACAGCTTCATGATTATCAGTCCAGGAAAAATGATCGGATCGGATCGGAGCTTCTTTTTTACAGCTTCATAAAATAATTACTTGAGGGAAATTTGTTTGCATTTTCTTTAAATATATTGCTAGGCTAATTTGGTGTTGCGACACAGTGATTTCAGCAGCGTGGACAAAATATTGCCTCAGATCATCCACTGGCTAGAACAGTAATAAGGATAATGCGTATTCTCTTTTCCACTCAAGGGAGATATATATAGTTCGGGCCCTGTCATCATTTGATTAGACATTTAGACTAGGTTTATGTTTATGCGGTATATATGGGGCAAAAACAAGGGGGGGGGGATCGACTATGGGGCTCTAGCCCAAGCCTCGCCAGTATTTTTTTAGCCATGAAGAGGAAAAATAGGAGGAGAAAGAAAAGAAAGAGAGAGAAAGGAAAAAGGGAAGTTCAGCCACCCCTTTCTCGTACCCTAGTTTCGCCACTGGGCATAAGATTTTTCACGTAATACATAGAGCATGGGCTACATGTAGTTCAACTTTGCAACATAATATTTTGATGCAAATGAGATTTCACAAGCATCAACATGCATTACTATTATGGTGCTACTGTAGCAAAACAGCCATTTGCCCCTCTCGTTAGAATAAATTAGGATCCTGTAAAATCATTCTGTTGGGTCATGAATTCGTGCAATAATTAAAAAGGAAATCGATCGAGAACCAACAACTTGAATGATGTTTTTTAACCGGGTCATGATACAACAACCCGAGAGACCTTGCAGGTGTAGGGATCATCATCCATGATGAAGTCGGAAGAGTTATATCAGCTCGGAGAGTCATCTTTGATGCAACATCTGCAGAGGAGGTAGAGTTGATAGCTTGCAAGGAAGGTATCATATTAGCGGTAGAATAGTTTGGAGAAAAGTCAATTTTTGAGTCTAATTGCTCAGGAGTGATCAAACCTTTATCGATGGGTGCAAAAAAAAAATCTCATTTGTTTTGTGATTAGAGAGACCTTGCAAGCTAGTACTAGTTTGCCGGAAATTTGTTTCCAGGTGCTCATGAACTCTGGCGATGCAGTATGGCACACAGGCTCCCACACAGGTTCCCTTTGTGTCAGGTCTGTAATTACTCAGGACTGTACCTTTGTTCCTGAGTAATGAATGAGTTTCTCTTTTTCTAAAAATAATGATATAATAACTACATGTGAACGTTAATCTACAACCAATGTGGATGGTTTTTTTTAAAAAAAAATCTAACAGGGTCATGATACAATAGCTACAAAGTGATGCGTAGAGAATGTGGATCGATGCAACTTAGCGGTGTGTTTAGTTGGGAGGGGAGGAAAAGATCGTTTTCTGGAAAACGTGTTCTGTGGGAGGGATGAATAGAAAAGTTGAAAGAAGTTAAAGGAGAACTTTTTTAGAAAGCGTGTTTTCTGAGAGAGATAAATAGTAGAGTCAAAAAACTTCTAGAACTAAACACGGCCGATGCGGTCGTTCGCCCATTCATATGCATGCAGTGGCTGCAATAATCATCACCACCTGCATGCGCGCGCGTACGTTCACGAAGCCGTACCATGCATGTGGCGCCGACAGTCTCGCACGCACTCAGCAGCAGTGCACTACCGACCCACACATGAGTTGGATCGGACCCACTCGCAGACTGTGTGAGCCCAGCATCAAACGAGCATGCATGGTACGTATTCGACCGACATTGCTCATACCCTTAGCATCCGATCGACCGTACATATTCAGACAGACACAGCTAAACGTACACAATGCAAAGACAAATGAACACTGCACACATGCATGAATGCATCCATGAGGGAAGCCCAATCATGGCCTCACATAATCGAGCCCATTTTTTTTAAAAAAAAATAAGACGATGACTTGATGGTTTCAGATTTTCAGCCCCAAGATGATGATGAACCGGGATCTCGGGTGAGCGAGCTGTCTTGGTTTTTTAACAAGTCATGGATGGCCATCGGTTCTAATCTTTGACATCGAAGTCCATCCAGATTCATTTTAGTGTATTCGCAAAAAAAAAAAAAGATTCATTTTAGTGTCCATCTTCAATTTCTTCATGTGTGTCATGTGGGAAATTAAACCAAAATTTACCCAATGGGCTGCATGGTCAAGAAGAAGTTGCAAGCGTTACCCTTTTCGGCCCAGTGTTCAGGCCGTGGGCGCTTTGGGGACCAGTCTATTTTCCAGGCCGTGGCCCGCCCCAAGAAGGGTGGAAAAAAATAACAAACAGCAGCACAAAAAAACTACTGGATGAGTGATTCGAAAAGGAAAAAATAAAAGGAGGGAGTCCATTGCAAAAGAATCCATGGTGTGTGTTACTGCATACATGTGCGTGTCTCAAACTCTCAACTCTCAAGAGCCTAATCGATCATGACGACTGATCAAAGAAGGGGAACGATAGTGTGGGATGAACAATCCCTTGTATGCTCTGTTAGATTTAGTCCCACATCGGTAATTGATAGTGGGCGAGCGCAACCAAGGTAACAAATAGCGCTCGTAGCGGCCGCTATAGCGGCCGCAATAGCGGTAGCGGCCACTTACCGCTACCGCTATGAGGTAGCGGCTCTGAAATAATGGTTGGAACTTAGCGGCCGCTATTAGCCGCTATTTAAGGTTAGCGGCCACTATAGCGCTCCGCTATTGCATTTATCAGACCGCTATTGCAGTTTGATGATCTTATGATGATATTTATATATTGTTTGATAAATTACCAATCGTATAAGTGTTTACATATGTAATCTTTAGGTACAAATAGATATATGTTTTCAAATTTTATTTTTGGTATGTTTTTAATAAGTTGAAAAGTTCTATTTTGTGGCATATATACTTAAATTTATGAGTGATATTTACATCCCGCTATTGGAACTAGCGCCCGCTATAGCGTCCGCTATCTGCTATCCGCTACCCAGACACCAATCCACTACCAACCCGCTATCTGCTATTTATTACCTTGAGCGCAACATATAAGGTGGAGCAGTCCTACTCTTATCAGGTTAGTTGTGACACCCGACCCAAGTTGATATGGTCCATAGTGGCCCATGAGCGCGGTGTGCGCATGTTTAGTACCACCTTGCTAGTTTAGGGAGGGTGGAGCCAACTTATAAGCCTTCGTCCCCAGCCATAGCACCTTCGGGTTGACCCTTTTACACGAAGCGAGGACGAAAGTGTAAGAGTTTAGAGAGGGTGGAGCCAACCTATAAGCCTTCGTCCCCCAGCCATAGCACCTTCGGGTTGACCCTTTTACACGAAGCGAGGACGAAAGTGTAAGCAGGGTGCTATGTGTACGCGTGCCCGCCCCACGGAAGGGGGTGGGAAGTGCGGCCTTGGGAGACGGGGTGTTACAAATGGTATCAGAGCCGACCCTCGCGGTTGCGCGTACGGGTCGGTGTGCGGACATAGGGCGCATGGCGCGTGTGTGCCGGTTAGGACACATAGCATGGCATATGGGTCGGCACTGGACGTACGGTCGTGTGCTAAGAGGGAACGTTCCTGGACATTTGCTCAGGTCAGTGTGCGGACATATGGCGCGTGTGGGCCGGGTAGGACACACGGCATATGGGTCGGCACTGGACGGGTGAGTTAGACCGATGAGGATGTCGGGTTCTTTGAGGGGGTGTATTGTGACACCCGACCCAAGTTGATATGGCCCATAGTGGCCCATGAGCGCGGTGAGCGCATGTGTAGTACCACCAGTTTAGAGACGGTGGAGCCAACTTATAAGCCTTCGTCCCCAGCCATAGCACCTTCGGGTTGACCCTTTTACACGAAGCGAGGACGAAAGTGTAAGCAGGGTGCTATGTGTACGCGTGCCCACCCTACGGAAGGGCTGGGCGGTGCGGCCTTGGGAGACGGGGTGTTACACTAGTCTTTTGTGTTGAGTTAGCCCGAGGCCTTGGAAGTGTTGGGCTCCGGTGGATCCTTATCATGCTAGTCTTTTAGGTTAAGTTAGACCCGAGGCCTTGGATGTGTTGGGCTCTGGTGGACCTAGGCCTGTGGGGCGCCGACTCGTGTGTACAGCGGGCTGGGCCGGAATCCGCTGCGCCACTCTAACATGCTCCAGCTAGCACGTCGACCATGAGCTGCATCATGTACGGTCACCTGCGTTCCTCGACTTGCAGCACCGTCGTTCGTCGACGGCGAAGGCCTTCTGGAATCGTTCACGGCGGCGGAGGTGGAGAACGCCGGCGGTGGCCTCGTTCTCATGAGCGTCGCTGTCGATGACGTCGTCGAAGAGTTGCATCTTGCAACGACGGCTGGCGATCCAAAAAGGAAATAAGGGGAGGGAGCATAATAAAAAAAAAAGGTTGTTCGATCAATTTTCAGAGAACAAAATGTTTCGGACATCCAAAGCGAGTTTAGAATAAAGACGATCATGTTATTATAACCATGGATTAAGATAAGTCAGACTGGGTAACAGCCATTTTGTACAACAAATTGACCAGAAAAGTCAGAGTGCTCTGATTGCTTCGTTCATGCCTTCATGGGTAGGATAACATGTGCAAATCCAGCGGCACTATTCTCCGAAGAATCAACATTTCAGTCATCACCGGAATAGTATAATGAAGAGCAAAGCTTTTTATTCTCGCAGACTTACAAAGAATACAGATTTACAGTGCTGTAATTTATATTTGCAGGAGTCGTTTAGGTCAGTGATCGACCAAGATCAAGACTATCAAAGCTCCACAATGCCAAATCGGCAACGCCACTAAATCGAACCGAACCGATGGTTTGATCACTCATCACTCATCAGACCACGCACACGAATCACTTGGTGTGGAAGAGCTCCTCCATATCCTCGAGGCTCCGTCCCCTCGTCTCCGGCAAGCACGCGTACACGAACACCAACGAAGCCGCAGCAATGGCAGCGTAGAGGTAGAACGCTCCGGCCATGGTGATGCCCTGGTAGAGCGAGATGAAGGTCATGGTGACGACACCACTCATGATCCTGTTCATCGCCGTCCCAAGCCCAGCGCCCTGCCCGCGCAGCCGTAGCGGGAGGATCTCCGAGCTGTACACCCACGCCAACGGCCCGAACCCGACGGAGAACGCCACGACGAACGCCACCACGGCGGCCACGCTCACCGCGGCCACGGCGACGTCGTCCTCGGCGCCGGCGAACGCCGCGAAGAGGGAGCCCAAAATTAGCAGCGACGCCGTCATCCCGCCGGTGCTCGCGAGGAGGAGTGGTCGCCGGCCGACGCGGTCGGCGAGCGCCATGGCGATGAGGATCGAGCCCGCCTTGGCGACGCCGAAGAGGACGTTGAGGCTTAGGAGCAAGGTGTTCGACGTAACGCCGGCCATGGCAAGGATCCGTGGCCCGTATAGCACCACCGAGTCGATGCCCGACGCTTGCTGGAAGAACTGCAGCGTCAGCACGATGGCTAAAACGCGGCGGACGCCGGACTTCGTGGCCACCTCCTTCCACGCTCCGCCGCCGCCGCTGCCGGAGTTGTTGACGACGACGTCCTCGATCTCGAGCAGGCGCTGCTCGGCCTCGGCGGCCGTGTCCGACGTCTTGTCGAGCACGGCCTTGGCCTCGGCGACGCGGCCCTTCATGGCGAGCCACCGCGGCGACTCCGGCATGGTGAGCACGCCGGCGGCGAGGAACGCCGTGGGGACCGCCGCCGCCGCGAACATCACACGCCACGACAGGTGCACCGGCAGACCCGAGAAGACGAGGTTGGAGACGTAGCTCAGCATCACTCCACTGTTGATAAATATCTTTATGAACCAAACAAAAGAAATTAAAGCAACATTTAATTAATCAACACGAAATTAAACAATCAAATTATTGCTCCTAATTGCACATAAACAACAATTAATTTGTTACCTCTGGGAGCGAGGTGAGGAGGCCGCGGGAGGACGCCGGAGCGATCTCGGCGGCGTAGACGGGGGCGATGACGAGGGCGTACCCGACGCCGACGCCGGCGACGAAGCGGCCGGCCATGAGCACGGCGTACCCTCCGGCGAGGGACATGGCGAGCGGGCCGACGAGGAAGAAGACGTTGGCGAGCACGATGGTGAGGCGGCGGCCGAGGCGGTCGGAGGTCCAGCCGGCGAGCAGCGCGCCGACGAGGGAGTAGATGTTGATGACGCCCGAGAGCACCTCGATTTGCGCGTCGCTGATGCCCAGGTCCTCCGCCATGAAGATCTGCGCGCCGCTCATCACCGCCACGTCTGCAGCCGGCCAGCCGTGTCCACGGCGTGGCCCACGCAGCTCATCAGGACATGGATACAGAGATTACAAAGATGCATATGTGCAGAGAGAGGTATATGCATATATGCATAGATGTATATATATGGCAGTGCGTACTGTAGCCCATGAGGACGGAGGTCATGGAGGCGAGGACGGCGCAGAAGAAGGGGTACTTGTTGCGCTTCGCCGGCGGGGAGGCGGCGGCGGCGTGCTTGTCGAGCAGGGGCGCGTCGGCGGCGGCGTCCTGCCGCTGCGCCATGGCGGCTGTGAGTGACTAGCTGCAGCGTGTCGTGGACGGCCACGGTGCCTTGGCAAAGATAACGTGCTGGGTCCAGTTTGTTTATATAACTGTTTAAATATCTAGCCGGAGAATGAACGAGGAAGATACGGATGGGATGGAGTGAACTAGGGAAGGACCGGTCCGTGACGTGGCGGAGCAGGACTCACGTGGCGAGTGGCGTGGATGGGCTGGCGATAACAAACAACTCTCGTTATTATTTTTTCCCCTTCTATCAAGCGGCAAAGCTAATTGAGAATCGAGTCAGGTTAACTTTGATCTAAGGAATTAGAAAAGTATGGATTATTTGCATTATCATTATATATTCATCAATGCTTAGGATAAAATGTGATATCCTATACGGCACTAGGTTATGCTATCTTTGGCGGATGAGTTGGTTAGGTTTTTTTTCCCTATCCTTGAGAAGCCTATGGTTTTGTTTCTATTTCGAGGCTGAGGCGATGCTACATTTACCTGGGCACCAGGGTAAAAGAAAAATTTCTGCTGCATAGATTCATAATTACCAAATATTGGTAAGAGTACAAATTTATGGTGGTTCCTTTTAGCAGCCCTCCACCACCATGATCAATTATTCAATTTGGCCTCAGTTTCGCCTCAGTTGCGACTGGGATACAATTTCTCCTTTCCGAGTATCAATTAATCTACACTTTTCCTCATACTATGCCAGTGTTAGTTGTCTGTCGTATCCGTTGTTGATGATGGTGACAGTGCTTGTATTCTTCCCGAGTAAAGACTTCATTTGGCTTATTTTCAAAGGCGGTCGCGGTCAATTATACCCCAAATTCCTCACGTACCCATATCGTCATACAATGATATAGTTTTGTGTCCTGCATGGTTGCTATCTTGATGTTGCAAAGTCCAAACCTAAGATCTCTCCCTCCAGTAGTATACAAGATGGTGTGTCTCACCGTTGGGCTCGCATGGGCCAATCATTGACGCCGATGTTACAGCAGCCTATGCATGTGCTTGCTTGTTGGTTGTCCTCATCAACAAAGAAGAACACTATAGTACATATTGTGTTTACTTGTCAGACAACAACATATACTATCTCCTATACAAGCAGCATTGACGCAGAAAAATAAAATGGTCAAGTTGTGGTGTACAGAATGAACGCATCAAATAATCAAGGATCATAATTGAGCTTAGTCGTTGGACAGGCTGAGGGTCAAAATTAGGGAGCTACTACAGCCTATTAGATTGGTTGCGTCTGACACGGTTTCGTAGCAGCCACATTGTTAGAAATAGTTGTTGCATGTTATGCGATGGGGACATGCAGGGGGTCCATGTTTGAAGCCTGAACGATGGAGTCATGCACGGATGGTGCCGCAGAAGTGTTTCACGGAAAATGGAACAAATTAAAGAAACAATAGCAGCATTTGTGAGCCATTCAAATTTGCGATATTTGTGAAGCAATTTTATTTGTTTCTTGTGCATGCACCAGTAGTCAAGGATGAGTTGAAGTCATAGCATACCTTGGATATTTTAAGAGCAGGTACTATGACTCGCGACTAGCGGGCGAAGTCCTATGTGGCGGAGTGAGAAGAGAAGAGAGAGTAGAACCGGCCGTTCGCGAAGCGGCGGCTTCCAGTGAGCGAGAAGCCATTCTACTGCTGCTATTGGCTCAGATAACTGGTAAGCATTAAATGGTACAGCTATAGTTGAATAAAAAAAGAAAAGCTGGATGAGGTGGCGCTGCTATCCGCCAGCAGCGGGCTAAATCTATTGCCCTTGCTCTAGAGTAACTACCATGTGTTTAGGTGCTACAGTGTTACCAACCACGGTAGCAACCAAAAATCCATCCAAAAATATCAGTGGATAGTGCATAGCTAGAAACATCTATACTCATGCAAAGTTTGAGGTTGAATATTTTTCAAGTTGGAAGAATGAATCCTCTCCGATGTCCCACGGCCAGGCGACCGGCTAGCGGTATCCGGAAACAAGTCTGCTGGGAACAGAGTCGACTGATCAGAGCTCCGGGCGCCGTTGGACTAATCCTTGGAACAAATTGTGTAATCTCCAAAGAAGAAGTGCCATTTTGTCCTTGATAGACGGTGATTCGGACACTAGATGTTGACAGCGAATCGTGATCAAGAGCCTGTCTAAACGTGCGCTACTGAATTCGTATGCAGTGTTATAATGGTCAAACGGACACTACGACACGACACGACATGACGTGGCACGGCACGGCATGGTGTGCGCGGCAGGCGGCGGCGGGCAGCAAGGAGGAAGAGGAAGAAGTGGATTAGGATTAAAAGACGGGCAGGCCGGACCAGCATGCCATGCCCGACCTCCGGCCCAAGCGTGGTGCGTGGCAGCGTGGGATGGGCTGGATCGCCATAGGCACGCAGGCTTGCCATGTGACCATCCATGACATTTGCTGCGTTTAGTTCCAGAAGTTTTTTGAACTTTAAAAAAAATTTCTCTAAGATTCTCTTCTACTTTTCTATTCATCCCTCTCACAGAACACGTTCTCAGAAAAAGTTTTTTCTCCCCCACCAACTAAACATGCCCATTGTTTGTTTGTTTGTTATCCAGACTGAGCTCTCGCCCTGATGCGGATCCGGTAGTCCTCCAGTGATGGCGCCTTCCTCGCTGTTACCTAAGAGCATCTCTAGTGGGGCATGTAAATTTAGGCTCCCAAATCCTATTTTAAGCCCACATGTAAAATTTAGGGGCTCAAATTTGCATCCAACTCCAGTGAGGCATGCATACATATACTAATGAGGCATGAAAAATAGTGGGATCCATGGGTTGAGAACGAGGATGATGGTTTGAGAGGGAGGATGAGAGGCTCCCAAATCTAGAGGCTTGTATAGAAAATTTAGAAGAGCATGTAAAATAGGAAAATAGGAGGAAGTTTAGGAGTCTCACTGGAGAAGATTTTTTTTATTTTGACTCTAATTTTTAGAGTAGAAACTCGATTTTTTATTTTGACTCTAATTTTTAGAGCAGAAGCTCGTTTAAGAGCTCCCACTTGAGCGTGCAACTGCAGCGCTCCCGACCGCGTCCGCGTCCACTGCCAACGGCCACTCCGCGCAGTCCGCTCGCCATGCAGACGACGCTCCCGCACGACTCGCTCGATCCCCTTATGCTAGTCCACAGGGTCTTGCACGAGTACTATATATGTAGACCATTGATGAATATACAAAGTGTGCAGTTCATCTAGTTCCAAAAAAAAAAAAGTGCGCAGTTCATCTACTTCTTCCTCCTCGAGTTTCCACTCTCTGCACCGCCATGGCTTCCGGCTTCCCCATCCCACTCCTCTTCCTCCTCCGACGCCGTCGCCGGGCACTGCAAACCGCAACCACTCGACTCCTCTGTCCTCGAACCTCCTCGTCTGATTCTGATCTGCCTCAGGCCTCAGCTCCTGCCGGAATTCCTATCGCCATCTGCTGCTGTCTGTGCTAGATTCCTGAGATTTCAGGCCGAACAGTACGTGCTTGGATGGAGACGGCGTGAGGTAAATCTTTGATGAATCTGGTGGGCGATGTCCTCTACGTTGTGTTTTCGGTAGCATTCAGATGATAAAAAATACTCTGCTTTTTCTCATATGCATAGGTTTGGATCTGGCATCGGACATGCCGATCACAAGTTTAATCGTCTGTCACGACCTGCTCGAGATGCAACGTAGATGTTCGATGAAATTCTCGCCGCAATTACTGATGTCTGATGGTGTAAGGCAATGATTTAGTTCATAAGCAAATGGCTGGCATATATCTCCATGGCCAGCATGCCATCACACGTCTAGTCTTATTGACGACCGCAGGTATGAACACGTTTATTTACACTTCAGCAGACACGTGCATTTGTTAGGCTATCCGCACTCGTCAACCTCTATTTTCAACCCCTAAAAGAATATTCTTGTCTAGTCATCAAGATTTCAACCTCTATCCTAACATTCTCCGCACCCGTCAACCTCCATATCTCAACCTCTATCCCAACTAATCTATATTTTATTCAACCTTCCCCAACTACCATATCCTCCCTCTTCTCACTTTTTTTCCTCCTCCTATTTTTTTCTTTCTCCTCCTTTTCTTTTTTCCTTTTCTCTCTCCTTTTTCCTTCTGATCTCCTCGCTCGCTCCGCCTGGTGCTCTCGATCTCCCTTGAGGAGACGCCTCCGCTCCTCTGCCTCTCTCTCTCCCGTCAGACCTTGCGAGCTCCTCTGCTCCTCCGCCTCTCTCTCCCGTCAGACCTCGCGCACCCAGAAGAGGAGCAGCAGCCCGCGCGGAGGAGGAGGAGCGGCGGTGCCGGCGTGCGCGAGGCCGACGGCGGTCTATTTGGGGGATTTGAGGCTTGTCGCTTCTGTTCCCCTCTTCCTCGCGATGTTCGTGCTCACCGCCGTGAAGCTGCTGCTGCCGAATTCGATGGATGCGGGTTCGAGCTTCGCCTGTGGTGGCCGGCCGAATCGAGCTCGTCGTCTCTGCGGCCATGGAGAGACGAGAGGAGCAGGGAGGAGGCCGGCTCTGCTCTGCTCTCGAGCTCGCCGATTTGGAGGCCAAGGCGGAGGTGGTGGTGGCCGGTCGCTCCGAGCGACGAAGCTAGTGGGTGGCCGGTCGAATCGAGTGGCGTAGGTGGTGGTGGCCGAGGAGGAGGATGTGGTGGTCATCGACGAGGAGGCCGACAACGTGGCCTCGCGGTGCTCGCTCTCCTCCGGCGTGGCCTCCATCTCCCTCGGCGAGCTCGATTTGCGGCGGCGAGCTCCTCTCTTGATTTGTGCTGCGGCGAGTTCGATTTGTGACGGCCGGGCAATGGTGAGGCGAGCCACGGCAAGGAGTTGCCTCGAGCTGCAGGCACACGGCAACAGGAACGCAGGACGGCGGGCGGACCGGCGCGTGGTGCAGCGGAGGAGGAGCAAGAGCTCGGCGTGGCGGCGGTAGTGGAGCAGGAGCTCAATGCGGTGAAGGAGCAAGAGTTGCGGCAGCACAGCAGCGAAGGATGCGGCGTGCGGGAGCTTCGCCTGGGTCCTCTTTCCTCCGCCTTGGCTTCTCCGGCGGCGCAGCGGCGCGAGCTCCACTCTCGATTTTTTGTTTCGATTTGTGCTTTGATTTGGTGTCGATTTGTGCTCGATTTGGGGGATTTGTGTGTGATTATCGCGGCGAGGAGCTCCTCCCTGTCCGATTTGTGGTCTCCATCCTGCATGCTCGTCGTCGAGCTAGATCGGAGCCCGGGCTACTCGATGTGCTGCTGCTCTCCTTTGTCCTTTCTCATCTTCTTTCTTCTCTTCCCCTGCTCCCCTCTGTTCTTGGTGGCTGCTCAGGTCATGTGGTTGCTGCGGCCGCGAGCGGAAGGACGGCGGAGCAGGCAGAGGAGGCCGAAGCGGTGGTGGCAGCGGCGATAGGAGGCGAGGTGGGTCCCACGCGGTGCCACGTATACGGATAGCGCTCGATCGCTATGGCCAAGATTTGGGGGTCACGGGAGCGACCGGGAGCGTACCGGTTCGCTCCCAGTACCCCGCTTTCGCATAGAGTCCCCGGTGCGGATAGCTTGACGTCTCCGATCAATCTATTTTTTTATTACATTTTTTCCTTTCTGTTTCCCTTGGCATTGATCAAGAAACTATTACATCAAATTGAAAATAATCTCTGATCAGTCAACTGTATGTCCACTAGGATTTTCAACACATTTATTTACATTAGTTGCCTATTATTTCATATGTGGATGGATGTTCGCCATCTATTTTTGTTTTTATTTACTACTTCATAGATACTGCATAACATAAAACCATGTAAATTTGTTAACTATATATCCATACACTAGTACGTACGTGACAGTGGAAGGATGTTAGATTTTTCTTTTGTGAAATCTAGAGCTAGACAAAATGCTTGAGGCTCGTTAGCTCAGCTCGCTCGGCTCACAACCAGCTCGACGACAGCGGACCGTAGTGCCAAGCCTCTCCACCACGGTACACACAGTACGGGTTCGATACGGGGCTCTTCTCCGCCATCCAACCAGTGCCGTCTTTCTGTTTCCACCAGTTCTATCGTTTTTAAATAACCCAAAATTTTGATGCTTCGTCATTCTAGATTTGCAATTGTCATACCGGCAACAAAGGTGTGTGAATCAATTTCGTTTTTCCTGATTATTTTAATTTTTTCAGCTTAATTCCGTTGGCTTCCGATTTCTGCTGAAGCTTAATTCCTTGGCTTCCGATTTCTGCTGAGGCATGCTCGCGAGCTGCTGATTTCACCAGGGGCTCGCTCGTTATCCACCACTGGTGAAATCCTTTTGCTAGCGTTTCATATGCCCCCTCCTTACCATTCTACTAACTTTTGTAGGTATACTCACTCTGTCGCTGAATATATATCTTCATGGCAAACACAACATGCATCATCAAACATTCACACCGTCCCATGCATGGCCATCTTATTGACAGTGTGGGATGGAGGGCCCAATTTTGATCCATGCATGAATCCATGATTCGCAGCCACCTCAGGTACGAACACGTTTACACTTTATTATTAGCATGCATTCATTTAATCTCCGATCCATTTAATTGTTTACTACATTTTATTTATTTTGTTTCCCTTTGCATTGATCAACAAATTGTTCCATCAAATCGACAAATAATATGATCAGTCAACTACATGTCAACTAGGAAGTCATGATGCAGGCGCTGTGTATAGATTATATCATTTTTCTTCTTTTGAACACATTCATCGCATGCATAAGTTTTAGTCGGCGACTCCTGTTCCATGTTATTGCTTACATGTATATCCCTTATTTTTACCAAACAAAAAAACACTTTTCTTGTTTTAAATCATGTCACACAAAAACATTTCTTCAAACGGATGCATATGGCCATCATATATAATTATAACAAAAATATTAATTCTTATCTTTAATGAGTTTCTTTTTCATTTCCCTTTCTTATTTTTATTTAGGCCCTACTCGGATTGGCTAAAGCAAATATTTGACCCAAGCTAATTGTTAGTTGGCTGAAATTGGAATGTCCTTTTTGGATACCGACGAAGATATGTATTGCACTCTTTGGAATAAGGTCATGTTTTCACCCTTCTTTTTTTGTTTGCATTATCTTCATTTTCGAATAACTCCCTTATCTTGTCCCTCATGTCCCTACAAGAAACATTGGAGAAGCATGTTTAGCGAAACTGAAATGATAAAAATAACAGAAACTTCTAATTAATTATGTTAGATGGTGAGTTAATAGCTGGTGCGTGATGACTAACTTTATCTGTTGATCCAAAATGTGGTCTTGCACCATGAGAGCTTCAATTTCTGCCTGCCGATGGCCAATAGAATAATATTTATTAGAGAACAAGATTAAATAATTAAGGATCCGTATTAGAAGAACAAATCCTTAAGAATCCCATGGAAGTGAACTTACATGAAGCTCTGAAACCCTTGCTGCATCCTCTCCAAGATCTATCCCTGCAGCATTGCTGCCTTCTGTAGCCAAAGGAGCCCTGGGATTCTCTTGAGAATCATCCATGCTTGTTGTTGTTGTAGGACTTGGAGGAGGTGTCTCCATGGCACTCCATCACCTTAATTTGGAGTGGAGAGAGAGAGAGGGTGAGAGAGGTGAGTGGATTAAAAAAAGTGTGTATAGATAGGAACCTACGCCTTTTGTAGGCAGGGGGTGGAAGAGGCGGCACCCTCGACGCGCGCGGCGGCCGCCATTGCACGAGCTCGGTCGCCACCGTCTCCGAGCGATTTGGGTGACTGAGTGGGGAAGAGGCGGTGCCCCGCGCAAGCCGGGCAAAGCCTCTGACCACCGCCACTAAAGCGTTACCCCTGGCTCGCTCGCCTCTGATCCTCGCGGAACCTAGCTCGACCAGGCAATGCTTGTGCCTGCACGTGGGCCGCCGCGGCGATGGAGGTGGCGAAGGCATCCAGTGGTTGCAGCAGGTTCATGCAGGGGTGGCGACTGGCACTCTCCCAGGCGATGGGGCCGCGGCATTGGCGGCTTCCGCGAGTTAAGGGAAGCGGCGTGGCGCGCTCCCAACGCGACAATGAACAGCGGAGGCAAAATGTCCCTCAATGCGTCATGGGCGGAGGCGTTGGATCGCGAGTGGTGGGCCACAAAATCAGTCCAAAGACCGTCAACCACTCTAGGAAGATGAGAGCCAACCCGAGAGATGGAAGTCGTGGAGGCTACAATGGGAAGTGCTTCTCGACGTGCTTCTTTGGGAGTGGGAGCTACAACGGGAAGTGCTTCTCGGCGTGCTTCTTTGGGATCAACAGGTGGTTCAGCTCCCCCATGTTGCTGGGGTCACTGTCTTGTCGAACAGGTGCTCCCACACCGCCACGGGGGCAGAGCGAGATGACCGCCGGCGCCGCCGGCGGTCGTATTGTGGCATCGACGGTGGTGGAATGAGGCCCTAGTAGCTGCTGCTCCACATGGAAGGAGAGCGTCGGGACGCCGGTCCAAATGTGGCACCAGCAGGGGGAGATGAAGCCGGTGCGTGCGGCGGCGGTGGTGGACGGGAGCCACACGAGGATATCCTAGATCAACTCATCCGATAGATTGCTAATGTGGTCCACCGCGGCAGCCATGTCATGGTCCATGCTCTATCGATCTAGGTATGGGTTGATGAGTTCGTTTAGCCGACAATTAACTCAGTCTCGATTTTGGTTGAGTTCATTTGGACAACTAAACTCTATCTCCAGTAGTTAGTCTCGATTTTGGTTGAGTTCATTTGGACAACTAAACTCTATCTCCAGTAGTATATACTTACATATAAACATTTAGAAACCAAGTGACGTCCGCCCCGCTCAATTGATTTATTTGTGGTCTAGAAATGTTGTTTGTATTCTGACCGTTTGCATGCAGTGCAGGCGCTAGCTACTTTTTCTCGTGTCGAGGCGCGCTCGCTCGGTACGAACGGCTAGTACTATGTTTTTGAATTCCATCTGCATGCAGAGGCACTTTTGTTATGGATCCATCTCACATGCAGCCTGGGCCAGTCCATGAGCCAGTTCGTAAGCAATTCTTAGCCTCTATCTATAGACTAGTCGTGATCGGGGCGTGCAAAGATATTCAAGGAAAATTAAATACACCATCTATGTTTTACAAAATAGATGGATCGGATGCATCAGGTAATATAATCCTGCATTTTTCTGATAGAAAACAATGAGCTTTATTTCCTTTTTAGTGAATAATATACTCCTATATCTGGTGTAGTTCTGTGTGTTTTAACAAATAGCACGAGATTGTGTTTGTTTCATTGATATAAACAAGGTGAGGTGTAGTTGTCTTATTATGGCGAGGTAGTATGTTGAGCTGGCAGCAGAGGTGGCCTGTTAAAAAGGAAATAAATTTCATGGTTTTTTATCATAAAAATGCAGTATGGTGTTACCTTATGCATCTGATCCATCCATTTTATAAAACATAGATCACGAACTGGCCCCTGGATGGGTCCCAGGCGTTAGGCCAGGATCCTATCCGCCCCTGGCTACAACGGTACGTTTGAGACGGATCTGTAGCAAAAGCACGCGTATATGCAAATGGAATTCAAAAACACAGTATTAGTTGTTCGTACTGAGCGAGCCGCCTCTCCACAAGATAAAGCAGCTAGCGCCCACACTGCATGCAAACAAGTCAGAATACAAACAACGTTTCCAGATCACAAGTAAAATGATCGTGCAGACCGGACATTTCCGGATCACAAGTAAAATGGTCATGCAGACCGGAGAGTCTCTAGGTTTCTAAAAGTTTATATATATGTATATACTACTGGAGTCAGTGTTTAGTCATCCAAACGAACTCAACACAAATCGAGACTGAGTTTAGCCATCGTCCAAATGAACTCATCAACCCAGACCTAGATCGAGAGAGCATGGACCATGCCGCGGCCGCCGGGATGGACCGCATTAGAAATCTGCCGGACGAGTGGATCCTTGATATCCTCATGCGGCTCCCATCCACCGCCAACATTGCGCGCACCAACTTCCTCCCCCCAGCGCTGGCACCACGTCTGGACCGGCAGCAGCCGTTGGGACCTCATTCCTCCACCACCAGCACCATCGATACGGCCCTCGATGCCGTCAAGCGTCGATACCACCACCTTCATGCCGAACCGCTTCACGATCAACATGCACGACGTGTCGGTGTCCGTGTCTTGCACCGTCCCATAGCTGAGATTCGCATTGTCATGCCTTGCCGACGAGCTTCGCCTCTCTCTGTCCTCAATCGCCTCCACATTGTCTTGCATGTGTGGGAACTGCGTGGACACGAGGTGGCCAACATCAGCTCGCACCAGCAACACCAGTCTGGCATTGGTGATGCCCAGGACATGTAGGGCCGCAAAAGTGCCTACAGCCGGTCCGCTTAGAGCAAGGTTAATAATATAACCAGCAGCTGGCTGAATGTATGTTTACAGCCCACCTCTTAGCTCACCCATATAGTGGTTACACCTTCACAATAAATACATGGCTCACATGTCTCTCACACATATTTTTTTGGTTCTTGTGTCCAAGCAGGCTGTAAACTTACAACCCACCTCCCCTCTCTGTCCTCTTTTCTCTCCTCCACATCAGCATTTAGCCTTCTTGCAGCCCACCATAATACTGGCTCTTAGGCAAGCCAGGACTTAACCCGCGGAGATCATTGCGCGTCACCTTATGGCAGACCGATAAGTCGACGACACGGGACGCGGACACTGATGCATCGTGCACGTCTCGTCAGGTCCCAGCAACCCAGCACGCCAGATTGACAAGGGGGGCTTAAAGTATGTACATAATGCTGATGTCAAGTAGAGTGATTATAAATGTGGACACCATCTAGTGATTACTTTGAGGCTATGGTTGAGCTTATGGAAAGAACCACAGTAACAAGCCAGGTACCAAATCTTGATAGGAGAAAGCCACGATTTAGCTAATTTTGTGCGGGTTCAGAATATTCTTTTGTTGGATAATACCAGAATGTTCTTTTAGCACATCAGAACAGACATGTGACTCTAGTTTTGGAAGTGGACAATTTCATTTGTACAAATCGGCCCTAGGCAGAGACCAGGTGGGTATGTTTTGCACCTCATTACATGAACAAAGTTAGGCCTTGTTCAGTTGAGAAAGTTGGAGGTGTAAATAGTGCATTGGTAAGCGTGTCTATGAGAGAAGATGTGACTCGATGTGACTGCAAAGTTGGTGATCTAAACAAGGCCTTAGTTCATCTCTGAATGTTGAGTGTCATCAAAGAGACGAACATTTTGTAACACATGTATATTTATCCATACTGTGAACTTTTTGAATGTTTTCAATTATTTTTGTTATTATAAAGTGGCAACAGCTACTGTAGTTAGATGCTATGCCACTAATTAATTTGAATCCCATACTAGGTTTTATTAAATATTGTAACATTTCTTCTATGTACTCCCAGTTTCAGTAATTCTTGCTTCCACCAATGTTTGTGTTTCCTTTCTGCAACGAATATCTGGAGGCTGGAGCTACCTTCAAACCAATAGCGGCACGGAGTTAGGTTTGAAAGATATGTGAAGAAGTTTTTTTTCCCCCGACAAGTGCATGTGTCATTCTCTTGCTTTGCTTCCACTAAATGAACAGGCTCACTGTTTAATCTAGTGATACTAGCATGTTTTTCCAACTCGAGTAGCAACGTGGGAAGAAGAAAGTCTCCCAATATAAGCAAGTCCTACACTGTCAAATTGAATTTCATGATTAGGCCTTTGGATTTAACTGATATGGAATTTTTCTTCGGCCCAAACCCTTTACATTTACATCGAATCACTTTGTGTGGAAGAGCTCCTCCATATCCTCGAGGCTCCTTCCCCTCGTCTCCGGCAGGCACGTGTACACAAACACGAACGCCGCCGCGGCGATGGCGGCGTAGAGGTAGAACGCGCCGGCCATGGTGATGGCCTTGTAGAGCGAGATGAAGGTCATGATCACCACACCACACGCGACGCGGTTCATCGCCGTGCCAAGCCCGGCGCCTTGGCCTCGCAGTCGCAGCGGCAGGATCTCCGAGCTGTACACCCACGCCATGGGCCCCAGCCCCATGGAGAAGAACACCACGTACGCCACCACCGCCGCCATGGTCGTCGCCGCGGTGGCCACAGTGGTGGTGGCTGCGGCGGCGCCGTCGCCGCCGGCGAACGCCGCGAACAGCGACCCCACCACCACCAGCGACGCCGCCATGCCGCCCGTGCTCACCAGCAGCAGCGGCCGCCGACCGGCCCGGTCGACCAGCGCCATGGCGATGAGGATCGACCCGGCCTTGGCGACGCCGAAGACGACGTTGAGGCTGAGGAGCAAGGTGTTCGACTTCACGCCGGCCATGGCGAGTATCCGTGGGCCGTACAGCACCACCGAGTCGATCCCCGACGCCTGCTGGAACAACTGGAGCGTCAGGACCATCGCCAGCACGCGCCGGACTCCGGGCTTCGCCGCCGCCTCCTTCCACGCGCTGCTGCTGCTGCCGCCGCCGTCGCCGGAGACGAAGACGACGTCCTCGATCTCGAGCAGCCGCCGCTCGGCCTCGGCGGCCGTGTCCGACGTGCGGTGGAGCACGTCCTTGGCCTCGGCGATCCGCCCCTTCATCACCAGCCACCTCGGCGACTCCGGCATGGTCAGCGTGCCCAACGCCAGGAACACCGGCGGCACCACCCCCGCCGCGAACATCACCCGCCACGACAGGTGCGCCGGTAGCCCCGAAAAGGCCAGGTTTGACACATAGCTCAACAAAACTCCCGTGTTGTTAAAAATCTTCACGAAACAACAAAAGAGAGCAAGATTAAACAGAATAATAAAATCAAATAGATGTCTGCGTAATAAGTGGTTCAGTTGACATGTCAGTTGTGTCGTTCACTCGTTCTTGACACCACTAGTAGAAGCAAAATGAAGTCTTTCCAAAAAAAAAAAAATATCAAATCAAATTTCTGTGCAGTTTACATGTCAGTTGTGTTCGATCTCGATACACTGGTAGAAGCATAGTACCTCGGGAACGGAGGTGAGGAGGCCACGGGAGGACGCGGGGGAGATCTCGGCGGCGTAGATGGGGGCGATGACGAAGTCGTAGCCGACGGCGATGCCGGCGATGAAGCGGCCGACCATGAGGGCGTTGTAGCCTCCGGCGAGGGTCATGCAGAGAGGGCCGAGGAGGAAGAAGACGTTGGCGAGGACGATGGTGAGGCGTCGGCCGAGGCGGTCGGAGGTCCAGCCGGCGAGCAGCGCGCCGGCGAGTGAGTAGATGTTGACGACGCCCGAGAGCACCTCGATCTGCGCGTCGCTGATCCCCAGGTCCTCCGCCATGAAGATCTGGGCCCCGCTCATCACCGCCACGTCTTGCCATGGAACGAAATTGGAATGGTGCGTAAGCGATTCAGCTTAATTACGTAAACATGTATAGATATATACATATATGTAACTATGTTAGTATGGGAAGATGGTAAGATGTGTACTGTAGCCGGTGAGGATGGAGGTCATGGAGGCGAGTACGGCGCAGAAGAAGGGGTACTTGTTGCGCCTTACCGGCGGCGGCGGCGGCGCGGCGGCGGCGGGCTTGGTGAGCAGGGGCATCTCGGCGGCGTCCGTCGGCTGCGCCATGGCTGCTCGCTGGCTCAGGCTGCAGCGTGTCAGGGATGCCCTCGTGTCGTGTCGTGTCGAAGACAATGTAGTAATGGTCGCTGGGCGGGCTTAATTACCCGGGCCGGGGACACGGTCTGTAGGGGACAGACGATATATGTAGGGAGTACGTGGATGACGTGGCGGTGCAGGGGCACGCGGAAGTCGTGTGATGGCGACGTGGTCATGGACTCATGGGTGAAGTCCACCGGTACGCAAGAATCGCGGTGAATTATCTATTCTTATTACTAATAATAAAAAATGTATTTGATGGTTAAGGTGCCATTATCAATCCTATTGCTAATATTAAAAATTTAATACATTATCAGTCTCATGCATAGTTAATTCACTCCCACTTTTAAGGCTTGGCAACGTATCACGTGAAAACCAACCCTCTTCGTACAAGGCTGGTCATGTAGTTAATCCAACCAGAGCAATGAACTCCATATAGCCTTATATGTATAATAAGTGCAAGCAAATAATTTGTCAAAGTTCATCCTCACCGCCTGTTCATCCTTGCACCATCCATGACTAAAGAAAAAATAGGCCCCAACTAATAAGATTAGCATTTAGTTTCTTATGGTATATTCCTCGATTCTTTCCTATTTCTTGTACACAAATAAGATCCAAATCAATTTGTAATGTTAATTTTTTTAAAAAAACAAATATTCTAGTAGAACTGGTTAGATGTAGTAGATGTATACAGTATGCTATTGTTTGGACTTGTAAACGTAAGCATAGGCCACGGATAGTCGGATACACAATATCACCAGCTTTTATAAAATAGTCTTGACGTTTTGTGTTCTTTAGGACCTCCAAAATAAGTTTTGCCTCAGGCCTCCGAAAACTAAGGACCAATCCTGACTTTGTGCTTCGTGGAAACTATGAAAACTTAATCTAGGTCACTAGTATGTGTATTAGTGTGTTACCACTTGATGTGTCCATCGAGGCATCGATCACCCGTGTTCTATATACGTTGGGCTCTCTTGCAGCTACAACATCATGGGGGCTATTACATCAATCTACATGATTTACCAACCTATATATCCGCCTAGCTATAGTACACGATACGATCACGCATGTGTTCCGTAATTCATCTGTGGGACCAAAAAATATCATTTGTCGCAGCAGTATTTATGTGCACGAAAAAGACAAGTCTGCAGATGAACACATCCACTCTTATTGATGATGTTGATGATGGAAGCATATTAATTTGACAGGTTTATGAGAGGTACCGAATTAAAAGTCCGTCCCAATAATGCCCTCGACCCTATATGTCCTTGCAGAAAGAAAATCGCCGTGTATTATACTCTGTCTCTGTGGTATGTGCAACAATACCAGTAGGTGGTGTGGGGTTGCCAGTTTGGCACGCGGTCGGGGCTTATTTATAACCAGAAAAGCGACTGAAGAAATTATGCTTTGTTTGATACAGGTTGATCGGGCAGAAATACGGAGTAGGAGGCATTTTAGTCATAATTCTCTCCATTTCATTCGAATCTACCTTCATTCAAAACAAATTCTTTTGTGAGCGAAAATTCTATTTCTATACCTATTTCTAAAGCACGTAACTAATCCTTCACGTGTTCTGTCAAAAAAAATTCGTCTGTTGGCGCCCTGCCTAAACCCGTCATCTCTCCTTTGCAACTTTGTTGACCAAAACAAATCCCGAATCGTCCTCAGGTTGCCTTTTGTTGCGCCTCCAACTGCGTTTTGGTTTCTTCCTGAGCCAGAGTCTGCATCGGACTTCCGCTTCTTTCTTGCTCACTGCCCGTTCCTTCGGCACATTGTTCCCGCTGTTCTCGGTTGCGCCGTCCCCGCCAGCTCCTCCTCGCCAAGACCACACCTGAGCCCCAAGTCCGCCGCCGCCTCGTCGTCCCTGCCGTCCGCATCCGATCGATTCGGCTCCTCCCGCTGAGTCCGCACAGAACTTCGCCGTTGTCCCCGAGCACACCTCCACTGCATGAGTCAACAAGAAGCAGGAGAAGCCACAGCACGGGCTCAAGGAAGCCGCACGTCCGCCAGGTTACAGGAGATGTGGAACTGGATCTCTCCGGAGCTCAGCGAGGAACGGCAAGTATGCAGCAGAGAATCGGCATGAACGAGTGGTAGACGATCGACCTGAGCCGCGGGCTGCGGTCACTATGGCCCCAATCAAGCAAATATGTGGTGAGTTTTGCACTAACAATTATTCAAATAAAATCTACCAGGACCACTGGATTTATTGGAGCAAGAGGGATGACACGATTTCACCATTAGAGCTGTAGACGAGAGAGAAAACGTGGGCGGCTTCTGCAACTCGGTCACAAGGTAAAAAGGTGGTGAGCTCGGCCATGCCACAAGCCACGTGCAGGAAGCTTCTGCAACTTGAATTTCTAATTTATTTCTTTGGTTTAATTAACTAAATGGCTCGAAACAATCTCTAAAGCATGACGAGTGATTTATGATGTTTGGTTGTTCTATTTTGATCATCTTTAAAGAAGTGCATTAATATCGGTTTATTCAAATCCAAAAAATATGGTGATTCTTTAGTTATACAGAACAGTGACCATGTTTATACACGTGGGCTTACTAGATCAACTCAAAATTTCATCAAGGTTGGAAAGATTAAATTCAGAATGCGCAATATTGACAGGAAGCTATTAATAGTAGGTAGGACCCGTAGCAACGCACGGGCACTTTGCTAGTCAACAACTAGAAAGCATCGGCTTCTCGGAACAGATGGACTTATTGTACATGTTGCCTTTATTTATAATCTTTAGCTGCTAACTCATGTTCTTAACACTGAGTCTAGAGCTAATTTTATTAATGAACTTGCTCATAGTGACAATTATTTAGAGATGTCACAGAATGTAACACATATTTTGACGATTCTTTTCTTGCGTCACTTGTCAATTAAGTTACCATCTGCTACAATCCCTAATGTTTGTAGTTGTTAGCTATGTATGCTCTGAAATTTCGTCTAAAATGATGTGCACAAAAATGTACCGACTCTTCTCTTCATAATAATCAGTAACCTTTTATAATTTAAATTTGAACACGCAAGTTTGTAATATTGTTGATTTAGTTCAAATAGACTACAATCCACCACATGGTAGCGATTGGCATGCTGCCATGGAAAGAAAGGAACCTAACAACAATGCCCTCGGCCCTATATGTCCTTGGCTCCTTGCAGAAAGAAAAAGACAGGTTACTGATAATGTCCTCGACGTATTAATTTGACAGGTTTATGGGAGGCACCTTTGCCCGGAGTTCCCAATAATGTCCTCGACGCTATGTTTCCTGGCAAAAACTAAAAAATTGACAAGCTTGAGGCTTCGATCATTGACGAAGGCAGTGCCCCGACAAGGTGATCGGGCAGTCTAGCTAGTTCTTCGATCATTACCAGGTCCAGTAATGGCAGCGGCACCGGCACGACACCGACACCTTTCCGGTGCATCCATTCGCAGGGCTTCTCGGAGTGGAAGATGTGCAAATGCCGTAATTTCTTCGTGAGGGAGATATGAGCCGCGGGTTATTTCTAGGTCAGAAAAGTGGAGTTGGGCCATGTTAGTTTTTGACCGGTTAGGAGGTTTCGGTCCAGTAATTTTCGAAATTTTGACAATTATTTTAGGAGGTTCCAAGGGTTTGATTGACTAAGATTTAGGTTTAATGATTGCATAGATATGAGGTTTGGCTTCTATTCAAATTTTCTACTTATTTCAAAACTCAGTTAAGATTAGGTTCCTCAATCAATGGCAGCCAAAAAATGTGCATCACATATGACACTGTGTTATTGAAACAGAGTAGAGCAAAGCAAAATAGGGTAACCGTTTGTCGAAGAAGAATATTGCGCATCAGCAGCCGTATTAGCTACCGAACCATGCATGATAGAAACTTATTAACACTTGACGACTACAGATTTTGTGCAACAAATGTACACAGCAAAAGTTAATAGTTGGTTTATCCTTCGAACAACTCCTCCAGCATCTCTTGCAGACTCTCCGGAGTGAGTTTTGATGAGGCGCTTGTACCAGTATCTTCCAAGAAACTTGTGAAGGCTGAGATGACTGTGTTGGCGATGGCTGTCCGCAGCTCTTCCCTCAGCTCTGGGTCTGGAACCTTCCAGAGCTTTTGTGCTGAGTAGATCTTGTCAAACTTGGACTCGAACTTATGCTTTGCCGAGTATCCCGTGAAGCAGCAAAGTGCGTCGTTGTGCAAGGGCTTCAACACCGGCACCCATGATACTTGCAGATACCTTTTTATGTAGCCGTCGATTTTGCGAGCCAGGACTTGAATGGGGTCATCCAAAACTCCAAAAGCCGATTTGTACGAAGCTGATGCCACACGAAGTACAAGTTGTTGATCAAGAAGAGGAACCTCAGGCTCTGGTCCTAGAAGGAATGCGACAATCTGGTGAGCTTCTTGGAATGCATTGCTTCGTGTACAACCGTAGGATCCCCGACAGCAGCCGGTAGAAGGTGACTGGTGGAGGTGGACAGCACAAAGATGGAGCTTATTACGGATCTAGTGACCTTGTGAATGTCAGGTGACTGGTCGAGTCCTGACGACATTTTCAATGATTCATCGTCCTCCTGTATCAGTTAGATGGATTGAGCCCTGATGTAGTCTCTCGTGTCACTTATGGCCTCATCCAACTTGTACAGCTTTGCTAACAAAAGGCTGTTCATTGTTGAGTTGTGATCCAATTTCATCACAAGTCAAAGGCCCATTAGGCCAAGATCGCTACTGGCGGTGTCCACCTAGTATTCTATTTTTTTCTTGTAAGCCGTTGTGACGGCGTTGTAACTCTGACTCCTCCACATAGTGAAGTTCTCGCTGGCTGACGCCCGTGGTTTTTTCCGCAAGGGTTTTCCACGTTAAAATCGTGTCTCGTGTTCGATCTTGTTTGCGCATTATTTGCTAACAAGTGGTATCGATTGAGAAAAAAAAATATTTAGTGTTTCATCCCTGTTCATCGCTGCCGCCGTCGCCGCTCCGTTTTCGGTGGAGTAATTGCCGACGCGTTCCGTTCTGCCGTCGCGCCGATCTGCTCCCGCCGCTGCTGTCGATCTGCTCCGTGCGCTTCTTCAATCCGAGTCGATTTCTTCTCCTGGTTACTGCCGTTATTTTGCTGCTGCGTGCCGATCCACAGCAGGGCAGTCCGCCAGTTTCTGTCCCGAAGAAATTCTATTCATCAGTTTGCCACGCGCACACCGCAAAGCTACCAAGAGATTCAGTCTGTTCTGTCCGTCGCCGATTGCTGGCGTAAATCCAATTGTTGAATTTTGCTAGGGCCACACGCAAGGCTACCGGGATTCTTCAGTTCATTGCTGAACGTACACGAAAGTGTACGCAGGCTGGAGGTTTTGCTAGGGTTACACGGTAACTTACCTAGATTCATTACAACAGATTATTTTCTCTGGTTATTTCTTTGCAATGACTTCGATGAAGTATGATCTACCGCTGTTGGATCATAGCACGAGGTTCTCGTTGTGGCAAGTGAAGATGCGGGCCGTTCTGGCGCAATCGAATGATCTCGATGAGGTGCTGGAAAGTTTCGGTAAGGAGGATCAGAAGAAGACTCTGTGGACTCCTGAGGAGAAGCGCAAGGACCGTAAGGCTCTGTCCCTATTTCAGCTTCATCTTTCTAATGATATCTTGCAAGAGTGTCTGCAGAAAAAGACCGCTGCAGATTTATGGCTCAAACTAGAATCGATCTGTATGTCCAAGGATCTAACCAGTAAGATGCATATGAAGATGAAGTTGTTCACGCTTAAGATGCAGGAGGGTGGTTCAGTGTTGAATCACATATCTGTTTTCAAGGAGATCGTTGCCGACATAGTGTCGATGGAGGTTAAGTATGAGGATGAAGATTTAGGCCTCTTACTGTTATGTTCTCTGCCAAATTCATATGCCAATTTTCGTGACACCATACTTTTGAGCCATGATGAACTAACCCTAGCGGATGTTTATGAGGAACTCTGTAACACCCCAAATTCAGCTTTTTGGTTTTTCTGGAATTTTAAAGAATCCTAAAATTAATTTTGTAGGAATTATTGATATTGTTAGGCATATGAATCTTTTTTTTTCTAAAATAAAACCAATAAAATTTACATAGGATCACATTTTGTTTGAGCATTCATGCTGTTGCATTCCAATTTTTGAGTGTTGAATTCAAATTTTCCTTGAATTCAAATATGTTTGTTTGAATTGCAAAACCTTTCTTTTTCTCTCTTTTTCTCCTGGGCCCAAAGCTCTCCTTCCTGGCCCTTTTCTTCTTCGGCCCAATCTTTCTCTTGGCCCAGTTCGTCTCGCTCTTCCGGCCTGCTCTCGCCCGCACCATCTGGCCCGACTCGGCCCAGCTCCCCTCCACCTTCTTTCTCTCACTCGCCGACAGGTGGACCCACCCTGTCTCAACTTCCTCCGGCCGCTCCCCTTCCTCCGCGCCCATGCCCGAGCCTAGCCGCTGCCTCGCCGCGTCTCTCCTCCCTCCGCGCCTGCTGAGCTCCCGTGGGTGCGCCACCCTTCCTGTACCCCCAATCTACGCCCGCTCGTTTCCTCTCCCTCCACCGCAAACGGCATCCACCATCTCCACTCAAGCCGCCATTAATGGCCACCACCGAGCTCCATTGTCGCGCGCCCTCTCATCTCCCACCAAGAACCACCTTAGCCTCTCCCCGCGGCCCTATAAACATTCTCTGACGCACCAGAGCACTCCCTTCCCCTCTCTCGCCGAGCGCCCGAGCCTTGTCGCACCGCTCCACCCTAGCTCGCGCCGCTGCTGGCAATCTCCCGTTCCGACACCTCTCTGTCGCCATGAAGCTCTCCGAGAGCTTGGTAAGGCAGTGAGCATGCTCTGGACCCCTTTTCCCCCTTCCCTCTCGATCCAACGCGCCCGCGCCACATCGTCGTTCTTGGCCGACCGCCGCCGCACGTCGCCAGCCCACACCGCCGCACGAGCTCCACTCAAAGCCCCCTAATCAAGTTCCCCTCATCCCAATCTAGCTCCAGAGCCAAGAATCGCGCAGAATGGTGATCCCTAGCCCCGGATGCATCGTGCTCCGGCGAGCCGCCGCCGTCTGGTGGTTCTCTCTGGCGGCCAGAAGAGCCCCGGCCAACCCTCGTCGTCCGATCTGGAGCCAACGGCGCAGATCAAGTCAACCGAAGCCAGCCATGGCTTTCTTACAAAAACATCCCTGCCTTTTCCTGAAATAAAGTCGTCGTCCGCTCCTATACAATAGTATTCACATATAAGTCCTTTTATCCTCGTTGAACCCCCTGATCTTCTGCAATATCCAACCTGCCGTCCATGGCTGCCTATTTTGCATGTGAACCCTCTGGTTTTCATGTAATTATGTTTTAACCCCTGATTTCTTCTGTTCAAGTCCCTTGAAGTCCAGTTTTCTCACACTTAAGCCCCTACACCTTGTTTAATCCATATCTTCCATGTTTAAGCTCCGTTTAATCTCGTTCTCGATGCGTTAACCTTCTAAAAAGCGTAAGATTCACTTACCAGTGTTGTTTGCCAAGTTTATGTTTTAGAAATTAAATAAAATATTAACTTGCTTAATACTTGTTACCCTAGTTTTGTAAACTAAAAGCTAATTAGAGCTCTACCTACCGTGTTTTACAATGAAAGGTAAGTTGATTAATTATTATTGAACCAGCATTTTTATAACTAAAATATGGCTAGGTTATATCCCGTTGTTTCATAAACAAATAATGTTAATTTGATTAACAACTATTTAACTAGCTTTTCTAATTAAAAGCAAATTAGGCTTATACCTCGTTTTTATGAATAAAGTTATTATGCTTAATATTATTATAATTATTTCTAAATAAAATATGACTAGCTTAAGGCGAATAATGAAGTTATTCGATTAGATGTTCATATATAACTCCTTTTCTAAAGTTAATTGTTTAATTGTATAATTTATATATACACCTTTTGCAAATAAAATTTATTAAGAAGTAGCCCACCTTTTCATATTAAAGTATAATTTGAATTAATTCAAATATGAATATTTCTCTAAAATGTTCATTTCATATGTTTTCTCAATTAACACAAATGAGGCATATAGGGTTTCTTTCTTTTATAATATAAAACTCCCGTTAGCCTTATCTTTTCAACCCTAGCTCCGGTTTAAGAGTGTCTCGTGCCTCATGATTCTTTCCAAGTCTTGCTTTTATGCTTGTTAAGCTTTTGTTGCCCATGATTGGTGTATTGTTATTTATTGGTGCATTCGTATGCTTGTGTGCTCGTGTAGAGACATGACGTTCGAAGAAGGACAAGGTCAACAGTTTGAGCAAGAGACAAAGTGTTTAGCTAAGGAAGGCAAGTGGTTTCCCCCTCTGCATACTCTCTTTTGACCTATGAAATATCATAATAAATCCATATTTACTTTATGTTATGTTATTGCATTAACTTGATGGGACCTAATTAAGGACAACTAGTCCTTTCACCCAAACCTTGTACACCTGGGTTTACATTTCATGTTGGGTAGCTATGCTTAGTTGCCATACTTGGAAATGGTTTACACTAAATATGAAGATAATAATCTGGTGCTGTATATCCATGTTCTAATGGTGAAGTTAAACAAGACCATATGACTAATTGGAACATGGAGCGGCAACCCAGGAGTTACCGTACAACCGCAATACTACATGGCTCTGGTCTTGGCTGATTAATTAGAAACCCAAGTCAGAGTGACCTTATCGAAAGGGCAAGAGGGGTGGCGGTTGACGGTGTATAGCCTGGTTCTCTTGGGGAGTGGGCTTTGCTAGGACACTATGCCCATTAGGGAGGGTTATGCATGCTTCCGATCCAGAAACCTTAGCGGGTCATTGTTGACAAGAGAATCTTTGTAAAGGCCTCGTAGCGTCCCTATGCAGTCACACCTTGGAAGTGTGGTACGTGCCTGATCAGCACAGCATGTTTGGGTCTAAAGTTCTTCGAAGCTTTTACGCGAATTATGGTGAAATTGTACAACCACTGCAGAGTGTAAAACTGTTATAACAGCCGAGCTCACGGCCATGAGCAGCCTGGATCCTCACATGATAATTGAACTTGAAGATGATAATAAATTATGGTTCCTGGTTATGGAATGTGTGCTTTGGCACAGATGATGTGAGATGATGGATATCTTTATATGCTTAATTGGGTTGGTATATACTTATACCTTAGTAATCAGGTGCTTGCTAATAAAACTTGACTAAATAAAATGCTGACCGCTTATAGCCAAGCCTGTCCTTGGAAGCTTGCATTCTTGTCCCACTTGTTGAGTACCAACCATAAGTGTACTCACCCTTGCTAAACATTGGATCAGAAGAAGAAGAAGCTATGGATCAACTCAGTGATGAAGATTGCTAGGCGTACGTGCCCCTAGTCAACTGCCTGTGGAGATGTGCTCAAGATTCCGCTGCTCCAAAACAGTTGTAATGGTTTTATTTTATTCTTTCCGCTGTAACCCTGTGTTTTGATATTCATCAAAGTCTATCATATGCGTGGAACTTGATCCTGGCACACATATGATATGCATTCGGTTTGTCTTTATAAAACCGGGTGTGACACACTCCAATCCAGGGAGAAGATGAAAGGCATGGTGCACAATGGTGGGTCCTCGTCCTCCAAGGGCGATGCACTCCATGTTAGAGGTAGACCTGAGCAGAGATACTCCAATGATGGCAACGAGCGTGATAAGAGCAGAGGTCGTTCCAAGTCCAGAAAACCCACTACCAAGAAGTTTTGTAAGTATTGTAAGAAGACGACTCATTTTATTGAGGATTGCTTTAAGCTTCGGAATAAGGAGAAGAGGATGAATAATCCTGATGGTAATGCATCTGTTGTCTCTACTGGTGAGGGTTCTGATTATGGAGATTGTCTGGTTGTTGCTGCTTGTGTTTCTGATCATGATGAATGGATTCTGGATTCTGCATGTTCATTTCATATCTGCACTAACAGAGATTGGTTTAGTTCTTATAAACCTGTGCAGAAGGGAGATGTTGTGCGTATGGGTGATGATAATCCGTGTCAGATTGTGGGCATTGGTTCTGTTCAGATCAAGGCTCATGATGGGATGATTCGCACTCTGGAGAATGTGAGGTTCATAGCAACAATGACCAGGAATCTTATTTCGATCAGCACACTTGATGAAAGGGGTTTCAAATACTCCGGTTGTGATGGAGTTTTAAAGGTATCAAAGGGTTCTCTCGTTTGGCTTATTGGTGATAAGAATTCTGCAAATTTATATATCCTTAGAGGTAAAACTTTGCATGGTGGTTCTGTTTCCGCTGTTGCTGCTGACACTAATGCAGAGACTGACCTTTGGCATATGCGTCTTGGACACATGAGTGAACTTGGCATGGCAAAATTGGTGAAGAGAGACCTCCTCCCTGGCTGTACCCTGAGTGACAGAAAGTTCTGCGAGCATTGTGTTTTTGGGAAGCATAAGAGGGTAAAATTTAATACCTCTGTTCACACCACCAAAGGTACTCTTGATTATGTACATGCTGATGTTTGGGGTCCTTCCCGTAAGCCTTCTCTTGGTGGTGCTCGTTACATGCTTACCATTATTGATGATTACTCTAGAAGAGTATGGCCATACTTTATGAAAAATAAAGATGATACCTTTGCTGCATTTAAAGAGTGGAAGACCATGATAGAAAGGCAAACTGAAAAGAAGGTAAAAGTGCTTCGTACTGATAATGGTGGAGAATTCTGTTCGGATGTTTTTGATGATTATTGTAGGCAAGAAGGCATTGTTAGGCATCACACCATCCCGTACACACCTCAGCAGAATGGTGTGGCTGAGCGCATGAACAGAACCATTATCTCGAAGGCCTGTTGTATGCTATCCAACGCCAAGATGAATAAGCGTTTTTGGGCAGAGGCTGCGAACACTGCTTGTTACTTGATAAACAGGTCGTCTTCTATTCCACTCAATAAGAAAACACCCATTGAGGTATGGTCTGGTACACCTGCAGATTATTCACAGTAGAAAGTTTTTGGCTGCACTGCTTATGCTCATGTTGACAATGGTAAATTAGAGCCTAGAGCTATTAAATGTCTGTTTCTTGGTTATGGTTCGGGAGTTAAAGGCTACAAATTGTGGAATCCCAAAACAGGAAAGACTTTCATGAGCAGGAGTGTTGTTTTCAATGAATCTGTGATGTTTACTGATAAATTGTCCTCAGATCATGTTCCAGAAAATTCAGCAAGAGAGTTGCAGCATGTCAGTGTGCAGGTGGAGCATGTTATTGATGAGGAACGTGTGCAGGTGGAGACCGTGGCAGATGTTGTTGATGTTGAAGCTCATAGTGATGATGTTCAGCAATCACCTCCCGTTTTGCAACTAGAGGAGGATGTTCCTATTGCTCATCGCAGGCAAAAGAGGGGTTGTGGACCTAAACCCCGTCTTATTGAAGAATGTAATATGACTTATTATGCTTTGAGTTGTGCTGAACAGGTTGATAGCACTTATGAGCCAGCAACATATAGAGAAGCTATTGATTGTGGTGATCTCTTGAGAAGAATTGCACTTGGGAGGTTGTTCCATTGCCAAAGGGGAAGAAGACTGTCCGTTGCAAATGGCTTTACAAGAGAAAGGAGGGTTTGACTCCTAGTGAGCCTCATAGATTCAAGTCAAGGTTAGTAGCAAAAGTGTACAGTCAAATTCCTGGTGTTGATTATAATGAGGTATTCTCTCCCGTTGTGAAGCATAGCTCTATTCACACTTTCCTTAGTATTGTTGCATCACATGATCTTGAGCTTGAGCAGCTAGATGTGAAGACTGTATTTTTGCACGGTGAGCTTGAAGAGGAGATATACATGGACCAACCTGAGGGGTTTATAGTACCAAGCAAGGAGAATTATGTGTGCAAGTTGAAAAGGTCCTTGTATGGTTTGAAGCAATCTCCCCGTTAGTGGTATAAAAGGTTTGATTCATTTATGTTGTCACATGGCTTTAAAAGTTCTCAATATGATAGCTGTGTTTGCATGAAGACTGTTGATGGATCACCTATATACTTGTTGTTATATGTTGATGACATGCTGATTGCTGCCAAGAGCAGCAGATAGATCACTGTGTTGAAGAAATTGTTGAGCAGTGAGTTTGATATGAAGGACCTTGGTGCTGCTAAGAAAATTCTAGGTATGGAAATTACTAGAGATCGTTCTGCTGGTTTTTGTTTCTTAGTCAGCACAGTTACATTGAGAAGGTTCTTCAGCGTTTCAACTTGCATGATGCTAAGCCGGTTAGTACTCCTATTGCACCGCATTTTAAGTTGTTAGCTAAGCAGTGTGCTAGTTCAGCTGAAGAAATTGAATACATGTCAAGAGTTCCGTATTCTAGTGCTGTTGGTTCTCTGATGTATGCTATGGTTTGCTCTCGCCCAGATTTATCATATGCTATGAGTTTGGTTAGTAGATACATGGCTAATCCTGGTAAAGAACACTGGAAGGCTGTTCAGTGGATTTTCAGGTACCTCAGAGGCACGTCAGATGTTTGTCTGAAGTTTGGTAGGACAGATAAGGGGCTCGTTGGATATGTTGATTCAGATTATGCTGGTGATTTAGACAAGCGCAGATCACTCACAAGTTATGTCTTTACTGTTGGCAGTTGTGCTGTGAGTTGGAAGGATACTTTGCAGTCTGTTGTTGCTTTGTCTACTACTGAGGCTGAGTACATGGCTATTTGTGAAGCATCCAAAGAGTTGATTTGGCTGAAGGGTTTGTTTGCTGAGCTTTGTGGAGTTAATTCTTGTGTTAACCTGTTTTCTGATAGTCAAAGTGCAATATTTCTTACTAAAGATCAGATGTTTCATGAGAGGACTAAGCACATTGACATCAAGTATAACTTTGTCCGTGATAGATTGAGAAGGACAAGTTAAAGGTATGCAAGATTAGTACTCATGATAATCCTGCTGATATGTTGACAAAGCCAGTCCCTGTTGCTAAGTTTGAGCTATGCTCAAGCTTAGTTGGTTTGATGGATTAACCCAAGAGGTTATTTGGCGCCAGAAGTATTTTCTTTATTGTTTCAAGATGAAGTTGTTGATTATGCCACAAGATGAAATTTATCTCAAGGTAGAGTTTGTTGAGTTGTGATCCAATTTCATCACAAGTCAAAGGCCCATTAGGCCCAGGTCGCTACTGGGGGTGTCCACCTAGTATTATATTTTATTCTTGTAAGCCGTCGTGACGGCGTTGTAACCCTTACTTCTCCACATAGTGAAGTTTTTGCTGGCTGGCGCCCGTGGTTTTTCCCGCAAGGGTTTTCCACGTTAAAATCGTGTCTCGTGTTTGATCTTGTTTTCGCATTGTTTGCTAACACTCGTCACGCCGCTAATTCTAGTAGCTTCAGCGGCGTCGAGTGATACCTGAGCCACAAGTGCCAGAGCCGCACCTGCTCCGATGCCCAGGAGAGAGAACCAAGATTTCCTACTCTCTTCCATCCGGATGGGGCTAATCCGGACTGTCCAGATTTCCTTTTGGAGATGTACTGTACACCTCGAGATGGCTGCAGAGCATTGAGGATTATGTCCCGTCAATATATTTGTACGGTGGGACCCACGGTACATTACACATGCCATACGTTATAAATAATTCCTTTCCAGTTCAAAAACTTTTGAATCACCGCACTTCTCTCTCCTCTCCGTCTTTCTCCTTCGACCAACCATACCTCTCTCTCTTCGGTCTCTCTTTCTCACCGACGGCGACGCTCCAGCCACCTCTCTCCTCAGTCACTCTTTCTCTCCTTCTCACCGACGGCGACGCTCCGGCTAGATCTACCGGCCTCCAGATCCACCTTCTCTCTCTCATTCCGTTCGGCCAGATCCAGATTCACCCTCTCTCTCCCATTCCGTCCGGCTAGCAGATCCACCCTCTCTCTCATTCCGTTCGACCACCCTCTCTCTCATGGAGAGGAGAAGCGGCGGCGAGCTCCTCGTCGGCGGGCGGTGGCGAGCTCCTTGGAGACGGCGGCGCGCTGGACCGCAACAGCGACAGCGAGCTCTCCGGGCCCAGCATGGAGCGGAGACGTGCCAATGCCAACCTCCTCGGCAGCGGCGGCGAGCTCCCTGGAGACTGCGGTGTGCTGGCCTGCGGCATCGACGGCGAGCTTTCCGGGGCCAGGATGCAGCGGTGAGCTGCCAAGGGCGAGCTCCTCGGCGGCGGCGAGCTCCTTGGAGACGGCGGCGCGCTGGCCCACAGCAGCGACAGCGAGCTCTCTGGGCCCATCATGCAGCGGCGGCCTGCCATGGTGACCTCCTCGGCGGCTGTAGAAACGAGCATCTGCTGCAACGGTCTCCACGAGCTGCTAATTTCCGGCAAAAATCCGAGCAGCCTGTTCGAGCCCGGCAACCAACAGGTGCTCATCCTGACGTCAGAGGAGAGATTCTCCTAACGTGCTCATCTCATCTCCACGAGGTCGATTAATGGAAGGAGATGCTTGATTTGTAGCTGCGCTCCACGAGCTGCTAATAGAAGGAGCCAACAGCGGGCTTGGCAGAGCTGGAACGAGAGGCTATCCGAGGCCGGCGTCGAGTGATCCTCGGGCATGGAGCGTTGTTATCTTCTCTCCGCATGCTTGTGGAGGCTCGCTGTGTCAGAGAGAAAGGCAGGCACATGTGGGGGCAGGGAGTGGGCAGCCGCCGGGCGAGGCTCATCGTCGGCCAACGAAGGCTAGTGCTTGAGCTTTTTGTTTGACGGCCACTGGCAGTACCACGAGCCTCCGAGGACGTTAGTTTGCTTTCTTTTTTGCCAATCATAAATCTAAGTTTGTTTGTTCAGTCTTTTTTCTTTGCTTGATTTGGTTTTTGTTTGATCTTTTTCTTTCCGTTCCAATCTTGCGAAGACAGCTTAAATGTTTTGTACTTGGGCGTACATTTCATGAATGATTTGTACTTGGGCGTACATGTTGAGTGTTTTGGTTGCATGAGCCTGCTCCTTTTTTTTCCTCATGTTTATGGTATTTGCATATTTTTCTTTTACCATGAACAACCATGTACAGGGCAAGCTATCAATTTTATTTTGACATAAACGGTTATGATATCGAACACATGGTACAGAGGGGTACACGTATTGGCGAGACCCTGTACTGGGTGGTACATGGGTCAGCCAGGGTGGAGGACCATTGACGGGCTATAATATTAACAAATTTAGTGCATGCCTTTGGGACCGTTGGAGTAAATAAAAAAAATAGGTGCAGCCAATGGAAGATAGACAACGGCACGCTATAGTACAGGGGTAGGACAGCACCTGCAGTACGTGGGTGTGTACATTAGTCTAAAAGGTAACGATGGTTGGACACCAAAGTCAAAAGGATCATGAGCTGCACGTACTACATGGTGCAGGTTTTTCACGAAAAACGAAGGACCTTTATGTCCCATCAACAAATGTGTAGGACGAAAATAAATCAAAATACATAGAAATACATACAAGAATATACATAACAGACAAAAAGAAACAAAACCCAATGCAAGATGAACGGCCAGGATACCTCCCATCCGGATGGACGGGAGCACAAAGTAATTTCCGCAGGAGAGAGCTTCAACTGCTGCCACTGCACTCCCACTGCCAGAAACAGTGCTGCTAGTAGTGGTATCCAGTGCAGCAACGACGTCAACGAAAGGGAGAATGTGCAAGAAGGTTGCAGCGACAAATCGTACAAACTCAGAAGCAGGTGGCCACCAAACATCAGCTTCCTCCTCCTGGTCCTGCTGGCTATTTGCAACGGTATCCCCTAAATTTCACCATCCAAAAGAATATTTAGGTACCTGTAAAATATTCTATCCAACTATTTCCAAATGCAACGACAGCCTGTATGGGGCCTGTATCTCGCCCCCACTGCCGTCCGCGTCCTCGCCTCCCCTTCTTGCCGCTGCCGCCACACCCTCGGCTCCTCGCCGCCTCGACACACGCTCGCTCGCTCGGAAGAGAGAGACATCCATCCACCTCTGCTTCCACTGCCCCGACGCCAACTTCGCCGCCTCGGCGCCCAGGGTCATCGCCACCCATGCCGGCGTCCTCCTCCTCCGCTTCCCGGTGCACCCCTCCTATTCCCTCTCCTTTGCCGGCGACGAGCACCCACAGGTATGCCCTCCCAGCCTCCCTTTCTTGTTGTGCAAAACGGAGCACCCAAAGGCCAAAGGGGAATTTATTGTATTCGAATCTCACAAAGTTTGAATACTTCAACTACAAGCTTCCATTTTGTTTACAAAGATTATCAGGCCCATGTCCAATGCTTGGTTCGTCCTTGCTAGCTAGATCAAATTCTACGTGCTACTGAATATGATACAGTCTGTTCACCTTTTGTTGCCTTGTAGTGGTGCTGTTTTTTCCTGAATCACCTGCTAGTTATATATGTTTAGATGAAACAATCAACCATAGCCTGTATGCATCATCTGGATTATAATTTTTTTCTTTTTCAAGCCAAGCTACTCTAGAAATTTCACAAGAAACTAGCCGTCCTCAACAGTCAACACAACAAGAGCAACAATGCAACAAGAAGTCAATCTACAATCCTCTAGGCCCCAAACAACCTTTTTATGACCTTGCTCTTCCCCACCACCCACCATTGCATCCAAGATTTGCAGTAGAGCAGGAGATTGGAAAACACACTCACTTTGGAGGGGGCTGCCTCGAAGCGGTGCTCTCCAAGGACGCCGTCGTGGCTGGAGCGGCACGGCGAGTCCCCCAACGGTGCTGGACTGGCGGGGGTGGGAGTTGGTGACTGCGACGGCGACATGGAGGCGATGACGGTGCTGGCGATGTGATCCGGTTCGGCGATGGCTTCCTTCCTCTTGCGGCAGCTTCGACGGCGGCTGCGACAGCAACTTCGACGTCGATGGCGGTGATGGGGGAAGCGGCAACGAGGAAGGGGGAAGCGGCAGTGAGTGGGAGGCGTTGATGGCAACGATGGCGACGAGGGAGGCGGCAGGGAGGGGGAAGTGGCACCGGCGACGGGGGAGGAGGCGGGGAGAGGGAGGCTTCGATGGCGGAGATGTAGACGGGGAGGGGGAAGCGGCACCGGCGACGGGAGAGGTGACGAGGAAAAGGAGGCGTCGATGGCGGCGATTCGGAGGAGGCAACAATTTGGGGGAGGCGCTGTTGGCCTGGAGATTTGGAGGAGCCCGGGCCGACCCTGGAGAACCACAGGTGGTTTACAGGATACCACTGCAGCTGGTTTTTTGGGGGAAACCCGTTAAAATTCCAGTTCAGGGCGGTTTACAAGCCCTCGTTGCAAATAGTCTAACCAAGTGCGGATGCAATACAACACGGTAGCATCTAGGCCTGTTCACCGGCGGGTTTTACAGGTTTCAGCCGGTTTTGCAAACCAGCCCATATGTTGGTGGGTTGGCCGGTTTGGGTTGGTCCAACCCGTTGATAGAGAAATTAATTAAACAGACTGAGCTGGGCTGGTTCAAGGTTTTAGTTGGTTTAAGCCCAGCTTTCTAGTACACGCATTCAACAGCAAGACCCTCTGCTTCCTACAGCCGCTGCCGGCAAGGGCGTTGCTCGCGTGTTCCATCGTCAACTCTCTCTTCTCTCCCCAGGAAGACGGTTCCAGCAGCGCTGGCCCAGGCCTGTCCGCCTCCCCTAGTTCTTTCTCTCCACCGCGCGGAATCCACAAGGACCTCCCAAGCTCACTAGTGCACTTGCGAACTGCTTCTAGGGCCTCGCCTTCTCGCGCCCGCCATGACCCCGGGCAAAGGGGCCTGTAGAAGCCAGACCTGGCCAAAATCACGGGCAGCTTCAACGCCGGCCTCGCGTGGCTCCCAGGCCGTCGTGGATCTCACCCAGATCACCTCCTCACTGCTGCGGCCGAAGGGCGACACAGACTAGGCACAGGGATCACCGGAGGCCGGTGCTGGGTCTCAAGTCGCCGCTGCACGGAACTGGGGTCACACGCGCACGGAGGCAGAGCCAATCCGTGCCGCCTCCGCGTGATGGAGTGCCGCCGGCTCGATCCGCGCTGAGCCACCGATGAGAGCACAACTCTAGCTTGTGAATGAGCATCTATGTTTTTAATTCGGTTTTGGCGATTAATGACAATATGATCATTGCGACTAACGTGTGTTTTGCAGCAGCAATTCTTAAGTTAGTGCAATTATGGGCTTTCATGGTATTCTTAGCCCCATCATTTGCAAATGAATATATTGGTGCAAAGTATATGCTCGAAGATTAAGGATAAGCTAGTTCTAAGTACCGTTGGATGATAAGAGACACTTAGAGCAGTTCAGGTCTTTGTTTTCCTTTGGCTGTACTATAAAGGGGTTGAGGATTGGTAGCTTGACCTAGCAAAGACTAGAAGTTAGGTCTGGTGCACACTTGTGAAATCTAGTGCTAGGTAGCTATGTCGAAGCCCTTGAGAAGTTAGGAAACTCAAAGAATTTGAATTGGACGAGTTTCGACTTCAAAAGAGACGAAGACAGCACAAACCGCAGAGGCGTCGACTATTTCTATGGGTTGGTGAGGCCCCCGACGAATTAGTCGATGGCCCCTGGTTTTCCACTCAGAAGCTAGCGCAGCTCTCTGGGTAGCGTCGACTGATTTGATGGTTCCACAATCGAATTAGTCGACGGTGCTTGAAGATGTGAAGACCCAAGCATGCATGGCTCTGAGTAGCGTCGATTGTTTCGACGGCAGTTGCGTTGAATCAGTCGACGGTCTCTAATCTTTGAGAAGATTTTGTGGTGCATGCCTCTGGGTAGCATCGACTATTTCGACGGTGCAAGCACCGAATTAGTTGATGGTGGAACTAGCCGTTGCACTGTTCATGATTTGAATGAAAAGGGAGCGTTGACTGTTTCGACGGTGTGACCTTCGAATTAATCGACGGCTCTACAAAGTGCATAACGGTTGGATTTCGAGTGGGAGCTATTTATACCCCTTCACTCACTCCTTGAAAACTCTCTTGCCACACGAAATTCACTGTGCTTCTAGCTGATATAGGAGAGACTTTGAAGGCAAGAGAGGCACTTGGTTTAATTGGTGTTCTTGATCTTGTGAAAATTAATGACTCTCTTTGGTGCTTGGGAGTAGCAAGTGTGCATCCATTTAGCTCTTGGTTTAATGTAGGTGAAGTGAAGATCTTTGGCTTGTTACTCTTGGTGATTCGGCATCACCTAGACGGTTGGGTGGTGTTGATCTTGGGAGATCACGTGGAGATTGTGTGAAGCCCCAAGACGGTTTAGGAATCCGCCGTCCCAGAGTGGGAAATGGATATCTCCTACGAGAGCACTTGATCCTTGCGCGGATTAAGGGGAGTTATACCCTTGCGTAGGTGCTCCAACAAGGACTAGGGGAAGTTGCCGACTCCTCGATACCTTGGAAAAAATCACCTTTCACTCTTCTCTTTACTTTGAGCAAGTTTACTTTCTGCATGTCTATTCTTAGACTTGTCATGCTAGATTAGGATTGGAACTAGGTTGCAAAACTCTTTTGAACACTAGTTAGGCACAAACCACACTTGATATGCACATAGAGTGAATTGACTTATTGCATAGGATTGTTTTATTGCATAAATTTTTGTAGAAGTATAATTTACCCCCCTTTTAGGCATATGATCCTTTCAGCTTGGCCCGCGTTGTCGTTTGGGTAGGCACGCCACCTGTGCGCCCACCGCCACGTGTCTCGTCGCCGACCCGAGGAAGGTGCACCGCCGACGGGATTGCCGGATTGGGGAGAAGTCGTCGGGTTCTGTTGGTTTTCATTGGTTCTAAACCATTGGACCCGCATAGTTTTCCTATCCCTGACAGGCTCGACCCAAAAACAAGCAAACCCGCTCAAATCCGGTTATGCGGTCTGATCTGATCTGGGCTGGGGTTGGCCGGTTTTGAACCAACCCGTGAACATGCCTAGGCCGTGTTTAGTTGTGGTGGGGAAAAAGTACTTTTTTTCTGGGAGGCGTGTTATGTGAGGAGGATGAATAGGAAAGGAAAAAAAGGAATTTTTGGGGATGCGTGTTCTGTGAGGGGGATGAATAATAGAAAGTAAAAAGTATTTTTGAACTGAACACGGCCCTATCTGGCCGAAGAAAATGTCAAAAGTGCTCCGTTGGTTTGGACAGTGAACCAATACAATACATGGATCAGCTTTCAAAAAATTACAATACATGGATCAGATGGGACAGAGGGACGAGGATCTTCGATGGATCCGCGGAGGTGAAAGCACCAGTGACTGCATGTAAAGACGGGGACTATAGTTTTGATAAAAAAATGGTAAAAACAAAAAAAAAAGAAATGTAGCGGCATGTAGGAGCCACTCCCTAGTCTTTTTAATTTGTAGGAAACTCAATACAAACTCACACAAACGTGTAGAATACCGTACCCTTCCTTCAGCATTTTTTTCTTTCTGAAATTTCCCACGGAGCAGCGTGTGTATAGCAGCTTAGGCAGGTTTGGGTTGCAGTTTTCGTTGTTACAGTAATCATGCATTACAAGTACTATGCATTATCTGCCTCCTGCTCTTCGTATGCCTTGATTAAAAAAAAAATCTTGATTTTCCGTTGGGCAAAGTGGCACCCTACATTATTATCTATCCACAGGTAGTAATTTAATTGAGAAGTGGCACCAAAACAAATAATAATCGTCACCAAATGTGTTACATTCTGTGTCATTTTCTAAATGATTGTCACTATGAGCAAGTTCAATAATAAAATTAACTATAGACTGAGTTTCAAAACATGAGTTAGCAGCTAAAGATTATAAATAAAGGCAACATGTACAATAAGTCCTCTGTTCCGAGGAGCCGATCCTTTCTGGTTGTCAAAATAGAATTTTCGATCAGATAATAGTTTGTTTGAATGAAGGTGGATTTGAATGAAAATGAGATAATTAAGACTAAAATGCCTACTACTCCGTATCTGTCTCCTATTAATCTGTATCAAACAAAGCATAATCGGCCAAGTCGCCTTTCTGGTTATAAATAAACCACGACCGCGTGCCAAACTAGCAACCCCACATGGAGCGAATTTTCGATGAATCAACGTTCTAAAAATATGTTCTGGACAACATTTTTGTTTCCATCATGTGTTGCATGTTGAATCTCTCTATAACAAAAATGAGAATATGTACAACTTCATTGTGAACCCATATGGAGCGTGATAATTGAGCGACCAAAATCCAATTATCTTTCCAGCATGAGCAATGATTTTAATTAAATTAAAATAGATCGACAGTGTACTGGTGGAATTATAATGCAAAATATTATGAAACAAGATCATGTTCGATCATTAATAGTGTAGACCTCATATTTTTTAGAATAATGATAGGTAATCATCGAGTTGATGTAGACCATTCTTGTAATCCATTTTAATATCAGATACACATGTCAAAGATAATCTCTAATGTAGAGTATACCTCCCATAGAGGAAGCTCCGGGTGGCAAGTAGTAGGTGATGGTGGCGGGAGAGACGGTGGCTCCCGCTGCCTGCTAGGGTGGCGGTGGATATCCCTACATGGGCTATGGAGTCAGCGGGCTAGGGTGTCTGTAGGTTTACGCACGGCAAAAAGCATCTTTGCCGTGTGCCCGACATTTGGCACACGGCAAAGTTTCGTACACACGGCGAACTACCGTTTCCCATAGTGGGGGCATCGAGCCTCAACCTGTTAGTGTCAGCGCCAGCAAAGGCAGCAGCGGGGGCGCCCTAGGAGCCGGTGCACGTGTGGGGGCTGCGGGGGCATGCACGAGACGACGGCACACACAAGTCTCACCAGGTGGGGAGAAATTTCATCACAACTGTCCTTTTTTTGTCCGTTGATTAGAAAATTCCAGAGTGTTAGAATGACCCCTCCAATAATACTCGAGTATTACCTAGCTTCCAAAATCTCGCGACTTCAAGCATTGACCACCGAGCCGAAGAGAGTAGCAAAGCAATTCCGGTGGGAACCAGAAAAAAAAAGAAGAAATGTAATTGAGCTGATTTTTTTTCCTTTCCTTTTATGTATCATGATTTCTATAACTTTTTAGTGTTACTATCATAAGCAATATATAATCAGTAGAGGATACCCCTCCTGTTTCTTTAAAAAAAAAAAAGAAGAAGAAGGAGAGATGGTGGAGTGACTCAATTCCTGTCGGGTGCATCGCGTCGCCGTTGCGCACACGGCCGGGCAGCCACTGGCCCACAGGCCACAGCTAGGCAGAGTTGCCAGGTCAAGTCAAGAACACGCATTGGTTACCTATCTATCGGTCGGCTCTGCAGTGATATCATATTGATCGACTCGACTCGATCCGCCCGGGTGTGCGTGTCTCAGTTGCAGGTAGCTAGCTCACTGGCAATGGCGACTGGCAGGCGGGGAGCATGGACGTCGAGGGTCTCATCATCCATGGAGCAACAAGATCCAGTGGAGGTGGACCTAGCTTACCTCCACACCACGAATCAGAGCCACAACTACAATTGTGGCATGAGCATCGGCACTTCGCGATCAGGTACTGCCTCCCTCTCCACCACCGCCTACACAACCAGCAGCAGCAGCACCGGTCGTGTCTCCGCCCATTCCCTTCTGTCTCCGCTCGCCGCAGCGCCTCCGGTCGTGGAAATAGATCTGGTCGGCCATGAGAAGGCGAAGACGCGCGAGCACATCAGGGACCTGCTGATACATGAATCCTCCCATGGTGCCCATGCCAGCAGTGCCACTGCCACTGCCATGGACAAGTGGCTCTCGGAGCTGCGCGTCAGCTGGGTTCTCCACCTCGCTGAACTAGAGGTGGCATCTGCGCGGAGGACCTTCGTCTCCAGGCGACTCCAGCATGCTGCACACAGTTGGGCCCTGGCTCTGCGCTTGATCAGCAGGTCCATCGTTTGCTTTACTGGATGGTGCAGCCGCCAGGAGGAGGAAGAAGATGAACCTGATGTTTGGTGGCCACCTGCTTCTGAGTTTGTACGATTTTTCGCGGCAATCTTCTTGCAGATTCTCCCTTTCGTTGACGTCGTTGTTGCACTGGATACCACTAATCCTACTAGCAGCGCTGCTATTTCTGGCAGTGGGAGTGCAGTGGCAGCAGTAGACAAGCTCCAGACACTACTAGACGTCCGTGAAGCTCTCTCCGGGGCAACAGAGCAGGTGGTGCTCTGGCACTTGTGGCTCAGGTCATCACCCGATGCCGCTGAAGCTACAAGAATTAGCGGCAACATGTTCAGCCTTTTGTTAGCAAAGCTGGAGAAGTTGGCTGAGGCCATACTTGACACGAGAGACTACATCAGGGCTCAATCCATGTCCCTGACACAGGAGGAGGACGATGAATCATTGAAAATGTCGTCAGGACTCGACCAATCACCTGGCATTCACAAGGTCACTAGATCCGTAATAAGCTCCATCTTTGTGCTGTCCACCAGTCACGATCGACCAGCTGCTGTTGTGGATCCTCAAATTGTACATGAAGCAATGCATTCCCTAGAGAAAAACCAGATTGTCGCATTCGTTCCAGGACCAGAGCCTCAGGTTCCTCTTCTTGATCAACAACTTGTACTTCGTGTGGCATCAGCTTCGTACAAATCGGCTTTTGGATGATACCATGCAAGTCCTGGCTCGCAGAATCGACGGCTACATAAAAAGCTATCTGCAAGTATCTTGGGCGCCCGTGTTGAAGCCCTTGCACAATAACGCACTTTGCTGCTTCACGGGAGACTCAGCAAAGCATAAGTTCGAGTCCAAGTTTGACAAGACCTACGCCGCACAAAAGCTCTGGAAGGTTCCAGACCCAGAGCTGAGGGAAGAGCTGCGGACAGCCGTCGCCAACACAGTCATCTCAGCCTTCACAAGTTTCTTGGAAGATACTGGTACAAGCGCCTCATCAAAACTCACTCCGGAGAGTCTGCAAGAGATGCTGGAGGAGTTGTTCGAAGGATAAACCAATGAACCACAGCAGACACAAGTTTAATCAGCCGGCCGTTTATTAACTGTTACTTTTGCTGTGTACATTTGTTGCACTTGACAAAATCTGTAGTCGTCAAGTGTTAATAAGTTCCTATCATGCATGGTTCGGTAGCTAATACGGCTGCTCATGCGCAATGTTCTTCGACAAATGGTTACCCTTTGCTCAACTCTGTTTCAATAACACAGAGTCGTATGTGATGCACATTGTTTGGCTGTTTGTTTTAAGCCACTGATTGATGAACCTAAGCTTAACTGAGTTTTGGAATAATTAGAAAATTTGAATTGAAGCCAAACCTTATATGCATGCAATCATTAAACCTAAACAAAATCTTAATCAATCCAAACCAGGAACCTCCTAAAATATTTTTTCCTGAGGGGAGCTGGGGAACCTCCTAAAAATATTTGTCAAATTTTGAAAAGTACTGGACCGAAACCTCCTATCTGGGCCAAAACTAACATGGCCCAACTCCCCTCCAGCTCAGCTCTAGACACATAGGATTTGAGGAGGCCGACCAGAGAGGTGTAAATAGGCGGTTTAGCAAAACTTAAACGATAAAGATAAGAAATTAAAAATGATCGGCTAAAACAGACTACAACTCCCCAAGTTACTATTCTCAACTATGTAAACCAGCACTCTATATCTATATCAAGGTTTGCAATCCTATAATAATAATATGCAAGCAAAAAAATATTTCTAAGAACGTAAATTTTGATTCAATATAAATTGCACATATGACACTCATTTTGAGGGCAAAACTACAAAACAAACAATCAAATTCAGACACCGGTTCTTCGATGGTAAACAAGTTATCCAAGTAACCACCAATGTTTATGCCAAAAATATTGAAGCTGTGGAAATAACATTACCCCAAACAAGAACACAGTGGTTCTTCTATTGTAAACAAGTTATCCAGGTAACCACCATTGTTTATGCCATAAAATATTGAAGCTGCGGAAACAACATAACCCCAAAAAGAACAAAGGACTGCTAGTATCCAAATGAATTAATCCACTGCATTGGAGATGATTGATGAAGCACAAGGCATTGCATTCATCTTGGATTGTGGGGAGATGATTTTTTGCTTTCTTTTTTGGTCTCCTCACCATTCTTTTTCCAGAGCTGTATTTTACACCACTTTTGATATCAAAGCCAGCCTTCCAAACATGCATTAAAGCTTTTGGAAAGGAGTGGTTGGGATGGGATCAGAGTCTAAATTAAATTAACTTCCTCTCTAACGTTAACTTCAATCCACCTTTCTAAGCTCAGGTAGTATGCTGGACCTGCCCTAACAAATCAAGTGCAGACGCAATACAACACGGTAGCATCGTCATGTCCTATCTGGCCGGATCAAGCCAACTTTCCAAGGAATTGTCGAAAGTCCTCAATTGATTTGGACAGTGAACCCATACAATACATGGTTCCGAATCCAAAGGTTGTTCTATGAGAAATTGATCCAGCACATATTCCTATCTCACTGTGTAGCCTTCTGTTATGGGCTGAGAAAGGCCCATAGGGGGCCCATGATACTATTCACGCGGTTCGGTAGCTGTGGGGATATAGCCCGTGGGTGGTTAGGGTTTGTTGAGGCGCCTAATCTATAAAGGCGGTCTAGGTCCTAGGGTTAGAATCATCGAAGAAGAATAGAACCAGCCTTAGCGGCGGCCTGTTCTTCGGCGATATGGCCGGGTTTCCTACCCGGCCAGCCGTTCCTCTCTAGTTTCTCCTTTGCTCTAGTTGATCCATAACACCTTCGTCCAGGCCCATGCCCATGGAGTCATTTAGACGTTCATCAAACAGGCACCAAAGCCGCTGGGCAGAATCGACGCACATGGAAAACACCTAACGAAGGAACTGGGGGTGCTCCTCACCAGATTAAGGTTCTATCATATCTTTAAACTTTCAGCCTGTGCATGATTCCATTTTCAAAGAGAACAAAAGCACCAGTTTAAACTCTTCGATACCTCCAGTCAACAGAAAGCAAATTCAAGACTCACACGCTACATGACAATATCCAGGAACAAGTTTGCTACAGAATACAGATACTGCCTCCCAGCTCCCGAACACATGGATGGACACGCTTCTGAGTTTAGCTCAGCCTCAAGCCAACCCGCCACTAGTCGCTGTCCTGATTATCTGAAATAAGGCTGCATAGCGACCACGAGAACAAGCTGTCAGATTTCTCTTTGCTTAAAACATCACCACAGAGTTAAATGGCTCTCTGACTTGGTAAGGAAATGAAGTCTATCTTAAACACATGAGCCAAAAGTAATAATTAAAAAAAATCAAGTTATGGTATGTTTGGTCGGCAACTAAATTTGAAGCATACAATGTGTAAATATGCCTAATGCACACAACTTGATAACATTCGCTGTTACAACTTACAGTGAAGTGAATTACATCTGGGCAAAAAAAAATTATATCCTCAATGGCAGAAAAAAGATAGCATGCCGGCAAAGCTGGTTGTAGTATCCATTTTAGTTTTGGCTGATAAATGGCCAACAAGCAATTCATGGCAGTGACCATCGAAACATGGAGTGGACAGGTAATTAAAATCAGCATGCTCTATCCAACATCATATCTAGGAAAACTAGTCAGACATATTTCAAGCGCTAGTAGTGATGACGAACATGTCAGGTTACCTCGGCTACAAAGGACTGACAAAGAGCAAAAAGGAGGATCACCAAAGATAACTCCAAGAATGAGCCAAACTAGTGTATATTTGTGCATGCAGTACATGGAGGCAAAATAATAGTTCTAAACAGTCACAACTGGTAAATGGTCCCACAATGCTTCAGTGCTGATGTATTATGCCCATTTAAAAACCATGATTCAAAAAGATAAAAAACACTCCAACAAAATACAAGGGTTGCAAAGATTATTAAAAGAAAAAGGGGGAGTAAAAGTAATAAAGGTTTGGTTCCATGCTTACATGATCCAACAACCACGAAAATGAAGAATCCAAGCACGATCGGCCCAACAGGGTAGTCATTCCCCTTCTTCACAGTAGTCTCAGGCACAGAACCCCTCTTTGTGATGTTCTTCTGGAATTTGGCACTCTTCCTGTCTGCAAGACGCCTTGAGGTAGTCTGGGTGAATGCAAACAAAATTAATTAGTACACAAGAGAATGCAAACAAAATTAATTAACAGTTTCTAAGTCAAAGGTAACAAAGTGTATCCACATCAGGACATGTCTTTTATTCTTTTTTATCACTATAAAATCTTATTTCTAAAATCCACTAGAGAATTGATCAGTTATGGAAGGATCACAGCTGAATTGTGTAAAATCTCTCTTATATTGAATTTCAGGATTGATAATCATATCACTTAGTTGTAAAGTACCAGACATCGATGAAGAAACAATGACTACCGACACAAAATTCCCTCCGAGCTAACTTCTTAAGGCTCACTTCACCTGTTGAATTTGAATACCTAAAACTGCCCATATCAACAGACCAGTCCAAAAAATTATGCTGGTTGGTTGAACAACTAAAAACAGCAGTGACAATGGACCAAGTATAGACAATAAACACACTAGATAATCATATCAGTTAGTTGTAAAGTACCAGATATCTATGAAGAAACAATTACTAACGACACAAAATTCCCTCCAACCAAACTGCTTAAGGCTCAATTCACCTCTTGAATACCTAAACTGCTCATATCAACAAACCAGTCTAAAAATTGATGCCGGTTGGTTCAACAACTGAAAACAGCAGTGATAATGGACAATTTAAAGTATAGACAATAAACACACTAAGTAAGCTTATTGAAGAAGAAAAACACATCAAGGATGATACTGATTTGCATCAGCTTAGATCAGAGTGACAGGACATAAAAAAATGTAGACAGCGCCACAATTGTAAGCATTACAATTGCAGATAAAACCACACCAGCAACAGAGCACCAAATTGAGATCACAAACAAAGGTCACTAAAACAGTGCCTACATTTCCGTCAGTTCTAAATTTGGCTAAGAATGATACCACAGGAAAACATACTACCACTACCAGATACTGGTGGGTCTTACAAAACCAACCTTAGAGAAGTGGAAAAAAAAAATAGCATGTGCTTTTATGAATCATTCTTAAAACAGAAAAACAACGCCACGTTTCGTATTTGATTGAAGGTTATCTGATGCCGAACACTAAATGACGTCCATGCCAATGCTCCAAAAGATAGGCATGTCCATACAAGTGAAACAAAAATGCAATCGAAATACAGAAGGAAAAACGAAACGTGAAATCTGTCAGATTCAAAATTTCATTGATAGCCACCATCATAACCCAGCCGCGATTGACAGCCCCGTGTAGGCATCAAGCCCACTACGGTAAGGGGCCTGACCTTGTTCGTTCAATGAACTGTGTAATTTCCATTTGCTTATTGACTACCTTATCCATTTTTTAGATCTCCCCCAAACGAACAGTGAACTGGAAGAGCATCATGAACACAATCCCCTCCTGGACAATTGTCCCTACGAGCTGATAATCTCTCCCAAACCTTTCCAGCGAAGGCCTACCCTGAGGCACACCATCCCCAAATACCGCGACGCGCCATACTCGCAGTCGAAGAAATCACGCAGACAGCATCCACGGGACCGGACCCGCGCAAGTCCCCGACGCGAGATACAAATCAAACAGCCCCACCAACGACCAAATCGAACAAGGAGCCGCATGAATCCATGCGCCAGATCGTACGGGGTAAAAGCAAGAATGAGAATTCCGGCGCTAATCCTAACAAGGAACACCCCCCAATCGCACGCCACAGCGGTTACAATTCGAGCAAGAGGCATCTAGGTAGAGTTGCTCCACGCTTACCATCTTCGCGCGCCGCCGCAGGCGATCTCGACGGGGGACGGGAGGGCTGCGTCGTCGGCGCGAGAGAGGCGACGGGCCGGAGAGGAACAAGACAGCGGGAGCCGGGAGGTGTGCGTGATTTGGGGGCCGACGTGAGGGGTTTTATGCAAGGTTGCCTCTTACAATTGCCATGGCCGATTTGGGACGTGGTCGGGGTGACGTGGCGGATGCGCATTGGGGCGTACCTGACGCGTGGACAGGGGAAGCAGATACCGTTTATTTTGTCCTTGAGATTGGTGCACCACGCGCTGGGCTTTTCGCACTTGTGGGCCTGATTTGAAGTAGAATGGGCTTTGTTTAACGGGCCATTGTAGATGAATGGGCTTTGTTTAACGGGCCATTGTAGATGATTGGATCAATATAGTATTGTGTCTCCGTTGCAAGACATTATTTTTTTTATAATGGATTGGTTCTACATTGTTGAGGGATGATATATGATATTTGGATAAGAGAGTTTATATGCATAATAATCGGTTAAATTTCTGTGAGGATAGATGATATTGTGCTTTGTAGATTTTAATTACTATACTCTTCAATTTTTACTATAGTCAATGCTTAGGAAAAAAATGCACCTGGTAGGGGAAAAACAAAGAGGAGTAGACAAGGAAAAACAGAATCATAAAAGAGGAGCTATTGACAAAAACTTTTAACAATAATGCAAACACTTCAATTAAATCTAGATTAATCGGCAATAGTTTTTTAGAGAAAAAAAAAGGCAATAGTTGCTCTAGAGGACAAACTTATATCAGATTGTGATGAAGTTACTAGATGGGCTAGGTTTATATCTATACCATTATCAACTACTACATACCAATTATTTCTTTTATTATTATTTCTATTGTTGCTACAAAAACAACTACTATTATTACATAGATGGCATATGATTTTCGTTTCGCCGTGAGCCCCTAAATTCTCATATCATGCCCTAATTCACCTCCACCACCTCTTGTTGCATCTCCATCCGGCTCATAAGCATTCACCGCCATTGATTAGTCGCAGGCAAAAAAATTTCTCCCTCTATGCATCTATCTTTGGTTCGTGTCCACCATAACTTCTCATCTCTATACCGCTTTAGCATAACAAGACATGCGTTGAGTGATGACTTTATTGTAAAACCATTTGGAGTGTTTGTTTCTAATACAAGGAAACAGATGGAAGACAAGGAGGGCTTAAGGGGACAATTGCCCCCCCCCTCCCAACCCCAGCCCGCCCCCCGCCCCTCGCTCCCATGGCACTGTACACCTCCTTACACAAAAACATTTTAGAGTCGTGTGAATAAGTACTCTCTCGTGGCAACTATTAACTATAGGTTCTAACCTCTTGTGGCAACTATTAACTATAGGTTCTAACCATTTATCCTTTCATCATAACTCATTGCAAAGTCTTGTTCAATTTTTGAATGAACAAGTGTAAATTTCTTAATATGTATTATGTGTGTATTGGTACAAACAAAATATAGAAATATATTTTAAACTAAGAATGGATGCATGATCCTTAGTAGCAGTGATATAATCTCTTTGGTATGGAGCATATCTTATTGAAAGAAGAATGGTGTTTCATTTTTCTTTGTTGTATTCACTCTTTCGTCAAATAAAAATGGCATCGCCTTCATAAATTGTTAAAGCAACTCCAAGAGATTCTCTATATCCACCATAATTGTTAGGAATAGATATTTTGATTTTAAAATACCCTCCAACAACTTCTTTAAGTGGTTATCCAATTATAGCTGTCATCTATACCGGATTTCTCACTAGCCCAAAAACTAGATAGCAAAAATTGTTCCCTAGAGTGTGTAAACAATATATAGAAATACTGTTGGAGATTGAAAACATATAGAAAACAATTTTTAGTAAATTACTCTCCAAACATAAACAAAACAATCTCTCATACGCATAACTCCTTTTTTACGCTAGTGCTATGGTCCAGGTACCCGGACATAGGCACATGATGGGCACCCCCTCCCCTAATCCCACCTGAAGTGAAGTAGAATATGAAAAAATTCATAACTCACACATCGTGTATCCAAATTAAATTTTGGTTACATCATTGTATTTGTTATAACAAGATCTTAAAAATTACACGACACTTGATAATGTTTAGACTATATTTTTTGGAGAATATTCTTTATATAGGTGGAATGCTTTATTATATTTTAACATTAAACAAATTATCTTAGGTATGGAACAAAATTTTACACAAAAAGAGCAAAAATTTATACAAGTGGAAGAAAATTTGCACAGACAGAATAGAATGGAACAATATTACGAAACAAATTATCTAAGTTATGGAGCAAAATTTTATACAAACAAAACAAAAAATTGCACAAGTGAAGCAAAGCCGCACAGGAGTATACTGGAACAATATCACAGCCTTAGCTAGGAAACAAATTTTATTAAAAAAAATTGTAGGTGGAAAAAAGTTACACAGAAGGAATATAATTGAACAATATCATGGAACATCTCATAGTTACCATGCAAGCAATCTAAAGAAATCATTTTGTTCCACTCATACAAAATTTTGTTCCACTCGTATAACATTTTGTTCCTTCTATATAACATTTTGTTCCATGAATTAGAATGATTTGTTTGGCATTGAAACGCTTGTATAAAAAAATTCTAAAAAAATATAATCCAAATATGGTCAAGTGTAGTCTAGTTTTGAAGCACAAACATGGTAAAATGATACTTTTATGGATTATTAATTTTTATTTGCCTAGTTCTTTTCTCATTAGTTGTACACGTGGTAACCCCCTTTTTATGATGAAAGCCCATAAGGTCATCATCTCGATCATTTTATTAATCAATACGCACCATCCCAACCCAAGACATCATCTAGTCGTTTCTATACATCAATATCAACTCGACATTACACATAGAAACTACCGCCCCAATGTATAGTTTCTTGTAAATAAATTATCATCCAACCTTATATCTTCTATCTTATTTACTCATCCTATCATCCTACTTTTTTCTGGGTTCTCGTACAGGCATGGTTTCTCATGCACGACACTATGTTCTTTTTTTTTTCTCTTCAATTGATTTGTCACATCATCAAATTGCATATATAGTAGGCTATTTAATGCCATAAAACTATCCTAGTAGATGGGTTGGGGATAGCCCAAAGCTGTAAAAAAAAGTGTTTGGTTGCACAAACTGGTGCGGGGATTAAAAGGCGCGCTTTTGCTTGCTTCTTTTCTTTTCCTGCCACCCGTAATCCATATGGTGATGATGTCCCTGGTGGAGTTGCTGCACGCGTGCGTTGCTTAACGGAAAATGGGCCACCTCACCGCACGCCAAGGAACGAACCACACGACGCGCGGCCCTTTGGCCTTTGCGCACGCACGGCTGATGCGTCGCCGCCCGGGATTTCCGATCAGGTTCGTCGTGCCGATCGACGCCAGACCCCTGGCGTCCCCGTGACACGACTTGCCGCAGTTTGTTTCTTGGCACGAAGTGAGCAAACGGGCACATTGACAGAAATTTTTTTTGCTTTTATCTGTCATTAAATCTGTGTCTACATCTTCAGCTAATTAGTATGTTGAGTGCCGTCACCAAACTACTCTTACGGACTAATCGACGTCAAATTATTTATTTGCTAGCCAAGCCTATTTGGACGTGTCCATGTACATGTACAAGGGTAGTAGTAGGACATACGTGAAAGTATCTGAGTATGACATTTGATAAAGGTTTAGACGTTTTATTAGTCTTTTAGAGGCATTCTTCTTTATCTGTCCATCACTCTTTCAATCCCTTTGCTTTTCATATGATACATCTGATTCAAAATTTTGAATATTTTTTTAACTCATGCAAGATTATCAACAACCAACTCTGCAGGCGTGAGACGAGCGCTTCCATCAGGTTGGAGTATCCAAAAAAAACTTGCATCTGAACATCAATCAAAATTGCATTTGAACTAACCAAATCCGGCCTAAAAATTAACGGACAATAATGTTCAAATTCTTTTTCCAGTTCATGCGGTACATCTATACTCCTCTTCTTCTTAGACAAAACAAGCATCGATCGTCGCAATCAAGCTATAGCAAAGCTGGAGCCCACGCCGTCCTTACAATGTTTGCACTGCACAAGAAGAGCAGACCCTCTGCTACTACACGCTCCGCCGTCGAAGCTTAACACTATGCTCTACCATGTCGCGCCGCCGCCGTTCCGGGCGGCGCCGCCGCTCTTGTCGCCGCCGTAGAGCCTGAAGACGTTGAAAGCAGAGACGAACGCAAGCAGAGCAGCAGCAAGCGCAGCTCCAACAGCGCTAGCAATACCCCCACCAGCCTGCCTACAGAACGCACCATACATGCCACAGATCTCCATCCACTGGAGCTCCGGCTGCCCCCTCTTGGCGATCACCGACGCCTGCAGCGCCGCCGCGAGCGCCGCCAGCACCACGTACGCCAGCGCCTGGTCGCACGAGAACACGCACCACGCCAGCGCCCGGCTCCTCGCCGTCGGCGGCCGCGCCGCCGTGACGCAGCACCGCGCCGCCTGCAGCAGGCTGTACGCGGCGGCGGCGGCGGTGGCGAACACCAGGAAGACCATGGCCTTCATGTCCCTGAAGGTGGCCTTCTTTTGGTACGAGGAGAAGAAGGTCTTGGTTTGGGCGTCGGTCGCCACCAGCGCCGCCGCGAGCGCTGATAGCACGCAGAGGATCGCTCGTAGTGACAACTCTGCTAGCTTCACCTTGCGTTCCGCCACGGCAACGGCCATGGCGTCGAGAGAGGAAGAAGATGGAGATCTTTAATTTGGTGAGTGGAGCTGAGGTTCACGGGAGTGAGAGTGAGAGATCAGATGATGGTGTGGCTCGAAGCTCCCATTATTGGCCATGGGGAATTTTATAGGGGAAGGATTCTTTTTTTTTATCCGCAAAAAAAAAAGAATCAAAGAAAGCTTTGTTTGTTTGTTTGTTCGTGGATCGTCCACTATGGTTTTTGGCGCTAGTGAGGCGCGAGTGTGGGGGATGCTCTGTCTGAGGCGTGGCAGTGGTAGGGTGGTCTTCGTTCGTCAATGGTGAGCTAGCAATTATGGCGGCCATCATCACGGGGGAGCTTTTTCCAAGAAAGAGGATAGCGTTGGATCATCGGACGGGTGTGCACGCCAAGGCCGGCTCTTGCTCGGTCTGGAGAAAACGGTTTCACATGTCATCGGTAGCTATAGCTTGTTAATGGAGAGAGAGCGGTCACAGCTCATCGATCGGTCAGGAGCGGTGGTGCGTCGCTTCTTGGCAGCGATAGATCATTGGTAGTACTAGGCTTGGACACACGCCTCCATCTTGTACCGGCCTGACGCGTCGGAGAGCGTCTCGTTGAGAGGTCCCAGATCGAGGAGACGCCATCCATCGGCGGTGTGGTGTGCCGTGTCGTCATGGTGATGCGTACGTGACGTGGCGGCACACAGGTGTTAGTGTCTCGTAGTGGGGAATTCCTGCCGTTTGGCAGTTTTCCTAGATGCTAATATCGAATAAATCACTAAGATTCAATGTCAGATTGTCAATATGATATGTAATAAACTGCATTTTAGAGTTCCGTAGGGTATTCTTCCGCTCTTTCTGCAGGCAAGCCCCGTGACAGTGCGAGACGCTGCGGTTCCTTTCATATGGGTCATCGTCAGGTTCATTCATCTTCGACAGAGTGGAGGAACAACAACCTCACAGTTTCACATTTGCAGGGGGGCAATACGGGGCATGCAGCCTCACACTCTAGCCTGTACCGCATTGTACCACATGTCCCTCAATCTGCCAATCATGGGGCAACGTTCATACCTGCCGACACGGTAAACCACACAGCCGAAGCTGCCCTGCTCGAACCTATTCATGTCATGGGGCTACATGACAAGCACCATTCATTGAGACCGGAAGTATTAGCATCAAGCAACATTTTTTATATATACATACAATATGTTTGGTGAAGAACAGTATATTTGTTTGGTGAAGAACAGTATATATGTAGAAGAACAATCACTGTTTGATTCAGCTGTTTTGTATATGTTGCCCGGCTAAATTTTAACAGTTTTCGAACAACAACCTGAGTTAATATGCGTAAACTAAAATGCGTCATAACACACCTAATGACATGGCATTGCGACAACTCCTCTGCTAACACTTTACACTGATGATGAAGGAATCAGCATGCATCAGCACAGCATCGCACAAGTAGCTACCGTCCTCTTGTATTGGCTCAGTGTCCCTCCGACTTGGCCGGCATGCTGCGGACGTTCTTGAGTAGATCCTGGATCTTGGACAGCATCATGGTCTGCGCGGTGTCCCCTCCAGCGCCGCTGCTGCTCGCCTGGTGCGGGGGCTTCTGGGTCTCCTGCAGCTTGATCTTCTCAAACAGGAACTGCTTCTCTGCCTCTGCCTCCTCCAGGCGCCGCTTCAGGTATATGCTCGCGTAGTCCTGCTCCGCCGTCTTGGACTTGGCCAGTGCGATGCTCTGCAGCCGCTCTGCCTCTTGACGGGCCTCGCTCGCCTTCAGCTGGAACATCTCCGCCTCCGCCTGCTTCAGCCGCACGATGCTCTCCAGCTCATCCACCTGCTGCTTCTTGCGCAGCTGCTCCACCTTCAGCTCCTGCGCCTCCCGGACCTTCTCCTCCAGCTCACGGTCGCAGGCCTCCACGGCGAGGCGGGCCTTCTTGCAGAGCCGCATTTTTTCTTCAGCCACCAGCTCCATCTTTCTTACGGCTTCTTGGACTACCTCTGCTATGCGGTTGCAGGCCTCCTGGGGAGTGATCAAGCGTCCCGAATCTTCATTTTCAGAGATCTTTGGTGTATCCATCTCAAGCTCTGCATAGTATTGCAGTAATCCATCAGTTGTTAGTGATTACCAAAACCAGTAGTAACACAACAAGAGAATTACCAAAACAAGGTCGCGCATGCAAATGTGGTAAAAAAGCGACAGATACATATATTAACTGCATAACATAAATAACTAACAGCTTAGCACTCACAAAAAGAAAAGAAATACAGAGATTCATAAAGTGAATATCCCAAACACAGAAACTTCAGCCAACCAAATCAAACACACGTGAAAAGGGAGGTCCCAGGACAAACAAGGTGCTATACCCATTTGATCGATACAGTGTTATCAACTTTAGTTGCAGATTGATTATATAATTTGGGAACAACTAATAGATTACTGTTGACGTCTTGAAGGGAGAAGCAGCATATTGTCGTGATGATCGTGAACTAGGCTACTCAAGAGAATAGGAAGAGAAACAAAAAACAGGATCAACAATCCCCTCCTTATGCAATGGATTCCCTATCAATTCATGGAAAATTGGAAATCGTTTTTTAAGAAATATAAACTTATCTTTGTGGAAACCTGTAGCTACCAGATAGAAACCTTTTTTTATCAATACCAGATAGAAACCTAACAGATGATACTCATGCTGTCAAAATATCAAAAGTTTCCATATTTATTTTTTTTTCCAACTGTCTGTGTGTTGCAAATAAAAATATAGCGAGAAATGCTTATAGTTACGAAGAATAACTTTTGATTTAGAATTAACCTTGATCAGTTATTTAAACCTTTACAGCAATTTGTTTGTATAGGGTGCGCGCGGCACGACGAGGGGCACATGATGAATGTCAGGGCTACATACCTTTACATCGATTTTCCCAACTTTGTTGACCATGAGTACTAACTACATCGCTGCTATGTAGCCCTATCCCATTGCACCATCAACGTGACCTATACTTAGCTATGGAGAGTGGCTGATGGTGAAGTATAGGGTGCAGCGATGATGTGATGAAGGGGCACGTGATGATTGATGAATGTCAGGGCTACAAGCAGCTGTGCCTGAGATAAGGGTCGAGTTAACAATACTAAAGGTTGGAATGGTTAGGGGGACCGGTTTGCAAGACTGAAGGGTGGTGTTGGCAAGAGCAGCGCGGGTAAAAGCTTGGTGTTGCAATAAGTCAACTCAAGAGGGTGAAAAGTTTAGTGGCATAAGTGATATTTCCTTAGTTATAGAAATTAGTAGCATTTCTTGATACCCACTCCCATAAGCCATCAATTCACCCTAATTCAGTGGATGCATAAAGCACAAACAAGGGGGAACAAATCCATAGGCAAATAAACAATATATAGTATTTGTTATCATGACTCATGACGGAAAGCACAGATTATTATCAAGCTCTTGGCTCTGCCCAATTTACATCCAGAGGCCGGGAAAAAAAAAAGTAACAGATGACTGATGAAACATATCTTCTAGCAGTTGTTACATGAAATAAACAATTCCATCGCCCACCAATATAACGGAAATGAATAAAAGCTCATATGAATGAGTGGTGGTAGAAGCACACAATACTTCACACACACATGCCCGACAGAACAGTTCAAGGAACAGCATATATACAGAAATGCATTGAGAAAATCAACCGAACAGAAGTAAAGTAAGTAGTAAGAGTCAAACACAAACATATGTTTTAGTGAAGGAAAAGGAAAAAATACAAACCTTGGAGCGCCTGCAGGATCACCCTAGGATTGATGGCATCAGCAGGGGCATTCCTCAACCTTTCCATCAGATCCAAACTTTTCCTAAACAACGCCCTACCTTTTTGGTCCTCACTTAAACGGAATATTTTACAAACAAACTCAAGCTCCCGTAACAGTGAGTCCCTGTCCCAACCAGGAGCGCATTGTTGGAATACATCCTTGACCCAGCCCAGCAGCTCTGATGTTCTCTGGCAAGCCCGGCACCTAAAAAGCATCTCCGCATGGCCGATGCTACTCTTCACTGATTGCCCCATTCCAATCTGACCATTGTGGATTGCACAATCTGTATGTGTCCAATGAGAGCAGAAATCACACCCAATCCAGCGGCATGTGTTGACCTCGAAATCGAACTTGTTACAAATAACACACATGCAGAGGTTGCAGAAGCCGTTCCTGCTAGCACACACATTGCACCTGCAGTCCTCAGCAGGGAGAGCACTCTGGCAAGCAATATTCCGGCACCTCTTGTACAAGAAGACCTCCACTAGGCGGCTCTGTGGGATGGTGACACTGGGGTGCAGAAAAGCCTGTATCCCAGTCTTGATCGCAACAAGGATCTCCAACTGCACATGGTGCGCCATTGAAAGCAAGGATGGTGTCAAATCAGTCCTGTCCTGGACAAGCTTCTGCAGGAACAAAAACTCCTCGATGTGTTGAGAACCTCCGGTTCCCTCCAGAATTGACCTGAGCTCATTCTTGATGTCCTCCAAGTGCTCTTCAGGCATCACCTTCATCTTCTCAGCGACCAAATCAATCCTCTCACGCGCAACCTCGCGTAAAAGCATCCCACCCATGCGGGCAGAGGGCCCACGGATTACCTGCAGCTTGGCCACACCATTCGCCACCTCCTCCTCCTTCTCCACAGCCCTACTCACAATACCGGTGGCAGCAGCGCCACCATTGCTCTGGTTCGGCTCTGCAGGCCACGTGTCCCTGGAACTGGCGCTCTCAGTAGCGGAGTCATGACCAGGGTCAGAGTTCGAGCCAGGCTCCTGCATGTCTGGCGAGCCAACCTGCTCAGATGAGGCCAGCGAGAGCGAAGTCTGCAGCCCCAAGGGGTGTGGTCCGTGCCTTGGCGGCAGCATCCCTTGAGCCGGTGGCGGCTGCTGGTGGAAATTAGCGCAAGATGATGTCCCCATCTTCCACAAACCTCAAACTGCAACCTGCAAAGGGCAACGTACTCCATTTCTAATTACAAGGATAGAGATCGATGACGTAAGACTCAACAAGCTTCCTTATTAAAGCATCATTGAACAAATAAGGAAAATCACATGCAGCCCATTTCTAAGGAAGGCCCTGTTCGACTGACCATAATTGGCTGGCGCTGGAGCTGGGTCCGGCTGGAGCCGTTACGGTTGGCGCTGGAGCTGGAGCTGAAGCTTCTAGGCGCTGCGCGGTCGGAGCTCGTCGTGCCAAGAGCACGCCCGCGGTGACGGAGCCATTAGGCACCCGTAACGAGTGCCAGCCATTTAAGTGCATCCGAACAGGCTCGAAAACTATGCACTAGATATAAGGTGTGTTACAGCTAGTATCCCAATCTAAGCAATTCATCTACTCAACAGGTTATTACAAATCGGTTGGATACTCCATGCTTCGGGAGTAATTAACTTACAGCTCGATTCCTCATCGAAGGAACGCCTAATAAAGCAGAAATAGAAATCAGTGCCGGAATTCGCTAATCGGAACATAACCATCCAAGCACAGCCAACCAACCCAACCCACCCCACCCAGGCGCATGGCCTCCACTGCTCGGCCTAAAGCAAGTTCGAATCTCGCAGCTGAACATGATGCCGGTGGGTGGGGAGCACCTACCCGGAGCCACCGAGCGAGGCTGCGCAGGCCGGAACCCGCCGCCGACGCCACCGGATCGAGCAGTCCTAGCCTGGGCTCCGCATCGTGGGTCTGTACATACAGCCTAACTAGCTAACGTACGGCGGGCATAACCAGATTCCGGCGGCGGCTTGGGGCCAAACGGGAGGATTAAGGTAGCTGCTCTCACGGTCTCACCTGGAGGCGAGCGGACCAGATCGACGGCGCGGGCCGGGGCCGGCGCAGGATCGCCTCCGCTGCCGGCGCCTTTGACCGACGCGTGCGGCGAGGTCCCCTAGCCGAGTTTCGCCTCCGTTCTCCGGTCTCCGCCGCGCTGCGGTGTCTTTTATTTTTTTTTCAAAATAAAAAATCGAGGAATGGGAGTGGGAGTCCAACCAAGACGAACCCGGCGTGGGTGGGGAACGGGAAGACCGGAAGGCTACGGCAGCGTAGGCAGTGCGGGGTGGGGAGGGCGACCGGCTTGACCGGTGGGCGACGCGGGGATGCGGTGGGGTGGGGCCCTGTTGCCGCGGCTGTGGCCTGGTGGGGTTGGCTGGTGATAAAGAGTTGACCGGCGCGCTCGCACTCATGCAGCCGTGCCCGTGCAGGGGAAACGGCCGAAATGCTCCGTGACTCGAATCAGGCACCTAAACGTTTAGTTGCAAAAAGTTCTCAAAAAAAAACACTATTTATCTAATTTTTATCTATTCATCGTATCCCTCGTACTTATATAATACTATTCATCTATAATGTTTTTCGGTAACCAGTGTATTTTCTGAGAATCTTTGGATGAACTAAACACACCCTCAATCATCCACTGCCCGACTTTCGGGTCATCAACCAAATCCTTCGACCTAATTGTGAGATCCTACGCGGTTGACCTTCCTACCATTGAGCACAGAGGCACAAAACTTTAAAAACGCTGCGAGAGAGCAGGAGTTTAGTGAGCTAAATGTACTGTTGCGCAACTACATACTCGTTTTGGCACTATTCATCCGTTAAAATATTTATGAGCTAACTCAACGAACATGGAGTTGTCCCGTGAGTTAAGCGAGCTAAATGTTCTCTGGCGCGACTGTTGCTCGTTTTGGCACTATTCGCCCATTAAAAAATTTATGAGCTAACTCAATATTATATCGTTGGAGGAGGTGGCCAAGGCCTCCTCCAAAAGGTTGAGCCAAGGTAGCTCAATCGTTGTACGAGAGCGGGAGTTGTCTCGGGAGTTCAGTGAGCTAAAAGTTATGTGGTGTGACTGCCTACTCGTTTTTGGCACCATTCATCTGTTAAAAAAATTTATGAACTCAAGAGTCTATCGTTGAGGCGGCCTAAGGCCTCCTTCAAAGATTGAGCCAAGGTCACTCGTACGCATAATAAGAGCAAGTTTACTGGTTACGCCTGTGGGCCGGCGTTTCACCGAGTGAGCTGGCGCAGGTGGTGGCGGGTCCTACCAAGATTTAATGCGCATCACCATTTTCAACCAATGCCCAGCGCGCTCGCTCCTCTGCGCCGACTTGAGCGGGCGAGTCGGCAGACACCCACCGCGTTCTCTCTTCGTTTCTCTCTCTTCCACGTAATACTCCGTCAACTACTCGCTCGACATTAAACTTGCTCTAAAAGATTGTGTGTAGTATCAAAATTCGTGTATGCTTATATCGAAATTGGTCCATCGAAAATGGAGTGAGCCTAGCGCTTCCCTCCACGTTTGGAAGGTCTAACACCACACAAACAAGTTTGCAAACTTGTCACATAAAAAAATTAAATAGTCCAAAAATAAACTAATTACATATTACGAAACGAGTCTATTAAACAAAATTAATTACATATATGAACTATATATTGCAAAACAAATCTATTAAACAAAATTAATCCGTTATTAGACACCGCTTTAGTTACTCATCGTTAAAATTAAAATATGGTAATGACAGCATATGTTACCTTAGAAAATTCATTTCGCAATTTAAAGTCTCATCATATATTACATTAGAGAATTCATTTCACAATTTACCGTCTATCTATATAATTAGTTCCATAACTAACCTATGTTTAATACACGAAACTAAACAAGGCCAAGTTGACAAGAACTCTTTTTTCAAAAGTTAGTTCACCAGAACTTGTTTATACTTAACTAGGCAATCCCGTATATAAAGGGGAAAAAAACGTTTGCCTCCAAACCTCCACAGTAACGAATCCATTAAAAAAAATAGAGTTTCAGATTCAGTTTTTCTAGATACCACTTATTGCGGTCTTCTAAATCATCCTATCCAACATGTCTACATTAGCAATCACACAGCTCGTTATACAGGCCGCTGGAACAAAATCCCAAAAATTCTCGGCGTTGACATCCGAATCCGTGACACGACACCGGTACGCTACAGGCTGCCTGCAAGATCCCGCACGAGCGGACGGCCGAGGATCCCTCCCCTCTCATTTCTGCTGGCCAGACTCAACGGGCTCAGGCTCGACCACCTCGGCCTCAACGGCCATAGGCTCGACCGCCGGGGCAACATGCTCCGGTGCATCGTGCTCTGGGTAGAAGTTAGCAGGCTGCGCATGCGACTGTGAGGACCATTTGCCGGCGATAGCAGAGCTCATCATCTCGTAGATTTTCCCGCTGAGCTCTGCCGGGTTATCAGGCTGCAGATTCACACATACAGAGATGAGTCGATACAGAATTTCAAATGATATGTAGGAAAAGTTGGCGCAGAAAGTCAAAACAAAGTAAAGATCATACTCAGTTGCCATCAGACACCAAAGAAACTGTAATTCCTATATCTTTCAGTTTTTAAGGTGGGGATATGGCCATTTTAGGTGGCGACTACACTGCATTGGGTTTCATTCTGTATGTTGCCCCTTGTGAATAGTGCTTGTACTGATTTCCATTTCATTTTAGAAAAAAAGGAAATGTCTCTGCCATGCCATATTTCCAGATATAATATAGAACAGAGGTTCACACAGGAAAATAAAAGCAAGGATTCTCAGACATTATATTTCTCAACATTGTTAATGAGGTTGAAAACAATATTATACTCACCGTAAAGCCACTTGAAATCATAGCAGTTTCAAAGAGAACATCGAGAACCTTTAGAGCTTCAGGGTCATCAGGGTTGTTTCTGCATGCAGCCTGCATTTTCGAGTTAAACTTCATTAGAATGGAACACCCAACAAGTACTCAAGGTCTAAAATAACAGAACTATCACAATGAGTAAATAAATTCGTCAATACATATATTAATTTTTAGCACTGCAACCTTCGACTGCAGTTTGCCAGCTAAGTCCTGTTCTAAAAGCCTGAAACTTGGAAGTGAGATAGCCAACAGCAGGATGAGACTTACATTCAAGCCCTTAATTATCTCGTGCTCTGGGTTTATCTCGAATACTTTCCTCGAACGCATGAAATCCAAAGAAGATGTGTCACCCATAGACTGTGCTCTCATTAACCTGTTACAAACAACGAGAATTTATTGAATTTGTTGAGTTATATGGTTATAAAATCAGGAATCACTAAAGATGTAAAAATAGACACCAACCTCTCCATATTGGCAGACCAGCCAAACTTGGCTGCAACAAGAACACATGGTGATGAACTGAGACGGTTAGATATGTCAACACGTGCAACCTTGTCACCCAGGCGGTTCTTGATCCAGTCACAGGTTTGGCTAAACTCCTGCTTTATTTCCTTTTCTCTTTCCTCATCCTTGTCACCTAAGATACATTTGCAGATCGCAATCAGAAACAAGAAAAATAAATCACTAAGATAAAAGATTTGCTGTCCCACTTCTGAAGAAAACAAGAAAAATAAATCACTAAGAGAAAAGATTAGCTGTCCCACTTGTGAAGAAATAATATAAAATTAAACCTATCATGGAAGTATGGAAAACATTTAATCTAGTAATGACATCATGATTAATGCGGGTGGTAACAAAAGAAAAATAACTTCTCAGCAACCAATAATTAAGATTAGGATACTTTTGTGTGCATACCTAAGTCCAAATCTTCCTTGCTAATGTCCACAAATTTCTTATCCTTGTAGGAGCTCAAATTCTGGATAGCCACTTCATCCATAGGGTCGACCAAAAGTAGAACCTACAAAAAAATAAGTAACATCATGGTCAACCTCATTTCTAGTATGGTTCACATTCTATATACTCATTTGCCTGAATGATTAGAGGATTATGTTTGTTAAAATTATATGATTACTTGAATGACACACAGACCTAAATAAAACATAGACATAGCAAAACCCGCCAATGGGTCAGAAATTCCAGAATGGCCACAAAGCACCTTAGCTTTGCATGGCAACTGCTTATTCCTTAGGTGTCTAAGTTTCATTTGTCATTTCTTATCCCTTTGGGTCATATTTTCATACTCTGCTTGATTCAAGGCAAAGGTAGATAATTTCAACATCTGTATCCACGTGGACCATCACCTATTCTTATCCTTTCTACTGGCTTCTTTCCACACACTTGCCCAACATGAACTAAGGTAAAAAAAACAAGGGGTACAAACTCATCTGAATCTACTCCAGCCATTATTCAACAAATAATTTGGCAACTGTGATGAAAGATGGACTAACTCTAGAATCAATAATCTATTTGCAATAACAGAAAGATATCCTCAGTTCTTACCTCATACTCCTTTTCAGTGAGCTTCTCTAAGAAAGGAGCATTTTTTGCACTGCTCAGACTGTCTGCGGCAACGAAGTAAATGTCCTTCTGCTCAGGTTTCATGTTCTCCACATATTCATCCAAGCTAATTAATTCATCATTGCTTTGAGAAGAGAAGAATCGCAACAAAGGAGCAATTCTCTTGTGGTTTTCCTTGTCCTCCATGGCACCCAGCTTTAAAAATTTGCCATAATTCTCCCAGAACCTTTCATAATCCTACAGTAGAACTCGGATGAGAAAACTGGAAGAAAAGGCAGATAATTGAAACTATGTACAACTGAGGTAAGGAGAAAACTTACGTCTCTGTTTTCACTGCAAGAAATGCCAAGGATCATATCAAAGGCCTTCCGCACAAGTCTCTTTCTCATTATCCTCACCTATAAAAAATGACAATTAGATCAGTATTTGGAAGTCTCAAAGTGACAAAGACATGGAAACAGATCCTCCACCAAGCAACTTACAATTCGACTTTCTTGAAGGATCTCACGAGAAACATTCAATGGAAGGTCATTCGAGTCAACAACACCCTTCACAAAGCTCAAATATCTTGGGAACTGGCCAAATACAGTTGTCAACATCAGATTCATTTGGTAATTAATTTGTGTACATTGAAGAATTGATGCTAGGTCTTGAACATACCAGTTCTCCATCGAAGTCGTCCGATATGAATACACGCTTAACATAAAGCCTGATATTCTTGGTCTTCCTGTCAGTTATGTCTTCCTTCTTTGTAGCCGGAACAAAAAGAATTGATCTGAATTCTACCTCACCCTGCACCAATTAGACCAAACAGGACCACTTGTATATGTAAAATGTTCTTTGCAATCATAAAAGCAGAGTTTAGCACAGTAGCCACTTAAGTCGGTCATAGAAGTAGGAGCTATTGAAAGATCATGAACTAGTTATAGTGAAGATTGTCACCTATTCAATGCAAATGTTACAGAACCAACTGTCCACAAGGTTGTAGGTGCTTAAAAAGGAGGTCAAACTGATACAATACAATTAAAGCTGCCAAAACTACAGTGGCAACAACAAATATATCTAATTTGTCATGCTACAAAAATAATCATAGTAATCGTATAACCATGTATAATATGAGATCTAACCCAACCATTATAGTCATAATTGTTAACTCACCAAAACAAAGAAATGGCAAAGAACCAACATAAATGCTAGCACAACATACCTCTGTAGTAAAGTGGGAGGATGCTAAAGGATCCAAATACTCATTGAAGGTTTTCTTGAAAAATTCATTGTACTCATCAGTTGAAACCTCTTTAGGGTTACGAAGCTGCCAGAAGCACAAAAAAGGTACCACAAGGTTCATACATTTACATTTTCAAAAGCACATGTATAAAAATCATGATTATATCATCAAAGATAACTTAAACAAGTCTTACCCAGATAGGTTGTGTTTCATTTGTAAGCTCCCAATCCCAATACTTCTCCACAACTGTCTTGGTCTTTTTCTTTTTCTGTGAAAATAAAGATATTAACTCTCAACCTAAGCACAACACAATTTTGTTCCCAGTAATGCAGCGAAAAATCAAGAGTTCCAGCTGCTGGTATATTTACCTCTGTTTGTGTTTCAGCGTCACCTTCTTTCTTGATTTCTGTTGGATCCTCATCAACCTCAACCTAGATGATCAGTGGATGGCAAATGTAAGTAGTATCTTGGCACAAAATAGCAAAGAGACAGAAAAGAATATTCACCTCTTTTGTGAAGCCCTTTTCTTGCCACGTGTAAATGGGGAAGGAAACAAACTGAGAGTAGTTCTTTACAAGTTTTTGGATCCTTTCAGGGTGAGCAAAGCCCTTGTCGTCACGCTAAGCATAGAAAGCATGATGATCAAAATAAGGGCAAACAGAACGAAGTTGGATCAAATTGGGATAAGAGCACAGACCTTAAGGTAGAGAGTAAGGCGAGTTCCCCTAGGAATGAGCTTCTCCGGGTCCTTTTCCTCTCTAATGGTATAAGAACTGGAATCTGCTTCTCCTTCCCAAACATATTGTTTGTCAGATTTGGGGCTCTTCGTTGACACAACAACCTATTGTGTAGAAGAGAAAAATACAAATTTAATAATTACAAATTATGGGAAGACATAGGGTAAAAGGACAGCAGGAAAGGAAAGTCAAATTGTTCAAAAGAGTATGTGCGCGACCAGAGGAACTTTAGCTCATTAACAACCAATTATACAGATAAATCATGGTAACAGTATACCTTATCCGCAACAAGAAACGCAGAATAGAATCCAACACCAAACTGGCCAATCAAGTTGCTGTCCATGCCAGCTTCTTGACTCTCCTGTTGTGCAGTATACAGTAAAAAATGAATAATGCAGAATTCCAGACTTGGATAAGTTATAAACAGAGAAGATAAGCTTCAGCAAGATAAAACCTTCAATGCCTTCAGGAACTTAGCAGTCCCACTGCTTGCAATAGTCCCAAGAGATTCCACAAGTTCTTGCTTTGTCATGCCAATCCCAGAATCACTGAAAATGGAAGATAAAATGCAGGCCAGAATGAAAATCACTTCCCAACAATGAAACTACACGGAACATCTATGATCAGCTGAAAGTAACTAACACTCACGTAATCGTTACTATTCCATTATCTTTGTCTGTTTGGATGCGAATGTCAAGTTCAGGACCATCCTTCAGAAGCTCAGGATCAGTGACACTCAAATAACGCAACTTATCAAGTGCATCACTAGCATTGCTGCAAGCACAAATAAAGAAAATGAAACAGCAAAGTAAGTCAGAGAGGTTGAAATCCATAACACCATTACATAACAATTAACAGGCTGCAACCCCAACCCTCAACCAAATAACAAGAGGTTATGCTTGAGGGAACACATGAGACATAGCTAGCTGAAACTAATTATGTCAAAAAAATGTGACCTACCCACCTGACCAATTCTCGAAGGAAGACTTCCTTGTTACTATACAAGCTGTGCACAATCAAATCCATAAGCCTGTTGACCTGTGCAGCACATTGCAGAAACACCATGGCATCACTTATATAACCAAACATCAGCAGAAGTTAGCACATAGTTGCACAAAATTCACCACATAAGTACCTCAGCCTGGTACTCATGCTTCTCAGCCGGTGGCAAGTCTGTGGAGTCAACTGCGGCTGCACTTGATTCATAGCGTCTCCCAATAAGAGCACCATCCATCAGCTTGAGGGACGCCACATTGCTAGCTCCACTAATTCTGGGTGCCGCAAGCGCCGAGAGCAACCTCTTCTGTTGTTGCTGTGGAGCTCCATTGCCCACCTGAGATCACACAACATAACTTAACAGGTAAGTGAATCAACTCAATTTGGACCCTTCAATTAGATAGCAATAGCAATTCTCCTCTATTGAACCGCAATTTGCACAGTAGTTAACCAATTAAGCAAAAGGTGATCACTAGAAACAAATGGTAAATAGCATAATCAATAAAATCGACACCCTTCCTTCAAACCTAAGCATCAATTCACGTATAGCCGTCAGGTCGATCCAAAGCAAATAGCTCAATTCGCCAATTCGGACGAACAAATGAATACGGAAGAATTCCGGCTTATCGCGAGCCACTACATGGCTCCCAGCAATGACGACCAAGCTAACAGGCACAAACAGAATGTCACACATACCGGGCGGGGCGGGACCGAGACGGCGGCGTCGGTGGAGACAGCGGAGGCGGCGCCGGCGGCCGCGCGGCTGCGGGCCGCGGCGGCGGCGCAGAGGGATCGCCTGGAGGCCCCGAGCATCTTCCGCTTCTCCTACCAAGCACGACAAGGGCGAGCGAGGACGCGCGCTGACTGCCTGACGGGGCGTGGCCGGTGGCCGAGATGGAGCGGTGGAGACGACGCCGCGAGGGTTTAGGAGGAGAGGGGGTAGGGTTTTGGGAGGTGGGGAAGTGAGGGGAAGGCGTATAAATGGCGTGCGCCTTGCAGGGCAAGAAGAAGAGAGGGGGCATGTCACTGACGTGGTGGGACCAGTAGGGGGGTCAGTGTGTCAGTGGGAGGGTAGCCTGTGGGGGTATGGGTTGGCTAGTGGGTTTAGCGGTTAACAGGAGAAGGTTCTAGATAGCGAGGGAAAGGTGAAATGCTACGGAGCGCGCATGCTGTGCTTTCAATGACAAGGTGGGCCACATGGAGGCCTGAAATGGGGTGTGGACCACACAGGTCAGTCGTACTAGTCTTGGCTGCTGTTCCCGGTCGCCGGTTCAGAAGGTTCCAGAACGTGGGAGGGCTCCGCTAGGTCTCCAATAATGACATGTGGGTCCATGTGATATGTTACCCCACCTGTCCATGGCTTTGCTACAGTGGCAGCTCGGTTCAGGAGAAGGTTCTCGACGTAGCATAGCAAGTAGAGAGGCCTGCATGCTTCTTTTCCAAAAAAAATACATGAAAAATGAAAGATACCAGTGCCTTGTTTAGGTTGTTCCCAACCCAAGACACTAGTTATAGTGTCCATAAGATCCACATCAGTAAGAAACTAGCACTAGACACTACCCTTCCAATGCAAACACCACTAAGCAATATTTGAATTTAATGCTGCTCACCTCTCATTATGTCTTGGATAGTGTGTAGAAACCATGTCTCATGCAAGACCCAGTTTCCTTCTCTTTCTTCATTTATTTCTTTGCCACATCATCTTTTATCCTATGTGGCAACTCATTTAATTCTATGGACATCATCCTAGTCATTGGGTTGGGAATGACCTTAGTTCTGAAAGTTCTTTTGGACTTTACTATTCACCTCTCTCAGAAAACACGTTTTCCACAAAAGTTCTCCTTCAATTCCCTTCAACTTTCCTATTCATCTCTCTCATATAACACGCTTACCAGAAAAAGTTCTTTTCTCACTCCACAAACTAAACACGCCCCAGATGGTAGTGGTACAATATGTTGTTTTCATTATACTAAAATCAACCAAAAGGTGAATGACATTCAACTTGATGCCCTTGAGGCCATGACATGCCGTTTTTCAGGACCTCTTTTTGCCACATTTTGATAATATGCAATTAATCCTCACATTCATTCTCCTCACAATATGGATATTTTCATATTTTGGCTAGGCATGACTAACTATTTAGTAATAAAATTTTGTTTAAAAATAGCGGACATAGTTATGTGGTGTCTTTTTTGTCATTATGTCATTTGAAAATTTGTGAATCATTGGATTTGTAATAATGAATATCTATATGCATTTGTAGATGCTTTTTCTTAAAAAAAATCTCCTCGCAATGGCAAAAGGTTAATTGTTCCCAATTCCTATTCTTAGATTTCGTTCTCAAGCTACATCTCCATGACTCCACGAACATACAAGCTTTCTCATATTGCCTAATTATTTTGCCGTAAGTCATGAGAAATCATACATGGCCGGCCAATCATCTAAAGTGACTAATCATGTGTTGATGTTCTTATTAGACGTGCTATTTTATTGACTTTCCTGAGGAATATATGTGTTACTCTCTTCATTCTAAATTATAGGTCACTCAATTTGCTTAGAGTCAAGCCATTTTATGTTTGACCAAAACTGTCGAAAGGATCATAAGGTTTATGGCACAAAATAGTTATACTACGAAAATGAATTAATAAAAAAACTAATTATTTGGTATAAATATTATTACATTGATGTATAAATTTGGTCAAATTTGTTGACTCTTAAAGTTGAAATAGTTTATAATTTGGAACAAAGAATTTGTTGTATAAATTTGATCAAAATTGAGATGATTTTACTCTGAAAGTGTGAAATGATTTATAATTTAAAATAGAGAGTAAAATGTGATGTGTTTGGAATTTCGGCCCAAAGAAGATCCGATTGAGCTCAGTGCTGTCATGGCAAACGGGCATAGGCTGATTAGCATTGGCATTTTCTTTGCTTCTGTAGGAGAGTAGTGTCCAGGAGATCGAAGTAACCAAAGTGAAGTGGATAAATATACAGAGAATCTAATGGGCAATGCTGCGTAGATTATCCGTGACGAATAAGGTACGCCAAGCCGCCAGTTACACATGATCCACCATAGCCTCCGGCTTCCTTCATTGGCGTGGGAACACTTGTCATCTGAATTTCCATATAAAACTGTAGAAGAACTTGTTCCGATAACTAAATTGTCTCAGCTCATACATTGGCTATATGATAATGATTTTCTGAATAACATAGTAAAACCCTCGGCGATATCAGGACAGATGATGAAGATCCAGGCCAATTCTTAGCAATGCAAGTGCATAACATTTCAGGAAAATTTAAGAAGCAGATCTTACCAGAACCATCTGCACAACATATGTTTCTTTCTTTGTCTACATCAGGTTACTATTCCAAGCCTATATATGAAGTAAAACAACATATCTAGTAAAGGGATGAGACTAGTTGTACATAAGCATACTGCTCTCACAGCAAAACAGCTCTCAGACCACTCAGATTGGAACTAGCGCACGATGATGTGCGCTCAGAGGTGGAGGTGAATACGGGCAGGCAATGGTTCAAAACCTTTTACGAGCATTAGGGTTCCAGCTTCAAGGAGACGACCCGAGACTTCCTGTTCTGCTTGGCCGCCCTCACAAACACTATGGAGAGGCATGACGGCGCCCACCATGGCCGCCTAACTTCTTGCTCCCCCTTCAGGCAGGCGACTGGATGTTGATTTAACAGTTAGAGTTAGCAGGACTCAGACAAAGCATTATTCAGATTTCAGGCACAGTGTCAGTGTATTTAATCTTACATCTCACTAATCACTATGCTAAATAACATTGGAATTACAGTGACAATATACAAAATGGGATGAGAAAAAATAGTAGCTCTAATCATGCACCCTTACTATTATCGAAGTGCTAGCACATCGACATTATCAAAGACTCAACAGTCAACACAGGGATAAATCCGTAACGAGATGTATTCCTTGAATAGAGTGATACAAAGTCCCAAGTCATAGTTAAGCCCTGCCTGACTTGTTTTTAAGGCGTCGATACAGCCTCATATACAAATGCTAGAGAATTCTTTTTCCTAAATAACGCTACAGTACTTTCACCATTCCACATGATAAGTCTATGTACTTTATGTGGCATAATGGCCAAAGTTTTGGATGTCTGATGGCAACAGGTTAGGATATCTATTCTAGACCAGATGTAAGGACACATATACTTTGGTAACGTTAAATCAAACTGTTGCCCATGAGTTACCAAAAATTCTAAACATATAATGAGAATGGCTGGTTTATATATTGTTATAAAGTCAAGAGGAACTGAAAGGGACAATGTTGTAATAGTAGAAAAACATGATGTAATATACTGCTTGATATGAAATGGTAAGAAAGAAACAGAATTATACAAACCTTTAATGCGCCTCAACTCTTTGCACAGTGTGATAAAGTCTCCCCACTTCATATGGCACCGCCTGATAAACCGCAGAATCTGCTCAGTAGTAAACATTGACAAGCTTTCCAGATATTCTCCATTGACACCATTTTCTTCAAATACTTGTCTATAGCCACCAAGGTTTATTTCTTCCAGCCATAACCCAACATCCTGAAAGAAAACATTCATATTAGATGAATAGCCAAGCATCTTAAGGTGAATAGATAGCTTTGAACTATTGCATTGTATCCTACCCATTGTAGTATAAATAAAAAGAATAAAGGCACTATGCTGGCCAAATATGAAATATGATTCAAAATTATAGAGCCTAACATAAGACATGTCTCTAGAGCAAACATGCAAAAAATATTAAGGATGAGATTGAACAAAATTGCAACCAGATATGCAGAACTAAATATATCCCTACTAAAGACAAAAGAAGAATATTAATGACCAAAAGGGACCCAGGAAACTTATGGGCACCAGATAACTAAATGGAAAAATAAATAACACTTATGTCTTGGACAACGTAGCTAAAGATGTAGAGCTTTTTGTACTTGGGCATAGGACGCTTTCGGCATAATAAAGAACCAGCAAGCAAGCAAGGAATTTCAGGCTTCAGATCATTTGACTTAGGAAGTTACAATGAGAGGAAGCACAGAAGAAATGATCAACAGAAAGGCAGGCTTTTAACAAACATCAACAATGCATTGCTAGGAAAACAGAATCTGCAACACACCATGACAAAAATTAAGAATGTATTTTAAACCAGATTAGTAAAAATCTCATAAACATATTTGCATAGGAAATAAGAGCGTGTCAGTTAACTGAACTTTTCATAATAACATCAACACTCTGGGTAAGTAAAAAAAAAGCTCATAATAAGTGCCCCCATTGACTTACAAGGTTAAACCAGAGATACTCAAATGGCCAAGGTTAAACCAGAGATACTCAAATGGCCAAGATTCAAAGCAATAAACAAAAGAAAAGAATCCCTAATTATAGAAGATGCAAACATATTCAGAAATGTAACAAATAGAACTGCATGAAAAAACAGCAATTCAACAACTGAAACACCAATACCCAATAGTCAGTACTCCCTCTGTTCCATTTTGTAGTTCGTTCTGGCGAGCCTTAGGCAGATTAAGAAAATCAATAAAAAGCCAATTATACCCTCTGCCCCCGGCGCACTCCCGTCCTGGTCCTCGTTTCTATCCTGGCGGCGGCGCCGATCCGCGCCGGCCACAGCGCTAGCGTCCGCCGCCACCAGGTCCACGGTGGCACCCACCACGGCGCTAGGTTAGCGACATCATCGCATCACATCGCAGCCGGAGGCGCATATCCCGGGCACGGTGAGGTGCTGCTGGTAGTTGCTAGTCCCGCAGTGGCCTCCTTGCCCGCGGCGCTGCAGAGAGTAGCCAGTCGCCGTGATTCCTCATGACAAGAGATGGAGCAGAGGACGCAGGAGATGAAGGATTCGGAGGTGGAGGCGAGGGGACTGGGAGGCTACAACATCAGCGCATTGGGCTCGCTAATGTCAAGAATCCCCAAATCTAGAGTGACTTCCTCCTCCTCCTCACAGCCAAAGCGACGGTAATTTGAGGAAGCGTTGGCCCAAGGATCGGATGCAGCGGACGGGAGCAGAGATGCGGCATGCCGGGGCGTTGTGATTTGGGGGAAGAGCACGAACATGAGCTGGCTCTGGTGGAGACTAAGCGCTGAGCGAAGGAAGAAGAAAGCGCGAGGGCATTTCAGGGAAAGAAAAGATCGAAATGAACTGCGAGGTGCAGAACGACTTACAATTTGACAAAATTATCAGGAGCCAGAACGAACTATAAAACGGAACAGAGGGAGTAGCAGTGAATGCATGGAAGGTCCAACAGGGTATAAAATACCAAGGCGCCATGACTTTTCTTAAGAAACCACGCCATAGCTTGACAACTTAGATGCTATGCTGCCTCATAACCAACATCACTAAATCCCTTGAAAATGTTTTAAAATCAACATGCAAGATGTAGAAGTGCAAAATTCTATACTGCATCCTCCAGAGACGGGCAGAAGCAAAATCAAAAGCAAGGGATCGTCAGATGGTATAACCAATTTTTGACAGTTTCTCCACTCCCAAATCTCCTAGCTAATTCTCCCAAACTCAAGGCTAAATAGCAGCAATGCACAAAATTAAGACCACTGATTTGCTAAACACTAGCATTTATAGCAGTCCAAACAAAGGAGGGGGAACACAGATGAGCACCTCGACAGTCCAGATGAAGAAATCGAGAGGCTCCGGCGACCGTCCCCGGCCCCCGTCCCTCTTCCCAGGAGCAGACTTCGCCTGAGCCATGGGGGTTCAGCTGAACCAAACCCCCAAATTTCCTGGGGGACAAACCGCACCCGCAACCCAATCAGGCGCTAGGAATTGCTCCAGCCAGTGCCAACCGGTGTCGATCTCGCGCCGAGGAAAAGAAGACCCCCTAAGTGGACGGATCGGGTTAGCAGCGCAGCAAGCAGCACGAAAACCCCGAGCCACCACCGAATGGGCAGGAAGAGGAATCCGGAGTTGATTGGGAGGAATCCATCCAAGAAAGTGAGCCAGGGTTGCTTACCAGCGCAAGAAGGGACCTAGTCCTCGCGCGAATGGATCTACCCACACCCAGAGAGGGAAGCGGCGGGTGGAGGATCCAGCGGCGGGTGGAGAGGGAAAGGGAGAGGGACCGCCTCGCCGGCGGTGTCGCGGTCGGCGTCGACGCGTCGGGAGCTAGTAAAAGCCTGGTGGTGCGGTGGCGCCCGTGCCCCCCGACGAGCCTGCGAGTGGGGACTCCGGGTCTGGGAAGCAGATGGCAGCACGAGGCCCTATGCCTCTTCACACAGCTGACAGCTGGGGCCTGGGAACGGACGCCCACCTCCACTTCCACCTTCGATTTCTTCTTTACTGTTTCTTACTTTCAAAAGGAAGAAAAATGCATTTCTCAGTTTAGAAAAAGGTAAATAAAACATTACATTAAAAAAGTTCGATGAACGAGTTGATGTTTTTAGTTTTTTTGGGAAATGTACTGGTCTCTGTTGTATATTGCTTTTGGTTATTTAAGTGTTATTTCAGGGCCTATTTGCCATTATTTTGGTTTGGAAATTCTTCATAGAATGCATTGCTAGCTAATAGAATCATTCCATGTAAGGATTAATAGTTTGTTTCTCAAAGAATTTTATGTGAAAGCGATCCATGCCAATAGCACGAAAAGTAAGAAACGTTTCTCTTGATTTTTTCAAAAAAAAAAATCAAAAACCAAAATGGCTGCTATGTGCTTTGCTCGTGTTGTGTTTGTACTGTTCTATTGTAACATAGTAAGTGCTTCAACATTTTGTGGTAATGGTTCTTTCCAAGGAAACTATGACCATATCTCATCATTGAATAATATTATCTAGCCTAATCCGTGAATAAAGAACATTCATGTTGCCCTTATTTTAATTTTTTTCATATATAAACCATGCAAGGACACGGTTTTTTTGATGAACAACAGATTTTTTTTAAGGGTAGATGAACAACAGATTGACAACTAGATGTAAGTGTTATCTTAAGTTTTCATTGGAAACATTACATCACAGAATAATGAGTTATATTAATAAACATCAAATTCTAAGTATTTTACCAAACATTTAAAAACTAGCAGGTCACATATATCTCACTTGTAGTCATCGTAACTTAAATTTATTTGCTAATTTACCTACATACAAATCCATCAATACTTACTCTACACAAGTATTGGAGAGTTGATATTAGATATATCGTGAGATCTAATGATGTAGTGATCGAATTCTACATGTGGCTCTTTGCAAAAGAAAATCTACATATGACTAAACAATTTCAAATTAAATTGGCGTCTTTTGGCAAAAAGATACACATATTATATATGAGATAGCTCCAACAGATAAATTCGATTTGCAAAAAACACCAATATAACTACAATAAATTTGATTTGACATTTTATTTTTTATTTCATCAAAAAAATAAAACGACAATTCAAAGAGGATTTTTTGTCATATGATGTTAAACTTAATAATGGGGTAAATATTGCACGTGTTTTTATTTGTGAAAATCATGAGAACATCACTAAAATAAAATTTAAGCATCATAAAGTTGCTACTTGGAATTTCTACCGAAAGGAACGAAGGAGAGAGTATTTGCCAAACTAGTAACTAACTTGTCAATCAAACCTAGTATAGTACCCCTCCATTTGAAGATACAATACATGTTTCATCACATGAGGAAAGGGCTTTGAAAAAAACATTAATTTTATTCATATTTTATTTTGTTCAAACAAACTATTCTTATAAGAAAGAATCTTTTACTATAAGTATAATGACATCAACGCCATAAAAAAGTATGCATTAATATAGTAATTCTAATTCAAAGATTTTTGATAGAGAACAATTATACGTTGTAATTTCAAACCTTTTCAATAAGAAATTTTTATATGTAGTACAAGACAAAACACAAAAGTCACGATTCCCTTGTGCCGGCACCACAAAGCGGCTTCAATAAGATTGTCTTGGAGAGTGACAACCTAACGCTGGTGAACATGTTGCGAGCTGTTAATGGCGACCGTAATGCAAATTATGGTCTTTGGCAAGAGATCCAAAAGCTTGGCGGGTCTTTTGTTTCTGTAATTTTTTCATTTGTAAATAGGGAAGGCAATGGGGCAGCACATGTGTGTGCAAGTATGCCAACGTCGTTGAACCCTGAGTTAGTTTGGTTGGACCAATTCCCGTCTCGTCTTGTGGAAGTGATGGAGAACAATTGTAATTGTAATTCAGTAAAGCTCTTGCGATCTGCTAAAAAAAAGTCACAATTCCCAAATGGAAACTGCCCCATGAGGCCATGACCATTTTCCCACTGGAATCAGCCACAGACAATCCTACTCTGGTGTGGGCCCCATCCGCAGGTTGTGCGGTGCGGGCGGCACACGCGGTCAGTGCGAGGTGGCGCACACCCGCACGAACACCACCAACTCGAACACACACGCGGCACTGCGGCGGCCATGGCGAGCGGCGGCGGCGGCGACCCGAGGCCGGAGGACGAAGACCCCTTCACCGACGGCGAAGCCAGCGACTCCGACTCCGCCGACGAGTCCCTTCCGCGGCGGATGGGGGCGCGGCGGCCCGGCGGCGCCACCAACAACCCGATCCTGACGCGCCTTTCGGTGTCGCGGAACCCGAGCCCGCTGGCCGCGGCCACCGCGGCCCCCGGCGTCTGCCTCCTCCGCTTCGCCTGGGAGTCCGCCGCGGGGTCCCTCGTCGGCGCCGTCGTCGGATACGGTAAGCCCACGCCGCGGCGCCCCGTCGTCTCCGCTCCTCACCTCTGCCTCCCCGTTCGAATGGAAGGAAACCTCGGCTTAGGGTTTAGGGCTCAGCGGCGGTGAGGCGGGGCGAGGTCGTGGCGCCATTTCGGGGCCTCGCGTACGGACTTGCGATGATGGGTTTTGGACCGCGTTCGGATTAGGCTATGTTCCCCTGATTCTAGCAGCCCAATTGTTGTGGTTAGTGTTGTTTTGCTATGGGTATTCTTCACCTGCCGTGTGTAGTGTGATTTGCACACGTTTCATTTGGTTGTGCTCTTGTTTGATTTGTGGTATCTAGTGCATCCTGCTCCGAGTAATTGCTCACACTGTATAATTTCCCCATATAGAAGTTTATCTTGTTGGGTTAGTGTCATGTCTTCTGAGTTGCTAGAGATTGCAGAGAAGATTTTACTAAACACAATATTTAAGTTACATGCAACTTTTGAACTCACCATGCTAACCATGGGAAATGGAACAACTTGGTTTCAATAAATCTGTATATATTTACATGAAAATGCAGGGTGAAAAATTATCCTCTGCTTTATTCACCTTTTTTCTTTTTAAAGACTCTGCTTTATTCACTTGACTTAGGCCCTGAGTCCAGACTCCAGACCATGTAATATAACTGTTGGTTGTATTCATGAAACACGAACTATAAGAATAAATATTAAAGCAAACTATTGATGAAAAAACCTTGAGTCACACAGCCAGATATTACTTGGCTGTTAATCTGCTGTCCTGGGCCGAGTCTCTGAGACTAGAAAAAAACGTTCAATTGAATGGTTATGTGTGCTATCTGAATTCAATCTTATCTATATTCAATCTTTTTTCAACTTGATGTGTGTACATGGTTGAATAGTTAGTGGGTGGGTTGGATGCCTCTGGATGCTAGATCTGTTTTTGAATGAAAGAAGGCCTGGAGGTGTGTTTGGTGCGTTTCAAATCTGCTACTCTGTTATTATACCTGCTAAAGTAACTATAGCTTTGTTCGATACAAGTTAATTATAGCTTCAGTAACTTGAATAATCCACAAGTTATCTTGGTTACTTGTTCAATTAATATGGAACTGCTAGTCTTTAGAACTTGGAACTGTTCCCTGAAACCTGATAGCTCGTCAAATGCATATATGGTTCAACCTGAGTCATGGAGGCCTGATCTGAATCTCACATGTGAAAGTTAGAGGTTATTCTTATGGCACCTTGATTATCATAATGCTTTAACTGATGTATGGTCATCAGCACATTGAATGAAACTTTCACCGTAAATTTCTGTCCACAAAATGGTTTTGCTTTTATTTGTTCTAGTGCTGGCAATGGATCAGTATCCCTCTGCTCAAACCATATACTCTATTCTGTAGCTGTTAGGTCCTGAGGGTCCTAAGCAAGGAAGAAATCTGTTCTATTTCTGTTAGATATATCAACGTATTTTATGCTCTTTCATAGAGACATTAAAAATATATAATATCTAGAGATGACCTTTATGACTTCTGGATTAGTCAGATCAAGAAATGCTAAACTCGACCTTATACTTTAACTGACCCAGTGTTCTAAAAAGTGCCTGATGGGCTTTTGGTGCCTTGTGGTGTCTAGATCCATATTGTCTTTTCATTGTTTTCCTTCTTGATCTTTTGCTGCTAAGTCTACATAATCTGATAGCTCCACTTTTCTATTTTTGGTAAACTCTTCAGGTAAAGGTTTGGTTACGATGAAGGGTTTTAAAGGATCTTTTCCTGATGCTGCATCATCTGCTAAGGTAAGGATGCATTTTCACATGTGGCTACCCTTATTAGACCTATTGTTTAGCAACATCTCATGTTAAAAAATTTGCCTTCTTGCTCTAGATATTTGCTGTTCTTGCTGGTGTTCAAAGTTTGGTAGCCTGCTCTTTGAGAAAAATACGTGGAAAAGATGATGGTTCGTATTCGTCTATGTTGTGCCATTTTTTCCTTTTCTACTCCGTTGGATTAATAAAATTCTAAAGGATTAACTCATTAATTGTTTTATTTCAGGTATCAATGCAGGAGTTGCAGGCTGTTGCACTGGCCTTGCTCTGAGCTTTCCAGGTAAAGTTACAGGAAGTAGTGGAATTACTAGCTTTGCCGCTTTGCTATTCAATTGTCTCAATTAATGGTTAGTGGTTACAACCTGTTCTCAGATGTCCTGGCAAGGACTAGGATTATAGATAAACAGTACACATATTGTTTTGCTCTCTGCACTTTTATATTTGCTCTTTGCAATTTTGACAATCTGACTTTATTCTTTTAAGAAGTGAAAATGTAGTGTTTAGTGTTTCTCAAAAAATGGATGATAATTTTCTACTCTCTGGTTCTCGGCCTGTGCCTTCTCCTGCAACCAGATCTAATTGACTTTTGGGACAACCTTCCCATGCTATGGAACAGAGGGAGCTGGTTGTAAACCTGTGATACTTCATAGCATGGTAGTTTCTGCATATTGATGATTTTGAGGAAACATGCAGCCATATATGATGTCGTTAGTGTCTGTCATGAGTTGCAATTTTGATGCTTCCATGTCTCAAAGTTATGCAATTTGAATCCTTCAAATGTCCTTATAATCACCAGCGAACTATCCCCATGTACTACAGAGCAACAACTTTTAGCTGCTAATTACTCATCTTATTTTTTTGTCTCCATGGCATGTGTAGCTATCAGCGTTCTATCTAATAGTTGATTTGTTATGCTTACCTGTTTCTATTGTCTTGGTATGATGGCTCTGTTTTATTCCACCATTGTGCACAAATTGTTGTGTGAAATTAATCTCTGATTATTATTATTATTTTTGGGTCCAGGTGCACCGCAAACTCTGATTCAGAGCTGCCTCACCTTCGGAACATTCTCATACATCATCGAGAAGCTAAATAAGCAAGAGCCTGCGCTGGCGCTCCCACCGGCCACCGGCGTGAAGGGTGGACAGAGCGTTCTTCCCCCCTTCTCGCTTCCTCTTCCGCAGGATGCATCTGAGGGATTTTCAAAGTTCCAAAACTTTTTGTCCTCGAAATACCGGGGAAACTGAGTCGCCTTCCTGGATGATGCCTAGTCGCCCACTCTAGATCGCGTCGTTGTAAATGCGTCAATCTGAGCCTTCTGTTTTTAGTTTGTTTTTCCGTCAATCTGATGCCAATGTCGATGATTCTACCCTGTTATGTGACAGTTTTGCGAATAACAGGAGCAGCCTGTCTGTGTTCAGTTGCTGTGCTGAACCTTTTGAGTCCAAATGGAGCCTTGATGCCCCTCTTGCTAAATTATCTTACAAGCTGGCCCCTCATCATCCTCCAGCTCCTTCTGTTCCTGTAACTGAGGCAAATGACTCGAATTATTGGAGCTGCAGCTGCAAGCTCATGTTCTGTACATCTATGATGAACATGAAGCACTAGTGCAGCAGGAAGTGATCGAGAGCGGGGCGTCCGTCGAGGCCTTTCTTATCATAGTGCGCGAGGAACTCCGGCACCGTGACGCTCCTATACACTGGCCTCGCCGCGCCATCACCGACCGGCCCCGACGTGATGAGCTCCGGGATAGGCCCGTACAGCCTCGTCGACCTCGCGATGTCCGCGTTGCAGAAGCACGCCACGGACACCCTCGCCTTGTCCCGGCTCCGGTTCGCCACCACCCGGTGCTCCACGCTCCTGAACCTCCCATTGCTCACAAGGTGCAAGAGGTCGCCGACGTTCACCAGCAGTGCTCCCGGCACGACGGGCACGTCCACCCACCCTTCGCCGCCGGCGAGGCGAGCCTGCAAGCCGCCGGCCTCCGGCGACTCGTCGTGGGCGTCACGGAGGAGCACGGTGAGGAAGCTGGGGTCTGAGTGCGCGCTGCACCCCATGGTGAGCTCCGGCTCCGGGCAGGGAGGGTAGTAGTTGCACACGACGCTGACGCCATCGGCGCACCCGATCCCGGCGAGGTGGCCACGTGGCAGCCCGAGGGCCTCCGACATGAGCCCGAGCACCGTCCCCGCCACCGCCCTCGCCGCCGCGGCGTACTCGAGCATGACGTGGCGGACGGGCGGCGGGAGATCCTCGTGCCTCGGCGGTGGCTCGTCCGGCGATGGTGCCGAGAAGAAGAGGGTGTCGCGCCAGTTGGCCGCCGGCGATTGGAACAGGTCGAAGTTGGAGTTGAACCGGAGACGCCGGTTGGGGTCACGCGTGTAGTAGGGGCGCTTGGATTCCGTGGGCCCCTCGTTGAAACGCCTCACCGACGTCAGCATCTCGGAGAGGAGCTCGCCGGGGATGCCGTGGTTCGCGAGGTGGAAGAAGCCCACCGTCTCCGCCGCGGCCTTCACCTGCGCGACCAAGTCCGGCGAAGACGCCGCCGAGAGGTCGATGACCGGGATGGTGATAGCGCCGCCGCCGCTGCTGATGCTGTGGTGGTGGTGGCGGCGGAAGATGGCGGGGACGGTGGTGATGCCGGAGTCGACGAGGCCCTTGACGCCGGCCATGGTGTTGTCGAACGCCTTGAGCTCGCTGAGGCGGTCGTAGGCGGCGCCATCAGCGGCTTGTTCCGAGGTGGACATGGCTGTGTCGGCCGGCGGGAGCGGTGGTGTGGTGATATCGAGCTGGATGGATCGAGATTATCCTCGGTGGGGGTGTGGTTGTGTCCTTCTCACTCAGTTCGTCAGCACATACGCAGGCATGAATCACGAGGTAGGACCGGCCGTAGTAGCGTGGGCCGTAGCCGTAGGCGTAGTGCACTATGCATGCCAATAATGTCCGAGCATACTTTTGGAGAAGAAGTAAAGACAATCAGGCAAAAGGAAACCTCCGAGTATACTTTTGCGGATGTGGCCATTGTCAAGGAGATTTTAATTTTCATTAGATAGATTGTTACATTACCTTTTTATGATGTGGCAAAAGTTAATAAAGAGAAACATAAAATGAGTTTTATGAGATGAAGCTTTGTATACAAGGTTTTTTAAGAGATCGTATCTTATATGTACTCTAGAAAACAACAAAGATTTAAATCAATACATCGCATTAGACAAATTAAATGATCTTTTGCTTACGTGACATCCGTAAACAAACATGAATATACAAGTCTCCATTGAGAATGGCTAATGATGAGACATAATATTTAGCTGACAAGGTTACCCCAAATATTACTAAAAAACATGTCCTTATGGACAGGCACAACAACGAACAATTTCAATAATTGTTTAAGGAGAAAAAAAACCTCCCCATGAGATTTTCCTACGTCGGGGAAAGAAAATGCTGATGCACCAATGTATTATAAGTACACAGAAAGAAAGAACAGGGATACATATTTTATTAATTGTTTAAGATAACAAATATCTTTTCAGCTAACTTCATAGCAGGCTGCTCACTTCTATCCCTCATTGCCGATTTCTTGGTGAAAAAGAAAAGCCCATGTGTGACTGAAAATTTCCTTCGTTAACTTTCTGTCAGCGCAATAAGAGGCTCCCCTGCTTTAGTTCCAGGAAACAAAGCAAAGTTCAGTTATATTGGATCTCTGTAACTGAACTTATACAGCATCTCCTCCGCAGGAAGGCCATTACTTTTTACAAAGGAATTAGAGACATAGAAGATTACAGGTACAAGAAGAGGTCAGGAGATGACAAGTCTCGCCACACGAAAAAACTTCATCAGTTTCTAAAGAGCACAAGCGCAGAGAAAATTTGTCCCATCACGCTTACGCCAACATAGTTGAAACGGGAGTCCCTCAATCTTTCTTCACTCGGTTCCTCGCTGCTCTGGCAGAGCTCGACCGTTCTGACTGGGAGAACATGATGAAGACATGCATAATGCAGGTCACCAATGCCAATCCAGTGACAAAGAGGATAACACCTTTCCATGTCGACAAGAGCTGAGTCCAATGTAAGAATCTGTAGGAACCATATAGGAGGAGGCATGACCAGGACAGAACGACCTGCTCCAACAACAGGAATACAAGTGAGCAGCTGCAAGAGGAAAGTGTGAAAGGACTATGTATTCAAGATATTTTCGTAGCAAAAGCATTACGAACAAAATGTACCCAACTACTTGGTGCACTGTGATCCTTTATCAAGTATGCTTCGTATTAGGGTAATTGAGCTATTTATGGAAGGAATAGAAAAAACTCTGACATGAAATGAGGTGTAGATACAGTAATTTCGCAAAGATATGCAGCCATCATCTTGGTGTCTATATTGCTACTTTTCTTCCAGGGAAGACACTACTCTGAAATTTCAAGGTGCTAGTGGAGCTACCATACTAGAAGGCACTATTTTGATTTGTTAACAACTGATGGACAGTGCTAAGCCATAACATGATGCCTTACACTCTTAGTTAGGTATTTACCAGCAAAGATTTTATCGGACGACCAATCAGTCTAATTTCCTCATCAAAAGTACCAGTTGTTACATGCTTGTCCAATAATGCATCCTGTCATAGGCAAAAAGAGAAGGTAATTATCAAAGCAGCCAATTTGTAAAGCCACCCAAATGTGGTACAAAACCCATAGTTTCACAAAGCAATCAAATACCTTTGCCACAAATATATCCTTGCACCATTTTGAAACATCTTCATCAGATTTAGGCATATCGCTCATTGCATGGCGCTTTATGCGGACATGTACCTACGATAAAATTTATGTATCCCATAACTATAATTGGTATCAGAAAGGTAGCTAATTGAAGTTTTCAAAATAAAAATTGATGGCATCTCAGCGATTCAGGTCTACAGGTGTTGAAAGTTGAAACACTTACTACTGATGACTGTCCCTTGAGAATACGCAACATTGTTGGTGCAGGTGAATCTTTAGGGATTATCACTGTCGTATCATAGATAGCTGGGACAAAATCATGCATAATACTTACTGCTGATACAAATCCCTGTTATTTACAAACAGAATAGATCTATCAGCAAATAAAAAATTTCAGAAAGAAGTAAAAAAAGACAAGGGAGAGATCAAAATTTGCAGAAAATGTGTAATGCATCCAAATGAAAACTACAAAATGCTATGCTGAGTTGTTGACTAACTGTCCTTGCAATAAGTGTCTGCCTCCTGATCTCTGACCTCAGTAAGAAGTTATCAGGAAAAGAATAAAAGATAGGAACAGCCAATCAACTAATGCTAGAATGCCAACTTAAATATATAACAGTTTTACATAAAATTGCATCAAAAGGGAAAAGGTAAACGTCAATGTTTGGGAGAGGTCTTTAACGTTTCACGTGTGACACTGTTCGTGATAGAATACAAAATTGCAGTCATGAAGCATAAAAAATGGAAACCTTTGTCCGTGGAATCAACACATTTCTAGGGGCTGGCAAACCCTGTGAGGCTGCATATTCTTGAGCTGCTAGAAGTTTTGCTGGCGTAAAGCGTGTACCCTCAACAAAAAGGGCAAGCCAGAATGATCTGGGGAAGTCCTCCAATCTTTTGAGACCCCACTGCATTCAAGACCATAAAGATCATCAAATTACTGTGAACAGCAAGGTCTCGAGTGTCAATGTTAGGTAAGGTTGAAAATACTTTAAGTGTCTTTTCATCCTTTGCCCAACTTCTCTCCAAAAATAGGTATTCTGCAAACCACATGGACCAGCCAATAACCTGCAATAGTTTATCAAAGTATGAGTAAAAGACCTTGTCCCCTATTGTAAGATAATATGTGTTCTGCTAATTCTAATATGGATATAGAATTATAGTATGGAGCTATGCATCTATGCCTTCATCTTCAAACTTCTTTCTTTGGTACTCAAGAGTCAAGGCTCAGCACTATTCATTTATGTTATCACAGTTCTGTCTACACTTCAAATTTATGTGGCATCTATGGGCTGAGCAGTTGAGCCTAGACTATTTTTCAAGAAAAACTATAGATCATGCATAGCTAAGCGTTGCTATTATTCAAACTAACTAAAACTGTATCGCTAATTCCAATTTTTGTATCTGAAAAATCAACTACCAAGCAATCAGTAAGCTCTTGTTCACAAATGAATTGGCCTTGCCTATTTTGGGTGCTCGTAAGTCCAGTAAGAAAGCAAATTCTAGTATAACTTCGCATTTGATCTCTCTTCTAAAATAGTGCTTCTAAAATACAATGTATAATGAAGCACTGTGTGTGATAATTTTAGTACAGGTCTATATGTATCTCCCAAATCTTATTTGTTTTGTCTCCCTTGCATATGTTAACTTCACACAGTTTTTCAGAAATACATTGTAATGAACAGCACTAGGAGTAATACAGAACAAAAACATTAGAGCATACCATTGTCGAAATGTATGAGGTAACTTACAGGAAGGAACTTTGAAGATTTCTTCATGATAGCTAGCGTGCTTCCAAGACAACCTGAACGCTGGCCACCGAATCATGCACAATCTCATCTCCCATGACAATGTATGAGCAGTAAAATTGCTAGTTATAAGAAAAGTAGTTAATGAGAAAAAATCACCTGTGCTAAAATCCATCCAATAAGCCAATCAATGTCACTCCGGTGATCTGATATTACAAGGGCATGCTCTTTGCCTATAGAATTCTTCATATAAGGCTATCATTGAAATCCATCTTGTCTTTAAATGTTATTAGTGAACTGTGATAAAACAGCAATGCCCACACGAAAATATTGGAGCTCAACTCCTTACCCATTAGCTGATAAGTTTCTTGATCTGCATGCAATTGTACCTGCAGAATTTGAATTGAACGATTGAAACCAGGGAACAGATTAAGAATGTGAAACCAATTATATTTCAGAGAGATCTAAACAATTTAAGGTTTGCTACCAAGCACTCAAAAGTGTATCAGGCCCGAACAGGGGAGTGGGGGTCCTGACTCCTCCAGGTAGTTACTTTTTCCCTTTATGACCTTATTTATTTTTTAAAAATGTTGGGAACAAGAGACAATTTGCATTTGTTCGAGAAAAAAAGAGACAATTTGCATTGCAAATCATGCGAGCCTTTAAATTTCTTACCTAAGTACATGTCCTTTTAGGCCTAACTGACCATACCGAGGAAAATGGCATACGTCAAATGATCTGAGCAGCAATCTCATGGCATACCACAAATGACACACCTAACTGACCACGCTTTGGGAAAATGTCTACATATTGATAAAGTTTGTGACAGAAATATATCCTGCTGTCCCTCCCTTCCTCACTATTTTATATAATATGAACTTGTAATAACAGGCTAAGACCAATATAACTGAAGAAGCTGAAGAGCAATCTTATCATTTGACACCCAATTTTCACTTAATCCAACCAGATAAGCAGATAATAGTCGTTTTAACTGAGCATTTGGCCACTTCCAAATAGAATACTACCTTTAATCATGTATAGTGTCAGCCATTTCTGTCTTGATGGCGATCAGCCCACCTAAACTCCCCACACTCAACACTCCCCTTTATCCAGAAGAAACAGCAAATTATTCAGTATACCATTGTCATATAGATTCTCAGAGCCATACTGCCATGCTACATTCTTCTTCTTGTTGCTATCAATAATCCAGCATGAGGGGGCCATGGATTCCAAACAAATAAACAATAAAAATACTGTTGCAGCATTTTTTTCCTTCGACAATTGAGATGCATCTGGGCTCTATCGAGTTGAAAAGAAACTGGCTTTGGATGGCCCAACTTTATGCTTTTTATTACCTTAACACCAGCCCACCAATCCACAAGCCAGATCAGCTGAAGCCATAGTAGCTCGGCCAATAATCTGTTGATCCGCCGATACAAGCTCTTTGAAAAGGGCCTTATCGACACGAAGAAGATAGCCTGTAATGTAATGTGTTGTAAGCATAAGGGAGAGATGAAGGAACAAGGTATTGCTGATTCTAGTATGCAATTAATGGATCAAAAAATTAAGTTTGCCATTTATATAGACCTTTTATACAAGACTAAAATGAGCCAAAGGATGGAAAGCTTTCTGGATTAAACAGCTGAATTGAACCACATTGCAGCAGATGAGTGCAGTGCAGAGGAAAAAGCCAATACAGTTAAAAAACAAATCACCCGGAACTTCCCTTAGAAAATTGGCTAAAAGATTTTGCAGCTATAGAAGAGTCAAATCCCGTAGAATTTGACTGATTAAAAATACAAATATTTGCTACCGAACTTATTCAGATCACCACACCGCCCGAAGCCCCGAAATTATATCAGTAAAAGAATTACTGAAGAAGAGGTGGTTCGCCCAGGGCGCGTGAAATCACCTGGATAGCGTTGACGATGAAGACAGATAGGAGGAAGAGGAGGCCGAGCGGGAGCACGACGAGCACGAGGGGGATCGCCGCCGCCGCCGCGTCTTCTCTCTTCTTGGCCCTGTCCCCGGATTACGAGAAAAGCCCGGGGGATAAACAAGAAAGTTGTTCTCTGATCTGTGTGGATGTCTGTGGCTGCGATGAAGGGAGACACAATTCGTCCTTCTGTAAGGTGCTATACGAAAATATGGAAATATAAGTATGTGCCACATTATCAGGGGGACAAAGAGGAGTCGTTCTAATTGAAGTTTTATTCAGGAAAATTTCACATATTTTAGTATTACATAATTGGAAATATAAACAAAATTCGCAATGAACTTCACTTGTTATGCATACCTATAAAGTAAAATACTTTTCTCCTAGGTTCATTTAAGTTGATAAAAAGATGTCAATATCCCAGTTCAGGCCTCTAGTGAGTTTAGAGTCTTGTCATAGTACAGATTTTAAATTCTATATTCCAATTTTCATGTGAACATGAGAAATCATCCAACTTGCAAACACATTGTGTGTTTGCTTCATTGCCCTTCCCACCCCACCTTTTTTTTGTGTGTGGAAAACTCCTTTTTTAAAAGGAAAGAGGGGGGGGGGGGGTGCCTCCATTAGTCCATATTCCTTCAAGTTATGCTGGATTTGGTCTACAATGTTCAGCCTGGGCATCATGTCTCTTGCTCATATGGATGACTTGAAAGTGCAGCATTAAACCTCATGTGGGTCTTGGATAGTTTGTTTTTCATTAATTGGGCTGGGCTCTTAGAGGACGAAAACCCCTCACAAGATCATAGGGTACTCAGTAAAAAAAATTAGTCACCTCATCCTCAACTGCTTATCACACACGTGCACATGTTTCCCGTCACAAAAGAAATGTAATCCCTATGGTAAGGAATTGTAAGTTGTTTCACGCATTAACAGTGAGTAGATCTTTGACTAACAATAGTTTTGTATAAAAAGTGATATTTGAAATACAAAAATGATCCATATTATAAGATTAGTTCTCATGACGAGTCTAAGATTATATTAGATTTATGTTGTGAATTTACCTAATTATTTATGTACGGGTGATCGAAGTATAAAAAAATTGGGTATAAGTGGTCTTCTAATCTGGGTCGTAAATCTTATGGTCAATGTTTATATATTTGCAATTTCAACCATGCATACCTTTTTTTATATATGTTTACTATCGGGAAAATAAATAAACAGTGCCTAATATTTTTTTTTGTTGTAGCAGCACTTTTATCTGATATGAAGTCATAATATCCTATCCCATTATAGCAGAAAATTCCACCTATAGGAAGGAGGTAAGAAAAAGAACCAATGCCATTGAACTCTAAAATATTTCCTCAAGAAACAAAATGCCATTATTGATCATGCAATGCAGACGTGCTCTCTCTGCTCAGTGTCTAAATGCAGACCATTGACAATTCATTGATCAAACAGTACTCCTATCTACTCGAATAGTGCTGCACACTTGTGTTGTCTAACCATCGATCAGTTCAACTGTTTTGAGTCCCACAACTCAATCAGACCTAGACAAGCTGGTACTACAGTGAATAAGAAATTCGTTGAATTGACAAATCGAGTCTTGCTTGACATATTGAACATGCTTAAGAGGGACACCAGATTGTGTTAGTTAATTGGTGCTTGGAAATTAAGCACAAGAAGTTTTCAGTCTTGAATAATTCTTGTATTTCCTCCATATAATTATTGCTCTTTTAACCTCGGGGGAAAAATTTTCGCAGGTAGATAATGCATGGCCTTTGTCTTTAATTTTCTTATTAGAGCCTTGCGTATACATTTAATTAATTTTCATGGCTAATATTTTATATTCTAGATGACCAACCTGTTTCCACTACAATCTGGTGGCATATAGAATTTGGCGACGTACTGTGGCACTGTGCTACTGTGGGGGCCGATGATAGTGGCATATAGAAGATCGTCGATGATCCCTTTTGGTATCTGGCAGTATAGTAGCTTTGTTGTTCATTGGAAGATAGAAAAAAAAACGACATTTTCAAATACTGTAGTCTTCACTTGTTTTAATGAAAGAAAATACTTAAGAGAGCAACAGAGAGCGCTGTTCGTTCGGCCATTATGAACATTCCAACTAATGACTTCATAAGAGCATGAAATGGAAATCCATCAGCGTATTTATAACGTTTTCCACAACTCTCCTTAGATGTGTATTTCTGTTGGCATATGACAGATTTCACTAGCAGAATGATAGTTAGAAAATTGTGTTGGCTTCAAAAGAAAATCTTGTTTATTCAAGTTTTTAGTTCAATAAATAAATGATGTATAGTTGTATTGTATACGTACGAGGTTACCATCAAAGTTTTAGGTTTACAAAGAAAATGGTTGTGACTGATTAGTGTGTAGGTCAATGAACTAACAATGAGGGTCACAACATGTAAAGGGAATCTGCTTCCTTCTTCTACAGATAAAACGAATCATGGCTTCTGTAAAGGTCACGACATGTCACCGATTGGATGAGAGAAAAGATGGGGCTCACATTAGCTTTTAATTTTAATTCACTAGCTCGTCAATTCGTCAAGAGAGAAAGCAAAAAGGAGGTTAGACTTCGAAGGCTCTCAATTTGAGCATATCTTTTAGCTAAAAGTGAAAAGGCATACAAAATATGAAGCAAAGAGAGGTTGGAGAATTTTGAAGTTTGCTACCAAATCGGGCATTAGTTAGTTAGACCCTTCACGTTATTTAAACCAAAGGGTAGAGTGGGATCACCTTTTGAGTTTTTTATGAATAAAAAAATACCACTTGTGCAAATGTGCAATCTTTCACATGAATTTGTAAGAGATGATAACAAATGTGTCCTCTAGTCATCCTGGATCCTGGAGCGCCCTAGGAAGTATACAGGAACAATAATGCCCTCACATGGATGCACACTCATATATTCCAAACCTTTGGCTACTGCTACTTCTGTACTTCACCTGGTGGGTGTGTCCCTTATGTTAATGATCACAATGTGAGGACTGAGGAGTACAATAATGCACATATAAACCTCTATTATGAGATCTTTCTTTGTTCCTAACAACCAAAGTGGTGATGGAAAAATACTAGGGGGGCAAGATTTTCGTACTTCAACTGTCTAGCACCACCTCGAAGGAAGCAAACAAGGGCCCTCTTCCATCAAACAACTTTATTTCCAGCTTACCTTTTGATCTTCAAAAGGGGCTTTGAATTGTGGTACAAAGAAATCTACTTCTACCTGGAACAAGTTGCACTTGTGACATTACATGCTGAAATATAATCATATCATTGTGAATGCAGAGTTTTACCTGGTGAAATGCATCTCTCTACACAGTTAACTCTCCAAATAAATAGATCTCCCGCTGTTAGTTTAGAACATTTGGGGATGAAGCCGGAACCCTTCCCATTATCTAAAAAAAGAAAATAGAGAAAAATTGGAATCAAGCCTTTAATTAACATGGATTTGTTGGAACCCAAGTTAAAAAATTATAAAAGTCATAATTGTACAGGCAGAGCATTACAATCAAGCTTTTAAAATGGGTTTGTTGATTTTAGTTTTGAGAGTTGTAATAACAATGTCAATTGAGCACATCTGACAGTTCTGATCTCACATGGTTATCGAATGTATAATACATATCCCAAAAGTTCATTTGGAAATGGTATTATCATTATTTATATGTAAGCTCGTAATTGTCAACCGTTTACATGCATGTAAGCATGTCACTCTTGTGTATTTCTTTCGATTATAAATCTATCAAAATTTAGTTAAATCTGGGAGTTGCTATAAATCAAATTGTGTAAGTTTGGCATGAACAATAACTACAGCTAGCACACATATGTAGGCTCCACAAACCATGATTTTTTGGATCGTTTGTTCTGTTCTTTGTTTAAATATTTAATCAGCAGGGACACAATCCTCATGTCGTGAGTTGAGGGTTAGTCATATATAATGCAAAAACTTTTTTTTCGTTCTTACTACTTATTAGTTATATATATTTCGTTTCTTTAAATGCCAAATTCTAGGGATAACTTGTTTCCATGCTAATCAAACTCATGATGTCCTGATTGCCACATATAAAGGACAACTGCTTACGCGGTGATAATAATACATCACCACCTCTGCCAGTTGGACTGCGGCTGCCGACAGTTATTTGGGTTCTGTGATAGTGATCCCATTTCATATCGCTAGATCCTAGATGACAGTTAGTTGAGAGGGAGACACTGCACCACAAGAACAGAAAGAGTTTGTGTTGTGATGTAGTGTGTATGTAAGGTTTCTATTGTTTTGTCATGGCAAAGGGACACATCCACTTTCCTGCACTCCTCCCACCATTCTTCTGTGCTCTAATTGCACTGCCTCTGCTAACGACCTCTGCCTCTGATTGCATTGCAACCAACACACTTGACTAGTACCGACAGTGACTGTTCCTCCAACACCATGCATGCAAGCACATGCACGATCGCCAGATGCATCAGCAGCAGGGGTCGTGAACAATCATGTTCTCTTATGCGCACAGTACTGCACCTTTCCCGTCCATCCGGCCCCCAGGGTCTATATTCACACACAAGCTCATCAATGTGACTTCATGTGCAAGGGAAGCAGTTGGTACATGAAAGGAAAGCAAAGAGGAAGCAAAGGAACAAACACAAACTAAAAGGGAGATAGCTTTACCACCAAGGAATGGAAAATGTGGATAAAGGCTGAGCATGCATTGATTTTATGCATTTTATACGTTGACATGAGAGATTACTGAAAAAATGACTATGATAAGATGAGAGATGATGACTACCATATAGTAGTATAGCTCAAGCTTTGATTTAATCATTATTTGAATGGCATGAATAATGCCTGTATACAGGAGGATGAATAATCCAAGATAGGTGGGACCAAAAGTAAGGTGAATGAAGTAGGTGTATGAGAAAAGAAATTCCTCTTTTACATTGGAGAGAATAATAATGTCAAGGATGGGAAAAAATACTAATCTTAATGTATACGTATGTGTATATGTATAGTTGTGTATATATGCATATATGTACTACTCCTTGGATTGCATTTTGGCAGCCAGCTGGAGATGGGCCCACCCAATCATTCAACTTGGAAATCAAGGAAAGGCAAGGATGACACATCTTTCATCAGCTCCTCCAGGTCCCACTCCCCATGCATGCCATTCCTGCTCATGTACTGCTGGTGGGCCCCGTCCCAGTAGACACCAGCCACATTGCTGCTGCTGTTCACTAGGCTCATTTTGTTGATGTTGTCCTTGGTGGTGGCGTTGTCTGTGATGTTGCTCTCATTGTTGCTCACTGTTGTGGTTGTAGTGTCATTGCTGCTGTTGTTTTTAGGGTTGTTATTACCACCACTTGATGCCATTACGGTCTGGTGGCCTGCTTGGTCTTGGTCTTGTGCTGACATGGCATCTAGCTGAGGTGGCACACCAAAGAGGCCTTCTCCTCTCATGAAGCATCCTCCTCCTCCCTCCATTGCCATCATCCCATGGTGATGAGGAGCGCTGCTACCATAGTAACCTCCATGCAATGAAGCAATTGCTTGGTGCTTGAACGGCGCCACGTGGCCGTGAAAGAACCCTGCTGACGTCGGCGTGCCGCCACCGGCGACGCCGCGGAGCTGGTCGGGGAAGGGGAGGAGGCCACCATAGCTCCTCCTTGCCACCGCCGCCGCCATGGCCGCCGACGAAGGTGGCCGGCTCTGCATTGGGGAGGTCGATGAGGAAGTAGAAGATGACGAGTCCACCATCCACAGGCCTGTCGTCGTCATCGTCATTGCGTGGTGGTGGCCATGGTCGCCGTCGTGATCAAGGGCGGCGAGGTCCGGGCAGCTGGCGGCGCCGCTGATGTCGATGCCGCCGGTGACCTTGTTGCTACTTGGCTCCGGCGGCGACGAGCAATCGGTGGTGGTCGCCGGCGATGAGGCTGAAGAGCTGTTCTTGAGACGCTTCTTGATGGTGGAGTTCCAGAAGTTCTTGATCTCGTTGTCGGTGCGCCCCGGCAGCCGGGCAGCGATCTGAGACCACCTGGAATGTCGTAACGTAGGGTTGATTTCATAGTAAGCAAACTGTCGACAAGTTTCTGTCAGAGAAAAAGTCGTGCGTCCACTTGCACACATTTGTATACGTGCCAACTTAACGCAACTAGGTATATATTTTGATGTGTATGATGATGCATGGCTAGCTAGCTTTAGAGAAAATATCTACTACTTCTAGTAAAGGTTAATGAAAATCACTGACGTCTCAATCTCCTTTAAGACAGAGATTAATATGAATCCGACAGAGATTGCATGTGTTCAGTAAAAGAGAAAAGGTAATAATGTCCCTTTTAGTATCCTTCTGAGAAACTTTTAGCTTCTACGTTGTATATAAACTTTGGAAATGTGTTCATTTCATGCAAAGTAAACATAGAAGAAAAAATTTATATGGAGACATGCAAATATATATATGGAAATTGCAAAAAAAAACTTTAGTACTGCATTACACAAATTTGTACTGCCTTTTAAAATTGATAAATTCAAGTTATTAAGAATATATGACCCACTGTTAGGTTGATATAATGAGATGGCGAGGCCCATGTACTGGCGAGACATTAGCGACATACGACAATGACAAACATATTTGGTATGACAGGATGAAAATTCTATATACAAAGTAAACTATATACGCGTGCAAAGCTTGGAAATGATGATAAAAGTGGAAACTAACTGTGTAACTGCAACTGCAACACCCTCTATAAATTTAATTTGTATATCCATTGGAACATGGAAAGCTAATTAAATATGTGTTATGCAATTATTATACATAAACTAGCATACACCCCGATGAAAATAAAACAAGATATCAAAAGAGTAAATTCCATAGGTCGAAATTCTCATAATGCATTATGCATTACTAGTTAATTATTATGCTGTTACACAGCACCAAACTAGCAAACTATAGTGTTCTTGACAAACTATTTTTTTTAGGAAAAAAGGAGACGCAACAAAAAGGTTAAAAAAGGGCTCGTCGCACGGCACAATTAACACCCATTAGTTGACTATCTAGCCTTGACGTGCACATCACCACACACACAACACGAGTGATCACCACCGTACCATAGCGCACGTGTGAAAAGCATGGATCCACAAATACACCATCTATCAACATTGGCAATTAATGCACAACCGATGCAGGAGACGAGAGATCGATCGAGCTCTGGGGAATATGCATGGTACCTGTTGCCAAGGATGGCATGGAGGCTGACGATGAGCTCCTCCTCCTGCGGCGAGAATGCGCCGCGCTTGAGGTCCGGCCGGAGGTAGTTGATCCACCGGAGGCGGCAGCTCTTGCCGCATCGCTGCAGGCCGGCGTTCCGGGCCACGTCGCTCCACGACCCCTGCCCGCTCCTCAGCATGTACGCCACCAGCCTCTCGTCCTCCTCCGGCGACCACAGCCCCTTGCGCAGCTTCGCCGCCACACCCGCCGCATTAATGCAGCCGCTGCTCGCCGCTGGACCACCCTCCGGCTTCCTCATTGCCGTATATAGCCGGGCACGTGCGGAGCTGCCTCGTCTCTGATCTTGCCTTGTTGATCTCGCACGTGCGGTCACCGCCGGTGCGCGTAGCTGCGGCGAGCTATAGTGTGTGCTAGGGAATGTGCGTGAATGAGGTCGATATATCGATCGATCGATCGATGATGATCTTGAAGTAGTAGTATGTGTGTAGGTGTGTGGAAGATAAGGCGGAAATGGACCTGAGTGTGCGTTGTATATATATGATCGATGATGTGTGGAAGAGTGTTGTGTGGAGGAGTGAGATGAGGGATGAAAGAAGAGGGGAGGGAAGGAGGAAGAAGGAGATGACATGATGGTGATGGTGATGGGGGTGCGTGTGTGTGCTTTGCTTAGAAACTGGACAATGTGGGAGTTGCAGGGGGTGATCGACAAGCAACGAAATTGCTAGGCTCACACACCGTGTGCCCTTTGCTTCAGTTTAGCCGAGGCGTGTTGATGGCTTGGCACCTACTACGTAATGTGAATTCGGGCTTTCAAATATTCATCATGAGTCGATTAATTAAAAGTTTTGACAAAAAAAACTCAAATTTAGCGCATCGCAAGAACATAATTAAATTTCAGGTGTGTGGTCATTACTGAGAACAGTCATTCTCAATTTTATTTAAAAACTAGAGAGACACATAAAAAGGTTGTAAGTTTGCACTACAACTGTAAATCTGTAATGAATCATCATGATGGGTTACATATATATAAGCATCAATGTTGCTCTTTATTACATTAAGGTATGGAGGTATAACAAACATTCGTCTATGTATATTGTATACTATATATCGTGGACATATATGGATGGTATGGGGTGAACCAAGCATTTTCTTGAGAGTTAGAGAGAGAGAGAGAGAGAGAGAGATGAGAGCGCTCAGGAGAGAGCGAGGGAGCTCTAGTCTTCTTGTCTTTGACTCCAGCTCTCGTTGTCTTTTTTTTTTCCCCTTGTCACTTCCCTTGAGCCAGAAGGTTATCATATGGCCACACCACCTGAGGGCTGCGAGATCAGTTGAGGGGACAAAGATATGTACATCTATGCCCCTGCTGTGGGGTTGTTTTGCAATCAAGCATACCATGGCTGGCTAAGCCACATAATTGCTTCGACTTCACATAATCTGTCTCTCTCTCTCTCTCTCCGCTTCCAAATGGCATCATCACATAAAGGGAAATTGTGTGTGAGAGAGAGGCTAGGGAGGGTCATATCGGAACAACAGTCGCTATATACATATAATATGTGCATGCAATAACAGACCGATCGATGTCGATGGAGCTGGCCTGCTGGCTGGCTGTTGTAGTAAGCTGCAAAAAACATGCATGCGTGGAAGCCTTTGCATGGAGTGTACGTCTGGCGACCTGGCCCCTCTGTTTCCTCTTCCTCTGCAAGGGAGCTGACCATTCATCTCTCTCTCTCTCATCACAAAGAGAAAGGAAACCTAAAAATAGAAACCGACGAGGCAAAAAAGAGAGAGAGAGAGAGAGAAGAAGTTGATCCATGGATATGTAGTACAGTACGAGAGCTAGCTAGCTTGCAACTTTACAAAGTTGGTCGTGTAGCATGTACATCATACATGGTTGTGAATTGTGATCAGATCTTCTCAAGATCTTGTCCACTTGTTACGTATTTGAGTGGGAAGTAATACAGTACGTCCAGCAAGGCTGCGGGCCCTACTCAGTCATTGGTTTAGCTATCACCTGACAAGTAAGCTACCAAGCTAGCCTTGTAGGCTACGGCGTGTCGTGATCCCTAGCCACTATATGCCTCCTTTGACTTGTTTGAAAAGGTCGTTTGTAATTTCGTTCTGGTCACCTACTCACCTACACGTGTACATGGTAAGTATATATTGAGGTTACTGAAAAGAGGCATTAGTTTTCAATGGATTTCAATGCACGTGATTCTTGTTTTCCTGAGATATGCATGGATAGGAGTATAGGGGGCGACAACTATATCCTTTACGGCCTTTGCTTTCCGTGAGATGGATCTTTTCTATACTTGTATTTTTTTTATTTTTAATAGCTGTCAAGTATTCCCTCCGATTAAAAAGAGTTGTTTGTAATCATAAATATCTCTTATTATATTTTAGTGAACTTTTGAAAATGGATGGTGTGGAGGTCATGGATTAAGTGGGTCCACGCGGGTACTAAGACAACTGACGGCGTCTGGGACCCAAGGGAGATAAGGGGGGCCGAAAACACGGTAAAACGTGAAGGGTCAACTGTTTCCGTCCTGCCCGACCTCCACTAGGTCTGACAGACCCCGGGGTCGGAGACTTCCGCCTCGCCCGACCCTAGGCGGGCCCGGCAGACCCCCGGGTCGGAGACTTCCGTCTCGCTCGACCCCAAGCGGGCCCGGCAGACCCCCGGGTCGGAGACTTCCGTCTCGCTTGACCCCAAGCGGGCCCGGCAGACCCCCGAGTCGGAGACTTCCGTCTCGCCCGACCCAGGGGCCCGTCGGTACCAAGGTCAAGCCCCGACAATCAACACTTCCAACTCGCCCGACCCTGAGGTAGGGCGAACGGCCGTGAGGCCAAGTCAGAGCCCGCTAGGACCGGGCCCGTTAAGGGAGGAAGCGTGCGCCCAACGTTTCCTCCCCCGACCGTCAACCGACAGCATGTACAGGCTTGCCCCTGAAAAAGGCGTGCGGCAGGCCTGTGCACAGGGAAAGGTGGCAGAAGGCGCAGCGTGACACGAACAGACAAGAAGGAAGCTGCCTAGGAGCGAGGCAGAGACACGTGGTGACCGATGAGGGGGTCGTCCGTGTGCACTAAGCCGACAGCGAGCAACCGCCGGGGGCGTCAGCCTTCGGGGTAGATATGTAAAATTCCAATGTACAAAGTCCTCCCCTTTGCCTATAAAAGGGGAGGCCTCCCCCTGCGTGGGGGATCCGATCTTTTGGCCTCTCGATCTCTAGAGCACTTAGTCCCCTACACGTATCATACACTTGAGGCTTGAACCGGCCTTCGTCGTAACTCGCCGCCAAGGGAGCAATACAACCCTGAGTCGACCCAACTAGACGTAGGGATTTATCCCGAACCAGTATAAACTCTTTTGTCTTGCGTCTATTGAACGACTCTCCACCGAGATGTGTGTGTTCAGTGATCGACACTTGCCAGCGTGAGGTACCCCGTGTACCATCCGCCGACAGATGGCTAGATATTTTCAATCAAATTGTTATAAATTTGGCACCCTTTGGCACAAAGAAAAACTGGAGGAATTTTAGAGGATTGGGGTCCTATAGGATTTTTTTTCCTATGAAGCTTTTTGGAACAAAGGATTGAATCCCTAGAAATCCTATGAAATTCATATGGAATAGCTTGTACCGTATCAATTTTGTGGCAACTTCACCAAGACATCATAAGACCACATGGAAGGTTTCCTTTGTGTCACTCTCTCATCCAAATAATCATGTGCGCTTCGCGCTGCACTATATACAAATGATTGTTCCTCAATTTTTTCATGTGTTTCTTCATTCCAAGAGATTGAAGGTACTATAGTATTTAATTCTACGCTTTTCCTATTCCTGTGCTTTGAGAATTTGTATTCCAAAAGATTGAAGGTACTCTAGCATTTAATTTTACGCTTTTAGAATCCCTGTGCTTTGAGAATTCTGCATTACAAAGACGGCCTTCCTCCTCTATTAGCCATAAATGAAAGGATCAAGATGGCCAAGACATGAATGAATTTGGGGTCTACGTTTTCACACAAAAGTAAGAGCTAAATACATATATGTTCTTCTGGAAACAAATATTATTTAACCTAATCTATCATGGCGACGCAGATGCTAGGAAATTAAATTAGGATCAATAATAAAAATGCTGAATTACAGGATGCTAAATAATGGCCAAAGTAGTATCTCAATGGCCATGTCATTGTCCACGGTAACATTTATTTGTTGATTCGATCGATGAAGCATGGTAATAATGTTTTGATCATAATTTGCGAGTGAACCATAATTACCGACTAGGAAAAATTCCTTTATCTAGTGTACACAGGAGGCACGAACAACTCCCTATCTTGATCCACTGCTTATGATCATCAATCACCTGAAACTTTCTAGTCACGCTAACTTTCGTCAACTTTCCAGTCACATCTTCTCTCACAGACACGCTTACCAATACACTATTCACACCTCCAAATAAACAAGGCCTATATTTGCAAAGAAGTTTCATCTTCTTTGATTTTGGATTGGGTGTCCTCGTTTCAAGTTTGAACATTAATGACATGTAAAATAAGAACTTATTTTCTAGGTAAATTGAAGTATATATCCTTCTACAATTGTTTCATGTTTTATTGACGTAAAAAATTCACAATTTGACACTAAATACGCATGCCTTTCAGAATTTGACACCCTAACCCACGTCAATGTCTCAAAGTGACCCCACATGTCATTGTGCTGTGGTGTAAGTGTGAAAAGAAAATTTTCTTTAAGGCAATATAGAAGCATCATGGTATCCCCCTTCGTTTTTTGATCTGCTAGTCTCCTACAACTGCTTTATGTTTCTGTATAGATGACATCCGTAAGGTATACAGCTATACCGTATGTACCTAGGTGCTAGGTGGAGTATTTTGCTAGCTCGTTACTCCTCGTACTAAACGTACGTCATTTATTAAATTCAAAATAAAGAAAAAGGAAACTAGAGGCCAAAGTAGGCGATGGGCCTATTTCTGCGAGCATTTCAATCTTCAGAACTCTCCGGAGACCCACACAGCCCAACCCATGTCCCCTTCCGCTGCTGCCACACACTATGGCAGCCGACGGGGGAGAGAGCTCCGCCGACGCCGCGCCCACCGCAATGCCGCCGGCGGTCAGCGTTGGCCGCTTCCGGCTCTTCGCCAGTCTGGGCCAGACCTTCAGTAAAGGACACGCTTCCGCTGCGCTCCCCCATAACCCCAACTCCCCGCGAAGCCAAATCTCATGGCACTCCGAAGATGCGGCGGAGGAGTAAGTTGGAGGCGCTCTGCTTTGAGTTCGGCAGCATCGAACTCGACGGCGTGGTGGGACTCTCACTAGTTCTCTCTTTATACATACCCGCCGTCTCCCGTTGGAGCTCACAGCCTGCCGTGTCCGGCTGTCGGTGTCGCAGTGCTGTCAGATTTCTGAATTTTGGGGGCTTTTGCATGTGTGTTTGTGTGCAGATGACGGAGAAGGATGTTATATCTGGAAGAGACGCTACGAAGAACGACGGCGAGGTCGACGGTGGCGACGAGAGTTGATTGCTACATCAAGAATTTAGTGGTTACTAGTAGTAACTAGCCAGTGAATAATCTGATTGATGTTTTGAGTGTTGGATTTTTCTCTATGTTTTTTTTACTGAGTCTTCATTATTTTCTTTGTCTGAGACATTTGTCTAAGGATCCGTTCTGAACATAGTTCAAGCACGATGTGAATTTGGGCACCAGATAGCTGAACTTGAACAGAGAACACTGCATTCATCTTAGTCGCGCCACAGATTGTTGGCAATTTATTGGTTCATTGCTGGAGTTGTGGCAACTAGCCAGCCACACGTGGTTTTCGTGTACACTTACTTTGTGCGGTTAATATGTCCATTCCTTTGGACATCCTACACCTACAGAATGCATATTTCAAATAATAATCTCGTCATAAATGGAAGTTTATCTCATCAAGATACCATTAAATAGGAATGCTTCGAAACATCAGAGAACTGACAGAGGAAGATAGCATTTTTGAAGAACAAAAGCAAAAACTTACCCATACTCACCATATATGCACAATGTTATATTTTTATTCTCCTTGAGCAATATGCCTATATATGTTATAGGGATTTTTCTTTTACACGATGGGGTACATCAACAGATGGATACCATACGATCTCAGTTTTTTTGGAGGGGAGATAGCAGTAAATTCAAATATCATATGGTGAAGTGGGAAAACGTTTGCCTTCCTAAAGATTTTGGGGGGGCTGGGCATAATTAACACAAGACTGTTGAATGAAGCTTTACTAACCAAATGGATTTGGAGGATCTGCTGCCAACTACTCAGAGCAAAATACTACTTAAGAAGAAAATCCTTGCAGCAGTGTACAGGCAAAAACGGATCTCAATTTTGGAAGGGCATTAACAAAATAAAAAAAAATCAGATTGGGGGGGGGGGGGATCCATCATATATTCATATGTAATGGCAGGGATACTAGCTTCTGGGAAGATGTGTGGGTAGGGGAAGTTCCCCTCAAACTGCTCTTCCCCCAATTGTATGAATATTCTAGAGTTGTTGGAGAAATGACGAATGGACAATGGACTTTAGAAGAGCTCTGAGCGCAGAGGAAGCAGAACAGTGGGAAGACCTGATGAACCTAATCATAGATGTAAGGATTACAGAAGGGGGTGACAAGGTTACTTGGGTGTTGGAGAAATCCGGAATATATACTACCAAGTCCATGTACAGGATGCTAGCTCATAGGGGGGTAGTTAATTATCGTATGAGAAAGGTCTGGGGCAGCAAAATACCACTAAAAATTAAGATCTTTCTTTGGCTAGCCATGCAGAATAGACTGCAGACAGGGGTTAATCTAAAAGGGCGAAAATGGAAGGGGAGCCACATGTGCATGATCTGTAATGCACCTGAGACCACAGATCACATCCTTTTTTTCCTGCATCATTGCGAGATTCACTTGGTCCTGCATCAAGGAAGCTCTGGGATGGGAAAGGATCCCGGTAGGCATGCAGAATCTCATGGATAATTGGGCAAAGCTGGGGTGTAAACATTATAATCTAGCCATCTTCTGTTTGGCGATTGTCCTGTGGGGTTTGTGGATACTCGAAATAAATACACATTTGAGGGAACTTTCCCATCTCAACCTTCTGAAATTCTGTTCAAAATCCTTATGTGGTTGCAGAGATGGAAGTACTGCTTAAGGGAGAGGACAAAGAGGTGCTGGAGGACATAATCAAGTGCGTAAGAAGCTGGCTGGAGAACTTCCTCAAAGAAGTAAGGAAGAGACCAAGGGAGGAAGACTTTTTGTAGATGTATTTCTTTCTTTCTATCCAGTTTGTTTGGTGTCATTTCAGGTTGTGTCTGTCTGTCTGCACCTGTCGGAAAGCTGGAGTCCCCAGCACTCGGTCTTTTTGTATCAACTCTATATTGGCTTTCTATAAAAGCTGGGTGAATCCTTTTTCAAAAAAAATGTTATATTTTTATTCGGTTTGTTGGCGCACTTCCTTCAGGTTTTAATTTCTTTACATTATTAACTTTACTTCTGATATTATCCTATGTTGAAGCTGATGTAAAGTGCTTAGGAGCTAGTATTCTTGTTGTAATCTGCCTATTGTAACTAACTCTGGAGTCCAGAACCAAATACCCGTCACTGGTAGAAAACAAAACTTTAGTACCGGGCAGCAAAGCCGGTTTAGTACCAGTTATACGTCTGATACCCCATTTCTGGTACCAATGGGCAGCCCGTCAGTACCGGATGCCCGAGCTGATACTAAAGACCATCATTTAGTAGCGGCTAGTAACATCATCCGGTACTAACGGTCCGCCACGCACGGGGGTGGGGGATGAGGGTGCAGTCGTTTAGTACCGGCTGGTACTAGAAAGCTGCCACGTGGCGTGGCCAGAGGCGCTTTGGGCCCAATTCATTCGCCTTTAGGATTAGTGACCTCGTCCATCAGAAATCTACAAAGTTGTTCTTGTACCGCCTTGATTCCTTCCGTAGGGATGATGCATTCTTTCATACATAATTTCTGACATGTACAAACAATATTATATTAAATATATTGATATACATGTCTTACAATTAAATATGACCATATGCTACACGTTCCATTGACATACCCCGAATTCATCAGGCTTCATTGCGCCAGTCGGTCGTACAAACCCGTGAATGAACTCACACACGTAGTAGCCACATTGTTCCCGTCCTCCTGACTCATACACTAAATATGTATATGGAGCAATGCAAAATGTTATTGAAAATAGCTATGGTGTTTAAATAAATGACACTAAGGATTCTAAATGTGCTAATTGAGTTTTTACTGGAAAGTTCATCCTTATGTGGAGTTTCTCCTTAAATGAACCTTTATTTTCTGTGATGAAGCGAGCCCATGTATTGTTCATTAGGTCAATGATGTCTTGGAATTCTTCTCATTTCTTTCTCTTTGGGTCAAGGACTACGACCAAGGTTCTCTGGGGCTCTATAACGAAGAGAATCTAGTGGAAGCTGTTTAGAGAAATACACATACTATGTTGGAGATATTGGTTGCTAGGACGAGGGATGATAAGTAATGGTTGAAGTACTCACTGCGTGTTGTACGAGAATAGTATGAAATCACAATTCTTCTGTTTTTTCAAGAAAGTCATATTCCTTATGGTGGTCTTTGGTTACTTTTTCACGCTAAGTTTGTGGATCACAAATGTGTCCATGAAGACAATGTTTAGAAAGTCCTTTCTCCGACAAACTTGTTATTCCTACATGAGACAACACAAATTAGCAATGAGATGGCGAACAATATTAATGAATAGATGGATGGTATATAAATGAGAGGAAATACTTACAAAACGCATGCACTGATGAGAGATTTTTTGAGGGCATCTTGATTGAACAAAAACTAGAATTTTGAGAACTCAATATTTATCTCATCCTCCCCTTGGAAGTAATGCTCGTCTCTGATCCTAAGAATGAGAGAGTATTTGCCCTGAGTAGATGCTTTCATGTATCAGTCATGAAGATCATGCATCCTTGTTGGAAGTTACCTGATCAGGTCTTGCCACACTAGATGTTTCCCCAATTCAAATGTTCCCGCTCCAGGATGAATTTGGATAACATCCTCCCCCTCGCAGTTGTGCTTTGGTGAGGCTTGTCTCGCAGACAAAGTCAATCATAGTTTCATCACTCCTTGAAAGCACTTTGTGAGGTGGGATGGACTGATTCTTGTACATACCAAGTTGTGAAATGCTCAATGCTTTTCTCTTAGGCTGGTTTGACATTTTGATTTGACAATCGTAGTCTGATAATGGCTTTCTCAGCACCGCATTTATATCAGCTTGGTTAGCTTGCCACTCCCTGAACCCCTTTCGAGTCATCTCGGCCGGGAGCTTCTCACGAGAAGGTGAAACGAGTTTCTACGGCTCATGAGGCAGAGGCTTAAGAGCTTTCTCCCAAGCCTCGAGCTTCTCCTTAGAAGGTTGAGGCACAAGAGGTGGTGGTGGAGGCACATATGAGGTAACGCTCAGCTCCTTTGCATCTGACTATGGATCCATGCTCGGGGCCCTTACATCTGCAAATGACTGTGGATCCATGGTCGGTGCTCTTACATCTGCATGCGGTGTTGATCTTCGCCCGGAGCTCTAGTCCCATGAAGATAAACTGGGACATGGAAATATAATGTACTTCTTCGGCCAGTATATCCAACAGTGCAATGCTTCATTTAATACCTTTTCGCCTCCTTTGATGGGGGGGGGGGGCTCGAGGAGGTAATAATGGGCAGTGCGTTCATGAGTCCCCAGGGCGTATGTTAGCTCGTCTTTCTCTCGATTAGGCGTGAATTTTCCTTCCACCTTAGCCTTTAGCGCAGCCTCCAGCGGAAGGCCCACGAGGGCGGCGCGGTGGGCGGCGCGACGACGTGGGCACTGCAGAAGCTGGCCATGTGTCCCGGAATTAGTGTGGTGCGAGCGGAGGGTGGCCAACGTTGGCTCAAATTCAGGGAGAGGAGGAAACCTACACACTTTTAACTTTAGTATATGAGGAATTTTACATCTCTTGGAAATAACAATAGCCATTCATTATCCTAGATCTAACGGTTAAAAGTTAGAAGGAACTTATTATGAGGAACTAAATTGGTGTACTAGGAACCAATTTTAGTGGGTTAGGAACTATTTATAAAATTAATTAAAAAGGGTACATTAGTATTTTCACTTATCTTTATCTTGATGCAACAGCTAATGTTTCGTCTGTCTTCTAACATTATCAAACTCACGCCGGTATCACAACTGCAACAATACCCCTATACGAGCCTGTATCCGCTCCCCGCCGCCCTGTCCGTGCCGTGCTCGCCGCCTCATCGATCTGCCGTGGCCGGAGCGCTGGATGCCGCGGTCGTTCCTCCTCCACGCCGATGGGCATGCCTCCTCTTCCTCACCGGCGGCCGCACCCTCACCTCCGCCATCGACACGGCGCCTCGCCGATCTGCCGTGGCCGGAGCAGACATGCATCGCTGCCGAGGTGCGCGGCGTGCTCGTCTTCCTCCACCGGAACGGCGTGGTCCACGGCGACCTCAAGCCCGCCAATGTGCTGCTCAGAAGCAGCAAGCTCGCATCTGCCACCTACTCGAGGCCGATGCCGGCGTCCTGCTGCGGTGCATGCTGTCCGCGTCTATGGTGGCTTTCTTCTCAATGGCAAGATTGCATTCGATTTGTTCAAATTACAATAGTTCGTTCTTCTTCCACAAGCATCAGTATTGTATTGCATTTGAACAGACAAAGAACAAGCATGAGAGGCAAATTGAACTGCTAACTGCTCGTCAGTCATTTCCCAATTGCTTCAGCTAACTGCCTCATTGATAGAATTTTGAGCTGAATTTTTGCTTCTGTAATTTTTGCAGAATTCAGTCAGTGGCCATACGGTTGATTTTCTTTTTTTTTCGAAATGGGAAGTTTATTAATTTCAAGAAAGTTACATCAAGGTGATACAATAGAACTTGAAAATCTCCCGGCCTCTGCCTAGACAGCACACAACCTTACAAAATGATGAAGCAGCAGGCACACTAATGGTCATCAATCCGAAGACTAATGATTTTCTTACAGTGACATATGAATTTTTCCAACTGTGAAGGCACCACTGAGAACTATGGTTAGACTGTCAGTTATTTTAGGTACCATGTATAAAAAATCATACTGTAACTGAATTCAGTTAACACGATCATCGCATCTGCAGCAATTAGTGGCTTGCAATCATTGCAAAATGTACACTGAAAATATTCTCCATGTCTCATCAAACACAAGTACGGTTATCACAGAATCAAACTCAAGCTGTGATAAAATTGAGTTCACTGACATGGTCGATAAAATAGCCATCACCATGTTTCAGATTGGTTACTGTGTTTGGCGTATGTATGGAGGGGTTTAATTCTTGTATGTTAGTGGAGGATGTACCAGACTTTGTATCTCATTTGTTCTATGGGGATATGCCTAGAGATTATCTGTAATAGAAACACTTGTTTCTGTGATAAAAAAATAGCCATCACTATGTTTCCTGTTTGAATGTCGTGTAATCACTGAAAGTAGTTTTGCTGCTGTGACCAAATTCACTGCTCACCGTCCAAATTCACTTTCAGTTTCTGACCCAACTAGAACATATTTGAGAGAGAGTCTCATAACTGAAGAAGCCTCCTTGATCTTTCTTCACGAATTAACAGATCAGTAACACATTGACAGCTGAAGGCTAAATCTAAAAAAACCATACTGCTGCGCATTGGTGTCACTATGAATCCAGGCTGCTGAAGATGAGCATTGTACAGTTAAATTCAAGAATCCCAGCTGCAAAGAATCAGCCAACTCGATAGATTCTGGTAGGATTCCTAACCCTACCGGTGACTTCTCGCAGTGAATATGGGTGCTGAGGGGGAGGAGGAGGAAGACGACGCTCGGCCGCCGTCGCTACAGTAACCGCGTGAACAGTAACGCGTGAACAGTAATCACGCTACTGTTCACGGGAGGAAGAGGGAGACGTGAGATGTAGATGGCCCTTGAGGCCAGCAATCAATCTGATTGCCAACTTGATTAATTCCAAAACCAATCCAATGTATTTATTACAAAATATGGTAACTAACTATATTTAGAAACCTAGCCACGACGATTACGGCGGCGATGGACGAGTAGGGCCGGCGGCTGGCCAGTAGGGGGCGCCTGGGCCTGTTCGGCCAGGCCTCCCCTTCTTGGGCCGTAACATCTCTCCCCTCCTCGACAAACAGCTCGTCCGCGAGCTGAAAATCGGGGAAGCAAGTCTTGAAGTCCTGGAGGGTCTCCCAAGTGGCCTCCTCAGCTGGAACGCCATCCCAAACCACCTGAAGCTCCCAAGAATCTGCAACCTTGCGAGCTTGACGGACCTGAACCGGCGTAGGAAGTGCACGCCCCTCCTCAATAGCTGGTAGCGGTGGTGGCACGACGGGGGGTGTGCCATGAAAAGGCTTGAGCAAGCCAACATGGAACACATCATGAAGACGAGCATCCGCCGGGAGCGCCAAGCGATACGCGACCTGGCCAATGCGCTCCAGCACCTGGAAAGGACCTGTGTAGCGAGGCCCCATCTTGCCCTTGGCACGTGTCTCCAGAGAGTAGGTGGGGCGGTGAAGAAGGCGTAACCACACCCAAGCACCCACTGCGAACTCCAGCTCACGATGACGACGGTCGTAGTACCGCTTGGCGTAGTTGCGAGCCTGGAGAAGACGTTCCCGGACATCCTCCAAGAACGTGTCACGGTCACGAAGCAGGGCGTCGGCCTCCGCCGACGCCACCACACCAGGAGCTCAGGGAAGCAGAGGTGGTGGAGGCCGACCGTAGACGACCTCGAACGGAGTGGCGCGGAGAGCTGTGTGCAACGAAGTGTTGTAGCAGTACTCCGCCCACGAGAGCTAGTCCACCCAAGCCCTCGGACGGTCACCGGTAGCACACCGTAAGTACATGGCGATCACCTTGTTTACCACCTCAGACTGGCCGTCCGTTTGAGGATGGAAGGTGGTGCTGAAGCGAAGCTGGACGCCGGCAAGCTTGAACAAGCCGCGCCACATGTTGCTGGTGAACACAGGGTCGCGGTCATTGACGATGGACGCCGGAAAGCCATGGAGGCGTACAATGCTGTCGAAGAAGGCCCGAGCTACCGAAGCTGCCATGTAGGGGTGGCTCAGCGGAATGAAGTGTGCATACTTGGAGAAGCGGTCCACCATCGTGAGAATCACCGACTTCCCATGCACCTTGGGCAACCCCTCAATGAAATCCATCGAGATGTCAGTCCATACCTAAGACGGAACGTCAAGGGGCTGCAGCAAGCCTGCCGGATGAAGCGTCTACGTCTTGTTGCGCTGGCAGGTTGCGCAGGCACGGACAAACGCCTCCACCAAGCGCTTATCATGTGGAATGTGAAACTCCGCATGCAACCACTGAAGAGTCTTCTGGATGCCCTCATGACCAGCGTCGTGCACCAGCTGGAGGACACGCTGGCACAAGTCGGGAGCGTCAGGAACGAAGATCTGCTTGCCGTAGAGGAGGAACCCGTCAGCCGCGCGCCATGGCGCCCCCAGGTCGCCCGCCTGGAGCTGCTGCAGGAGGCGGCCGGCCTCAACGTCCGCTGCCGTGGCCGCCCGAAGCTCGTCGAGGAGAACAAACATCGGCCCCGACAAGGCGTGTAGCTGGGCCGACTCATCCGCGGCGTCACTATCGCGGCGAGACAAGGCGTCGGCCACGGAATTGAGCCGGCCAGGACGGTACTCCACCGTGAAGTCAAACCCGAAGAGTTTGCTGAGCCACTGGTGCTGAGGAACCGTGGACAACCTCTGATCCAACAAGAACTTCACGCTGCAGTGATCGGTGCGGACGAGAACCCAGAGGTACGGGTGCCAATGTCGCACCGCTTGCACGAGCCCAATTAGCTCGCGCTCATATGCTGCTAGCTTGCTGTGACGAGCTGCAAACGGTCGGCTGAAGAAGGCCAGGGGTCTGCCCCCCTGGTGAAGCACGACGCCAAAGCCCATGCCTGAGGCGTCGCAATCAATGACGAACTGCTGCTCGAAGTCGGGCATCTGGAGCACGGGCCCTGTAGAGAGCGCCTGGAACGCCTCAGCGGCTGCGGGAGTCCAGGCGAAGGCGTCCTTCCGGAGGCGGCTCATCAGAGGCGCCGCAATGGCGCCGAAGTCTCGGATGAACTTCCGGTAGTAGACTGCCAACCCCAGGAAGCCACGCACGCCCCGAGCCGAGCGTTGCTCAAGCCAGGACGCCACAGCCTCGACCTTGTCGCCGTCTATGGCAACGCCGTTGGCGGAGATGACATGAGCCAAGTAGGCCACCGAGTGCGTGCCGAACGAACACTTGGAGTGCTTCACGTAGAGGTGGTGCGCCCGGAGAGCCTGGAGGACGAGGCGGACATGCTGCAACTGCTCGGACCATGACGAACTGTAGATCAAAATGTCGTCAAAGAAAACAAGCACAAAACAACGAAGGTAGGGCTGGAGAGCATCATTCATGAGCGTCTGGAATGTAGCGGGCGCGTTGGAGAGACCGAATGGCATCACCAGAAACTCAAAGTGGCCATGGTGTGTCCGGAACACCGTCTTCTCCACATCAGCGGGGTGCATGCACACCTGGTGGTACCCCGAACGGAGGTCCAGCTTGGTGAAGAAACAAGAGCCATGGAGCTCATCAAGGAGCTCGTCGACCACCGGAATTGGGAACTTGTCCTTGGACGTCTTGTCGTTGAGCGCCCGGTAGTCGATGCAGGAATGTCAGGTTCCATCCGCCTTATTGACGAGCAGCACAGGCGCCGAGAACGGGGACGTGCTGGGGCGGATGATGCCCTGGGCTAGCATCGCCGAGCACTGGCGCTCGAGCTTGTCCTTCTGCAGCTGAGGGTAGCGGTAGGGCCAAACCGCCACAGGCATCGTCCCCGGCAGGAGGTGGATCCTGTGATCGTAGGGCTGGGACGACGGCAACCCGTGGGGCTCGGCGAAGACGTCGTCGAACTCGCGCAGCAGGTCGTCGAGAAAAGGACGGTCAGGGTCAGCGGCGACCGAGTGGACGTGCACCACTGGGCCCGGCCCGGTGGGCACCTCCAAGCCACGCCAGAAGACGCATCGACCACGCCATTCAAACGCCATCGAGGTCCAGGAGGATGGTGCCGAGGGTGCGCAGGTAGTCGGCGCCAAGCACCAGGTCAAAGCCCCCGAGACGAATGCTGAAGCAGGAGATAGAGAACTCCTCACGGCCGACAAGCATGGGAACATCCCGTGCAACCGCCGCGCACGGAACCTTGTCGTCGTTGGCGACCGTGACCCGAAGGTTGGCCGGCTCAGACTCCAACTGGATGCGGCGCTGGACCGCTACGTCGATGAAGGTGTGAGAAGAGCCAGTATCGATGAGGGCCTCCAGGCGATGACCATTGATGTAGACCGGCACCTGAATGGTGTCTCTGGTGCGAATGCCGGCAATCGCGTACAAGGAGACCACCGGCTCGGCAGCGTCAGGCGGCGTCGGCGTCTCTAGTGGGGGCTGTTCTGCCATCAGTGCCGCATGCAGAGTTGCATCAGTCTCGGGGTCATCGGCGCCCACCTCAGGATCGTCGGTGATGAGCAGGTGGAACAGCCGCTTGCACTGGTGACCCCGGACGAACTGCTCATCGCAGTTATAGCAGAGGCCGAGGCGGCGATGCTCCATCATCTCAGCGGGCGTGAGACGGTGGAACGGCCGAGGCGGAGCCGGAACTGGTGGCGCCGGTAGAGCTGGAGGCGTGGCCACGGCTGGGGCCGGCAGTGCCAGCGGGGTCGAGCGCGCCGATGGCGGAAGCGGTAGACGCATTGGTAGGCGCGCCTGGTGGGGTGGTGGGGGCGGGGGGTTGAATGGCGGCATTGCGCTGCTCATACGCCCTCGCTAAGTGCATGGCCTCCTGGAGATCCTGCGGGTAGTGGAGCTCGACGTCGGACTTGATGGGCTCCGGCAGGCCACCCACGAATAAGTCTGCCTTCTGGTGGGCCGAGAGACCATCCGTGTGGCAGACCAGCTCGTTGAAGCGCTCCTGATAGTACTGGACACCAGCGTGGAACGGAAGACGCGCCAGCTCCGACAGGCGGCTAGTACGCACCGCCGGTCCAAAGCGCAGATCGCAGAGCGCCGAGAAGCGTTCCCATGTTAGCATCCCCTCGTCCAACTCGAGGGTGTTGTACCATGTCTGGGCGATTCCTGTGAGATGATAGGAGGCCAGCCAGACACGGTCCGACACCTGAGTATGCTGGCCACGGAAGAACTGCTCACAGCGGCGCAGCCAGTTGAGAGGGTCCTCCGAACCATCGTAGGTTGGGAACTCGAGCTTGGAAAAGCGCAGGATGCCGAGGCGCTCCTGGTAGCCGCCACCCCGGTAGCCGCCATCCTGGTGGGCACCGCCACCCTGGTAGTCGCTGCCCTGGCGGCCGCCGCCATGGTAGTAGGCGCCGCCAGAACCGTCGTGAGGCGGCGGCAGTGGGTGTCGGGGGCGGCCGCCCATGGCTGCCGTGACACCCCCCATGTGGGGAGGCAACTGGGACGGCGACCTGGGGAACGGGATGCTGGTGATGGGAAGCAGAGCGGAGGTGACGCCGGCGGAGGAAGTCATGACGGCGGCCGCGGTGGACGCACCGGCCGCCGACGAGGAGCCACCGGTGGCGGACGCGCCAATCCCTGGCATCCCATAGATGACTCCGTCCGGAAGGGTGGCGGGGGCCGTCGGGGAAGGGGGCTGGTGCCCCTCCAACACATCCAGGCGCGTCAGGATGGAGGGAAGGACGGCGACATCCTTGGCTAGGGCATCCAGGCGGAGCAGGATCTGCTGGAGCATGGAGTCGTCCGGCTGGGGGCCCTTGTTCTTGTCGTCGCCTGGCATACCTGATACCAAGTTGGTAGGATTCCTAACCCTACCGGTGACTTCTCGCAGTGAATATGGGTGTTGAGGGGGAGGTGGAGGAAGACGTCGCGTGGGCGCCGTCGCTACAGTAACCGCGTGAACAGTAATCGCGCTACTGTTCACGGGAGGAGGAGGGAGACGTGAGATGTAGATGGCCCTTGAGGCCAGCAATCAATCTGATTGCCAACTTGATTAATTCTAAAACCAATCCAATGTATTTATTACAAAATATGGGAACAAACTATATTTAGAAACCTAGCCACGACCATTACGGCGGCGATAGACGAGTAGGGCCGGCGGCTGGCCAGGAGGGGGCGCCTGGGCCTGTTCGGCCAGGCCTCCCCCTTCCTGGGCTGTAACAGATTCACACATAACTGGGCACAAAAACTGCCACAGAACAAGAACCAAATTTACCAGGAGGAAAATGTGTATGAATAAAATAACAAAACTAAAAGAACACATGATTCAAACAGAGTCACACAGATATCTCAATCTAAGGACCAACAGAATTCAGATTTCAAATGGACACTACAAAACACAAAAATGATCCATACATAGTATGATTACACAACACTTGGTCTATGAGACATGACACAAGACACTACAAAGCACAAAAATGAACCCGACGCACTGGGGCACCGCAAGCCCTGATGCACAACGTCGGGTTCCACGGCAGCGAAGGACTGCTTCGTCCGGGTGAGCCCCGGGTGGAATAAGCAACCTTGCCGACAAACCCTAGTCTGCAAGCGCCTAGCTCTGGGTGACGGCTTTTGCAGTGGATGATGGGCGTCGTTCCATCGGCAGATGCCGACGAGCTCCTTCAGGTGGAAGAGGAGCGGATGTTGGCGGCAAGCCCTCGAGGCGGAAGTGGAGCGCGGCGAGCCCCCGGGGCGGAAGTTGGAGCGTCGGCGACAGAACAACGGAAGAGCAGCAGACCGAACAAAAGGATCGAAGAGGTAATGATTACGTAAAAGTACTAAACTACCCCTGTATATGAAAAATCCTATCCTTTGAGATCAGACGGTTGATAGTAAATTAAGGTTGCGGAACCTCAGGTTCCTCCCAAGTACCCTAACAAACCTCATAGTATATTGATATCATAGTCGGTTTATAGAACACACCGAATAGATATGGAAGTGCACTACTAGGTATGGAATACACTGCTATGGAAAGGGAAAACCGAATACAAACTGCTAACAATATGTACATCAAGTGTCAAATCAAAGAACATAAACATTATGGAATCAGCTAGGATCGTCACTCACAAAACGGGACAGTGGAAAACAGCTGAGATGACGGGGCTGCAGGAACTCAGCAGGAGGGGAGGAGCTTCTTCACAAACTTTGTTATGCTGCTGGAGCTGGACCGTGCTGTTGCTGGAAATGGAATGTCTTTCTTCCGAATAGAAGAGACTGAATCGAAATACTCCCCACCTTCTCTGCAGCGTCTCTGCAGTTCGGGGCAGTGCCGTATCTCTAGGTATTTGAGGTCTGGGAGCCGGTGGAGGAGGCCCTGCGAAAATTCCTCTATGCGTGGACACCAACGGATACTCAAATACTCGAGGGAAGTGAGACCATCCATCGCATCCGGCAGCACTACCAAACTTTCTCAATTGTAAATCTCCATTTTCTCCAGTGATGCGGGCAACCGCGGAATCTCCAGCAAGCAGACACAACCTTGTATCCGCAAAGTTTTCAGCCGAGGCAGCGGAAGGATTTCTTCCAATGATGATCCCTTCCCCTCCAGCTTGTTACAGCACTTAATTTCAAGATATACGAGGCGAGGCAAGCACTGGAGCTCCTCTACAGGCCAGCTGACAATATTGTTCCAGAAATAGATACCTAACACCTCCAAGAAGGCAACACGGTCTCGAAGCACAGGTTGCAGTTTGGACGAGTTGAATATTGTTGAGAAGGAATCATCAGAGGTTACCTCCAAACTCCGTAGATTTTCGAGAGGTCTTTGGCTTTGCTGGTCCTCAGCAGGGATCAGCAACTCTACCAGCGCCCCCACACCCAAGTGAACAAGGGATGGCAAAGAGCCCAAGGGAATGACAGCAGGATTGCTTGCAGACCCTCTGGAAACGTCTAGATGTGTGAGAACTGGGCTCCGAGGAAGATTTGCAAGCTTTGGACAACCGTCGATGGTTAGCTGTTGGAGCTGGGGGAACATCACCTGGCTAATAGGTTCTGCTGCGCTGTTTTCTGCCCATCTCTCCAAATCAGGCAAACACAGTAACTCCATAATTCTTAACTTTGGGAAAATTTGTGGAGATAAATTGTATCCTGCTGCTTCCACTTCGATGTTCTTGCATAATGTGGTCAGACTAGCTACAAAGTGTAAACTGAGTTTCTCAAGAGAGGATGACAACCATATTATTGGCAGCTCCTTACACTTTTTGCAGTGATAAAACTCAAGTTCCCTAATGCACTGAAATCTTCCCTGGTCGCTCATCCATTGCGGGATTGTTAGGCCATTATACCCACTCAACCGAAACATTCTAAGCTTGTCATGAGGCTTAAGTGACTCTAGAACATGCTCCTCGTTATCACTGAGCTCATTATTTTCGTAGCCAAAACCAGGGGTCCAACATAAATCCAGTTCACTTAGATTCACTTTTTCATGGAGATTGACTTCTGATCCACTCTTTACCCTGCTCAAGTTACACAGTTGCAACTTGTTTCCAAGCTGTCGCATGTCTTTCAGCTCCTCGATTCCACAACCATCTCTGGCGTCAGCAACAAATTTTGTTAGCGTGCGAAGATTGTGCAGTAATCGAAGATTTGGAGGCATCCGTTTCAAATGATCAGTTCCCAATAGATAAATATGACTGAGCTTTTTCATTGTGGCCATACTTTCTGGTAAACATTCTAGCCCCCAGCAGAAGTTAAGCCTCAACGACTGCAGATTATATAGCATACATAATGAATCTGGCAATTTAACAATGGATGGACTGGAAATTTCAAGATACCGTAAATGTTTTGTATTTATGAGCTGGCTGTGGATGATAGAAGAACCTTCACAACGCAACGCTCTTAATGACCTCATGTTTTTTAACTCACTAAGATCCTTGTGATCTGATTGAGTTAATAATGTGCGGAGAAATGATGTGTCTTTCAATAATCCACCGATTTCTTCGAAATCAGCACTTGACAACTGCACATGATGAACATCCATTAGGGACACCTTTTTCTGAATCAAGTCTTGTGCAGATGCACATTCATCTGTGACCTCTGTAGCTAAATCGTGCATTAAATCATGCATTTTGCATCCATTCACACTAACATCCTGAAGGAAGGACCTCCAAGCCAACTCGTTGAAAATATATTCACCTTTATCTGTCAAATCCATTACTCCCTCTTCAAGAATAAAACCGTTTGCCATCCATAGTTGGATCAACTTATCCTTCTCCATCCCATAGTCCTTGGGGAACATCGCACAGAAGGCAAAGCATTGCTTCATTTCAGACGACAAATGCTTGTAGCTAAGCTTTAGTATGGCCACTACGTCATCTTTTCCTCTGCTGGTATCACCAATATTGCATTCTGCAATGTCCTTCCATTCTTGGACCTGCTGTTTTGAACTCAGCAAGCCACCCATTGTATTCAGAGCAAGAGGCAGCCCCTTGCACTTGCTGACAATACGTTTGCCAATTGAGAGCAGCTCTGTTTGCTCATGCACTCCTTGATTACTAAATGCCTTCATTGAGAACAAGTTCCATGAAGCATCTTCGCTCAAGATTTGTAAGTCATAGGGTGGAAGGGTGCCCATTATAGATGCCACTTGTTGCAGTCGACTTGTGACAACTATCATACTTCCTGATGCACCGATAGAGGAACACAGCAGCGACCTCAAATCCTCCTCCCACTTACGATGGTCCTCATTCCAAACATCATCTAGAATGAGTAAGAACCTTTTCCGTCCAATGACTTCCTGCAGTCGTCCCTTCAACAGCTCAATGTTGTCAGGTAGGTCACATCTTCCATTTGTTGCCAACTCAATCACAGATCTCACAACCACATTAGCTTCAAAGTTTTCCGATACACAGTACCACAACTTCAACTCAAAGTGCTTCTGAACCCTTGTGTCATTGTATACCATCTTTGCTAGTGTAGTCTTGCCCAGACCCCCCATGCCTATGATAGGGAGCACCTGCACACTGTCTTGGTCTTTCTGATCCAGCAACAGCTTCACCACCACCTCTCTGTCGTCATCTCTGCCAAAGATCTGTGAAGACTTGTCCAGTTCCGAATGTGTTTGCCGATAAAGAACTTGTGTCACTTCTGCTCGCGGTTCCAACTTATACTTCTTCTTCTCCGACACTGGCTCCTCAATTTTTTCTAGCACATTTTTAGCTCCCTGCTTGCCTTATGACGAAAGACAAGTCGATTTTTTTAAGTGAAGTTGCCAAGTACCTTGCTTGCCATGGACTGGACCGTCTCGCGGCGTAGAGCTTCATACTGGAAGTCGTCGAGGACGTCATCCGCCTGGTACGCGGCAGCCTTGAGTGCCTTCATCCACGCCTTCACGGCGAGGTTAGTCTCGCTCTTCGCTTCCGCATCGGCCAGCAATGACTGGACGTACACCAATCGCCGCTCCAGCCTCTCACGGTCACCGTCGATGCCCCACATGCCGGTGATGCGCTTCACGAGCACGTCGCCGGCCTTGGCGACCACGCCGCGCACCACGGGGAGAAGCAGCACTTCAGCCATCTCTCAGGTCTTCGTGTGGGAAACTCTCTCGATCAGGTTCGAAGCTGAAGCTAGCGATCGGTGGAAGTGGAAGGCAGTAGGCAAGAGCCCTAGTGCTATGAACGAACACTCAGATCCAGAAGGCCAATAAGGTTAAGCATACGGATGCATCTCGGTGAATATACAATACGGACTTAGCGACTCGATGTGGCCCTAATGGCAGTCGACCCACAAGCGTGAAAAGGATTATTGCATCTCCACCAGCCGCGTGATGATATTGTTAAACCAACGGATTTGGCTTAGAGCAGCGTGCTGTTTGTACCTAACACAAAAAAGTATAGCAACTTGTACATGGTTATTGCTGCATTAGTTTTTTTTTTTACGGAAAGCTAGCGCCCCCCCCAGTCCCCACATGATATTCTATTACGGAAGAATGGACTGAAATTGCCGACCTACCAAAAAAAGTATAGCAACTTGTACATGGTTGTTGCTGCATTAGTTTTTTTTTTTACGGAAAGCTAGCGCCCTCCCCAGTCCCCACATGATATTCTATTACGGAAGAATGGACTGAAATTGCCGAGATGGTAATACAAGTGTTCATCACTTTATTTGAAGGGAGATTAAGATTTTTTCGGGCCTCTGGCAAGCATACAACCAGTTTTGATCTTATCACTAGCATAAAACCGAGCTTTAGTACCGAACGCAAAGCCGCTTTAATACCGGTCATGCGTTTGGTACCCGTTTCTGGTACCAAAGGCCAACATTTAGTACCGGCTAGAAGCATCTGCTGGTACGAATAACCGGCTACACGGCACGGTCGGGGGGGGGGGGTATTGGGGCCAGCCGTTAGTACCGGTCGATGCTACCATCCAGTATAAATGGCTGCCACGCGGCGCGGCCCCTGGGCCCATTTAATTTAATACCGGCTGGTGATGCCAATTGTTGAAGGCGCTTAGCCACGCCAATTATGTACCACAAGTGCACATGTTGGTTGTAGCTTTTCCCTTAGAATATCCCCTAAGGTTATCAATCTGTGGGCACAAGAAGATTGCTACGCTTAGTGTTTACTAATCACGTTAGTGTGCGAATCTTTTTGTGTTTTGGTTGATGTATGAAACAGATCTAATCTACTAAGTCTAATATAACTAAAACTAGGATTACGAAAGCGAGGTTAGATTGGTGAGCACAAGATATAGAGAATGTTTGCTCATAGGGTTTTAGGATCGCCTAGTTATGCACCGCCGAGTTAAAGCTCCAATCTAATCTATCTGGTCCAAATTACCGATGTTGTTCCCACCCACACACTGTCACTCACTATTCATCAAGCAAATAGGACTGTGATATATGTACAAAATAGATTGATATCACAAAGTATGTCGGCGATTACAAACCAAGGTCACCTTACATACCCATGGACAAACGAGACCTTCACCCCATAAACCTAGTCATGGCGATGGAGTTCATGGTGTAGAAGTCCTCGGCAAAGAACTCGATGTCCTCCAATCTTGTCACGACCGTCGGCTTCCTCCGGTGTGTCTTCCTTCAATTCAGTAGCTCTGGTGGGAATTCGATATGGATTCCTTCATGGCTCGGGCTCTAAATAACCTGAGGAAACCCTACTTCGAAGGGGAAGCCGAACCGCCACGAAAATGGGTTGGGCCAGCCGGCCTATGGGCTTGGTTTGGCCAGCTGGGCATTTTCTGTCCCTTCTCGGCCTCCTCTTTCGAGTGCGGACTTCTCGGTCTTTTATTAGCTTACGTCCTTCACATATGTGATCCTTTTGACGTTGTTTGTTTTGAGATTTCTTCGGGACAAGGGTGGGAAGGAAAATATTTCCATATTCTCCACCTTGACTCCAAAGTGAATCATCTTGGGCCGTCCTTTGGACCTTCTCGAGAGTGTGAACAGGCATCAAGTTCTTGGGCCTTCGATCCTCAAAATGGGTTTTGTCACTTTTAGACCTGAGCATTCATGGCCCGGCCCGGCCTAACTCATGGGCCCGACCCGAGCCTAGTGGGTTTCAGCCCACCCACGCCTTCTAATGGGATGGGACTGGGCAACAAAAACGAAGCCCGAAAAAATTCAGGCTGGCCCGAATGATTAATTTTATTTATTTTTCAACTAAAATGGATGAGAAGCCTGAGCCCATCCAAGGCCCGACCCGAACTTGCCCATGGGATGGGCGTGGGCACAAATTTTTGGCCCAAAATAAACCGGGTTTTTTCTCGTCCCGGCCCGAATTGGGCCCAGGCCGCAAAATGCTCAGGTCTAGTCACTTTCGCTCCAAAATAGCCTGAAAATTTAGGGGCTAACTTAAAAGAATATAGAGATTTCATAGGCTAGTTTATAAATAAACTAAAAATCTAGAGGATAATTTATAAAAATATAAAGGTTCCATGGGCCAGTTTATAGTTAAACGGAAAATCTGGAGGCTAACTTTTACGAATATAAAGATTCCAGGGGCTAGTTTTTTACTAAACTAAAAATTCAGGGTCTAACTTATAAGAATATAAAGATTCCTTGGGCTAGTTTGTAAGTAAACTAAAAATCCAAGGGTTAACTTATAAGAATATAAAGATTCTAGGGGCTAGTTTATAATCAAACTAAAAATCTAGGGGCTAACTTGTAAGAATATAAAGATTCTAGGGGCTAGTTTAAACTAAAAATCCAGGGGCTAACTTATAAGAATATAAAGATTCCAAGGACTAATTTATAATTAAACTAAATAATCTAGGGGCTAACTTATAAGAATATAATGATTTTAGAGCTTGTTTATAGTTAAACTAAAAATCCATGGGTTAAATCATGAACAACTACAAAATCTCTCTTCTCTTCCCTCATTCTAAGCAAATCACAAATTTCTCTAGCTAAAAAGTATTAAATGAAACATACTAAACATTAGTGAAATGAGACTTAACCAATTTTTAGAATACTTGGATGGGTGAAATCTCCACATTTTTGAAAAAATGGGCAACACCTCCCACTAGAGCTCTTGGAAGCGAAGAATATCTTGCTCCCGGGTGGCTGCCGGAATGAGTGTCTGACTGGCGGAAGGAGAAAAAACTTTTTTTATAGTTGTAGTTAGTATCGGCGGTGCTAATGGGAAGCGTTTAGTATCGATTAGTGGTCCAGTGCTAACTGTGCGCATTTAGTACCGGCTGGAGCCAGCAGTCAGTACTAAAATGGTACTAGTCGTTGTCCCTGCCCTGACATCAGGAGGTGGTGCCCTTTAGTTTCCAGCTGGTACTAAATTGTCTCGGTGACGTCGATGGCGGCCTGTTTTGCACGTTAGTACCGGCGGAGGCCTGTTTTGCACGTTAAAATTCCAGCCGATACTAACGTCTCGGGAATGGATGCTCGTTTCTCTTCTAGCGTGTGTGCACTAATGGATCGGATTGAGTTTGTATCATATACATTTGTATTTTGTTTCGTCTATGAATTTGAAGACCTGATTTACCGCTACTCCACATTTCCAGACTCAATGAACCATGCCACGTGTAGTTCGTGCTGCACTAATAAGATGGCTTGCTTTTAATGAATCATCAAGATACAGCTGCTTCATTGATCTTCAAGACAAACTCCCCCAAGTTAAAATACTTGCCGTTACAACAAGTTCTTGTGGCTGGTCATCTGCTCATCTTCAACGCCAGACACGACCGGACCGATCATTCAGTTCCGCTAGCGCCCTGAATGGTCGCCGATGCTACGCCACTCAGTCCAATGTCCTCCTGGACACCCTGCATTACGCAATAGTACTCTATTCTGAACCTCGTGTAATTTTGGTGGCTTTTCCAGCACCGAGAGATCCAGATCCACGCCGGTGGCTCTTCGCTGCTTCTCCTTCTTTTCTTCTACTTCTACTCTAGGTCTCTAGTGTATGTGTATCTTGTGATCATGTCCCGTCGCTGTTTTTCTGTGGCGGCGAGTGGCGGTGGTCGTTAACATAAATCCACGCGGGTCTCCGTCGGCTGCAGAGACCTTTCTCCGATGGGGACATGCGAGACGAGCAGAGAGCAGCGCCCGACCATGCACAGAACGGGCGGCCAGGGCAGGGGCGAGGGCAATCCGCTCCCCGTCGGCGACATCTGGCCGCAATCACGAGGTCCACAGAGGTAGCGATCTGGGATCATGCTCCCACATCGCAGCTCTCGGCCACAATGCCAATGGCCCAAGCAAGGCCGTGTGGGCGTGACGCTTCCTTTCTGGCTTCTTTGACCTCCTGTGGGTGGACATGGTCTATGACTCTATGCTATGGAGTGGTTTGCTGTTTTTATTTTTCCTCTTGTCTTATACTCTTATGTCTTTTCATGTCAAATACGATAATATTTTGACACCTGAGGCTTGTTGTTCCCGTTCACACCCATTGGCCTAGATAACTAGGTTTGATTCTCCTTGAGGCCATCTGATGCGCATCAGTATTTACTAGGTGCTTCCATTTTTTTTTCCAGTTTTTGTTGTCGATTTTCATGAAAATGCCTTTTTTATTCGCTGGTCACATATATTTACGAGTGTTGTCAAGTAAAACAATAGCGTGTATATATAAACATGACGACGACAACGATAGTTCTACCCCGGGAGTTTTCCAACATTGTGTTTATCGAAAGCCCGACAAAAATCGTATTGTTCTTTCGATGTTGAGGTGGCATTATAAAAGAGTGAGAATACGACGTGTCTTCCAATGGACAGTTGTTTTCGAACTCTAGGCTCATGCTAACATCACAAATGAGGTGAAAAGGTAGGCAAACTACGTGGGCCAATTCCAAGCTTGAAATAAGTAAAGTAAACTAATTTGGCGGGGTCCAAGTTGGGCTCCTAAACCCTTTTTATACCTTCTCGTAAAGACAGTGATAGTTCTACCCTACAGTCTTCCAACATCGTGTGTCGGAAACCTAACAAAATCGCATTGTGCTTTCTATGAGGAGATAGCAGTAGAAAAGGGTGAGCGAAGACGACTTGTCTTCCAATATGAGGTTGTTTTCAAGTCTATGCTTGCAAGTTGCAAGCCAACATCAGTCACAAATGGGTTAAAAGGAAAAAAAAAATTACTTTTGCCAATTCCAAACTTGCAAGCAGTAAAGTAAGCTCGTTTGGCGGTCCACGTTGCCATGTTGCGTTCATAAACTTTTTTTTTTGGTACCTTGATGTATTGTAACCAAGTTCGCTTTCTTGTTGGCGTACTTAGCTTTGAATATTGGCAGCTAATCAAGTGGAACTTTGCCCTTACTGTAATAGTAGTACTAACCATGTTTTTACCTTCTTTGCTACGTCAGTACCATTTTGAATTCTTGCAACGTCGGTCCTTTCTAGCTAGTTACAAACTTCAATGTGCATGTGGGAACCTAACATCATGCAACCTATATCCTTTAAGTTGAGGAGTTTTTACAGTGGTTGAAATGTACCAGGCGGTACTTTTTGGCTGACTAATTGTAACCATAGATCCCATTGTGTATTTAGCTCAGTATTTGTCTTTCTAGCAAATATATAGTTAATTAATACCTTCTAGTACCTTTCCTTGGGTACCTCCCGATATCGCCAATGCAATCTTACGACCACTAGATCTTTAGGAATTAAGGGTTCCTATTTTTTCCAACCACCCTAAAACTTCTCAAGATTGTAACTTAATATTCATCTACTGTGAGCACTAACTCAATGACTAAGAAGTTATTTAACACGTAAACAAATTATTGGACCACTTGATTATTATTTTATTTTTAAAAGATATTTTTTAGCGTTTACTTTGGTATGGTCTCTTACTCTCGATGTCCACAGCAATTTCTCTCTTACGGGACAAATGCAATTATGCCATATTACTAAGTCTTTAAGAAATAAAAAGAAAGATTAACGGGCCATTATATGTCATTAACTCATTAGACCCTTGTGAAAACTATTATCTCCCATGCTGCATATAAGTGTTAAAAAAAGGCTCTACACCTGCTCTAGTAAAGATTTGATCACCGTCTTAAGCGCCACAATCATATTTAAACGTTTCTTCATTTTGGAAGTGTTTAACAACAGACGATTCTTTCATGTAGAGTAAAGTGCACCGACGATCTGTTACCAATCTAGGTCCTTGAATTATTAATTTCTAGATCCAGAAGTATGTTAATTAAGTACTATTTTAATTTTTAGGTCCAAGTATCAATAGTTAGCACATGATTACCTATGCGTTGTGGCCATCTCCACCGTTCAGGTTCCTGATTGTTCAGAGATAGAATAGGAAGAAGTTAATTAGGAGATGTCATGTGGATCTTATGGGAACTTTTTTGTTACTTCAATATATATGTAGTCATCACGTGGGGACAACGCAATATGAACCATCAGTTGGGAGGGGAATAAGCTAGATGGCATGGATCTCGTATGTAGATGCCTACAAAGGTTTGAACTGTGAGAAAACCACTTGCTCCATTTGTCTCGTGTTCTTTTAGCATCCAAATTTTGTTCCGCAAAAGTATTCATTTAGCTTCTGGTAAAACTTATTGTAACTAATTAAAATCAACACTCACACCAATAAATCAAATGAGACAAACAAGTGATAAATTGTAAAATTGATGTTATCTTTCTGGTTTCAATTCATGAGGCATTTAGGATCCAAAGAAACAAATTGACAAACTAGAATGAGTAATTAGAGTCAAAGTCAACCCAGTCATTTCTCACAATACTAGTATGTCTGAAATTTACTGAATCAACACTTTTTTAGCACAAAGGGTATACCCGTTAGAGAGTAGAGACCATGTGTATTTTCCTCTATAGTACCTCAACAACACTTTGTGTCAGCAATGGTGTATCTTCCCGAAGGCTAGTGAGTGGCTCAGTGGCATTAATTCACCGGTGGTGCAGCAACACCGAGTCCACCCAGAGCACGGGGAGGATCCGATACGCCCGATGCTCGCGGCGACCAACGGCATCCCCGCCGTCCATCCACTTTAAACCCCACCCTTTCCACTCACCCACCACTTCCCATCCCCACCAGGCCACCCCCTCCCCCGCCGCCGCCGCCATGGCGTCCTCCACCGCAGCGGCCTCGCCGCTCACCTGCCACCACCTCGGCGCCCGCTCCCGCCTCCCTTCCCTCTCCTCCTTCTCCCTCCGCCGCCGCTCCCCCCTCGCCTCCGCCAAACCCATCTCCCTCTCCCACTCCCTCCCCTCCAAGCCCCTCTTCTCCCCACTACCCCCCACCACCTCCTCCTCCTCCACCCCACGCGGCCTCCTCCCGCCCGTCGCCGCCTCCGCCTCCGCCGCGCCCGCCTCCGCGCCACCGCCGAAGCCGGCGCTGAAGGGGGCAGCAATCACGCCGCTGCTCGCCACAATCGCGACGGGGGTCCTCATCTGGCTCATCCCGGCGCCCACGGGCGTGCCACGGAACGCGTGGCAGCTCCTCGCCATCTTCCTCTCCACCATCGTCGGCATCATCACCCAGCCGCTCCCGCTCGGCGCCGTCGCGCTGCTGGGGCTCGGCGCCGCCGTCCTCACCCGCACGCTCACCTTCGCCGCCGCCTTCTCCGCCTTCGGCGACCCGATCCCGTGGCTCATCGCACTCGCCTTCTTCTTCGCGCGCGGGTTCATCAAGACAGGGCTCGGATCCCGCGTCGCCTACGCCTTCGTCGCCGCCTTCGGGAGCTCGACCCTCGGGCTCGGCTACTCGCTCGTCTTCGCCGAGGCGCTCCTCGCCCCCGCCATCCCCTCCGTCTCCGCCCGCGCCGGAGGCATCTTCCTCCCGCTCGTCAAGTCGCTCTGCGAGGCGTGTGGCTCGCGCTCTGGTGATGGCACGGAGCGCAAGCTCGGGGCGTGGCTCATGCTCACATGCTTCCAGACCTCCGTCGTCTCCTCGGCCATGTTCCTCACCGCGATGGCGGCTAACCCGCTCTCGGCCAACCTCACGGCGGCCACCATCGGGGAGGGGATCGGGTGGACGCTGTGGGCCAAGGCCGCCATTGTGCCTGGCATGCTCTCGCTGTTGCTCGTGCCGCTGATTCTGTACATCATCTACCCGCCGGAGGTGAAGTCCAGCCCGGATGCGCCGCGCCTGGCCAAGGAGCGGCTTGCCAAGATGGGGCCCATGAGCAAGGAGGAGACGATCATGGCCGGCACCCTGTTGGTCACGGTAATGCAACGTTTCTCCCTTTTCTTTTTTGCTTTTCTAGTGCTTTTCTATTGAAGATCTTGCTTAATTTCTAGTGTTATTTGTTATGAATAGATGCAGCATTTAATATCTGTAGAGTTTTAGGACTTTCAGACACCTTGTCTTGGGTAGAGCTGTTTAGCACTGGGGAACTGGGGAACTCCATATGTGCAATGTTTGCTTCATGTTTGAATTTGTGGAAATCTACTAGCTAGGACCTGTAGTTTCTTCTGTGGCTCGGAGATACTGTATTCAGTATTGGTGATAGTGGTGGTATGTCATTCAATGACTATACTATCACAAAAACATAGTCAAACCTTAGCCAGGGCATGAACATTTCTAAGCTGAACCTGATTTTGGATACTAGCCTATCTTATTTGCATGTGATTGAATCTTTCCTCTGTTGAACCTGATTTGGTTACACATCTGTCATTGCGCTGTCTGCATCTACTTTAATATTGAACTGGAGTACTCTTCTTCACTGATCATTCTGCTTTGCATGGCACCAGGTTGGTCTTTGGATCTTTGGGGGAATGCTGAATGTGGATGCAGTGTCTGCAGCAATTCTTGGCCTATCTGTCCTCCTAATCACAGGTGTTGTCACATGGAAAGAGTGTCTGGCAGAGTCTGTGGCATGGGATACCCTTACATGGTTTGCCGCCCTTATCGCAATGGCTGGCTACCTCAACAAATACGGGCTGATCTCTTGGTTCAGTGAGACTGTTGTGAAGGTACACTCAGTCTTCCTCATAACTTGTTTCTCCACACCAGAATACAGAAGCTCAAATGGCATAAAAATTGCTACAGTAATTACTAAATTTAACATTTAGCATGGTGGATATTCTCTATGCAATAGACATGGTGCTGAAACTTTGATGCCACCAAACATTGTGTATGCTGGTGCTCTTTGTCATATTTGTAGGTTCCACCAAGCTGAGCATTGTATTCAGTTCTGCTACATAAGTACATCAACGATATGCATATTTTAACCCTGATCTAGAAACTAGGAGCTATTTACTGTGTTGTTTATCTGCTTGCGCTTGAAAAAGAGCACAGTAAATGATAGGCGTAGACGCGTAGTTAAGGTATATACATTATTTTGGTTGTTAGATTTCTGAGGTTCCAATAGTTGTAGTTGTTCTTGCTAACCTTGATTTGGGTATGAATGGTAGGCTCATATATGCATCAGCATGTAAACAATATAATATTCGAGACATGCAGTTCACTGCCTGTCTTTTTCCCCCCAGAAGTTCAATGCCCCCTTTTGGGCCTGATATTCCAATGAGTTCATTATTTGGTTAAGACTGACATCAACATCATCACAATTGGAATGTGTTTTCTTTTTTTGTTTTTACTGATTTCAATTTCCAACTATATTAACCACATCTGTGTTTCTCCCAGTTTGTTGGAGGCCTTGGCATGTCCTGGCAACTATCATTTGGCGTCTTGGTGCTGTTGTACTTCTACTCCCACTATTTCTTCGCCAGTGGTGCTGCACACATTGGAGCAATGTTCACCGCGTTCCTGTCAGTGGCGAGTGCCCTGGGCACCCCCTCGCTCTTTGCCGCCATGGTTCTCTCATTCCTCTCGAACCTCATGGGTGGCATAACCCACTACGGTATTGGTTCTGCTCCTGTCTTCTATGGCGCCGGATACGTCCCGCTGGCTCAATGGTGGGGCTACGGGTTCGTGATCTCCGTCGTGAACATCATCATCTGGCTCGGTGCGGGAGGCTTCTGGTGGAAGCTGATGGGGCTGTGGTGAGCAGCGCAGCAAAACTGCGAGGTTTGTCCGTTTTCTGTTGTTTAAGTAGATGGGGAGAAGAAAAACTATTCCGAGTTTGCGGTGGCACAGGTTCTGCTGTTCACAAGTTTTGTCGTCGACATGTTTGCAACCCATTCTTTTAGTTGGTATCGGTACATTTGTTTTGAACCTTCCGTCCGCTAATTGCAATGCCAGGGTGCAGCTTTACTGGTAAAATTGATTATACCAAGTTATGCACCCATGATGATTGCATTTGTGCAACTGGTAGGTTTGGATTGCTTGCTGGATCATGGTGCATACTGGGTACAACGCATGGTATGGTACTTACGATTGGTTTTGTTGTGAGATGATGTCCCTCGTGATTATCACGTACTACGGTTTACCTGGTGATGAACATTAGGTTCTTCGTTCAGGAAATCCTAATGCTGCATTGCTTTCTGCTCATTGCTTGCTAGTACATTTTTTTTTTACTGATGAGTGACGACCCCCATAACACAAAAGGGGGCTGTTTGACCTGAAAGTACATTGTGAACTGAACATTGGTGGCGTTGTCAAGATGCACTGTTGGTGGTCACGAATTCATGGGCCTGCTTTCTTGCACCGCTTTTGTTCCAGTAGACAGAGAACATGTTTGATCCACTATATCCTGGAGTGAGTGGCTGGACTGGACGGACGACTTATCACCTTTAGACAGATGGTCAGCAACTTCTGCATTCGAAACGGTCCTGGTGTACGTATGGTCGTCAACTCGTCATGCAAAGCAGTGTACGAAGCTAATCCCAAGAAAATGACCGGCACTTCCGTCATGGGAGGCATCGGTAACGCAACAAAAGGCCGAGGCACTCTTTGACTCCCTTCAACCGAAAAACGGCAGCATGTGTTTTGAAACCAAATGCTCTAACCATTTCTTTCCTTGTTGTGGATGGTTGTTCATGCAAAGAAAGATGAAGGAAAAATAGTGATACAGGTAAAAAAAAATTAGTGAAATCTTTCTCATGGATGTGGTCCTATGCGTGATTAGATGGATGTACATTCGGCCCAACATCTCCAGCTTCATACTAGATGAAATGAAAGAAAAGAAATTTTTTTCCTCTTATTTTTTAAATGGCCTTGAGTATGATGACAATCACTACCAACGAGCAAGCTGGTAAGTCTGGTACAGTCTTGACTTCTTTTTACAAGTAACGTCTCAAACTGGTGGCATCTTCTCAAGAAAAGTAAAAATGAGCTCGCGCACGTAAAGATGCGATCAATGCAAGCTCAAAGTCCGTTTGCTCAAACAGTCAAGTACAACCACCTTTACAAGTGGGGCGAATGTGAATATGTGATGACGTGGAAATAAAAGCTTGAAAAAGACGCCCAATTTCCTCCTCTCAGATGAAAAGGGCGGTGAAACGGATCGCCGTGCTGGGACAAAATCTTTTTTTGCCCAAACGCATACAAATCGTGTGCGCACGGCATCGAAATGTTTTAAAGAAAAAGTTGCGAAAAGGAGAGAACACGTACGGGTGTGTTTAGTTGGGAGGGAAGGAAAAGATTTTTTTTGGGAAGCGTGTTCTGTGAGAGGGATGAATAGGAAAGTTGAAAGGAGTTAAGGGGAACTTTTCTGGGAAGCGTGTTTTCTAAGAGAGATGAATAATAGAGTAAAAAAAAAAACTTCTCAATCTAAACACGGTAGAACCCATCTGATGGGCTGCAAACAGATACGCTCTCTGGGCGTCGTCGTTCGGCTATTCGCCTTTTTTTTTTTCGTTTCCACGGTTAGTCACGAGCAAGAGCGTACTCTGCACGACGCAGACGTGTGTGTGTATAGCTTTGTGTTTGTGCAGCTCTCGACGAAGCTCTATCATGAAGACATCTGTCAAGAAGACATCGTTTTCCATCTTTTCTTTCACCGAGCTCATTCGCTCCTGAATTATGGCCCAGTGATTTCCCCGCTCCATCTATTCTAGATGGGCAATGATTCTAGGAACGGTAAGACTAGCCACAGTGGTGGCCCCTGCCAGTGCCTGAACGATGCTTGAGTCTAGAAAAAAGAGTATCGAGGTATGTTACTTCGATGCCTGAAGGAATTTTCGAATTTTCCTCGCATGTGAACAACAGCGTGTGATGCGGGCGCTATGTGTTTAGGATTTTTTCAGCATCGGCAGAGGTGGCATGGGCCAGGCAATTTCAGCATCGACTCCGTTGTGGCTAGTCTAATGCTAGGCCGGGGCATCCGACGCTCTGCCCCCAAATATGATGGCGTGCTCCTCCTTCCTTCGCATCGGTCCTCCTTTCTAAACTTTCTTTCTCCTTGCCATGACGCGCTCCTCCTCCACGACCTCCCCTCGTCGACGATGGGCCTCGCCGCCTCCTTAGAGGAAGGGTCGACGGTGGTAGGCCGTTCCGACGGAGGAGGCGGTGCCACCGACGGGGCTGTGGTGGACGGCGGCTAGGCCGACAGGGGGAGTGGACGCCAACGATGTCGGTGAACGAAGGCCGCAGCGGGAAAGGTCGGGGCATGGAGGCTAGGGCACGCCAACGGTGGAGGGCTGACAGTCTGCTGAGCATGTCGACCGATGTTGCCTCGAAAGTCCAGGCGCTAACAACGGTCTTCTAGAAAAATTCTACAAAAATATGTTCATGGGTTTCAATCTATGGACGCAAAATAACCATAGTCTATTAGAATCTCGCACTTTATTGTGAATTTGTGATAGTCTCATTGAGAAGAAGGGTGATAGTACCAACGCTAAATTGCACTTAATGTCTCTCAATGCAAAATTTGAAATAAACAAAAATAGACACGTTTTGTTTAAACGTTAGCGCGGCGTCCGGATTTTATTCCAAATGAATTTTTTTTGAATAATTTATTTCAAATCAATTACCTCGTGCTAAACAACGTATGTACTGTGTTTAGACTGTTGAAAAAAATACGGTAGATGAGAACATTTTTGTTAGAAGACATGTTATGTTTTGTGAGGAGAATAAATGATGCGATAGTAAAATGTTATTGATAAACAGTGGAAGAGCACGGCATTTCAGAGCTCGGTCTCGGTCCCAGTTATCGAATGAGCTGCATGAACCGATTCAAGTTCAACATGCACTGGTCAGGAAGAACTATTCTGACCCAAAATATATAAAAGCAAAAAAAAAGATTTTGTCAAAGTGTCGCAATCACGTGAACGGGCAGCTGCTCCGGTTTTGGTAGCAGCCGGGCCCGCAGAGGCGACCGGTGCGGAATGTTGGAGAAAACCCCCCGTCGCATCTCCATGGCGTAGCCTACGGGTACGCAACACACAGCCAGATTCGTAAAATGTAAACGAGCACCCAACGTCCCAACGTGTTTCGCTGGAATCACTTGGCAAAACTCCGACATACCTTGCTATTTTCCGGTTGATACGCTTTTGAACAAGGAAGGGTAGATTTGATCCAAACAAAATGTTTGGTTCTTTTTTATTTCTTTCTGGTTTAAACTGGTGTGGATTATATGCAGTAAGCTGAACACAAGCTTCCACTTCCACGTCAGCTGCTCGAGCCTGGCCCACACGCCAGGTGGGCGCCTCGTGGGCCCGGGCGGAACCCGCGCGGCGCGTCGGGAGCCCAATTTGATCCCGGCCTCCTCGGGTCCGCGCTCGAGCACGCCGCAGGCACGAGGCAGAGGGCCCTAAAATACCTTTGCTACCCACTCACCTTAAGGCCATGTTCAGATTTCCAACTATTTACTATTTATTCCAACTTTTCACTATTCATTTCAACTTTTCACTATTCCTCCCTCACAAAACACGTTTCCCAACGAATGCTACAGTGTTTTTCTTATGCTACAGTGTTTTTTCCTACAATCTAAACACACCCTGACAGTGAGCCCGTGGACATTTCGACCCCACCTGGCTGTTGGTTGGTCTGGTTGTCAAGCGCGTACAACGGGCTGGACGGGCGGGCCCCGGTTCCCCTGGCGAACTGCGCTGGCGCGGCGACCGAGGCCTGGTGGAGGGTCCGACCCGCACGCGCGCGGCGGATGATAGGTGGGTTGGCCCGGCCGGTGGCGCCCCACGGGCCCACCGGCAGCGGCCGGCGCCCCCTCCTTTTTTTTATCTCTCCTTTTGTAACGGTTCCGAGTTTACCCCTGTGGTGTGGGTCCCGTAGCGTGGCACTGTGTGATGACGGTGACAACGGGAGATAGTGTGGGCGCGTTTGATCGCATGGTGTCAGGACTGTTGGTTACTTTTCAATTTTTTAGTATTCGCAAAAAAATCATGTTTTTATTCACTGCAGTACACATAACATGGAGGAGGTCGAATTTTTCAGCCATTTAGAGCATCCACAGCAATAATCTCCAAACCGATGCTCTATATTTTTTAACAAGGGTTCTCCTAGTCCTGTGGGCTAATTTTTTAGGCAGCGTATAAAAAACCAAACTCTCCGTGGAAATTATAGAAATTTCAATCTGGGACACACAAAGTTTATCCAAGGGAGCGATCTTGGGAGGTCCCACCTTTCCTGAGCGCTCCCTTGGATCATCATCTGATGGTCCAGATTGAAGTTTTCTATAGTTTTCATAGAGACGTTGGTTTCCACCTGATACGCTTATATATATTTATGGTTTGGCCATTAGTTGGTTCTTATGTGTAGACTAGTTAAATTAGTGGCGTCGAATAATACATGATATTAAAATGGAAAATGGAGCAACGAGGAATGACAAATCAGAAATAGAGAAAGACGATTACTGCTTGAAGGTTATGGTTGCACGATAATATAAAAATATAGCAAGTGTTTTACTGTATCTGATATGCCATCATATTTGCCGACTGTGTAAAGTACAACCGTCTAATAATTTTCTAATCTAAGACAAAGCCGCTCTACTTGTCTATACCATGCATTTTTTGAACCATACATAGAGTGTTTTGGTGACATAAGCCCATTTAAATAATTATATTCTTGTCACTTTAAAGATGAACCGCTAAATAAATAGATCGGAAGTGGTTAGTTACCCTTTGACAATGTCAAATTAAATTAACATGGTGACACTTTTTCTTTTATATTCTTGTTCTTACATGCCTTTTGTTTTCTTCCCAATGTTAATGCTAGTTGCTTTCCAGAAGACATCGACTAGATCATCTCAGTTGGAAATATCACACCACATCGACGAATCATGTGCCATCTCATAAGAAATTACTAGACTACTAGCAGCAACAAATTAGACCAAGTCAAGACCCACTTAAACTAAAATTGTGCAAAGTGAACTAGTTCAACTAATATATACCATTACATATACACATAGAAGGATGACTGCACTTGAAGCGTGGAAAGAGATTTTAAAGTGCAAAACAAATGTATTTAAACACTTTCTCCATGCAACCTGTAATATATGTGCCTCAATTTTACGTTTTCCCAATTCATGGAGAGTATGGTTGTTTTTAATAGTGAAGCCAATACTCAACCTTGCCATCAACTTTGAATACTTAATTTTCTACAAAATATCTACCCAACTTTCTTTTCTGTACTAAATTACCTATACCATTTTTTTTTAAAAAATAATTTTTTGAGGTTAAAGGACTTCTAAGGGTAATAGCTTGGTCCGGACAAATTAACAAGTCATCGTGGAAGAATTTTGCATCGAAAAGATTTCAACTAACATGCCACAAGGAAGAAACAAGATGGTCATTTGATTCACTTATTCTTTCTTACAATTAATATCCCACCAATTAGATTAAAAAACATGTCTTCCTACACCCTTTCCTTAACCACCTGTCCAAAGAAATGCCTTGGCTCTTTCCTACCCGATGGTTAAAAATCACATATTAAGGCTTGAGCACGGCAACCAAAATTCACCATTTACCAAGGAGCAAAGAAGGGAAAACCCCATTTTGCCCATAAAAGCATAGCAACAGGCCAAAGCTGCCAAAAACCCAACCAAAGCAAAAACCTAGTTTTGCCCCAAAACCCAAAAGCACAAACACCCTTTCCCCTCCTTCGCTTCCTTTCCTCCGCCATTTCGTCGAACACCTTCTCCGATCGCGCGCCGCCGGCCATGGCGGATGTCTCCGAGGCGGCGGCCGCCGTATCAGCGCGGCTCCTAGAGCTCGCGGCCGAAGACGACGCCGCGGCGCTCGGCGACCTCCTCGCCGCGCACCCATCCCTCGCCGACGAGCCCGCGCCGTGGTACTCCCCGGCGCGCGGCGCGGAGCCCATGACCCCGCTCATGGTCGCCGCGGCGTACGGGTCGGTGTCCTGCCTCGACGTCCTCCTCTCGCCGCCCCACCTCGCCGACCCCAATCGCGCCTCTCCGTCGTCCCTCTCCACCGCGCTCCACCTCGCCGCCGCCGGTGGCGCCTCCTCGGCGCCCGCGGCTGTCTCCCGCCTCCTCGCTTCCGGCGCGGATCCTACGCTCCTCGACCACCTCCACCGCCGGCCGTCCGACCTCGTCGCCCTCCCACCCAACTCACTCCCGCTCAAGAATCACCTCCTCTCCCTCCTCGGCGCCCGCAAGGAGTGGCCCCCGGACCCCTCCCTCCCCGACATCAAGAACGGCGCCTACGCCTCCGATGACTTCCGCATGTACTCTTTCAAGGTGCGCGCGTGCTCCCGCGCCTACTCCCACGACTGGACGGAGTGCCCCTTCGTCCACCCCGGCGAGAACGCGCGGCGGCGGGATCCGCGCAAGTACCACTACAGCTGCGTGCCGTGCCCGGAGTTCAAGAAGGGCGCCGGATGCCGGAGGGGTGACATGTGCGAGTACGCGCACGGGGTGTTCGAGAGTTGGCTCCACCCGGCGCAGTACCGGACGCGGCTCTGCAAGGACGGCGTCGGCTGCGCGCGCCGTGTCTGCTTCTTCGCCCACACGCCGGAGGAGCTCCGGCCGCTGTACGTGTCGTCGTCAGGCTCGCGCAGCGCGATGGAGATGGCGGCGGCGATGGGGATGGGGCTGCCGTCACCTGGAGCGTCGTTCACGCCGCCTCTGTCCCCGTCCGGCGGCGGCGGCGGCGTGTCCGGCGCGTGGCCGCAGCCGAACGTGCCCGCTCTGTGCCTGCCAGGGAGCGCGGGGAACCTTCACCTGAGCCGCCTGCGCACGTCGCTGAGCGCGCGGAGCATGGTGGTTGACGAGCTGCTCGCCTCGGGGGAATATGACGGGCTCGTCGGTTCGCCCGCCTCGGCACGCTCGGGGAGGGGAAAGACGCTCGTGCCATCAAATCTTGATGATCTGTTCTCTGCGGAAATGGCTACGGCAGCGTCTCACTCGCCGAGGTATGCGGACCAAGGCGGCGCTGTTTTCTCGCCGACGCGCAAGGCAGCCATGCTGAATCAGTTCCAGCAGCAGCAGAGCTTGCTGTCTCCCCGGGCCGCGGCGGCTGCCGTTATCCCTGAACCAGTGTCTCCGATGAGCTCCCGGCTTCTCGCGGCCCTTGCACAGCGGGAGAAGATGCAGCAGCAGACGCTGAGAAGCATGAGCTCAAGAGACCTTGGCTCAGGCGCCTCCGTTCTGGTTGGTTCACCAGTTACCTCGAGCTGGTCCAAATGGGGAATCCCCTCTGGCACCCCAGATTGGGGTGCCGACGAGGAGGAGCTGGGCCGCCTCAAGCGGTCCTCGTCGTTTGAGCTCCGGAGCGGAGCCGATGGAGATGAGCCAGACCTCTCATGGGTCAATACCCTGGTGAAGGAGCCGACGCCGGAGAAGGCGTCCATCAACAGGAAGCCAGCTATGGACTCCATTGGCGCTTTGGGTCCGGCAGCAAGTCATGACAGCATCGGCGGTGGGGATGACACTGCCGGTGTCATCGGCGGCTGGCTGGAACAGCTCCAGCTGGATGAGATGGTAGTCTAGAACCATCTAGAAGAAACACAAACACATATCAAGCGAGGAAGGTGCCATTTTTTTTGTTTGCTGTGATTCACCAGTTGCTGCTGCTTACTGAAATCAACTAGCCTCATACCTTGCTAGTGATTCCTGGTCATACATTCTTTTGGAGTTGGTTATTGTAGGTGATGAGATTTCCACCACCATTTAGTGTTCTCCACAAGTAAAAGAAATTGAAGAATTAGAGCCTAATCAATTGGTATTGAATTGCTGGCTTGTCTAGGCAAAAATTATCTCCCTGTACCTTCTTTCCACGCCCCTCTTTTACTGATCATTCCAAAGGTTACTTCCTCTCCCAGAGGATTGTGAATTATTAGCATCTACTAGGTACTGGCTCCCATCCTTTGCTGCTTGTGAAGGAGTAAGAGGGGAGAGGACTCCTGCTTGCGTCAATGCTTCTAAGGCCTCTGATGGCTCGTGAGTCATGATTGGTGTAAACACCCTACTGTTGTACTACCAAGGATTCATGACTGATATAAAACGCCCTACTGTGTTGTACACTTTGTATGAAATGTTTCATTTTTGTTGTACCCCAAGATTAAGCAATGCAACACCACTTCAATTCAGAACTCATTCATTACATGCTATCAATTCTCATCCTGTACATTCATTTCATGGATTCTGCACATTTGCTTCTGTGATGGTTGCCTCATTGGAGCTGACAGCAACTGCTTTCTGTTGCAGCAGCTGCAGCAATTGCTTGTGCTGCTGTGCTCTGTGTGTTTGACATTGTGGATGTCTGTTGGGTCAATGCTAATGCCGAGTGCTAATCTCAGGTCGGCATAGGATTTGATGGGTGCTGTGATGTTAATCTTTCCGAGGTGGTTTATCATGATGCGTCGATCTCTGCAAGGGTGATGTTTAATGTGCTCCAGATGAGTGTGACCTGGCCACTGATGGGCCTTCGTTCTTGTCAGGATAAAACAACTGGGGCGGTGGCTCGGTATGGCCGCCTCGTGTCTTGGCTTCTGTTTGGTCATGGTCAGTGGTCACGGTGGACAGTGCTTACTCATACAGTGACCTGGATTTTCCGGTTCAATGTATCGTTTCATATTAAAAGGGTTATATAATACTGCTATGTTTTAAATATAAATCAAGTTATTAGGAAAAGCATGAAGGATATTTTAATATCACTTTAGTTGCTTTTAAGTTAGTATTCGTTTACTTTGTTCTATAAAAGCTTTTGTACTCCCCGGTAATTTTTGTCCAGGATAAACGCCTTTTGTCGATACAAATCATATATTTATGCTGTTTGTGCTTTGGAGTGATGATATCATTGGAACTCAAATCCTTCTAGTGAACAGATTAATATAATTGGAACTCAAATAATTGGAGTGATACTAAACAGGTTTGCATTGTATTTACTCCTAGATATAGTTGGGAAAAAAAGTTGTGGTTTAATTATTGTATTGAGTTGTTCCTAAATGATGTCAAGCATCTTTATCAATTTTAAGAAATGGTTAGGTTCATAATGATTTGAATTATAATATGTTTAGTTAGGGCATCTACCTTACTCCTGATGACATTCAGGTTCATCTACCTAAGCTAGGTCCCAACTATCGTGTTGATTTTTCTTTACGAAAAAATGCTGTGCGATTGCGACTCCACAAAAGGTGCATAATACGGTTGCATAGCCTTTTTTTACTTTTGATTTATTAAATTTACCATTTTTCTCAAAAATATTTTTTTAAAAAAATGATAACAAGTGAGCATACTCCTAGGTCAGATAGAACATTTGAAAAAAATTCTCATTTGGTGTTGAGCAAAACTTTTAGGAAAGCTATTTTCTGAGCAAAGTAACATGAACTGTACGCAGGAAATTAGTCAATGAAATGATGATTCGTTTTCCATTTTTAAATGTGGGTTAGTTGGAAGGTGGAGAATGGAGATTGGGGGTGGCGAACTAGATGACACAATGCAGATGTGGATTCCTCTCTCCGAGATAAACTTTGCTAGCTATATTTTGTTGAGCCAAATCAACTATTGGGGTGCCTTGGTTGATCACAAAGGTCTGCATCAACAAATTTATTTTTCCACTCTTATAATTCCATACAAGTTGTAGCCTATGCGTGATCGTGATGTAATGTTGCACATAAAGATGGGCAGATGAAACGTGAGGGAGAGGAGGAAGAAAATAAAGGAAGGAATGAAGGATGGGGTGGATGAGCCGCCTAGGTTGCACGCCAGCATCTGGCACCGCTCATGATTTTTTTTTTCATGCTTATGGGCTTCTTTAAGTTTGAAATTGGTTTATTGAAGCAAATTAGCGGATTATACAATCTTTGCAAAGTTAATCTATACATTTATGATTTGTGCATGAATATAGTCCGCTAATTATTCAAATATGAGCCACGCCAATCTAATTTTGTAGAATAGACTAAGGAACGGAAAGGACATGATATAGTGTCATGGTTGTAGCGTCCTTTGGCACCCTTTTTGACATTTGTTTGTCTTTGCGTGGAATGCTTTTCTAATCGCGTCATTTCGGTTTGGATTCATGTGGGTCTGGAATTTGTCTCAAATAATAATTTCCTCTTTATATTTTTAGGCAAACAGTAGGGGAGGCCCCTAATGAACTTTTTCTATTTTATAATTAATAAATATGTACACGGTACAAGGCCTCAGGCCCAAGCAAAAGAGATAAAGAATTTTTTGGAGAGTTGTACATGTTTCTATTTCTAAAATGTTTTTCTTAATCTTGATGAATCAATTCAACATCTTTTCTTTGATTGTCATACTGCTAGAATTTTTTGGAGAGTTGTACATGTTTCTTTTAATTTTACCCCTCGTGATGTTTACCATATTTTGATGACTGGTTGAGAGGAGTAGATAAGAAACTAAAGTATAAAATTTTGGCTGGAATTCGTGCTTTATGTTGGACAATTTGGCTTAGTAGAAATAATGTCGTTTTACCAATGCACAAGCTATTACTCTTATGCGTGTGATCTTCATAGGAACGCACTGGATACGTCACTGGGCTCTACTGCGCAAGGAAGAAGAGCGACCTCATATCATGTGGGATTGTCGTGTGCTTGATACCACGGTGATGGGTATTTTCGCCAATAATGGCTGGTCTTTTAGTAATAGAATTGGTTTTAGCTCTATGGATTTATCTCGGGTACTGTTGTTGATGTGTGAATTTTTGAGAGTTGAACTTCTTGTAATAATAAACATCTACATGCATTGGCCCATGCAGAGACTGGAATATTTAAATATATTCTATTTTCTAAAAAATATGTATTTACTTAACAATATCCGCATGTCAAAATTATGGGATATTGATTCTTCTAAAATGTGCAAGTGAAAAGCTGATTTTCTAAAAAAACTAAAAAGTCTATTTTGTTTTTCTATTGGCCTTGAATTTAAAAACATAATATATATAAGTAGCGCTGGAAATATCATCACTCACCATGCCAGACAACCTCATCGCTCACCATGTCAATCTAAAAGCCCTTTTTTTAGGTATCAGCTTCCGTGCTTCTAAGAAGCAACTAAAGTCAGTAGAAACTGAGCAACAACCTTAATAGTAGTCTGTACACTAAATTTGTGACATGTATGCCCAAATCTCTCACATGATCACTACTAGAGAACCGAGCATTCGTCCCTGACACGTTAGTACCGGTTGCACTTTGAGCCGGTACTAACGTGCAAAAGAGCCATGCGTCGACGTCACTGCGCCAATTTAGTACCGGCTGACACCAGCCGGTACTAAATTGCGCGCACCGACACCTTTGGTGTCAGGGGCAACGGCTAGAACACGTCAGTACCGGCTGGTGAACAGCCGGTACTAAATGCACTCAGTTAGCACCGGCTGTTGGCTCCAGCCGGTACTAAACATTTACGGTTAGTACCGGCTGGTGGCTCCAGCCGGTACTAACTGCAATTCTATAAAAAGGGGCTCCTTCCTCCTCCCGACAGCCAGCCGCTCAAATTGCATCTACCAGAGAGGAGCTTGTTCTTCACATCCAAGAGCTCTAGGGGGGAGGTGCTACCCATTTTTTCAACTATTTGTGGAGATTTTACCCATCTAAGTGTTCTAAAGGTTAGTAACTTTATTTACCCGCTCACCAAAGTTTAGTATGTTGCTTTTAATGTTTTGTAGCTAGAGAAATTTGTGATTTCCTAAAATGAGGGAAAGAGGAGAGAGATTTTGTAGTTGTTCATGATTGTTGTTAATATTTTCTATAGTTCTAGTGTTAATAATTTCTATAATCCTTTGCATTGTTTTATTTTTATTTTTTATATAAGAATTACCTTTTATCTCTTTTTTAGTTTAATTATGAACTAGCCCCTAGAATATTTATATTCATATAAGTTAGCACATAGATTTCAAGATTAATTATTAACTAGCCCCTAGAATATTTATATTCATATAAGTTAGCCCATAGATTTCAAGATTAATTATTAACTAGCCCCTAGAATATTTATATTCATATAAGTTAGCACATAGATTTCAAGATTAATTATTAACTAGCCCCTAGATAATTAATTCTTTATATTTTTTTTATATAAAAGTTAAAAGTATTGTCGAAAGGACATGGCTTCTGCTGCTGGAGGTAGCGGTGGTGGGCGAGATAACCATCGTTCGTCTGGTGGGAAGGAAAAAATTGAATTGACCCCTAGCAAAAGTTACACCCCGAGTAAAAGTTTGTGGAGAGCACAACTTCGTTATTTGGAAGCAACACATGCGGAATATATTGCAGCAGGGAAAAAACCACCTTTTGATATTGAGGCTGTGAGGGGAGATTATTCGTCGGTTGTAGCACCACGAAACCCGGCGGTCACAGCTACACCATCCTCTCGTACGGAGGAAAAAAAATAATCCTCTAGTGCATTCTAATGTCCCACCCAAGGAAGATTGAAGAACGTTGTCATGTTGGTTGTGAAATAAATTATGTATTGAATATTAAGACAATGACGTAATATTTTGTGTTAAGGTTTATTTGCACGTCATGATTAAATAACTGTGTTAAGGTTTATTTGCACGTCATTTTTATTTTTTATATAAGAATTACCTTTTTCTCTTATTATATTATATTAAGTAGCCCTAGATTTTTAGTATAATATTGAATTAGCCTCTGACGGAAGCTGTCTCCATCCAATTATTAAGTAGCCCTAGATTTTTAGTATAATATCATATCCGTTGGTTGATGATCTTTTAGTTCTGTGGAATAAAGGAGTAATGGTGTGGGACGAAAACACACAGGAAGATTTCAACCTCCGAGCATTGCTTTTCATAACCATCAACGATTGGCCTGCACTCAGTAATCTATCCGGACAATCCAACAAGGGATATCGGGCATGTACCCACTGCCTTGATGATACGGACAATATTTACCTAAAATACTGTAAAAAGAATGTATATATGGGTCATCGTCGGTTTCTTCCGGCTAATCACCCGTTACGGAAGCAAGGAAAGCATTTTGACGGGTTGCAAGAAATTCGTTCAAAGCCTTTGCACCGTGATGGCAAACGCATGTATTCAATGTTACAGGATATTGATATCATCCATGGAAAGGGCCCTGGTAGCAAACCAGCCCCAAAAGGGGACGACGAACGCGCTCCCATGTGGAAGAAAAAGTCAATCTTTTGGGAGCTACCATATTGGGAATTCTTAGATGTTCGCCACGCAATTGACGTTATGCACGTGACGAAATGTGTTTGTGTGAACTTGCTTGGCTTTCTAGGTGTATATGGGAAAGGAAGAGATACACTCCAAGCACGTCAGGACTTGAAACATATGGGGCAACGAAAGGACTTACATCCAGAGAAGAGGGATAACGGACAACATTATTTACGTCCGGCCAGCTACACTCTTAGCAAAGAGGAGAAGAAAAGCATGTTTGATTGCTTGAACAGTGTCAAGGTACCGAGCGGGTACTCATCCAATGTTAAGGGAATAATACAGATGGCAAAAAAGAAATTCACAAATCTAAAGTCTCATGACTGCCATTTGTTGTTGACACAATAGCTTCCGGTTGCATTAAGGGGTACTCTACTAGAGAATGTAAGATTGGCAATCGTAAAGCTATGTGCGTTTCTGAATGAAATCTCACAGAAGATAATCGATCCAAGAAAACTTGAAAGGATGCAGCAGGATGTTGTCCAATGCCTTGTCAGTTTTGAGATGGTCTCTCCACCTTCATTCTTCAACATTACGACCTATCTCCTTACTCACCTTGTAAAAGAGATCTCGATCTTGGGTCCAGTATTCCTACACAATATGTCCCCCTTCACAATATGTTCCCCTTCGAGAGATACAAGGCAGTCTTAAAGAAGTACGTTCGCAATCGTGCTCGCCCAGAAGGATCCATCGCTAATGGCTATGCAACAGAGGAGGTCATAGTATTCTGTGCTAATTTTGTTAATGACATTGATCCGGTCGGGCACCCCGTGTCACGCCACGAGGGGCGGCTGAAGGGAAAGGGGACGTTAGGGAAGAAAGGTAGTTTGACAATCCCTGAGTCTGATATGCGCATAGCAAACTTCACGGTTTTGCAGAACTCATCACTAGTTGCTCCATATATGCTTCAGCACAAGAATATTATCCGGTCATCAAATCCTGATAAGAGTGAAGCATGGATTACACGTAACCACAAAGAAACATTCGCTATTTGGCTCCGAAGACTTCTTACGGGTGACCAATCGATTGACAAACAACTTCAGTGGTTAGCTAGGGGGCCATCTCTCACCATCTTGTTATACCAAGGGTACGATATAAATGGAAATACATATTATACAAAGAAACAAGACCAGAAGAGTACTAACCAGAACAGTGGTGTTCGTATCGATGCAATAATAGACGATGAGGGTACAAAAGAGACATATTATGGTGTCATAGAAGAGATATGGGAACTGGAGTATGGACCTCTATTGAAAGTCCCTTTAGTTCGTTGCCAATGGGTGAACCGTGCTCAAGGAGGCATTTTGGTGGACCGGTATGGGATGACAACAATCGACCATAGTACGATTGGATACAAAGATGAACCTTTCGTTCTAGCAAAGGATGTCAGTCAGGTTTTTTATGTGGTGGACATGTCAAGCAAACCGAAAAAAGGCCCTAACAAAGACCAACCTAAATGTCATATAGTACTATCTGGGAAGAGGAAAATCATTGGACTTGAGGACGTTTCAGATAATTCCGAAGAATTTAATCGGATTGATGACCTCCCTCCATTTTCAATTGATGTTGACCCCACCATCCTTTTGTCTCGAGAAGATGCTCCGTATTTACGTCGTGATCATAAAGATGGCGTCTTAGTTAAGAAGAAAAGTATCAATGTTCTATTAGTTCGGTGAAAATGTTGCATGTATGAACTGAAGTAATGATTTTATCTATCAATTTATTTAGAAGAAAAGTATCAATGTCCCATTACAATTTTATCAATGTTCCATTACAATTTTATGTCAATTTATTGTCTTTTATCAATTTTGTAATAAGAATTATTCAAGCTACATAGATTTAAAATAATTTTAAGTTAATTTATGTATTTTTTTAAAAATTGAATAAATTTCCAAAGTATGATAATCTTAAATTACTAACAAACAAAGTAAAGAATTTATTAACTAAAGTCAACACAGTATAGTATATTACATGAATTGTTGTAAACTATTTTTGCATGTTAAAAAATATATACATTTATTGTCTTTCATTTATCTGAAATTCTATATTTTCTATTTTATAATAAGAATTAGTGAAGCTACATAGGTTTATAAGAATCCAAAATGTTGAATAAACACAAATATTTAAGAATGTGAATTTATTTAATTTAATGAACTCAATTTATGTATTTTAATGAACTCAATTTAATAAAAACTTTAAATGAGCCAAAAAGGAAGTAAGAAATTTATTAACAGGTAACGGCATATTAAAATATATTAAATATAATCTATCAACCTTGTTTCATGTTGAATATATATAATTTTTAATATTTTTCTGTAATAATTCATGTTGAATATATATATTTTTTAATATTTTTCTGTATTTATTACGCAAATGAGTAATAAGCAAATAATTAAAAAAACACAAAACTAAAAAAGAAGAAGGGGCGGGAACTGAACAGTTTTGGGCGTTTAGCACCGACTGGTACTACCAGCCGGTACTAACGGGCAGCGCTTAGTACCGTCTGGTGCCACCAGCCCGTACAGAGTGCCAATTTAGTACCGGCTGGTGCCACCAGCCGGTACTAAATGGCCCCCCTATATAGATCTCCTACCCTCTTCTCCGCCCAACACTTAGCCATTTCGATCGCGCGCGCCCTTCTTCTCCGCTGCCGGCCGCCATCGACGTCGCCGCCTCACCTCGTCGCCGTCCCCGCCACCTCCTCCTCCTCCTCGTCGCCGCTGCCGCCGACGGTCTCGTCCTCGTGCGCCTCCGATAGCCTCGTCGCCGAGCTCCTCCTCCGCCGCCGTTGAGGACCTCGTCGCCGCCGGCCGGCCGCACCCGCCTCGTCGTCGTCGCCGCCGCACCCGCCTCGTCGTCGTCAGCGGCCTCGTCCTCCTGCGCCGTCTCGTCGCATCCGCTGCCTCCTCGTAGACGCCGGAACCGCCGCCACCGCCCGGCCGTAAGCCTTTGTCAGCCTGACGTCAGCACAATTCGTCCTGACGTCAGCTTTTTTTTAATTTAGGTTTTTTAATTAGAATTACCAGTAATTAAGTTTTTAATTACAAATTAGCCCCTGGATTACTAGTTTAATTAGAAATTAGCCCCTGGATTACTAGTAATATTACAAATTAGCCCCTGGATTACTAGTTTAATTAAAAATTAGCCCCTGAATTACTAGTATTATTACAAATTAGCCCCTGGATCACTATTTTAATTAGAAATTAGCCCCTAGATTACTAGTATTATTACAAATTAGCCCCTGGATGACTAGTTTAATTATAAATTAGCCCATGGATTACTAGTATTATTACAAATTAGCCCCTAGATTACTAGTTTAAATAGAAATTAGCCCCTGAATTACTAGTAATATTACCAATTAGCCCCTGGATTACTAGTTTAATTAGAAATTAGCCGCTAGATTACTAGTAATATTACAAATTAGCCCCTAGATTACTAGTTTAATTAGAAATTAGCCCGTGGATTACTAGTTTAATTAGAAATTAGCCCCTCGATTACTATTTTAATTAGAAATTAGCCCCTAGATTACTAGTATTATTACAAACTAGCCCCTAGATTACTAGTTTAATTAGAAATTAGCCCCTGGATTACTAGTTTAATTAGAAATTAGCCCCTCGATTACTATTTTAATTAGAAATTAGCCCCTAGATTACTAGTATTATTACAAACTAGCCCCTAGATTACTAGTTTAATTATAAATTAGCCCCTAGATTACTAGTATTATTACAAATTAGCCCCTAGATTACTAGTTTAATTAGGAATTAGCCCCTGGATTACTTGTATTATTACAAATTAGCCCTTGGATAACTAGTTTAATTAGAAATTAGCCCCTAGATTAATAGTTTCATTACAAATTAGCCCCTAGATTACTAATTTAATTACAAATTAGCCCCTGGACTACTAGTAATATTACAAATTAGCCCCTGGATTACTAGTTTAATTAGAAATTAGCCCCTAGATTACTAGTATTATTACAAATTAGCCGTTGGATTACTAGTTTAATTATAAATTAGCCCCTGGATTACTAGTATTATTACAAATAGCCCCTAGATTACTAGTTTAATTAGAAATTAGCCCCTGGATTACTAGTAATATTACAAATTAGCCTCTGGATTACTAGTTTAATTAGAAATTAGCCCCTAGATTACTAGTTTAGTTAGAAATTAGCCCCTAGATTACTAGTTTAATTAGAAATTAGCCCCTGGATTACTAGTTTAATTAGAAATTAGCCCCTCGATTACTATTTTAATTAGAAATTAGCCCCTAGATTACTAGTTTAATTAGGAATTAGCCCTTGGATTACTTGTATTATTACAAATTAGCCCCTAGATTACTAGTTTTATTAGAAATTAGCCCTTGGATTACTAGTATTATTACAAATTAGCCCCTAGATTGCTAGTTTAATTAGAAATTAGCCCCTAGATTACTAGTAATATTACAAATTAGCCCCTGGATTACTAGTTTAATTAGAAATTAGCCCCTGGATTACTAGTAATTTTACAAATTAGCCCCTGGATTACTAGTTTAATTTCAAATTAGCCCCTGGATTACTAGTTTAATTATAAATTACCACCTGGATTACTAGTTTAATTAGAAATTAGCCCCTGGATTACTAGTATTATTACAAATTAGCCCCTGGATTACTAGTTTAATTATAAATTAGCCCATGGATTACTAGTATTATTACAAATTAGCCCCTAGATTACTAGTTTAATTAAAAATTAGCTCCTGGATTACTTGTATTATTACAAATTAGCCCCTGGATTACTAGTAATATTACAACTTAGCCCCTGCATTACTAGTTTAATTAGAAATTAGCCTCTGGATTACTAGTAATTTTACAAATTAGCCCCTGAATTATTAGTTTAATTTCAAATTAGCCCCTGGATTACTAGTTTAATTAGAAACTAGCCCCTGGATTATTACAAATATGCTCATTGTGTTACTCTTAGCATTCCAAATGGATGATGGACGTGAAAACATCGATGAGTTCATGAGTCATTAATCAGAGGATACAACTTCGAATTACCACATGAACAAGATGTACCCGAAGGCGAGTATGATGACAACCAGTATCTTAACGTCACAGGTGATGGTGATGAGGCTGCTCATTCTAATTCTGAGGAAGAAGATGTACCTGAGGTATATATACAGAGACACATGCTATGTACTTTTCGTTCATACTTAGGATCATTTATATATGAATGGATATCTTCTCAGGCTTCGACGTCTAGTCAGAAACGTAAACGAAGCACTAAAGCAAAGATGACCGGGAAAATCATCATTAGAGAGATCGACGAAGAAGGTGCCCCGAAAGCTCTAGAGGATGCAAGGACAAAGTTTGTCAATCAGGCAGGATACATTGTCAGGGAGAACATCCCCATCAGTTTCAAAGCTTGGAAAAAAGTTAAGGGGATTGAATCTGCAGATGTAGTACCTGAACAAGAGAAAGAGATGTGCTGGGAGCAGTTGTTGTCGCACTTCACACTTCCAGATGGAGAAAATATTAAGGAGCAAGTGAAGAAGTTCGCCTCGAAGAAAATGGCGATTGCTTTCCAAACATTCAAGAAAAACTTAAAGAAAGATTATATCAAGAAAGGGACAACACCTGACTTTGAAAATAAGTTCCAGAAACTTCGTCCACACTGGGATCAATTTGTCCAAAACTGTCTCTCAGAAGACAGAGCTGCTGTGAGAGAGCAAAACAAAGCCAACGCGAGCAAAAAGATTCACTCCCACCGTACTGGACAAGGTGGGTATAGGAAGGCAATTCCAAAGTGGGAGAAGATGGAAAAGGATCTGATAATGAAAGGATTCACCCCGCGGACCCTACATTGGCCTGAAAAGAGCGAAGTGGTACTACTTTGCACATGGCGGGACTCTGGATATGACTAATGGAGATTTGATCCCATCAGATTCACTGCGGGCAGCAGTAGATAGGCTCGAGGCAGTGCTAAAGGCTAAGGAAGAAGGAGCTTTCACACCAAATCGGGAGAAAGATGAGCTATCATACGCCCTAGGGACTCCTGAACACACTGGCCGTGTGCGAGGCATGGGTGTAGTTCCATGGAAGCATGGCTTCTCCGCAGATCTTGAGACTTACAGAAGCAGAAGCCGAAGCAAGGCTGAAAATGAAGCAGAATTATGTGCACTAGAACAACGTGCCGTCTAGTGTTGAATCTAGGGAGTTAGCTCAAAGCTATTCCGTGGATTTTTTCACCGAAAGGCAACCATGTGAGCTTCATACTCCCGTTCGGAAATAAGACGAAAGCAGTAGCAGATGCTGTTGCTGAGGTCCCTGTTGTTGGTGGGGTTATACACAGTGTTCCAATTCCCCCGGGATATGCAAAGGTCAATGTCGATCGGGTCTTACCCGGGTGGGAGGACCTCGACCTCGAAATCGAAGGAGGCGATGGTGAGAAGGTGTTAGGTCAAGCGTTGTACAGTTGGATATGTTGGCAGAAGAAGTATATCATATTTCCACGTTTCACCATAACAGAATCATCAGGACAGGACACTGGCATAAGATCACCACCGACTGGAGACGTTACGCCCCCTAGCAATGATCCACAGACACCTCCAGATCAAATTCATCAGCAGCCTACTCAAATGGAGCCTCCACCACCTCCTACTAAATACAAGGATGCGTAGCCTGCTGGAACAGATCCGAGCGTTAGCTCGCCTGCGCCTCCTACAAAATCTACAAATGCACCAATACCTGCACCAAAGAATGCACGGAAAATTGGTGGAGGAAGCAGAATTAGGATCCAACCACCTCTTGTGCCCTTTCTCCTAAGGAGAAGGAGGCTTGGGAGAAAGCTCCTAAGAAACCGCCTCCCGTGCCGCAGAAACCGGCTTCACCGCCTAGTCAGAAAACCACGCCCGAGATGACTCGAAAGCAATTCACTGCGTGGCAGAAGCAACAACAGGCGAAGAAGCAACAAGAGACGAAAAGTCCCTTATCGGATTATGACCGTCAAATAAAAAAGGCAACTCAGCGTAAGAGAAAAGCGTCGAGCATTGCACAGCTTGGTATGCAGAAGAAGCAGTCAATCCCACCTCTCAAAGTGCTATCAGAGGAGGACCAAGCTCTCGTTGATTTTGTCTGCGACACAAGGCTCACCAAAGCACAATTACGAGGCGAGGACCATATCCCGATGCATCCTGGAGCTGAAAGAACTCAATTTGAATTGAAGAAACCTCTAGTGTTTGAACACGTGTTTGAACACCAACTCAGGAATCTTCCAACAAGGATGCGTAATCTCCATAGTTGGTACATGAAACAATCTGCAGACGGCCAGTGCTACCTAACTCTTCGTATAAGAGACGAGCATTATTTTCGAGGGGTGGATGAGATAAATATTGAGTTTTCAGAATTCTGGTATCTGTTCAATCAGGACGCCCTCGACAAATCACTCATCAGTGCATGGTTTCTGTAAGTCTTTCATCTCATTTATGTTCCATCCATCTATTCATTAATATTGTTCACCACCACATTTATAATTTGATTGTCTCGTGTAGAATGGAACAACAAGTTTGCAGGAGAAAAGGCTTTCAAAACTTTGGCTTCATGGACCCAAATATCATCCACGAATATAATGTCAAGAACACCCCAAACTCGACCACGAAGAATATATGGAAATTCTTGGATAGACAGAAAAATGTGATTTCATACTGTTGCGTACAACACACAGTGGTACTTCAACTTTTACTTATCATAGTCCTTGACCTAAAGAAGCAACCAATATATCTAATGTACTATGCGTCTTTCACTGCACAGCTTCCATTGGATGCTTTTCGTTATAGAGCTACAGAGAAGCTTGGTCATAGTCCTTGAACCAAAGAAGAAGGGACAAGAAGAATTCCAAGACATCATCGACCTAATGAACAAGGCATGGGCTCGCTTCCGGGAAGAAAATGAAGGTCCATTTAAGGAGCAACTTCATATCAAGCTAGACTTTCCGGTAACAACTTAATTATAACATTTTGACATATGTTTATACGCAATAACTATTTTTAATAACACTTTTGCATTCCACATAAGTGTATGAGATAGGAGCACGGCAACAACCTATGTGGCTACTATGTGTGTGAGTTTATTCACCGGTTTGTACGACCGACGGGCGGAATGAAGCCAGATGAATTCGAGGTATGTCACACATATGATCATATTCAAAATACGACTTGTATATCGCTATATCTAATATTTTTTTGATGTGACAGAAATGGCGTATGGAAGAATGCGTCCTCCCGACGGACAGAATCAAGGCCGTACAAGAACAACTCTGCGGATTCCTGATAGACGAGGTCATTGACCCTAAAGGAGAATTCCACAACGATGGATCTTTCTACATACCAGACGTCGGCATCCAAGACGAAGACAAAGCGTGGCCGTAATTTCAAACATGGAGATTGTTGACTTATGTATGTAATACTTCGGGTTTTGCACACACACACATATATATATATATATATATATATATATATATATATATATATATATATATATATATATATATATTGCTTCAATTATGTTAATCATATGAGTACGAGAATACACGTAGGAACCACTACTAGTACGTATAGGAACGTAACATGTAAAAAAAACTTAAATAAAAAAACAGCAAGCAACTTCTGAAAGTTAGTACCGGCTAGTAACACCAGCCGGTACTAAATGAGCTGGGCCTAAAGCGCCCCGTTTCTTGACGCGTGGTACTACCAGCCGGTACAAAACGCGTTGTGGGTGTAGAGTCCTGACGGACTAAACAACCCTGGCGGCCCATCCTATGGGCCGGCCCATGAACAAGACTTGACGTACAAGACAAGGAGTAGTCCTGGTCGGTTTGGATATACTGTATTAGGGAATTAGAGATAAACTTGTAAAAGTCTCCTAGTCCTATACGGTTTCCATGTAACCCTACCTCCCGGACTATATAAGGCGAGGTAGGGACCCCCCTCAAAACACGTTCATCAATACAAGATACACCATACAGGACGTAGGGTATTACGCTCCGGCGACCCGAACCTGTCTAAACCGTCTCTTGTCACCTTCGGCTCTAGATTCTCGACGACTTCTCCCAAACCCTTCTCTCGGGGCACCCCCTCGAGAACCCAGTCAGCATAAATCGCCGACACTTTGGCGCCGTCCGTGGGATACTCTCGTCGAGTTTTCAAGTAAAGAGTCGATGGCCACCTTCAGCGCCTCCATCGTCACCAAGTTCGAGGCAGGCGCCTCTTTCATCTTCGGCTCCTGGCTTTGCACCGCAAACCAGGAAGGCGAACTTCAACGTCAACTGCGCGACGAGGCGGTTGCATCAACTCCGCCACACGCGCAGATCGCCCCGCGTGGATTTCGGAAGACTCCGGATTCCGACACGATCTCTGGATCGTATCCTACTCGGAGGAGTACGTGGCGCCCGAAGCAGATCCAATCCCGGGCAGACCACGACAACTCAGCCCCTACCAAGGGGCAGGATCAAGCCACGTGTCCTCGACTCCCCGGCGGGCTCCGGATCACTTCCGAGTCTCGCCAGGGTTCTACAATCCGGACCGTGACAGCAACCCCGCGGGTACCCAGGAACCCTGGTTCCAACTCCCGCGGGACGAGGACTTCGCCACGTGGACCGCGCGCAGGCCAGTTTCCCTTTGGGCTAACAAACTCAGCCGCGGTCCACCAGAAGCAACTCAAGAAGAAGGTTCTCCAACCCCGCGGAGCAACCTCGGATCTTGTCATGACCACAACCCCCTCAGGGGTTATCGTTCATTGGCCTGGCATGGACCCCGAGGCGGCTCTGTTCGAAGCAAACGTACCTATCACGGTACGAGACATTCAACCTCTGCTTCCTTTCCAAGAAGGCAGAGAGCTACTTGTTACCAAGGGTAACAAAAGAACCGGGCTAAAGAACCCCGGTCGCCAGTCCTGCGTGCTCCTCAGCGAGCACAGCGATGAAGAAGTCGTCTCCGACGACGCACCAACGGAGGAAGGAGAAACCGACGCGGACCGGGAGCTCCGTATCGAGCGCAATCGCAATCGCGCCCTGCGACGTCGCTTCATCAAGAAGAAGAACCTCAATCCTGAGTTCAACAAGCAGGAGATCTTCAACTCCCCCGTGGCCAACATCTTGTTCGGGGTCAGCGTCTTCGAGGGGTTCCAGACAACCCCTGAAATCAACCTCGCCAAGGCTCGCCTAGAAGCCGCAGCGGTCATGGTCGATCGCTTGGATGGAGGCCACTCCTCATCCAAAAGCAAGAGTTCTTCGCGCCAGCAAGCACCGTCGGCCAAGCGTCAGAGCAGCCACTACGGCAGCTCCACAGGCCAAAACAAGGACAAGAACAGGCCTCGCGAGGAATCCCGCCGTCCTCGCGAGGAACCTCCCAGGTCCCAGCGTCGCGGAGAACCCCGTCCAGCTCGCTCTCATAACACACCCAACGACGCCCGCAACGACATCATCCGGATCAGAGAGGGAAGAGCCACTTCCCACGTTGCGGATTCGGCGGGCAGATGCGGCGTCCCCAATCCCGATGCTCTTCCATGCTACACACGTGCCATCCGCATCAGCTCCTTCCCGCGGAAGTTCAAGCCGCCAGGCATTACCCACTTCGACGGGAAGCAAGACCCAAACATCTGGCTGCGCAGATATTCCTCGGCAATTGAAGCATCAGGGGGTGATGACATCTCCAAGATGCTCTACTTCCCAGTTGCGATGGAGCAGGGTCCTCTTACCTGGCTTGAGTCCCTCCCTCCAGATTCCATCGATAGCTGGCACGCGCTGAAGAAGGCTTTCGTCTCCAACTACCAGGGTTCTTTCGAGCGCCCCGGTAGCAAGTATGAACTCCGCGCATGCAAGCAGAAGCCAGAGGAGTCCCTGCGCGACTACAACAGGCGATTCTTCGCCATCAAGGCATCCTGCGTTCCCATCCCCGACTCCGAAGTCATTGATTACTTTCAAGAAGGGATGACGGATCGCACCCTCTTCCGTGACTTCGGTCACAACCGTCCTCGCGACCTCGAGGAATTCCGCGCACTGGTGTCCAATTGGATGGACACCGATGATCAAGAACGGGAGCGCTACGGCAAGAGACCCAACAACCCTGGGCGCAAGAACCAGGAGGACAACAGGGATCAGCCGCGCGACTCCTTCCAGCGCAACGGCAACAACCCACGGAAGCGACCACACAACACGGTCGCAACCGTTCAAACCGTCCGCTCCGCCAAATCCGCGCAGCAACGACGAGAGGAGTTCAACAAACTTCTCAAGAAGCGCTGCCCCTACCACACCGACGGCAAGCACACCATGGGCGAGTGCGTGCTCCTCCGGGAGACATTCAGCACCCCCAATAAGAAGCAGAAGCCGGCTGGTGACGGAAACGACGACCACGACAAGGGAGACAGCGGTTTCCCAGACATCAACAACACTGTCAACGTCATCTTCGGAGGCATGGCAGTCAGCGACACCTCGCGCAATCGCAAGAATGCAAGACGCGAGGCTTATGCAGCAGAACCAGCGGTGGTCACACCGCTACGGTGGTCCGACACCACCATCACCTGGTCCCGCGAGGATCAGTGGGCCGAGATCTCTTCTCCCGGCCGATACCCTCTCGTCCTCGAGACCGTGGTAGCAAACAGCAGGCTCACCAAGGTCCTGATCGACGGAGGCAGTGGACTCAACCTCATCTTCGCCAAAACGTTGAAGTCCATGGGCCTCGACATGAGCACGCTGCAGCCGGCGGACACTCCCTTCTACGGCATCGTGCCCGGGAAGGCCGCCATCCCCCTCGGGCAAATCACCTTGCCCGTCACGTACGGTACGTCATCAAACTACCGTACAGAGTTCATTAAGTTCGAAGTTGCAGACTTCGAGACCTCCTACCACGCCATCCTCGGGCGACCTGCATTGGCCAAGTTCATGGCCATCCCCCACTACACCTACCTGGTACTGAAGATGCCAGGGCCTCACGGCGTCCTCTCCCTCCGCGGCGACATCAAGCGCTCCTACCTCTGCGATAAAGAAGCAGTGGAGCACGCCGTCAGAGCCGCGTCCACCATCGATCGCCAGGAACTCCAACCCCTGGCTGCGGCCGTCATCGCAGAAGATGATGACGCCCCGACGCAGAAGAAGACACGGGCTGTCAAGCCTGTGGAGAAGGTCACCACGAAGACGATCGATCTCCAAACAGGAGATCCTTCCAAGACAGCAGTGATCGGCTCCAACCTCACTCCCGCATAGGAAAGCGCGCTCGTCGACTTCCTGCGAGCCCAGGCGGACATATTTGCTACAAAACCCTCCGACATGCCTGGAGTACCCAGAGAGTTGATCGAGCACAAGCTGGACCTCAACGAGAGCGCGAAGCCTAAGAAGCAGCGCCTCCGAAGATTTGCCACAGAGCGTCGGGAGGCCATCAAGAAAGAACTAGCTAAGTTATTAGCAGCCGGCTTCATTAAAGAAGTCTTTTATCCGGATTGGTTAGCCAACCCGGTTCTTGTAAGAAAAAAGAATTCAAATGAATGGAGAATGTGCGTTGATTATACTGATCTCAACAAGCACTGCAAGAAGGATCCCTTCGGGCTTCCTCGCATCGACCAAGTCATCGACAGCACCGCCGGGTGTACACTACTCTGTTTCCTCGATTGTTACTCAGGGTATCATCAGATATCACTGAAAGAAGAGGATCAGATCAAAACTGCGTTCATCACGCCATTTGGTGCATATTGTTACACAACAATGCCCTTTGGCTTGAAAAATGCGGGTGCCACATATCAGCGGGCTATACAGGGTTGTCTTCAAGAACAACTTCACCGAAATGTTGAGGCCTACGTTGATGATGTGGTAGTCAAAACAAGAAATCCCGAGGATCTCATCACTGATCTCACCGAAACGTTCGACAACTTACGCAAATGGCAGTGGAAGCTTAACCCCACCAAATGCGTCTTCGGTGTTCCATCCGGAAAGCTCCTTGGGTTCATTATCAGTGAACGCGGTATCGAAGCAAATCCAGAGAAGATAGCAACTATCATGAACATGGAGCCGCCAACCACTGTCAAGGATGTCATGAAGCTTACGGGCTGCATGGCTGCACTCAACCGCTTTATCTCCAAGCTTGGGGAACGCGGTACTGAGTTCTTCAAATTACTCAAGAAGCAAGACAGATTTCAGTGGACTCAGGAAGCTCAGGACGCCTTCGACAAGCTCAAGATATTCCTGACTACGCCTCCTGTGCTCACTGCACCGCTCCCGGGCGAAGATCTCTTGCTCTACATTACAGCAACCACCAATGTCGTCAGTGCCGCCATTATTGTTGAACGCACCGAGGAAGGCCACCTTCAAAAGATTCAGCGGCCTGTGTACTTTGTGAGCGAAGTCCTCTCGGACTCTAAGTCCAGGTACCCTCAAGTTCAAAAAATTCTATATGCTGTCTTAATGACATCCAGAAAGCTGCGACACTACTTCGACACCTACAAGATCATTGTGGTTACTGGTTATCCCATTGGCGAGGTTCTCCATAATCAAGACGCTACTGGGCGAATCGCCAAGTGGGCTGTCGAGCTCGGAACATACAGCATTGAGTTCCGTTCTCGCACGGCCATGAAGTCTCAAGTCCTTACTGATTTCATATCAGAATGGACCGAGCACAATCTCCCAGTCTCTACCGCCAAGCCTGAGCATTGGATCATGTACTTCGACGGGTCACTCAAGCTGGAAGGCGGAGGCGCTGGAGTTCTGTTGATCTCACCTCGAGGGGACCAACTCAAGTATGTTCTGCAGATTCAGTTTGCTGTCACCAACAATGCTGCAGAATACGAAGCACTTCTTCACGGCATGAAGATGGCCATTACCCTCAGTATCAAGCGGCTGCTGGTATATGGGGATTCAATGTTGGTCATCAAACAAGTCAATAAGGACTGGAATCGCAACCATGAAGACATGGACGCATACTGTGAAGAAGTCCGCAAACTGGAGAAACACTTCCTCGGCATTGAATTCCATCATGTCGAGCGAGATTACAACGTGGCTGCAGACGTCCTATCAAAGCTGGGTTCTTCCAGAGCAGAGGTACCCAGCGGGGTGTTCGTCAATGAACTCTCCAAGCCATCAATTTCTGCAGCAGCAACCCCCAATGCTACAACCTCAGCTCCCGAGGTTATGCTCATCGACGCTACTTGGAGTGCTCCGATTATAGACTACATCTTGCACGACAAACTCCCTGCCGAGAAGGCAGAAGCTCAGCAAATTGTCCGCCGTAGCAAGTCCTATGTCATAATCGGCGATACACTGTACCGACGTGGTGCACGCTCTGGCGCATTGATGAAATGCGTCTCACAGCAAGAAGGAGTCAGCATCTTGGAGGAGATACACGCAGGAGAATGTGGCAATCATGCAGCTTCCCGCACCATTGTAGGCAAAGCCTTCCGTGCTGGGTTCTATTGGCCCACAGCTCTACACGACGCTGAAGAAATCGTTCGTCACTGCAAGGGTTGTCAATACTTCGCTCATCACTCGCATCAGCCTGCTCACAAGATCAAATTGATACCTCCGTCATGGCCATTCGCATGCTGGGGGCTTGATATGATTGGGAAACTACCCCGGGCACCCGGTGGATTCGAATACTGCTTTGTCGCAATTGACAAGTTTACAAAGTGGATAGAAGTCTTTCCAGTTGTCAAACCAACCTCTGAGAAAGCAGTCCAATTCCTTCAAGAGTTGATTCTTCGCTTCGGAATACCACATCAAATCATTACAGATTTGGGTACCACCTTCACAGGCAACAAGTTCTGGGACTACTGTGAAGACCGCAGCATCGAAGTATCTTATGCTTCGGTTGCTCATCCTCGCGCCAACGGACAAGTTGAAAGAGCCAATGGCATGCTCCTTGATGGACTCAAAGCTCGCATGGAAAGAACCCTGAAAAAAGCAGAGGGCCGGTGGATGAAAGAACTCTTTCCGGTTGTATGGGGCCTACGATCTCAACCCAGTAAAGCTACAGGGCAATCTCCCTTCTTCCTGGTGTATGGATCAGAGGCCGTTCTACCAGTTGATGTCATGCATGGTGCTCCTCGTGTTGAAGAGTTCCAGGAAGCCATGGCAGATGAACAACGAATGCTGGAAGTCGATACGGCTGAAGAAGCACGACTGACAGCCTTGTTGCATAATGCGGCGTACCTTCAGGGGATTCGAAGATTCCATGACAAAAATGTGAAGACAAGATCATTCCAGATTGGAGAACTGGTACTACGCCGCATCCAGAATACGGCCGGTCACTCCAAGCTCACTTCACCTTGGGATGGTCCATTTATTGTCTCCAAGGTACTCCAACCCGGCACCTACAGACTTCAAACAGAAGACGGTGTGGATTTACCAAATCCTTGGAATATCGAGCACCTGCGCAAATTCTACGCGTAGCTCCTACAATCCAGCAGTGCTTCGGCACCACAGGAACTCATTGCTCCGGCATCCTGGGTTCTTTTGTAAACATTGCCTCGGCAATAAATGAACTACTTGCTTCGGCAATACATGTTCTCTTGTACCGTTGTTCCGACAACGAGATTATCTTAATAAAACTCCCTCACTGGGTTGTTTATTTGTCTTTGTGGCATTATTTAAACTCCCGTGTTCTTCCTAAGACTCGGACAGTTTCTTTCCTACACAATCGGAGCCTATATAAATGAGGTCTCTCCGGGTTCCTTCGGGGCCAAAACCGGATCTGTTCCTCCTGCAAAATCGAGGTCTCTCCGGGTTCCTTCGGGGCCAAGAACGGATTTATTCCTCCTATTGCACTACTCTGTGATAATTATCAGCTTAACGCTGCCGCTCCGTGGGTCTTACTGGGTTCTTGCTTCGGCAGACCACATACAGTTAGTTCCCAAGTATCCTTCCAGGGTACATTTTATAAGATAGCTAATGCTATACGAAATCTCCCTGGGTTCCTTTGGGTCCTTAACAGGGTTGTTTTTCAAGTTAAAATCTACTTCGCGTACATTTTGACTAAGTCCTGGTTCTTAACACAGAGACAACCCAGGAATTCGCAGAAATTCTTGGTTCTACTTCATACCATGGCAATAAAGATATATTACATTGCATTGTACTTATATTACAATAACATCTGTTTTTATCTACAGCCTAAGGCTCTGAGCAATTGCTTCCGCAACCGGTTCAGCCTCTTGCTTCAGGCCCCTAAAGGTAGACTCCGTACAATCTGGCGCTGCGCCCTGAACTAATGTACCTATGTCTACCTCCGGGTACCTGGACTTCACTACTGCAAGGACATGCACAAGACAAGCCTTCGAAGATCTCTTGATGTAGGCTTTCAGCTGTCTTGGCATGGCCCTCAGGCGCTCCAAGAATGTCTGCGGTGTTGAAGGGTCTTCGGGCACCAAGGCTTTCACCACCGGATTCGCTGCCTTCTCGAGCTGCGCGATCCGGTTCAGGGCTTCTGCCAGGTTGTCGTCTGACTTCTTCATCTTCCGCAGTTCTTCTTCAAGTTCAGACATTCGCCCGGCCGCCTGCTCAAGTTTCTCGTCCAGCACCTTCTTGTCTGCTAAGTGCTTCTGTGCTTGGACGAGATCCCTGGATAACCGATTGTTCTCCTCCTGAGCACCCTCCAGGTTCTTGGCAAGCTGCTTCTGTTGCTCGAGGATTTGAATTAGCTGATCATCGGCATCCTTGCGCTGCTGGACCGCCACTCGGAGTTGTTCTTTTACGCCTTCATGGTCCGCAGTGAGGGTCTTCAGTGCGTCTTCATAGCGGTTGGCCACATTGGACCAATCCGTCATCTTGATCTGGGCTGCTGCGAGTTGTTGTTGTGCCCCTACAAACACACGACAGAGGCAGAATTGTTATTGAACACAGACAAAGGATATACTAGTGCAAGAATTCGGTGGCAACAGGGCACCTTTGAGCTCAGACTTTGCTGCTGCAAGCTTCTTCTTCACGTCCTCCTTCTCTGCGGCCAATTCCTTGGTGCGCAGATGCAGAGTACGGATCGTGTTGGCGTCTTCCGCCTCCTGGAGCTTGCGATCTTCGCGCTCACGCTCCAGCTCCTTGTGGAGACGGTCCGCCTTGGCGTGCATCAAGGAAATGTTGTGCAGATACTCGGTCTTCTTCCTTGATGCTTCGCCAACAGCCTACAACAGAGTTGATTATACAAAATGCTTCCTCAAAACTATAAGTCCAGGGTTGTTTTACTAACCTTGAAGTAGGCCACCGCCCTCTCGGCGTGGTACATTCCCCTGTCGATGTGGTGTTCGTCCTCCTCCGCGTCCAAGATGTATTCAAATGTCTGTGGGTTTGGATTGAACACCGGGTCGAAGCTCCCAATGCGGAAGCTCCTGCCCTCTTCTTCGGCTCCGGTACTCTGAGGTACCCTGGGGATTTCTTCAATTATTTGCTCCGGGGTTGTTTCTTCGGTTTGCTTCCCCCTTGAGCACTCTGCTTCCGCCCCGGCTTGAGTTGTCACTGTAACGCTTGGGGGCTGCGCAGAAGACTGATCACGGCGTTCCTGCTCGGATTCTTCTATTACTGCCGCCGTGACCAGTTGTTCGAGCTCCGCCAGCACTTCCGCGCCTGTTTCCTCCACTTGGGCTTCTGCTGGTGCTGACGGGTCGGCCGGCAGAGTTGTTTGGGCTTCTGGCAGGGTTGTTTCTGGAACAACCCTGGGTTCTTCGGGCACTGAGGCCTCTGGTTCTATGGCCATGTGGTCAACCTGGGGTTCTACCCTGATTGTGGCTGCAGTTTTTTCAACACTGGAAAATTGAAGTCTGTTAGTCCTGACAGCATATTCTAATGGGTACTTCCACAACTATTTATGAAATACTTACATATTGGAGGGTCGCATGGGGATCTCTGGCTCCCCCAAGGTGAACTCCTCCTCCACCTCCTGCCCCGCCGTTGAAGGTCCTGCTGGACAGGGTTCTTCAAGAATCGGCGTTGTCCCTTCGAACGGCACGGAGGCAGGGTTGAGGATCTCATGAAGAATCTCTTCATCAGACAGTGCACGCCGCGCAGAGCTGCCTTGCTGCGGCATGCTGGTTCCTATCACTCCGATGGCTATCCCCGCTGAAGTTGCAGCTACTCTGGGTTGCGGGGATACCTTTGCCTTCCCTTCTGGAATGGTTCTGGCACGGGGCTTGGGCATGGTGCGCGCTTTCTTTGGCACTGGCGCTTGAGCTTCAGTTGGCGCCGGTCTCTTGGACCTTTCTCCTCCCTTGGAGGTCGCCCCTGCCTCAGATTGGGCTTCTTCTGGGTCCTGTGGTTCAGATTTTATCATTGGCTCATCAGGATCTTCACTTTCCACTGGCTTGCTTCGGTGGACTTTTTCCCTTACCTGGGAATCCACACAGCATGCCAGTAGGGCTGCTTCCTCTGTGTTGCTTGGATCCAGAGGTGGCAGGCTTACATACAGCGTGCGTCGGGCTTCATACTATAATGACCAAGATGTTAGTTCCCCATGTTTTTTCAACAATGCAGATATGAATTCAGATAAGGAATTTACCTCGGGTGTCATGGTTATTGCGGAGATTTCTGGAATATCTGGAAATTGTTCATCAGTCATCACCAGGAATTTCTTCAAGATTTGGTTCACCCTCTTCTCTGATAAGTCCCCGGTAGCATTCCTTGAGGGGTCTGTCTCCCCAGAGTACTTGTACCCTGGGTTACAGCGTTGCCTGCAGGGTTGAATCCTCCTGAGTAGGAATGACCGGAAGACTATGGCTCCTGTTAGGCCTTGTGCCTTCAGGTCTCTGATCATGGCCAGTAGCTCAGGAATTTGTGTGGCTTCATCTACTCTGATTGTTTTATTCCAGTTCAGCTTCATCACTGGAGGATTCCCCGAACGGCCCTGCAGCTGTGGTTGGTGGTTCCAGGTGTAAAACCACTCTTTCTGCCAGTCCTTAAGGCTTTCCTTGGTGGTATAATCCAAATACGCTGCCCTCATGCCTTGGCGGAACTGGATCACGACCTTGCCCACCACTTGCAGTGGACCGCTAGAGGTCTTAACCCTAAAGAGATGGCGGAACAGGGCGAAATGGGGGTCTATCCCTAGGAAGGCTTCACACAGATGGATGAAAATGGATATATTCAGAATGGAATTGGGATTCAAATGGCACAGCTCAATCCCGTAAAACTGGAGGATGCGGCGGAAGAAATCACAGGTGGGCATACCGAATCCGACTTCATAGAAGGCCTTCCATACTGTGATTTCTTCGGTTTCTTCGGAGGGATATTCATGCCTGTGTGCGCTTCTCCACTGGCTGATCTGCTGCGCGGGCAAGAATCCATCCGCCTCTAGGGCTTTGATGTGTTTCTCCGTCAGGTTGCTGGTGGGCCAATCACTGATGGGATCTTCGACAATGGTTGTTCCCCCTGCGGGTGCTGTCTCCTCGGTCGTAACGACCTGCTTCATTGCTTCCGCCTTCCTTTTCGAGCCTTTGCCGCGGCTAGAACCTTCACCACCAGCCATTGTGATCTTTCGAGATTTGGTGGGATTGGATTTAAGTTTGGGGGAAGAAGTGGATGCTTGAGTGCGGTCTCTGGATTGTGCGAACTGCGGTTGCAGCAAACCCTAGATCTGTTTCGCGAAAGCGTATGGATATGAGGGGTCGCGGGCGGTTTATATGGGCTTTTCGAAGCAGTTACTTCGGTAAATTTCATTTTTGGTCCTTTCTTGATCCTATATTTGACTTCGTTCAAATTTAGGCTCGGGGGCTGTGGATATATTTTCAGGAAATATTTTTCTGAAAGTTTTTGAAGAATTTTACAAGACTTCGGGTTTTCTCGGAAATTGATTCTCTTTTGGTTCGGACTTCGAAAGAGCCTCGAATTTCTTCTTCAAAGATAAACGAGGCTCGGGGGCTGCCCAATTGGGCGCACCTAATCGGTGCGCACCAATCCGAACTTCGAGAAGTTTTATGAGCACATCATTACCTATTGAACAGCATGGTTGCAACTTCCAAGATCAAAGAACCCTGGCGGTCTCAAAGAACCCTGGCGGTCTCAAAGAACCCTGGCGGACTCAAAGAACTCTGGAGGACTTCAAAGAACTCTATATTCCAACAAGGCTGTTCTTCAGGAGATAAGGTGCTCGGGGGCTTGTGGGTGTAGAGTCCTGACGGACTAAACAACCCTGGCGGCCCATCCTATGGGCCGGCCCATGAACAAGACTTGACGTACAAGACAAGGAGTAGTCCTGGTCGGTTTGGATATACTGTATTAGGGAATTAGAGATAAACTTGTAAAAGTCTCCTAGTCCTATACGGTTTCCATGTAACCCTACCTCCCGGACTATATAAGGCGAGGTAGGGACCCCCCTCAAAACACGTTCATCAATACAAGATACACCATACAGGACGTAGGGTATTACGCTCCGGCGACCCGAACCTGTCTAAACCGTCTCTTGTCACCTTCGGCTCTAGATTCTCGACGACTTCTCCCAAACCCTTCTCTCGGGGCACCCCCTCGAGAACCCAGTCAGCATAAATCGCCGACACGCGTGGTGCATGGTCGTGCCGCGTGGCCCGCTATTTGTACCGGCTGGTGTTACCAGCCGGTACTAAATGCATCTGTTAGTACCGGCTGGTGCAGCCGGTACTAATGGCTGCCCATTAGTACCGGGAGTTTCGTACCGGGCGCATAACCGGTACTAAACCGGCTTTGCGCCCGGTACTGAAGCTCTGTTCTCCAGCAGTGGACCGCATTACCGTCAGCGTTTTTTTTTGCTTTTTTTTGCCAAAAAAGGTAAATATATTCGGCGCTGCTAATGAAACTATTGGGCGCTCGTTTGCGTCAATCCCCAAAGTTCGTGCAGCTCAGGATCAATCAGGATGACAATGACATCCCTGAGCGGCACGCCTGCAACTATCGTGTACATGTATGTCATATACTAAATAACTTCTGCTGCCTGATGGAATTTACGGCGTGGTTCTGAACTTCTGATGAGGTGCAGGGCTCGTACATGCATGTCATATACTAGTAGCTCGAACGGTAATATCTTTTTGGGAGATGAGTGGTAAAATTTACGTGTGGGGTAATAGTTTTTATCCTATCCTCGTCTCAAGAATGTAATGCTTTGTTTCCAAATAATTGTCTTTCTTACTTTTACTGTTTAAACTTAGACTATATGTACTTTGTTCAGAGTTTTAGATTGGAAATGTTCCTTCTTGAGTTGTGTTGGCCAGCTCTAGCTTTGCAAATTTTTGAAGAATAAAAGAAGAGATGGAGCTCCACAAAGTATTATTAAAAACTAATTAAATCATGTATCCTCTTGTTCTTTTTCTATAATAAACTGTACCTACAATTTTAGGCCATGGCTTCCAGCATGGAAGACAACATGGTGCTGGGGTAAACTTTTGGTTTGTCCCATTTGTTTTCATTTCACACAGTTGTCTGCATTTCACATTTTCACTAGAAGGGTTCAATTGTCAGACAGGGAGGGTGCCAAATTGCTACGCCATCTCCAGTAAGGCACCTGATTTCAGCCAACGAATCAACCAGTTGGGAGACGCCTCCTTTGTACTGTCCCTATCTCTGATTTGTCCTCGTAGAAAATACAGGCATGACAGCTGACCAATCTGTCACAATATACTAGCCATCTGCACTTCTACCAGACCTCTGAAACTGCATGAACTCTCCACAGTAATGCACGTCTGATCAAGAAACATGCATTAGTGAAACACAGGTGCACAGCAAGACTCGGAATTTGCAGGTGTTTTCCAGCTCCTCCAGTGTTTCCCAGAAACATGTACAGACAATAGACTTGCAGTTGAAAGCAGCAGTATTGTCCAGATCAGATCACTGAGTTTTCAGCAATGCATGGCGTCCTAATCTAGATGTGGTTTTCATGCTTGGCATCTGTCGTTGTCCATGAACAAGCATGGGCTCTGTTGGATTTGAACACAGAAAAGTATCTTGGTTTGATGGATTGGATTTGGATCAGCAAGCCATGTTTCATCATAAACAAGTGTAGTATGTGTTAACCTGATAAGAACAAATATTACTTTTGGGACGTTCACGGAAGGAAACAATTCTAACTGGAACTACTTGTGAAACAGGATATCAAAAGTTCATTATTTACCTTTGATACCAACGAAAAGTCCATTATTTACCTTCGCATTGCATCAAGGTCATCTATCAATCAAACGAAAGCGATATCAAAAGTTTAGTATCCTTTCGGCCAGATGGTTAAAACCTCGAAACCAACAGTGGCCTCTGCTTTTGCAAAAGCTTGTGTTCTATGTCCACCTGCGGATGATGCAAGTGCTATTCTGGTCAGTTGTGATGTCAAAGCACATTGGGTGTTGAAGGATGGAGTCGTCTTTTGGAAGCCTACCTTGCTTGTTGTTAAAGTAGTTGTGTTCAGAAGAATAAAAAAAAAACACCAAAATAATATTGTGTCACAAGAATCTCACGGAAGAAGGAAAACTTCCCCTACAATACTTACAGTATCAGGTTCTAGGTGATTGGATTACCCTGGATATTCTTAAGATGTAGTTCAATGATTTGGATCAGCACACCCTATTATATATGCGGTGATCTTTTTCAGCTGCAGCATCGAATCACGAAAATGTTACGAATGATCTAAAACAGCAGTGTATAAGCAGCAAAACCTAAAAAATTTTAGTTCTGAGATCTTTATCAACTGCAGTATAACTTGTTTAAGTATTAAACGTAACCCAAATTGGGCAAAGAGAATAAACAAGTGATGCGGTATGGGACTGAATACATGATTAAAATAAGTTGGACGAGTCACTGAACAAAGTAGCAGCATTCAGAGGAGACAAGAGAAGCACAACATAATACAACCAAGAAACATACAAAACAATTCAGCAATAGGATCAGAGGATGTGTAGGGTGCATTTAGTTACCAAAAGATTCCTTGAAAAAATGCTATTTTCATCTAACTTTTTCCTATTCATCATATCCCTCCTACTCACAGAATACTATTAATCTATAGTGTTTTTTTTGTGAACAGTGTATTTTTGAGGAATCTTTCCTAATCTAAACACACCTTAGTGTCATAGGGAAGATAATTATTATGTACACCGAGTCCCTGAAAAGTTAGTAAGGTGCAAATGCCTCGCTTTCGTCTCATTCTACTGCCACACAAACGAATAGCAAATTCAAACCTTTTGTCAGCTGCCTCAAAAAAAAAAAACACCCCCTTTGTCAGCAGGTTGATGGTGGGTACTTAAAATTCCTGGCCTCATAATTCAACTGCACGAGCTGTTGCTCCTGCCTTTCACGTTATGATGAAAAGGATGCACACAATCTATCTTGATCTTATTACAGCAGTGATCGCTGATGAAGGTCTCCTTAGGGAAAGAAAAATTAAAAATTTACTGTGAGAAATAGACTCCTACATGCTGGCAGAGTGAAGTCTGCTGTCATTGTTTGGGCAGTTTGGCACATTGCGCCTTATGTGTCGCACCATTATCGGATCCATGATGCCTTCCGCTGCTACCATAGCCAACTTCAAAAGGAGTTTCCCAGCGGTTGGTCGCTGACTGGGGTCCGGGTGACGGCATCGAAGGGCGAGGTAGAGGAGCACAACGGCTTGGACATGGTCGTAGTCATCGGCATTCTTCAGATCCTCATCGACCGCCACGTGGATTCTTCCCCCTCGATGGAGCGCCCGGACCCACTCGACCAGCGAGTTATATCCCGCCGGGAGATGGTCGCTGTCGGACATGCGCCGGCCGCACATGACCTCGAGCATCACTCCGCCGAAGTGGAGCATGTCTGTTTGAAGGCTCGGTGTCTGACGATCTGGAGCATCAGTTGGGCATTGGTACATCATGAGTGACCACAACGTCGTCTTCAAGTCCCCATCACTACTCTCTTGCGCGGCCAGCAGATTGGAATACCGAAAGTCACCGAGACGGCCTCGGAAGCCGCTGGAGCATGGCTCTAGCATAATGTTGGAGGCCTTGACGGCGCCATGGAACGCCTGGCACTTGTGCAGCTGATACAGACCCTGTGCCACGTCCTTGATGATACTGAGGCGCTGGGACAGGTTCAGCACCGGCGGCTTAGTACCAGCGGCGGCGCGCTTGTCAGCGAAGAGCTCGTAGGCGAGGCTGTAACAGTGCATCAGGTCGTAAACAAGGTACAGCTGTCCCTCGTGCAAACAGTATCCTGCAAGCAGGACAGTATCATGAAAACTATAGGAATAAACTAACTTTGTTCTGATCGCCAACCTGATATATTGCTACAGTAAATTCAAATTCAAATGTTTTGAATGTGTGGATAAAATTACAAAATCCATTCCAGAAGCGCCGATGTATTTGCGAACGAGACGGACCTATTAAGCCTAATTGGCGCATGATTATTAGACAATATCGTGTTTCAGTAAACAATCTGTAATGATAGATTAATTAGGCTCAACAGATTCGTCTCGTGATTTCGTATCCGTCGAAGCAATTAGTTTTATAACCAGGTTATGTTTAGTCATTTTTAATCTTATTTAGCTTTAAATTGCTTCCGTAAAAACGCTGACGCGTTGAACTAAACAAGCCTACCGAATCTGTTCAACTCGTACGTACGTAGTGTACGTACCGAAGAAGGTGACGAGGTTCCTGTGCTGGAGACAGTACTTCTTCCGCCTAAGATCTTCACGGATCTGCTTGCTGTGTATGCTGAGGTCCTTGTGAAACATCTTTATGGCCACTTGTTTGTTGAGGCCGTCGTCAAGAACAATATCCCCGGCGTAGTGCACTCCGGAGTCGCCTCGACCCAGCTCTTTCCTACGGTCGAAACTTCTTGTCGTCTCCACCAGGCTCCCGTGGCTGAACTCCTTGAGCGACCTCTGCGATGCTGGCGCGAAGTCCCAAGGCAAGCATGGGGGATCCGCCGCCGCCGGCGAGCTCTGCTGGCCGCCTGACGACGACGTAGACATCGTCGGTGAAGACGCCGCCGCCTGTGGGCTCCTCAAGCGCCGGGCCCACACCACCGGCTCCGGTGACGCGTCCGGGCTACGCTTCATCGTCGCGGGGATGGACTTGGGATGCTCCCGCTGTGTCGTCGCGAAGGCGCTAGTAGTGAACTTTTTATCCTCCGTCGCCGCCTCCTCGTCGTCCTCCGCCGCGTGCCCGACGGCGGGGCTCCGGCGGCTTCGGCAGCACATGTACAGCAATCGCACGGCTATGCCGGCCAGCAGTGGCACGAGCACAGCGAATAGAATCAGCAGCAACCCATGCAAGCACGGAGATGGCCAGTGTCGAGGGAGACACAGCTCCATCGGTATATCTCAGTGCGTGAGCGGTTTGTCGTCTGCGCTGGGGGCGAATTCCGCTGCTACTACTTATTACTGCTGACACGTTACGAACTTACACTTGTCAACCACTAGTAAAACTAAACAAGATGCTGCCGGCCGGCCTGCCTGGCGGCATAGTCGACAAATGTGCAGTGTTTGACGACAAGAGAGTCAAGAGGCAGGGTAGGGCCTTGTTGTTTGTTTGTTCGATGTTGCAATGTCACTTGTTTGTCTACGGTATCTAGGTGCATCCGTACAATCACAAGGGGTACGGTCGCCCTTAGCTTTTCTTCTCTCGGAGGACTCGACCTTTGGGGGGTGTGTGTGCTATGTTAAAATTGTACGTATTGCCCACTGGCGCCATATATTCCTAGCCCTTATCGATATCATCATTCGAGCTGTTGCATCTCTCTATATTACATATATGTTGTTCATTGTCCGCATCGCCCACAGAATAGTGGACATCACTATTGTTGTCATCGCTCCGAGTGCTCTAATTTACTTCTTGTTTTTAATTTTATCTTACAAGTAAATATACAATTATATAATAGTTTGACTTTTTGCCTTTTATGATCGATAAATTTTATTTTAGTGATTCATAAATATGATAATAACTATCAAATGACCACAATGCACACCTAACAATATCATTTTCTTGATTTACGAAAAGCACCAAGAACCATCATAGAGCACCGGTTTCTCTAAGTTGTCATCATAGAGTTGCTCAACAATGAGGTCGGTTATCCACGGATCCTATCGAACCTGACTGGCTGGAAATCATCCGACCTAGTTCCACATATTGGCTATCCCATGCTTTAGGTCACCCGATCGCTCCTCAGACCTTGTTTAGCCGATGCACTATTTCTTGACCCCACCGGCAATTCTTCTGACCTGTTCAAACTACCCCAACCTATAAATGGCCATATGGCCCGAGGCCCATGGGCTGGCCCATGGCACGAGCTTTTGGCCCGACACAGCACGAAGCACTTCGGGCCCGGGCCAGCCCGACCCTTTAGTAGTGCCGGGCACCTCAGCACGTCGGGTTGGCCCAGCCTGACAGGAAGGGGACTGGCCCGGGGAGGCACAGTGGGCGGTCCACCGGCACGCGACCCACATGGCCCGACCCCCCGCGTATAAGCCGGGGCGCCGGCCGCCTCCATCCCTCCCTCAAACCCTAGGCCATTTCCCTTCCCCCCTCTTCAAGTCGGGGTGCCTTGCCACCTCCACTCGCTCGCCTCGCCTCCTCTCCTCCCCACCATCGACGATCGGATCCCCGCTGTCGGAGACCTCTTCTCACCGTCGACCATCACATCCTCGATTTGTAATTGCAATTGTGATATATATTCCTGATGTAAAGAGCTCTTGAATGAGCTGTTGCATGATGCCTGGGCCGCGTGCTGGGCCGCGTGCTGGGCCGCCAACGTGCTGCAGACCGGCACGCTGCACGGCACGGCTAAAAGGCCTCTGTGCTCTTCCTGTGCTTCTTCTGCGGCACGTAGTGCTGCCAGGCACGGCACGAGCTTCGTGCCTCGTCGTGCTGGGCCGCTTCGTGTCGGGCCAGCGTCGGGCTTGTGCCGTGTCGGCGGCTTCGTACCTCGTCGTGCTGGACCGCTTCGTGCCGGGCCAACGTCGGGTCAGGCTGTCCATTTGGCCACCTGTACCCTGACCAGGCCGCCAATAGATCGAGTCATCCCCCAACCCCCCCCCCACACACACACACTAATCCCACGTTTTGCCAACTAAGAGTATGACAGTGGTGTATGTGTGTGTATATATATATATGTGGAAAATCAATCCTACACCCGTGTGTAGCTACCCCTATCTTTTTTTCCGTGTAAACACGTCCGGGCATTACCTTATCGGGTCTGTTCACCCCGGCATACCCGATAGCAGATCCTCTCGCGTGCCAGCGGATCAGATCACGAGCCGGCCGGTGATTTATCCTGCATCCATTTTTCTGAGATCACGGGAAGCATGCAAGCCATGTAGCATCGTCGTTTCCTCTCAAATTAAAGATCTAGCGAATTCCAATATGCAGTCGCTTCATTTTTTTCCAGATTATAGTATCACTAGATACCTTTTTTTCCATATGGCTAGGTCTTTGAATCAATCTCACAGATTTTTTTTTTTGGGTATCGCATGATACATTCTTTCAGATTTTAGTATCACTCGATACCTTCTTTCATATTTGAGTATCACTTGATACATTGTGAAACTACGTGGCAATTCACCAATAATGCAAACTCTGTGTACCAGTTGTTGCAGTATATTATTATACGCCTTTGAAATTACTTAGTACATGTACACATATTCTCTTCTCAAAAAAATTGTATATATACATACTTGCTTGTATTTACACTTCGTAAAAAAAGGTACGTGCTCCCTAAAGTATGCATACATACTATATGTACTCATACAACTCCCATGCTATATATACGTACATCCTGTAGGCACGTATGTATTCATACTCTCATAACGATGTATGGATTGATACTTCCTTGTCAGATATGCGAAATAGATGTGTATGATGTATGGACAGATACTTCCTTGTCAAACATGCGAAATAGATGTGTATGCATGCATAGTCTAATCCCGTTAAAATAATTTTGTATACCTTATACTTGCTGACTTCTGCATGCATCTTGTGAACAAGTATGTAGTAATATAATACTCTACTATGAAAATCTTGATGAAAAACGTACACAGCCAAGAATTGCATGCAGCCAGTGTGTGCATGCATGCATGGGCGCATCCGAGATCCTAGAAACTAGTGCGGTGCTGCTTGTGGGTGCAAACCCGAAAAAAGAAGGGAGTAGCCACACGCATGTGTAGGAAAAACTCATCCTATTTGTGGGTGCAAACCCGAAAAAAGAAGGGAGTAGCCACACGCATGTGTAGGAAAAACTCATCCTATATATATAAAGCACATAAGGTTTTTGCCCAATTTTTCGTACGTCCTGACAGGTGGGGCCAACATGTCAGATGTTGTGTCTTGTCTGACCGTCAAAACTGGCCCACATGCAAGGGTTCATGTTCTTCCTGCACACTGGCTCAGACTGCGCTCTCCGAGGTCTCCCTCGTGCTTGCTGAATAAACTGCGGCGCGTTGGTATATAAGTGCATCTTTCGCCTTGTGTGGTGGCGAGGTGGGACTAAACGCAAGGTCTACCGCGCACTCCAGCTCCCGCGGGCGATGAACCTTTGTATCTGCTCGTGGGCTGCTTGCTCTCTGGCGGCCCAGGTGCGCATGATGTGGGCCTTTGCTTTGATTATCTCTCATGGGCCGCGGCAGATAACAGAGACGTCGGTCACCTACAATGCCGGCCTGAGGCCTCGCTCGTGGCTGGGTCAACCGCGAGAGTTGGAACGCTTGTGGCGGTCGTTAACTTTGTGGAGCAACAAAGTGTGAGAATTCATTGATCAATGGCTGACATGTACAGGCTATCTTGTCCATTATTTGTTAGTGATAGGCACGCGGGACCATAATTCATGCAAGCTAACGTTGAGACAAAAAAAAAGGTAGAAAATATGATAGAGATGCCTCACTTTGGGACAAAAAAAGAAATAGTGCTAAGCAATTTTCAACTAACCCTACAAACTTAACTAGAAGAGTTGAGCTTGTATGGTTCCGTCCCTGCTGTGACTGATGGTTGTAGTTTTGTTATATATTATTGAGGAGATACAACAAATCCAATATAGGTAACAACTCTTATGTTATATTATTAAGTGTCCGTATCTTATAGTTGCAATTCTAATTTTGTCACAATGTAAAACAAATGGGGAACGACTAAATGAGAGGACACTTTTTTTTGAGAAATGAGAGGGCACTTTGTGTTGATATATTACGTTTACCCTAGCCCGTAGCAACGTACGGGCATGTTTGCTAGTCCTAAGTAAATTTAGCTATTTACAAGATCTGTAAGAAAAAGACTCCTAAAAGAAGGAGAAACCAATCGACTAGGTATATCCTGGACTCTATATTCAAAACTGGTGGGACTATTTCCTCCTATTGTTTTTTTTTCCTTCAATCGGTTTCATCAAGGCCGAGTCACAGCCGCCGCGACTTGTTCTGTTCTTGGCCTGCAAAAGATCATCTTCGTGGCTGCGTTTGCTTCTTCCCTGTTGATATTTGACTGATCTGATCACAGTCCAAACTGAAATGAACTGAAAAATTCCAGACAAGACCGACAACAGAGCCCTTGAAGTCATTAACCAACAGCGAACTGTTTCAGTAAAGAGTTATGTTTCATGACGGACAACACACAACAAAGTCCGAATTGTTTCAGTAAAGAGTCATGCATAAGTACAGAGTCAAAGACCAGACTCTTGTCATTACACAGCAGCAACAATCTCACAATGGTAAAGATAGAAAATGAGCAAATAAGGGCACGGGATGCCTTGAATACAGGGCACATTTGATTTGCTGCCAATGGTGACCAAACCAATTTTTTGGTGCGCCCTTGTAAATTGGTATCCGCTTGGTTTGTTGCCCTCAATTGTCATGCCAAAGTCTACGAGGAGAATATGCATAGCAGCGTTGGCAAGGATGCGGGCGCTTCAGGTCAAAAAATATTATAAAAAAATCAGGTAGCCAAAAATTTGGCAGCCAACACTAGAAGCTGGAAGGTACATGGCATCATGATGTTTGCTGCACGAATTCCAATAATAAGAGGCTGTTAGCATTTAAGTGTTAATATCTCCTAAATGTGTAATCCAATTACAAATATATTTTAATATTTATATTTCTGACGTTTAAATCTATAAAACAAGATGTGACTTGATTATATTTAAATATAAAATATAATAATGATATGTGGGCCCATTCGTCATAGGAGGAGATTGGTTAGGTTTTGGCAAGGCTACAATAAAAACACTAGTTTTCCAATATTTTGGTATTGCCCATGATTTGGCCAACTAAAATTTAGTAGGGCTAGATGGGGCATAACCAAACATGCCCACGGTTCCACATACAAACTGAATCCATGAAGCCTTCGATCATTTTTTTCTCCGATCATTTTGAGAGATGGGGCTTGAGACAAATTCTCATGCGCGCCCTACCCTCCTCTCAAGATGGGCTTAAGACAAATTCTTTTCTTCAATCAAATGAAGAGTCAATGGTAGAATGCTTTTAATGACAACAGTAACCATACAAAAAAAATTCCATGGACTAGATGGCAACACTAATTAAGTTCGAGCAAAGATCAACCTCAGTAGTAGAAACTGACTTGGTCATCATGTCTAGGTGATTGTCATGAGTACTAATCTTGCACACTTTTATATCACCTTGAGCAATAACACCTCGAATATAGTGATATATAACAACAATATATATACTTTGTTCTCTCATGGAACATTTGATCCTTTGTAAGGCATATAGAACTTTGACTATCACAAAGAATCACCATAGTCAGGCAAAGTTCTGGTTAAAAAATTCATGAATTTTGGAGGTTGTTTAATCGATTGCATTTTATTTTTCGGAGTTTGGTACACCTAGAATTTGTAGGAAGTTCCGAGCCCTCAGAAGTTCTAATCATTTGTTTATTTTTTAATCATTTGTTTGAAATTGATGTGCTTTCTAGCATCATTCCTAGGGTCAGTGAGTCTGATATGACCATGTGATCTTAGTTATTGCTCGAAGAGAAGGTCATAGGTCGATTTTTGGGATTTATGTCGTGTTTCTCTTTGATCGGAGAAACTTTGATTGGCTCTCATTCAACCCCTGTTCTTGTCGCCTTTTCGGTGCTACAAACCCGGGACCAGCTAAAAGCCAAATAATCATCTTGTGCCCGTCATTGACGTGGTTGACATGGTAATGTTAGTGATGAGATTGACATGGTTTGTCTTGTGCCCCTCCAATTCCTTTCTTTTAATAAAAACAATGCTTAGTGGAAGCCTAGCCCTCAGTAGGTCCGCGCAACTCTAAGGTATGGGCACAACTTCGGCATTGTTGCATTGGGCTGACACTCCTATGCGCTTTCAGTTTGTTGGAATTATTATGCCAGGTGTGTCTGAGGATAAAATATTGGAAAGACAAAAGCATTATATACATCTAGTTTATTGGCCTTTTCAGTGTCTTGCCCCACACCACACCACACGGTCCTTATAAGTGGGCACCGCGAGGCCCTTCCCCAAACCAACAAGAAGACACTCAACTTCCTCTTATTGTCGCGTCGATTTACAACCTGGATAGAAGTTGGCTAAAAAAGGAGGTATGGTTCTACCGCTCCTCATGAGTAGTGTGGATGTATCCTTTTTTTGTTCAATCCAGATAAGCTTCTGTTTGAACTCTAAAATTATTATTAGAATATATAAGGTCAAAAGCCCCAAAAGCTAGCAGCGTGGTTTACACGACCGAGTTGTGGAGAGCGTGTTCTTTATTGGTTTATTTATGAAACTAGCAGAGACGTATGTGTGACACGCATATGATACAAATGATATAACCGATGGGGAAGGAACCAGATCGGAGAGAAAATATTTAATAGAAACACTCTCCAACCCGCTAGTTTGATAGGTGTGCACCCCCTCCCACCTTCCTTGGCTCTTACAGGCGGGTCCAACGTGAGGGATATGATGGGTCCGACTTAGATGGGAAATGTTTTCAATTCTACTCAATCTTTTATTAGAACTAGCAGTGATGCACGTGCGACACACACGTGATGCAATGAGTATAGTATCGGCTAGGAAAAGGTAGTGCAGGGACATATATTTATCTTAGAAGTTGATTTTTCTATACTAAAAAATGGATACAGGTAGTTTTATTTAATAGTATCATTACAATTGTTGTGTTAACCTCCTATTATAAGGTGTCATCGAGCATTAGCTTCATCTAGATTGCGTGGACATTGGTTAGAAAACAATTTTTTGCTCAAGCCGTATAGGAGGACATTGATTTCTGTTTAGGACCTCAAACGACAAACATGATGTTTCCTCTTATCTATAATCTCTAGCTTAGCATCTGCTTTCTTCCTTTCATCGCCATCCATCCTCAAATGCTTCGGCGTCCATGATGGTTGAGGTCTAGTAAGCCACCGTAAATAAATTGAGCGTGAGGCCGATCAGCTACATGCACATGTAATCTCCGACTACGGATGGCCTCGTTGCTAGTTAAATCGAACCAGCACATCGATAATTAAAAATCAAGTTAAGATGCCCCCAAATCAATCAATTGGCACCACACCCCGGCGGACTCGGCGAGGAGGTTGGCGGCCACCGTACAGGTCTCCATCCTCGTGTACCGGTGTACGCCGGCAAGATGGCCCGCACCCGCGTTGTGGGCCGCCAGCAAGATGGCTCGCACCCAACTTAAGTACCTCTCTGTCTACCATGCCTACACACATCAAAAGCCAAAAGATATGCCTCTCCTCAACTCCTCTAAAAGTAAACATGCAATGCACATAAATGCACGCTTATCACTTATCGCAACATATTGGAATTGAACATGTCCATGTTGGCACCTCTGAGAGATGAGGCATTCTCCATTCTTCCAGTGACCACTCAGATTATGTATACCATGGGTTTTCTCCTATCCTCAATTACTTAAATTTGGGGTACTCATCCAAACAGGCCTTTAGATGAGTTGCACTTCAACAGGTGATGTTACATTCTACATTTTTCTAGTGTGTTATAAAACCACACCCCATGGATTAAAGAGCCCCTGGTTTTTCATTAATAAGGAGAAACCCTCTCCGGGTGTAGAAAACCCCAGACTCCCGGCTATGCAGGCGAGTTAATTTTTTTAAAATCCAATCTCATAAATTCTCTTCCGTGAGGAACTGAACCTGGGTCTACTAATTGTGACCATATCACCAGGGGCAGAGTCAAGTGGTGGCGGAGCACACCCAAATTTTAGCGAGTCGTGGCTAACCTCGGTGTCATATATGTCAACTACAGTCACCAGTGTATACCAACTATAATCATTGTTGGGGTTGTCTCCTAAATATTCCACCTCACGTCTTACGGGGGCTAAGCAACCAATGATAAAAACATGATTAACCATCCATGATATATACAGTGCACGTATACATTGATAATAAGCAAATCAATATGAGTTGCACTATATGATTGATAATAAGTAAATTAATACGAGTTGCACCATATGATTGGTTACAATTAAACAATTGTTGAGTTTGATTAATCCATATGTGATTATGCTCTAACTCTCTTTGTGTGATTATTTTAATCAATATGTATGCATAATCTAAAAAATATTAATAAATAATGGCTAATCATATGGTTATTTTAATCAAAATCTATGTTATTATGCTCTGATGAAAATCTCTCCAAGCAAGTTCCATAAGTCCAAGCCAACTTAATTTTTTTAGAAAAGCTAACTTAGATAGAAAAGAAATTGGGCTAGCTAATGATAGATGGCTGTTGGCCTTTATTTAAGCTGATCTAGATGGATTAGTAACTAATATTGCATTTTTCCTAAAAAAAAACTAATATTACATGCCCCTTCTAACTAAGGTCTCACTGGAGCATGGGGTGCCAGGCCCCCCTCAGCCGGGGGCGACTCAGGTCCTGAGTGCCCGGACGGGAGCAGCCCGCCGGGCACCCCCTCTCCCCCACGTGAAGTAGATTTGACTAGGAAAAAATCCACAACTCATAAATTAAACATTTAAAATGAATTTTGATTGCATCATTGTTAACAAGATTTTCCAAACTAGACCACACTCAACTATGTTTAGACTAATTTTTTTTGAAACATTTTTTTCACACAGACGAAACAATTTGTTCTGTTTCAACATCGAACAAATCGTCTTTAGCTGTGGAACAAAATTTCATATAGACGGAACAAAAATATATGCAGGTTGAAAAAAAAAGCAGCACAAAAGGGTTGTGATGGAATCGTACCAAGGAACAAATTATCTTAGCCGTAGAACAAAATTTTACACGACCAAAACAAAAAATTTATACAGGTGGAACAAATTGGAATATTATCAAAATGTTCCGCTTGTATAAAAAAATGTTCTGAAAAAATTAGTCTAAACATTATCAAGTGCGGTCTAGTTTTGTAGATCTCATCATTATGAATACAGTGGTGTAATCAGAAATCAATTCCCCCTTCCCTCCGTCATTGCATATCACTCGGCCCCTAACCAACTTGGCTAGAGGATGTACCTTTGGTCGGTGTCGGAGTTTTGCTCCAGCAATCTGCAATGGGTTAGCCAAACGGTAGATTTTAGGTGGGAAGCATGGAACTAAGAACATGATGGTGACATAGGGAGACGCAAAGTTTATATAGTTTCGCGGGCCGCCAGAGGGTAATAAATACCCTACGTCCTGTGTCGGTGGTGTTATATGTATTGCGATCTGTTGTCTATGGTTCCATCTACTGTCTAAGGGCAGTCATCCTAGGCCGCCTTATATAGTCTAGCGTCCTAGGGTTTACAAGTCCGTTGAATCTAATCCTAGTCGGGTACGAGGTAGCCGATCTTCCGAGATTTTCGGGATATCTTGACGTTGGTTGAATAGAGTCCTGAGGTATCCGCCGTCTTTTCTTGTCCGGCACGGCATGGAACGATCCATGCGTCCAGGTCCTCATCAGAAGTGGGCCTCAGCACATGGGTCCTCTGTCTGCTTGTCAGAAGTGGGCCCAAGGCCTGCTTGTCAGAGCAGGTCGTATTGGGCCCAAGACCTACTTGTCAGAGCAAGTCGTATTGGGCCCTGGGGTATCCATATCTGTCAGTTGGGGCACATGTTATAATATATACCCTCATATGCATTCCTGCCTCAAAGAAAGCATTATCTCCCTGATAAGAAAGTATAGAATATGATGAAATAAATTAGATCAGCGTTTCCGTATACAAAGTTGTTATATTGCATGCTTATGCCTTCTTATACAAAAAAGTTTTTATTGTCCTCATTTCTTGGTCTGTTTTTATAAATAGACAGCTGGAGGGGGAAAAAGGTAGTTTGCATATCGCCTAATCTGCCGGGAACAATATATGACAGTCGAAATCAAGAACAATGACGCAAGGTTTGATACTAATTGTGCTCCAAAAGATCACAACCACACTAGGAGGAGCGGCAGTAACTGCACTTGTCTCAAAAGTTGGGGAACTAGCCGGCATTATACTTGAAGCAGAGAGCATCATGAAGGATATCCAGGGTGAATTTGAGATAATGCAAGCCTTCTTAAGTCCTCGAGTCCTGGCTGAAGAACCAAATCCATACACTGGAAACCACCAAATCCTCGAGTCCTGGCTGAAGCTTATAAGAAAGATTGCCCGTGATGTTGAGGATATCATAGATGAATATGCATTTCTCCTTGGAAAAATGGCCAACCCAGAAAGCTTCCTGAAAAAAACATTTCATAATTCTAAAAACATTAAAACCTGGAACAACATCGCTTCTCAGCTGAAACATGTGAAAGCGCGCCTTGAATACCTAACAGTTATGAGAGAGAGATATGGCATTAAGATGTCAGGAAATGGTGTTGGCTCATCAAGCCATAGTAGTACTCATCAGCTTTACTTGTCTGATACTTCCTACTCAAATGATGGTGATAATGATGTGACAATAGGGCATGAATATGAAGCACAGAAGTTAGCAGAATGTGTAAGCAGCGATGGTGCCGATCGTGCAGTTATCTCCATCTGCGGAATGGGAGGTTCAGGCAAAACTACCCTTGTAAGAAACCTCTACAGAAAACAAGAAATCATAAAGACGTTTGATTGTTATGCCTGGATCACGGTATCAAAGAATTGTCTTATCGAAGACCTACTGAGTAAAGTAATGTCACAACTTGATGGCTCGTACGAACATCGTTCGACCGATTACAATGATTTGGTGAAGAGGATCCAGAGTTACCTCGAAAACCAGAGATACCTTATTATTTTGGATGACATGTGGAATAGAGATTTTTGGCCATGCTTTGATCTAGTATTTATGAAGAACAAGTGCAGAAGTAGGGTCATCATTACTACCCGCATCGAAGGTGTTGCATCATTAGCACCCGATGACCACATGATCAGAATTGGGAGTCTTTCTGAGGAAGAATCATTGACACTCTTTAGTAAAAGGGCATTTTCAAAGTTCAACAAGGAAACATCAACATGCCCTGAAGGACTACTTCCCTGGGCAAGAAAGATATTGGTGAAATGTCAAGGCCTGCCCCTTGCTATTGTTGCTATAGGGAGCCTTCTGTCTTACAGAAATATGGAGGAACAAGAGTGGCGATTGTTCTACAATCAACTCAATTGGCAACTAACAAATAATCCAGAACTCTACCACTGGGTCTCACGTATCCTAAAATGGAGCTTAAGTGATCTTCCAAGCCACTTGAGGAACTGTTTCCTGTACTGTTCTTTATTTCCTGAAGATTATCAAATCCGACGGAGGTGGATAATTAGATTGTGGGTAGCCGAAGGTTTTGTAGAAGATCGAGGAACTGAGACAACACTGGAGGAAGTTGCAGAGGACTATCTCAGGGAGCTTACTCAGCGCTCATTGATTCAAATAACTGAAAGGAATGAATTTGGAAGGACAAAGAGATTTCAGGTGCATGACATAGTAAGAGAAATGATAGTGACCATATCAAGAAAAGAAATGTTTGCCCATATATGTAATCACCCACATATAACAGATGTTGGTGATGTGGCAAACCGTGTGTCAGTGCACATTGGTGGCCAAGTGTATCAGCCAGGTCCATCCTCACAGCATCTGCGCTCATTTTTATTGTTTGATAAACATGTGCCTATAAAATGGATCAATGCTGCATCATCGAATTTCAGACTATTAAGAGTCTTGTGCCTCAGATACTCCCTCCTTAAGGATATTCCTGATACCATTACTGGTTTATTCAATCTACACTACCTTGATTTATCTCGTACCCAAGTGAGCAAGGTCCAAAAATCCATAGCAAGGCTCAAGAAACTACAGACATTACACCTCATGTTTGCTCATGTGTCGGAGTTGCCTCTTGAAATTACCCTGCTCACAAGCCTTCGGCACCTATCTGTGAGTGAAGATATGTATGGCACTTCGATTTCTGGAAATATAAGCAGTCTCAAAAACTTGCAAACTCTCCGAGAGGTGAAAGCCAACAAAGATTTGGCTAAAAATCTTGGTTATCTAACACAGCTAAGAAGCCTAGGCATCACTGGAGTCGTCCGAAGCTACAATGAAGATCTCTGGGCCTCCGTCATGAAGATGACTGTCCTTACAAAATTGGCTGTCGCAACTAGTGGTTATGAGAATGAAACCCTTGATTTGCAAAACATGAGACCTCCTAGGAATCTGGAAAAACTTTACTTGGCTGGGAAGTTGGCAGAAGGGGTGTTCTCCCCAATATGTGATGGTTTTCAGAAGCTTAAGGTCTTAAAACTGCGGTGGTCTGGGCTAGTGAACGATCCCCTCACATTGTTATCTAAAATGGTAAATCTTGTTTGCCTTGATCTTTATTGTGCGTATGATGGGAAATCCTTGAAGTTCTGTTCTGGGTGGTTTCCAAAGCTAAAGCAAGTGCACCTTGGGAATTTGAAGAACCTATCATCACTTCAGATAAGCGATGGCGCGATTTCGAACTTAGCATACCTAGAGCTTCGTGAGCTTGAAAGTCTTAATGACGTGCCTGAAGGCCTGAAATACCTTAGGTCGCTTCAGCACTTGTATGCACGGAACATGCCAGGAGACTTTGTGGAGATGCTTGAGGGAGAGCACCAAGGATTTGTTCAGCATATTACCTACATTGAATGTGTATGATGATAGAGAAATTGTAATCCTAACAGTTCACCCTATTATTGTGTCCAATACTTTTTTCAGAGTTGTAATGAGCTAACATACATGCACAGCTCGTATGGATGGAATTATAACCAGATTCACAGGATGCTCCAGTTGCATTCTTATTGTGTTACTTGTAACTTGTGTCAGGATATCATGTATGTAACCTATCTTATGTTCATACTTGCAGCCCATTAATAAGGGCTTGTTCGTTTAGGCATGGAATGGTTGGGTTCCATGTGGATAGAGTGGGATTGAATCCTTTAATAGTGACTCATGGACTCAATCCCACTCATTCCACATGGAATCCAACCAATCCATGGCTAACCGAACAAAGCCTAAGCAAACATAACTTAATTTGATCAGTTCCAACAACTATTTATGAATGAAAGATATTTTCTTAGAGAAAAAAAATCATTGACGAATTTTGACTAAAAATATATACATGCAAAAAAAGGATAATAATGACGAACTAACTGCTGACTTGTAAGCATATGAGCACATGTAATGTATACTCATCTCAAAATACAGGCGCAGCTATTTTTTCCAGTGTTCCAGCATAATACAAGGCATCTTCTCCCATGGTATACATGCTTATTAGTAAATGATTCCGATCCTTTCCTTCTAAATGAAGCACTGCCATGCAAACCAACCAAAGCCCTCGGTATTTATTAAATGCTTCTTTGTTTTATGGATATCTATTATCCCCTAAAATGAAGTAGTTTTTATATAGAACAGGAGGGGTTTCCCCCTACTGATTATATATATTATAACAAAGAAACAAAATAGCTGGAGGGGGGTGTTAGATATATGTTGCTGTGTATTCTTTGCCTTGTATTCTCCCTCTAGTTGGAGGGGTTCCCTGCATATTGTACATGTACATATTGCCCCTTTGGGCCATGGAATAGAATGGGTTTGTCTTTCCTGACAAATATGCTGTTATACAAACTTATGGATCGATCCCATCTCAGCAACCAATTCGTATGCCCACTGGATTTGTCCATCTAATTGAAGCACAATATACCACTTCAAATGGACAAAAATCCAGTAGAAGGTTTTGGGATGCAGTTCAAAGAAAATTCAGCATATGACAGAATTGAGCCTATTGTTTTTGTTTGTCACCAACATGAGCTCGTTACATATGTTTCCCAAGCTCCAATTGACAACTTCTATTTGACAAATGTTTTTCCCATTTGTTTACATCAACATCGTCAAAAGTGTGACATGAACTTTGTGTCCCGAACAGAGGTAATACTTCGTGGTAGTCTATGAATGCCCACTACATCCGTAAAGAATAAACTAGTAATGCAGGCCTGCATATGGCATTGCCTGTCTTAATTAGATAGACCATAGATAAATGTGAATATGGATTTTGTCCTAGGCATCCCATATACAAAGTGTCTTGTGGATTCTATCTTTGTTGTGTTAGATGAGTATAGATGACACAGTTTATTTGTTATCGGAAGGCATCCACTACAAGTCAAATTTCTCATTTTTTTTATTGGGAAAGTTACTTACCAAATGAGTCCACTTTCCTATTTTGGCTTTCAAGCTTCTTGGTTTTTAAACTGTCAGAAGGTTGTACAGGCTGCATAGGTTGTTTGCCTTTCTTGCGACCCAAGGGATATTCGATCCTCCCTAAAAAAAAGGGATATCCGATCCCACGTTACCCCACACCAACAAACATCGCCCGTACCTATTAGGTCGCGGGCGAAGCTCAACCAAAACCTCCTATTTTAGCAAGAGGGCGGTTGATCCGTACTTCTCGATCAAACTATACTATCAGAGCCAGGCCTAGTGGGCGTGCAGCCCGTGCAATAGAATAGGGACCCCATTTTTTATGCAATTAAGTTCCAAAAAAAATTGACCTGCGAGGGGAAGAAAACCCCTGCCTGAACCTGGCCATGCCTGACTTGGGCCGCCACCCAGATCTTCGTGGCTAGCCATTCTTCGACAACGTCTTCACCGGTACAGGTTCAAGTCACTTGACAAAATGAGGCAAGGTTACATAGTCAATTGTTTCCATTTTGCAAGCAAAGGGTACGGTCTTTGAACTTTGAGACTCAACAAAACCAACAGTAACATAAAACCAATATTTTAGATCTAGATTCCTACAGCAATATGACAAATCTGTCTTCAAGATTTTCAGTTTTCCATTATTCCAGTGAGGAACAAAGGTGTAGCAGGCTAGCAGCCAAACTGGGGTTCAAAAATCTCTGTCACCATTGAAGGTCACCTTACACTTTTGAGGGTGAAGCTTGTGAAACCGCACAAAAGAGTCCACATCAGTGTCCGACCCAAAGGTTGTGACAACCCAAATGAACTTGGAAAGTTGCACCAAGGCATTAGGGGTGAGCTGATGCAGACAAGTTTGGAAACGGTCAAGTACTCCGAAGAGTTTCTTATCACAGGGAAACCGAAGCCCAACCGTGAAATAAAATCCTGAAAAACAGCAGCTTCGCCTTCCCTTGGTTCAGGCACAACCACGTCGACAGGGGACGAGCAATACCCGGAGGAAAATGCTCCTTTGACTCATAAAAACAGATCATGCTTCGCCAAACCCTAGATGGCTCAAAATGCAGAGTAGTGGGTTTTCTGGCAACCTCATTCTCAACCAAGCCTTCCGGCTAGCATCCACCTCATCCAAATTCTCGCCAACCCGGCTTTGCCAAAACCATATGCGTGCTCATGTGCTATCAAATGGTTGTCACCGCATCAAGATTCACATGAGTCAACTCCCCCTCCTGTGCACCTGTTTCCCGAATGCCAGTTGTCGAGAGCAGGATTCCCCTTGGCGAGCGCACGGGAGAAGCAGGAATGGCTAGGGTGCGAAAACCCTAACCCTACCGATTTTCACAGCTGCATCACTCTCCTCCCGCTGTGCCGCACCACGGCATCCCTCTCCTCCCCCTCCTACCCTCCCTCACTCATAATGCGCCGCCGTCGCCCCGCTTCTCTCTCCCTCTGTTCCGCGCTGCTGCCGCCGTCCGATCTCCCGTCCCTCTTTTCCGTGCTGCCGGTGCTCGATCTCCCTCATGCATCGCACGATCATTAACCTTGCTCTACTCCTCGCTCATAAGCTTCAAAAAGTTGCTTTGCCTTCTTTGTAGGGGGCTCGTCGTGGTAAAATCCAAACTCATCAGGGGGCAGACTATAGCTTGAGTGGGTACGGACGATCTTAACAGTATTATATCTTGATCTGCAATAGAGTCACTGCTGTACACAATGTTGCGTGCTTCTACTCCAGTTGTTGCATGCTTCTACTCCATCGCCGGTGACCACTGTTCACCGGCGAACTCCAACATTTGGTACCAGAGCGGTTACTCGTTCTAGGGCCGCCATGAGCGTCAGGTCTGCTCCACCGACTGGAGACGACGGTCGCTCGCCTTCCCCGGCGCCAGGACGTCGCGTCTCGGCGTCACCAGCTCCTCGCCGTGGGCGCCATCGCGGGGAAATCATCATCAAGCGCATCGTCAAGGAAACCGGCGGGAACATCCAGTACCCCATGCTCACCGGCACAAATTATCAGGAGTGGGCGCTCCTCATGTGGGTGAATATGCAAGCCCAAGGTCTCTGGCACGCCGTCGAGCCAGAGGAAGGCAACATCATCGAGTACCGTGAAGACCGGAACGCGCTCGCCACCATCCTGCATGCAGCTCCGAGTGAGATCCGCATCTCCCTCGCACGCAAGCCCACTGCACGTTCGGCTTGGGAGGCGGTGAAGACCGTGCGAGTCGGCGTGCAGCGAGTTCACGACTCCAATGCCGCTCAACTCAAGAAGGACTTCGCCGACATCTCCTTCATGGAAGGTGAGCTGATCGACGACTTCACGCTCCGGATTACCGGTCTCGCCAACGAGATCCGCGTCCTCGATCACCCCGTGACGAACGCGGAGATCATCAAGAAGATGCTGTAGGTGGCTATCGATCACCTGTCGCAGATCACCATCGAGACGTTCCTCGACATCGACAACATAGCCATCGAAGAGGTGGTTGGCCACCTGCGCCAAGTGGAGGAGCACGAGCTGAAGAAGAAGAAGAAGGCGATTGTTCCTTTGCCGGGCGATCGCGTCGACAGCCAAGGGCGTCTTCTCCTCACCCAAGACGAGTGGATGGCATGCCTCAAGCTCCATGACGACAGCAACGACAACAGTTCAAGCGTCGTCGACAAGAAGGACGGGAAGAGCGGAAGACACGCCGCGAACGCGCCGGTGGGCGTGACACCAGCCGTGGCGGCAAGCCTCCTTCACGCGGCCGAGCACGCTCGCCGTCGGGCCCTTGCCCAAAGTGTGGCAAAGATGGCCACTGGGCCAGGGATTGCCGTAACAAGCCCAAGAAGGGTCAGGCCAACTTGGCCCAAGGTGAGGAAGACGAGCCCACTTTATTTATGGCCCATGCATCTGTTGTTGTCATCTCGTCTCCCACCTTGGTTGATCTCAACCACGTCGCCGCCGCCTCGCCACGCCACTGTGTCGACATCCACAAGGATCAAGTCTTCGTCCAGCTCGACTCCCGTGACAAACTGGAGCCCTATCGATGGGTCCTGGACACGGGAGCCACGAACCACATGACCGGTGACAAGACGGTCTTCTCCGAGCTCGACCACAACGTCTACGGCACGGTCAAGTTCGGCGATGGATCCATGGTGGAGATCGAAGGGAGCGGCACCGTCGTCTTCACATGCAAGAACGGCGAGCACCGAGCACTGATGCGTGTACTATCTTACTCACGGCGAACATCGTATCCGTCGGGCATCTCGATGAAGCCGGATGCCGCATCGAGGTGGAACACGGCACCCTCAGGATCTACGAGCCTGGCCACAAGTTGTTGGCCCGCGTCAAGCGATCCACGATGTAGTTCTACTTCCTCGACCTCAACATCGGCCGACCGGTCTGCCTGTCTGCGAAGGGAGAAGAGGTGGCATGGTGCTGGCATTCCCGCTTTGGGCACATCAGCTTCTAGTCTCTGCGTCGCCTCGTCCACCATGACATGGCAGGGTTCACAAAACCGTTCAAAACCGGCCAGTTCCCGCGGGAACCGGTCAAACCACCCCGGACCGGTAGCGGTTCGGGGCGGTTTCAAACCGGTTAAATTTAAAATATTCAAATTTAAATTTAAAATGGAAAAATATCAAAACAATTCCTAAAAATACTTCAAGGTATATGTAATCTATTGGTGTCAAAAATTTTCAAATATTTGCTCATTTGATATTATTTGCAGGCATTAGAAGTTCAACAAAAAAAGGAAAAGAAACAAAATCGGCTCATTGAACTTCTAATGCACACAAAAAATACTAAATACACTAATATTTGGAAATTTTTGACACCATTAAATTCTACGCATCTTGAAATATTTTTAGGAATTTTTTCTTCTATTTTTTTAAATTTTTAGTTAAATTTGAAAACATGACAAATTATGTATTGAGCCGGCTTACCATCCAAACCGGCCGGCTTACCGCCCAAACCGCTCGGCTTACCGGTCAAACCGGGCGGCTTACCGGTTCAAACCGATTGAACTAGGATTTCATATACATTTGAATTCAAAATTTGAATTTGTCCGGTTTTGGCCGGTTCCCGCGGGAACCGGACCGGTTAGCCGCTACCGCTGGCCGGCGGTTCGGCCAACCGGTTCGGTTTTGTGAACCCTGTGACATGGTCCGCGGCATGCCGTCCCTGGAACAAGTCGACCAAATCTGCGATGCCTGCCTCGCCGGCAAGCAGTGGCGCAATCCCTTCCCCGAGCAAGCTCGTCACCGCGCCACGAACATCCTCGACTTGGTCCACGGGGATCTCTGCGGCCCGATCTCTCCAATGACTCCAAGCGGCAACAAGTATTTCCTCCTCCTCGTCGACGATCTCAGCCGTTTCATGTGGTTGGTCCTTCTCCCAAGCAAGGACCATGCTGCCGCGGCGATCAAGAATTTTCAAGCTCAAGTCGAGGTGGAGACGGGACGCAAGCTGAAGGCCCTCCACACTTACCGTGGGGGGAATTCACCTCCATCGAGTTCGGGCACACTGCGCAGAACACGGCGTGCACCGGCAACTCACCGCTCCGTACTCGCCGCAGCAAAACGGAGTGGTGGAGCGCCGTAATCAAAGAGTCATGGGCATGGCTCGCTCCAGGCTGAAGGCCAAGAACCTACCGGGCTTCTTCTGGGGTGAGGCCGTGACCACGGCCGTATTCATCCAGAACAGATCGCCCACACGCGCGGTCGATGGCAAGACCCCTTTCGAGGCATGGCATGGCGAACGGCCCAACGTCCACTTCCTCAAGACATTTGGGTGTATCGCCCACGTCAAGAACACGCGCCCTGGCCTCAAGAAGCTCGACGATAGAAGCTCTCCGATGATCTTCGTCGGCTACGAACCGGGCTCCAAAGCGTACCGCTTCTTCGACCCCAACACCAAGCGGGTTGTCGTCTTGAGGGACGCCATCTTCAACGAGGGCGCTGAATGGAAGTGGAAACACGCCATCGATGACACTAATGTATTTGATGCAGAGGCGTTCCACGTCGAGCACATGGTGCAGTACGAGTACAGGGAGGAAGCACCTCGTTCCAAGAGCGCGACGCCGTGCGCTCCATCGCCACTCCCTACACCGACCGTTTCGCCACCACGTACACCCTCACCGGCAACTGGCGGTCCCGAGTCACCTCGAACGCCTACACCAGCTGCACCAGCGGAGTGGCCAGTCGAATACGTGACACAGCCACCCTTTGATCAGCTAGAGCTCGACATCGACCACGACGACGCGCCACTCAAGTTTCGCTGCATCGACAACATCGTCGGGCCATCTGCTACCCCAGGCTTGGTCCCGCGCGTCATCGACAATGAGCTCCACTTCACGTCCGCCGAGGAGCCACCATCATTCGCCGTGGCTGAACGAGATGCAAGCTGGAGGACGGCCATGATCGAGGAGATGACCGCCATAACCGACAACTCCACTTGGGACCTCATCGACCTCCCTCCTGGTCAGCGCGCCATCGGACTCAAGTGGGTCTACAAAGCAAAGCGCGACGAACATGGCAATGTCGTGCGCCACAAGGCTCGACTAGTGGCAAAGGGCTACGTTCAACGCGCCGGCATCGACTACGACGAAGTGTTCACACCGGTCGCTCGCATGGAATCAGTGCGGCTCATGCTAGCCCTTGCTGCTCATCATGGCTGGGAGGTCCATCACATGGACGTGAAGAGCGCGTTCCTCAGTGGCAAACTCTTGGAGGAGGTCTATGTCAAGCAACCCTCCGGCTTCGTCGTCGAGGGAGCTGAACACAAGGTGCTACGCTTGAAGAAAGCTCTGTACGGCTTGAAACAGGCGCCCAGGGCCTGGAATGCCAAGTTCGACACCACTATGTTGGCACTTGGTTTCCAGAGGAGCTGCTCGGAGCATGGTGTGTACGCATGTACGAAGGGCGAGTCACGTCTCATCGTCGGCGTCTACGTCGACGACCTCATCATCACCGGCTACGGCGTCCATGACATCAGCAAGTTCAAGGCGGAGATGAAAAAGGTATTGCGTATGAGTGATCTTGGCTTGCTGTCATACTACCTTGGCATTGAGGTTCACCAGGGCGCAGACGGGATTACGCTGCGCCAAACCGCCTACGCCAGCAAACTCCTGGAACGCAGTGGACTCAGCGACTGCAATCCAGCACTCTCGCCCATGGAACATCGCCTGAAGCTGAGGAAGGAGAGCATCACTCCTCCAGTCGTCGCCACGGAGTACCGCAAGATAATCGGTGGGCTGCGGTACCTGGTGCACACCCGGCCGGACCTAGCCTATGCGGTGGGGTTCCTGAGCCGGTTCATGGAGAAACCTCACGAAGACCACATGGCCGCGGTGAAGCACGTGCTTTGGTACATGGCTGGAACGCGCGACCATGGTCTGTTCTACGCCAGGAAGCAAGAAGCCAAGGTGAAGCTGATCGGCTACAGCGACGCCGACATGGCAGGCGACGTCGACACCCGCAAGAGAACGAGCGGGATCATCTTCTTCCTCGGCAGCAGCCCCATCACTTGGCAATCCGTCAAGCAGAAGGTCATCGCGTTATCCTCCTACGAATCGGAGTATACCGCGGCAGCTCTCGCTTCATGTCAAGCTTTCTGGCTCGCTCGTCTTCTCAGTGAAATGCTCGGAGAGAAGGTTGAGATGCCGGAACTCAGGGTGGGCAATATGTCTGCCATCACCCTTGCCAAGAACCCTGTCTTTCACGACCGGTCAAAGCATATTGAAACTCGCTACCACTACATCCGGCAGTGCATTGACATGGGAAGAATCGACGTCGAGCACGTTTCCACGGAGAACCAGCTCGGCGACGTCCTCACCAAGGTGCTCGGACGTGTTCGCTTCAAGGAGCTGCACATCAAGATCGGCGTCAGCGTCCGTCTAGATGAACCGATCAAGGCTTAGGGGGGAAAATGTTAGACTTAATCTTCTAACGGTTCATATACATAGCATGCTTAGCTTTCCTATTTTTAGTTCTTGCATGTTCATCTGCATGTAAGCCTGACGTGTGCTTCGTTCACACGGGGCGAGTCCGGGTCCTTAGGACGTCGTGCGGCGTTCACGGAGGTTATGGGATGACATGACCACGTAGAGATGTGCTTGCCGCACGTATCGGCAGGATATCTGCCCATTAGCTAGCTCTAGCCTTTATATTCGTAGTAATACAACAGAAAAACGCTGCCCGCATTTTGCAGCACCAAAACTCTTGTGTTCATAAAAGTTGTTGCGTGGTTCTACTCCATCACCGGCGACCACTGTTCACCGGCGAACTCCAACACACGATGGTTTCACCATCATTCACCGCAGTCTTGGGAAGATACTCGTAGCCAGCTTGAGTCATGCTGCTTTCGTCTGGTTCAACGTCAACAACTACAGTTAAGGGGAAAAGATATTAGGATAATCATATTATTAGAAACAATGTGCAAAAGGCACATACATGGGGAGTAGATGCTTGGAAACGACAATGATTTCTTTTCGGCACTTACATATTGCAAATTATACAGTACAACCTTCAAGTGTAATGCCATGTCTCTCCATTCAATTCTCAATGGTTAAAAGCATGCTAATTTAGGACACTTAGCTTACAGATCAATAACCACATGCCTATTGCTTCTTTCTTCAGCAGTTATATTTACTGCGTCAAAATGCATGCTTATTTGCTCAAGATTTCAATATCTACAACTACTGTGCTGAATTCAATTAGCTCCAGGTGAAGTAGAAAACATGATATATATGATCGTGGAGTAGTATGATTGTCTGAAGAAAAAGAAAAGTGGCCTGTAACATGTATGGTTCTTATTTGTTTCAACATTTTGTCTATATACCACTATTTCAAATCAGACCACATGTTTAATTTGATGGAGATAAATCAAATGGAACAATAAGCTAGGCACAATAAAGGTGAGTCAGTGCCATCTATGTGCAACTAGTTTCCACTAGTTTGATCAACCATCCCACTATTGACCAGTCCAATTAACAGCTGACCAATAGCTGAACCGGATGCATACTAATCAACGCCATCCTAAACATGGTGTGGTCATTTGAACGTTCTAAATCCTGATAAAATGTAACTTTGGTCAAAGCTTGGTACTGACAACAAACAAAAAAGATATAACTAAATAAATCACATAATGCAATAAAAATGTAAAATAGAGCATACATGGGGAACATATAGGGCATCAATACCTTCAGCATCAGATGAATGATTGGAACCATGTTCATTTGAAATGTGGTCGGCACTATCCCTTGATTTCTGTAGAGTTCATCATGAGTTCTTAAATAATGCACAAAAAATTGAGGGAAAACCAAAGCGGAGGGGGGGGTTGTTGAGACGCATGGAGAGCGGTGGCTGGCGGCGTGGGAAGCAAGGGCTGACCACGGTGAGGAAAGCAGTGGCTGTGGCGGAGTGTGAATCGAGGGCTGCCGGCGCGGCGGGGAGGAGTGCAGTAGGAGGGAGGGGGGTTGGTGGGGTGGAGATGGGCGCTGCAAGCAAGGAGGAGCATGACAGGGGTGGAGGTTGTGACGGCTGGAGGCAGGGTGATGGCGGATGGGAGGATAGAGTTGGCGCGAATGGGAATGGAGGATGGTAATGAGTAGGTAAAAAGAAAGCAAACACAGCAAGCGGGAATGCAACCCGGAAATGAGGCTGGTTGACAAACATGGATCTTAAAGCACGAATGGATAGGTCTGATAGTATGGGCGGCCACATATGGTTGTGGAGGTGTGTTTTCAAAATTCTCGCTAGCCTGGCATTTTTCAGTTTCTGAGTCATGATTGGAGGTTTCACAAGCAGTAGATTTCAAACGGCCCATTTAGTCGAGTAAAGCGAAGGTCCTATTAAATTCAAGCACGAAGATAAATGCTCAAAGCATAAGAAACAGCTATGCAAACAAGGGTCGTAAATTGCACGTCTAACAGAATTAATTTTTAAATCAGAAAAGGGATCTAATAAACAAGAAACGAACAACGAAGCTTACGGCCCTGGAACCAGCAACCTTGGAGAGCAGCAGCAACCTTCGATAGCCACAACAACATTCGAATTACAGGTGCAAAACTTTAACAGTAACAAGCTCGAATATCAGGGCCACCAACCCTGCTATTTGTAGTCATGGTAAAAATTTGAAGGGACTGATCATATCGTAACACATGTCTTACACGATTTTTTTTGGGGGGTGGGGGGTGGGGTGGGGTGCGCTTTCTGTTGGTTTGAAACCTTGATTTAGCGATAACTCAGAGTTTGAAGGGGCCATTGTTGGAAAAAGCTAGAGTTTCTACCTTCTTTACAAGGATAAGTCCATTTTTCAACCTCCAACTATCACGTTCGTCCGATTTTAACCCCCGAACTACGAAACCAGACAACATAACCTTGGTGTCTATCGCCTCCACCTTGTTGTTGACATCCTTCTTCCAACCAGTCATCTCCGCCAACGAGGCATGGATGCTAGTCAGGGCCCTCACGATCTATGCGACGTGCTTCTCTTGATCCACCGCCTGCTTCTAGACTCGCGCCTGGTACTGAGGACGAAAAGACACTTTGGTCCATCCGCCAAATTGAACGACAAACTCTCGCTCAGATTTGTGTGGTGAATTTGTGGATCGGACTGGCTACTGGTACCAGATTTAAGGTGGCTACTAGTTCTCATAGGAAATTAATGAGTGTTTAAAATAGTTTTGGATACAAATGACAAATGATTCGTCACTGACAACTCTCCAGCACAGCAGGCCACCAGCTGTTCTTTCTGTTCTAACCTCTTCTCCACGGAAACGAAACCTCTTGTAGGCGGTCAATGTGCTAGATCCCCATGCCACCGATCAACGCCTCCACTCTGGGCCTACATATTTTGGATTGGGCTTCCTCCCTCTGGGCTTATTTTCCTCGAGTTGGGCCTTATCTTCTTGGGTGGGCTGGGCCTTGAACGGCAGGTCTGTGACAATGGCATCCGCCATCCCAAAAGGAGCACAATTGCACAGAACAATCAGTGTTGATGAGTGGCATATCTTCCTCCTAAAAAACAGTATCGTGCAAGTTCACCCGTGACATACGTATAGATCGAGCTCGCGCGCGAGCATGTTCCTAGGAGCACCAGTTCATTCCGCCCTCGCTTGCTGCCTACAACTACAAACTACACAACATAATTTTAGCAAAGTTAGATGTGGAATTTAAAATGCAATATGTACTGTGGAAGGTAAATAGGAAAGAGAATGCCAACTATATATCTCCATGATGACTTTTTACCGAGATATCAGAAATGTTTCGCTTTCCACTAGGCCGCTTTGCAGCCGCTCTCGAGGGAGCCCCTCTTGAGAGAATGCCCACGCAAGGGTCAAAGCTCTCGGTCAAGTAATAACTGTGTGGAGGGCCATAGGACTTCCCTATGTGCAAGTTGGTCTTGGCACGCCGCACGCCCCTCCCGGGTGCTCCTTGTCATCTTCATTAGGAAGAGCTTCTATAAAACACCGAGGGTCCCTTCTCTCTCACACAAGCACCGTATCAATGCCCCTCCCCCCCCCCACACACAAATATAGTTTGAGAGTCTAGACTTACAAATACTGGATTACGTCTCTTGGTGCATAAGCTCTGATAACACGGTTACGTCTCTTGGTGCACAAGCACCGATAACAAAATATGTACAAATCTTAAACTCTAGGCTATGCACATAAAGCAATGCGCTAAGCGACGTATCTAGTCCTAATCAAAGCCTAATGCTTGTGCTTATTCTCTTATTCTTCTAGTGATCACTAATTAAAGTGTTTAAGAGAAGATAAGGCACCTAGCACAAGGTTTAGGATTTGATCCGTGCTAGTTTAGACTATTACACTACTGGAAACTGAAAGTTTGGACATGATGCTCCTCCTAGCATTCTTAACCAATATACTTTCTTACTTGCAAAATCTTTATAATGATTTGGGAATGGATAACGAGGACTCAAATGGCGAGGACATGATGGTGTGAACACAGATAAGGAAATGGATGGGGAGGACTAGGGTGGCGAAAACATTGGCAGCAACAATAGCATATGGTAAGCATGGCTATTGATTGATCAGCAAAAAGCTTGGTGCCATGTTGCTATACTGCCAGATAGCTTTCATCTTTTGAACACATGGTTGTTGTCTTTTAAACAATATGTATCTCTTGCCTGACTTCTCTTCTGAAAACAATGATCATGGACTTGTATGCTCTGCGAGGGCGGTTTAATGCTTTGTAATATGGTTAACCTATATGCTAATGATGTGAAATATAATATCGATATCTTTGAGCTTCAATGCTCCATGCAATTCTGCTACACCAACTGCTATATTACTGTCTGAAATGTATCATTGAGGGTGATTAGAAAAAAACATGTTGTCTCCAACTATTTCCGGTTGACTTATTTGTAACGTTTCTGTCAATGAACCGACAGGAAATGGTGACCTTTTCCTGTTGGGAGGTTCATATTTTTTCTGTCAAGAAACCATCAGGAAATAACTCAAATCCCTATTGGTAGTCTTGTAATTGTCCCGTCGGGGCCTGCAAGGACGCTTCCCTAATCCTGACTAGCCATAATTATCTTGTGAGTCTCCCGTAAGAGAAATGAATTCTAATTTCTCCATCGATGTATCCCTGTTGGTATTTTCCTATCAGGGGGCCAACCGAAAATACATCTCTGACGGCTTTTACCAATTTCCTGATGGGTATTGGTGCACAAAAAAAAAGGGTTTCCAGTAGTGTTAGCTCATTGCTTTGGGTGCTTAGGCTAGTGCGCTAAGGGTTATCATACCTCTTTGTTATGGGTTCTCGTACGTGCTAAGTGTTGTAATATGGGCCTTGCATAACTTTTGTGAGGCCTTCCAATCACGTTTGTAGAGCAGCCACAGTGCATTTGAGAGGAATTAGAGTTGCTCGGTGTTTTGTCAAAGCTCTACCTAGTGAAGACAATGGGTAGCATCTAAGAGTGATGAGCAGAGACTCTTATTTGACTAGGAGCTTGGCCCTTGCCTGGACATGCTTGAGAGAGGCTCGAAAGGACTAGTGGAAACCGTGAGTTTTTTTATACCTCGGTAAAAAATCGACGTCCGGGAGTTTGCGTTATCTACCTTATTTACCTTCTGTATTTTATACACACTTTACATTTCGCATTTACCTTTCCTAGAATTGTGAGGTGTAGTTTGTAGAATTGGAACTATGGTGCAAAACGTTTGTGCCATAAAGATAGCACAATATAGAAAAACCCAGTGCATATTTAGATGCAAAAAGTCTAAATTACTCCCCTCAAGTATAGCAAAAGTTTGAATAACTCCCTAAACTATTTTGTGGTTTAATTAACCCCCTAAACTATGCAATTTGATTCACTTTACCCCCTAATGAAATTTATCCTTTTTTATATCTCCATAGATAAGTTGAATTTTAATTCAAAATTTTGCAAGATAGTAGGAGGCATTATAATGCATGTCAAGAAAATATATTATGGTTTTTTTCATTATGATTTGTGCATAATTTTGTATCCGAAGTGTTAATTTATTATTAAGTATCCTACCCTGTCGAAATAGTGATAAAAAAATGTGATATATTTTTCTAGCATGTGTTATGATGTCTAGTATCATCTTGCAAAATTTTAACTTAACTCCACTTGTAAATAAAGAAACGAAAAAGATAATATATATTAAGACGTAAATTAGACCAAATGACATAGTTTAGGGGGTTATCAAAACTTTGGCTATACTTGAGGGGAGTAATTTGGACTTTTTCCTATTTACATAGAAGACAAAAAATTGAATAGATTTTATGTGTGCCATTGAAGCTTACTTTTTACCCCCCCCCCCCAGCTCCTCCTCCTTTCTTCCCTTTCTTTGGGTGTTTAGGGTGATCCACATAAAAATGTGTGCTTAGTTTAGTGATGAGTATGCATTTTACTCGTAATATAAAACCTTGTGAGATGCATGGCATTTTTTTCATATAAGAAATACAATAGACGAGTAGTTATTTTTACATGAATCGTGTTGTAATGTTTTCTTGTTCACAGAGGACACGTATCCAATTCCTACTTGACAAGCAACTAGAAATTTTAATTAAGAAATAAACGATAATTATGCAAGGACCGGACAACTTATCACATGCATTCTATGTTGGCAATGTGCCGAACAGAGCCCCGGCTGCTTCCCTCAAGTTTCTCACTGAACTCTCCAGGCATCTTTCGTACATAGAAATGCTGAAGCAACCTAAGATGTTTAAGGCCTTCAGGAACATTTTTAAGATTCCCCAGCTCATGAAGTTCTAGGTATGCTAAGTTTGAAATGGCGCCATCCATTATCTGAATTGAACTCAAATTCTCCAGATTCCCGAGGTATAGTTGCTTGAGCTTTGGAAACCACCCAGAACAGAATGCTAATGATTCCCCATCATACGCACAATGGAGGTTAAGGTAAACAAGGTTTACCATTTGACATAAGGAACTTAGGGGGTCCTCTGTTAGCTTAGACCAGCGCATTATTAGGACCTTAAGCTTCTGAAAACCATCAGTTACTGGAAAAGGCACCCCTTTTGCCAATTTGCCGGTCAAGTAAAACTTCTCCAGATTCTTATGTGCTCTCAAGTTTTGTAAATTAAGGACTTGATCCCCACCAGGAGTTGCTACTGCCAATTTCGTAAGCACAGTCATCTTTCTGATGGAATCCCAGAGATCGGTATTGTAACTTTCTATGACTCCAGTAATGCCCAAGCTTCTTAGTTGCGTCAGGTACCCAAGACTTTTAACCATATATTTGTTGGCTTTCACCTCTCGAAGAGTTTGCAAGTTCTTGAGATTGGATATGTTACCAGAAACCGATGTGCCATACAGATCATTGCTGACTGACAGGTGCCGGAGGCTTGTGAGCATTGTTATTTCAGATGGCAACTCCCTCAACTGGGCAAATCTGAGATGCAATGTCTGTAGCTTCTTCAGCCTTGCGATTGAGTCTGGTACCTTCTTCACTTTAGTACGGGAGAAATCAAGGTAATGCAGGTTGAACAATCCAGTTATGGTATCTGGAATGTCCTCAAGGTGGGAGTATCTGAGGCACAGGACTCTCAACAGCTTGAAATTTGATGAAGCAGTGTTGATCCAATGAATTGGCACGCATTTGTCAAACAATAAAAATGAGCGCAGATTCTGTGATGATAGGCCTGGCTGATAGACTTGTCCTCCATTATGCACTGATACACGGTTTGCTACCGCACCAACGTCTGTTAAGTCAGGGTGATTACATATATGACCAAACCTTTCTTTTCTTGATATGGTCAGTGTCATTTCTCTGACTAGGTCGTGGACCTGAAACCTTCTCGGACGTCCAAATTCATCCTTTCTGTTACTTGAATCAGTGAGCGTTGAGAGAGTTCCTTCAGGTACTCCTCCGCCACTTCCTCCAATGTTATTTCTGTTCCTCGATCTTCCACAAATCCTTCAGCCACCCATAATCTGATTATCCACTTCCGTCGCATTTGGTAGTCTTCAGGGAATAAGCCACAGTACAGGAAGCAATTCCTCAAGTGGCTTGGAAGGTCATTCAAACTTAACTTCAGAACACTTGATACCCAGTTGAGTTCTGGGTTATTTGTTAGTTGCCAATTAAGTTGATTATAGAATAGTCTCCACTCTTGTTCCTCCATTTCTCTGTAGGATAGAAGGCTCCCTATAGCTACAATAGCAAGAGGCAGGCCTTGGCACTTCTCTAAAATTTTGTTTGCCCACTGAACTAGACCTTGAGGGTATGTTGATGTTTCCTTGGCGAGCTTTGAGAATGCCTTTTGGCTGAAGAGCTTCCATGATTCTCTTTGTGAAAGAAGGCCGATTCTGATAGTATGGTTCTGCTGAGCTATTGAAGCAACAGCTTCTATTCGACTAGTAATGATGACTCTGCTTCCACATATATTCTTCACAAATGCTCGATCAAAGAATAACCAAGAATCTCTGTTCCACATGTCATCCAAAACAATAAGGTACCTCTTGTCACTGAGATGACTATGGATCCTCTCAACCAAACATGTAGGATCGGTTATACCATGCTCATCTGAGATATGAAGTTGCTTTATGACTTTACTCAAAAGGTCTTCAATGTGATAATTTGGAGATACTGTGATCCAGGCACAGCAATCGAAGTTCTAACTTCTCGTTTCCTATAGATGCTGCTGACGAGTGTTGTTTTGGCTGAGCCTCCCATTCCCCAGACGGAGACAACTGCACGCTCCTCCTCCTCATCATTTATGCACTGTGTCAACTTCTTCGCTTCATCTTCGTTTCCTATGATCAGCCCATAATCATCATCATTCAAATAGGAAGCATCGGACAGGTAAGTCTGACGAATGATAGTATGTCTTGATGATGCACCACGAAGCCCTTCTACTGTGATACCATACCTATCTTTCATAATTGTTAGGCTTTGGAGGCGTGCTTTTACTTGTTTCAACTGAGCAGATATATCACTCCATGCACTCACATATCTCGAATGGTGGAATGCTTTCTTGATGAAGTTTTCTGAATTGTCCATTTTTCCAAGAAGAAATGCATATTCATCAATGATATCCTCAACTTCAGAGGCTATCTTTCTTACATTCTTCAACCATGATTTAAGAATTTGGTCATTTTCACTTTATGGGTTTACTTTACTTATGTAGGCTTGCATTATTTCGAACTCGCTCTCAATTTCTTTCATGCTGTTCTCCGCCTCAAGTAAAATGTTGCCTCCTCTCCCTAGTTTTGACCTAATTACATTCAATGCTGCTGCTCCTAAGGTAGTTGCAATCTTTTGAAGCACAACTAGTATCAAACCTTCTGCCATTGTTCTGTACTTCAGCTACTTTACCTCGTCCTGCAGGTGATTTTAGAATAGAGTCAAGTGGGTAAAAACACGTGTACAACAACACATACAACTAAAACAAAAGGATAATTTCTTTAGACATTTCTTTAGACATGCCTTGCTCGTTCTCGTTTGCTAAAGCCCAAACAATAAGGCCCACCATAGGTCATGGAAATAACTAGTACCACATAGAGAACCAAATATGGCTGTTAAGGATCCTAAGCTTTGCTCTTAGAAGCTATTTCTAAGAAAGGGATGCATATAGAGTTACAAACTTACAATCATCCTGGTTAAGAAATGTTCACAGGTATTTCATCATCTGTAAGTCGAATTTATCAAATTTCTTAGCTACTGTAATTTGAAGTATCAAATATTGACTTGCATACATATATTTCCTCCTAGCACAGTGAAAATACGGAGCGTCAGGTTCGAAATCACAGATTTTTTTTAATACGAACAAGCAGATATCATATTTTCTCTGCACCAATAAATCCGGTTTAAGTCGTGCAGATTTGCAGAAAGGAATCTTAAGGATCCAAGCGAAACTATTATCTGCTAGCTGCTTGCATGACCCGAGGAACTCATGAGGAGAAAACCATACCTTGTATGCTGCTTCAGGACATAGCTATGGCTAACACTATTGAAGGATGAGATGGCGCCACGCTGAATTGGAGAAGAACGGTGTTCTCGTTGAGGAGGATATGAAATGATTGCGAGTTTGTGGTGGAAGAATAGGCGAAGGACTAAAGGAGAAGGCTGCAGGTCATGTAAGTCAAGGGCTATACTTGACCTTTCACCTGGTTGCCATGATAAAGAAGCCTAAAAAAAGCCAAGGTCTTAACTAGAGTGCTTATTTAGCTGAACTGCCGCTTTCGTTGATCGGTCGTGAAGGTTGAGTCTTGATGAAGGTTGTCGATAATTTCATATTCATAAATGATTTATTACAGTAATTGCGCTGCAACTTCCTGCAAGCAACTTGCCCTGTTTGGTTGGGTGTTCTTGTTCCACTTTCTGAACCTTCCCGTTGATTTAGGATCAAGGGGAGTTGTGTGCTTGGTCAACCAGCTTCAGCTAGCCAGTTCGGTATGGCACGAGGCGAACAAAGCAGCTTGGGAGACGAACAAAGCAGATACAACTACACGTTGAAGCCCTTCTCACAATATCTGCACCATCGGCAAAAACCCAACATTGCCTTTCAACAGTTAGTCGGTAAAACTCCCCGATGCACGGTCAGTCGGTGATTCTTGTTTTGGGACTTGGGAGAATGTTAAAACACACATATAAGTTGTTGTCAAAAGGAGTTAACTGAGCATATATCTTAAATGACAAATCAAGTACTAGCCTGCAGGTAAGTTCAAGTACAGAACCAACTCATCAGCTAATAGCATGGAATTTGGTAAGAGAAGCAAGGGCAAGATGACGTACAGGCCTCTGTAGCTCCATTTTTGGCTTCATTAGACTCGGATAGTAACAAAATTTCTGAGTGAACTTTGGACATGACCGAGTAACTTGCAGCTTCCGTGTCCTCCTTGGTAACTGAAGAGTAATGAGATTTCACCATCAGAAACACACACACAGCTCCTGCGTCACAACTCACAACCAACCTTTGGCCTACCTCCTATCATTCCCTTGCTACAAGAAACAACTCCTATACCCTTAATTTTTTCGTTGCTTCTACAAAAAGGGGGTGTGGGTGTCTACCTGAAATAAAGAAAGCAGAAGAGTGTCATCTTGAGACGTTGACTGAATGAAACCATCCTAACAGGAACTACCTTTAAAACAAAATAATTACTCATGAAGACCAACGAAAAGTCCATCAAAACCCTTTGCATTGCATCAAGGTCATATATCGATCTTATGAAAGTGATATCAAAGTTTTAATCGCCTTTTTGCCAGATGGTTAAAACCTCAAACCAAGAGCAGCATCTGCTTTGGCAAAAGCCTGTGATCTATGTTCCCTAACTGCAGATGACGGAATTTATGTGATCTGAGAGCATCAATATACAGTGATTGGGTTGTTTGAGGATGGTGTAGTCTTTGGGAGCCTACTTTGCTTGTATTAGCACTCACCTGCAGACTGCAGTGGCATACCAATCCTTTGTGCTCAGAGCAATTGCAGTCAGAAGAAGGAAAATGCCAAAATATTATGTCACAAGAATCTGAATGGAAAAAGAAGGAAAAAACTTCCCCTACAATACTTACAGACTTACAGTATCAGCCTATCAGGTCCCAGATCCTTGGGCTACTCTGGATTTTGAAGGATTTGGATCGACACGACTATTCAAAACAAGCCTGCATATGTGGTCTTCTTCAGTTGCAGGATCCAATCTCGAAAAAAAAAAACATGAATCATCTACAGCTGCAGAAAGTAACCAGGACAACCTATCTGAATTAAATGATGTCAAATCTTTATCAACTGCAGCATCTAACTTGGTTAAATACTAAACCTGACCGAAATTAGGCAAAGAAAATAAACAAGAGTTATGCATGTATGGGGCTCTGAAAACAAGATTGAAATTATATTGACGAATCTCTGAACACAGCAGCAGCATTCAGAAGACTCGAGAGAAACACAATATAATACCACCAAGGGAAGCACACAAACAAAGAACCCAACAATAGGATCAAAGGATGTTCAAGACAGCAGAAATTCTTCACCCTTTACTGTCAGCAGGTAATTAGATAGGCTCCCATAATAATCATTATTTGACGAACAAAGAATCTCTCAGCAGCAGTGAAGTACACAATCCCTCAAATAAAAAAAATAAGGTACAATCCCTCACTATGATTTTGCCTCATTCTGGCATGAACGACAGAACGAATAACAAATGGAAATAAATTCCATGTTTGTTTCCTTTTTGTCCTAACTAAGGTGTTTCTGAAGCTTTCATTCATGCGAATTGGTCCAAAATTCATGTCAGCACTTCTGCAGTCTTTGAAGAATGGTTTGGGTCATCTAAAACACCCATATAATCTGTTGTCAAAAGGAGTTAATCGAGCGTATCTTAAGGCCCCTTGTTCGTCCAGGTGCACCTCCCGAGAGAGATGACAAGTCAAGTGCTAGCCTGCGGAGAAGTTCAGATACAGAAACAAGTGTAAGCACCAACTCATCAGCTAATAGCATGGAATTGTGTAAAAAACATGGCAAGATGACATACAAGCTTGTAGCTCCATTTTTGGCTTCACTAGTCTCAGGTTTCAACAAAATTTCTGAGTCATTTTTGGACACAATAGAGTAACTTCCAATCTGTTTGCCATCAATCATAACTGCCAATAATGAAATTTACTATTAGAAAACACACCCTGAACTGTCAGTGGAAAGTACAAGCAGCAAAATTCAGGAAACTTACAAAGATCAGCTGAATCTTCCTGATCACCATCCAGAGAAAGCAACTCCTGCAGGTTACAATAACAATTATTTAGAAAAGATGATGATCATAATTAGAGTCCTGCATTGTAAAAAAGTTAGGCAAGGCAGTAATGATCTGGGCGAATCACCTTCAACTTCTCATAGCAAGTTTCAAGGTCATCATTCACCAAAAGATGATCAAAGAGACCTGGCGAATTGGATTGATCAAGCTCAGCCCGAGCATTCCTGAGCCGTTTCTGGATCTGCTCCTCTGTTTCTGTACCCCTGTACAGCCAAATGAGCAGAAAATAAATCAAGCATGCCATCTAGCTATATGATTAATAATTACATAATCCATCGCATGAGCTTAGACAAACACTACATTTTATAAACTACAAATATACCGTGCCTGAAGGCGCTTCTCTAGTTCCTCGAACGATGGAGGGCATACAAAGATGAATATTGCTTCAAGAGAAGAAGCCCTCACAGATCGAGCTCCTTGGACATCAATGTCGAGAATACACCTCTTCAATGAGAAATCAAGGGAAAGATGAAGCAATTCACCTTTCAGAAACTTGTAACAAAATATTGTAGTAGTCTTACCTTCCCCTCATCAGTAACAGATTCAACTGCTTCAATACTTGTGCCATAAACATTTCCATGAACATGAGCAAACTCAAGAAATTTGCCCTCGCTTATATCTTTCTCTATTTTGCTCCGTTCTGTAAAGTGATAGTGAACCCCATCTATTTCCTTCTCCCTTGGAGACCTTGTAGTGTGGCTAACAGAGAATCCGAACATTGATGGATAGTCTTTCATCAACTTAGCAATCAAGGTCCCTTTACCAACACCAGAAGGCCCACTAATCACAACCGGTTTTTGGCCTATGCGAATTACACCCTTGCTCCAAGAAACAACTTCTGTGCCCTTAATTTTCCGTTGCTGCTTAACAAAGGGGGTGTCTACCTGAAATAAAGAAAACAGACGAGTGCCAACTTAGTAAGGTTGGTTACGGGATATATAAAAGGAAAAGTTTACAAAAGAAACTATAATTGGTTTTAACAACAAAAGCCTCTAGAAGAGAATATAGAAAAAAAAAAACCCATTGTCCTAGCATCTACTAGCACATTTCAAATCTGATAAGACAGGCAATATTTCAACTAAAAAATTATTAGTATATTAATTTCGCAGTATTTACCTCAAGGAACCAGATGGACTCATTGAAGGGAACACCCTTCTCGATAATCAGTATCTTATCATCATTTACAGGAATAGCAGACTGTGACTTAGTCAGAGTAGGCTGTGTCCCAAGTACTGTGGGTACAACCCTGACATAAGATCGATGATAGGAGTGAATAGCTATGAAAAAGTATAATACAAGGGGAGCACACAAATGAAATGGTAAAGTGGAATACCAAGTCTGAGTTCGTTTGTCCAGAAGTTTAACAAAAATGAATGACTTGAGGTCATCATCTGATCTGCCAATAACATACTGCAAAAGGGCGAGAAAACTTTGTTAAGGTTCAGCTGGTTTTCATATTACACCATGGTAAGATACATGCAAACAGACAACTGCACAAGCTATGCCAACGTTTATGCATATAAGCAAAGGTTAGCAGGCTAAAAGTGTGAAACCAGACAATTTTAAGTCTAGGCAGATACAGAAAGCTCTATTTGTAGGAGTACAGTACTACACTGCCTTTGGCATATTAATGAGCAGGTCAGATATTGCAAGCTCTTGTAAAGCTAAAAAGGTATAGGGGATACTTGTTGCCATTTGAATCCTAGCTACACACTCAGAAGGCTGCTATAAATTTTGCTCGCGCTTTTAGGTAGAATTTTAGGAAGGCAAAGCCATCAGAATCAGGCGCATCAAAATCACAGCAGGCATCAGTCTTCTGTCAATATCAAACAGCAGAACAGGGCAGGCATTTCCAGCAACAGACAAAACACACGCATGTCTAAGCTAATTGGAGCAAGTTAATCCGTCCAGCTCACCGTCTTATCGCCGATCTCCACGACACTCTGCTTGCAGTCCTCCGTAGCCTTATCCACGCTGAACTCAACAGCCTCTTCACCCTATTGGCAGGATCAAACAGATGAGGACCAGGAGGCCACTAATCCAAGTAGTACTCGATGGCAGCCAGTATGGCACTACTACCACACGTGCGCAAAGACGCCCGCACCACAAGAAACGGGCAGGCTGCCAAACACACGTGAAAGCAAAGCAGCAAAGCAAGCACATGAGGTGGCCTAACCAAGCGCTAATGGACAACCGACTCAAACTCACCATGAGATGCGCCGCGACAGGTTCCGCCCTCGCTCTCCGGCCCTGCTCACGGAAAGGAAAGTAAAGAAAGCGGCGGCCGCGTTAGGATCGAAGAAAGGAGATACATTTTGGTTAGTCAAAGCAGCAGCAGCAGGCGCCGCCGCGGTACCCAAAAGAAACCCGGGCTCCGTGGCTCACAGGAGCCAGCAGCGAGAGCCGAGAGCATTTCGCGGGGAGGGCGGCGCGTCCCGACGCCGGCGACAAGCGGGAGGATCACCGAGGCCCGCTCGGAGTCCGTACGAATCTCCGCTCGACGCAGGCCTCGGCCGGCGCCGGCGCCGCCGCGGGGGAGCAAGGGAAAGGAGAGGAAAACAATAGGAGGGGGCCGTACCTGGATCTGGACCGAGGCGCGCTCCGGAGAATGCCGTGGCGGGGGGTGCTGCCAGCAGCGGCGCCGGCGGGATCGTGGGGGGATCACGGCGGCGGAGGGAGGGAGGGAGGGAGGAAGGGAGAGGGGGGTTGGAATCGGTGGGGAAGGGCGGCGACGAGGTCTCGGTGTCTTTATAGGACTTTTCCTCCCCTTTCTATGTGGTTTCTTTCTTCCTCTTTATATATATATAAATATATATCTATATATAAATAAATAATTTAGTTGAATTTAATTTCATTAGGACAGGGCAGGGGGGTGTTGGATTCGGTGGATCTGGTCTTGCTTGGCCCGGCAATGGAAAAAGGGCCCAAACCCCAAAAGCGGGCGTCCTTTTCGCTTTCCCGGCTTTGCACCTCACCTGGCCATCATCGTCGTCAATGCGGTGAAGCAAGCAAGCGCCTACCTTCGCTTTTCCTTGCGTTTTCCCAAGTTGACTGGCTACTACTCCACTCCAGTAAAAGTAGACTCTTCCCACTGGTCTCGTATACACGTCGTCGACGTAGACGTAGATTCCAATAACAAATACGCTCTGCGTACGACATCTGAGACCGACCCGTATGACCAATCGGTGCTGTTAAGATCGGGTGTTCTCGCCGCTAGAATTCGATGTGTGTATTCTTTTTTTTTTATCATTTTTCACTATTTAATTCAACGATATCGACCTATCGATATCCTTTCAAAAAAGTTATCTCTACAGATATACATTGAAATTACCATTAAAAAATTATCTCTACTGCTAATTGTTGATGCCACCAAATTTAGAATAATGACATATCAAACTATTTAAAAGTTATCTATTAATACTACTAAATACATTTAATACTAAATATAATTTTAAATACTTTAGTTTACCTACATATGCATAGAGTTAGAGAGATAGGATCCTAGACACCCCCCCCCTATACGACAAGGCTGCTGGAGTCAATTTTGTGATTTTGTACTCTATGTAAGTATTTTGTAAATATAGTCCCTTAATACAAATGCTATGGTGGAACTCCTCCACGTTTTCCCTTAGAAAATGTTATTTATAAATGTTAATATTTAAACAATAATGATATTAATTTAATTTTATTAATGATAGTGCAAGATCACCCACCGTACAACCAAGCACACTCCCACCAAACTTTCATCAGTATCACGTCCAAAATGATGAATGAGAATTATTGTGGTATTCTCGCCTGATGATCAAAGTAAAACATGCCCGTTGGATCAATCAACCCAGTCACAAGTGCATGCCTTTTACTAACAGGAATTAATATTGTCAATACAAAACTCTAAAACAGCAGCCTGTAAATATGAAAATGATGTGTGGCCTGGTTTACACACCTAAAACTATATCATGGACTTTTTTGTGCACGAAACATGCCGAGAAAAAAAAAATGGAACGTGTACTTCTAGTACGTACGTACGTACTCTGAATTTAGGCATTCCAGCCTCCAGTAAGCTTCGATCTAGTGGTCAATTTGAACCGTAGGTTCCTCGCAATTGCAAGACGGCAACTTGGAATCCCTGCCCCATTTCATGCCTTGACGTGACGTGACACCATCCAGTAGTGGCAGCCGGCGCCAACCTTGCCGTCCGGCAATATATATATAAGCCATTTGGGCACTGGAGAAAGCCGTTGGTTTGAGGCTTGTTGCGAAACCACCGAAAACGACGTGCAAGGCCACTGCAGCCGAGCTTGCGTTGCGTGACCACAAACGCGTGGATGACGACCTTTCTAATGTTAGCAACGGGACACGTGTAGATTCTGACGTTGCATGCCGACAAGTCCGAATTATTGCGGGTGGTGGCATTCAAGAGATTCAGCAAATGTAACGGTGCCTATGAATATAAAATGGGCCAGGCCACTTATGTTGTATCCGTTGTTAATTCTATAATCCTATGGAGAAATTATACGGGCCATATATATGTAGTCCCTTGTTTGTGTTGGATGTATATATTGTTCCTGCAATCATAAGTTCATCATATAGCGTATATATGGACAAAGTTGCAGTACCGCATCTTCGTTTGTCCTGTGAAATTCGTTCCTCACATTAATTTGTAGCATTATTATAGCTTCACTGGGGCGAAGGGACTCTCATGGCAAGATATGGCCATGGCCGTAATTTGTTTTTTCAAGCTAAAAATCGGCACAAACAAATAACAAGTTTTGTTTGCTTCAAGACAGTGTGAGCCTAAACGTTAGAAGCTAAATAGTCTGTCACTTACCATTTAGCTTTTTATTTGGGCTAAATAGCTATTTAAACAGTTTAAACAACTACTACCTCCGTTCTTAAATATATGACACCATTGACTTTTTCCTTCAACTTGACCAATGATATTTTATTAGTTACTTTGTTAAATAGCGTAAAATGGGTACCACTACATCTATTATTGATAATACTTTGGATTTAACTAGTAGACTTATCTAGTTGCATAAATATTTGTAGAAAAGGCGAATAGTCAAATGAAGAAAAAAAGTCAATGGTGTCATATTCAAGAACGGAGGTAGTATTAAATGGGCAAACCGGCCGATTAGACGGATACTACTATCGACCGCGTAGCATGTACACAGCATATTGTAAATTAGCTAAACGGCCATGTAGGCGAATAGTGCTTCAAGATCAGCCACTCAGTCATACCTTAACATTTATTCATCCGTCACTACATATGAATACTTTTTATTTGCTTATTATGTTCCTTGTTACAAAGATATCTACTTGTTCGTCTAAAATCTTATTCTTGTAACGTGAACGTGATACACATCATGCAAATAATCTAAATTTACAAGTAATTCGAACTATATCCTGAAATTTCGGAGGGAGATCAATGCATGATAAGTGCTTGACATACCTCATGATAAAAATCCAAAGAGCTAAGGATGGAGAAAGTCACGCATGGCTTAGGTGAAAGACCATCGCCAGATGTGGCCCACATCAGATTCAGCCCATAACAACTCAATACCCTACTATGCTCTGATAGCACAAAGACGAAACTAGTCATGGATTATTATATTAGACCTGTGTTTTTTCTTTAATTTTTAGAAAAAAAAATGGAGACCATCAATCTTATTCTGCTCTGCTTTATAACTTGGGATTCTCTCGTCTCCATACCTACCTTGGAAAGCGAACACAAATAAACTTTTATAGCCGATCTGAATTTTTGGCCCGAATTAGGTAAAGATTAGATTTTTTTTCACTGCTCAAATTATGTTGCGATTTCATTGTTTGCACTAGGTTTCCAAATTTTGTGAAATTCATTATTTTCGTGCATGCATGACCGAAATAGTCCTTTTTGTTTTGCGCCCAATTCCAATTCATCAGCAAATGCATGCGGATTGGTGTGGACGACATTGCCACATGGCAACAAATCACCCAGACAAAAAAAAAAATCAATTTCAAGATGTGCGTCGCAACATTCCATAATCCAACCTCCACTCCTACGTATCCGCTACGAGAGCGTTCAATTCGTGCATGCAATGCAACAGCCATCGGCGGCGGCGGCGCCATCATCGCCGTCGTCGATGCCGCAGCTCAACTTCGACAGCCCGAGCAAGATCGTCGGGCTCAACTACTCCGACGACCATGTCCTCCACTCCCTCTCCCTCCGCTTCTCCGTCACCCCCAACCCTTTCGGCGCCGGCACCGGCGTCAAGGACACCGACGACGCCCGCCGCCTCATCTCCGCCGTCGACGCCGCCCTCGCGCTCCGCTCCGGCACCGACATGGACGACCTCGAGATCAACTTCGTCTACAGTTCTCCAAAGAACAGGTACATCGACATGAACTCCGGCGGGTTCTACCTCTTCCGCCACGGCCACGCCGCCGACATCACCTCGGCCCACCTCGCCGCCTGGCTCCGCTTCGCCGCGCGCCACGTCACCCGCCGCTTCACCCTCGCCGTGCCCGTCCCGCCGCACCACGCCACGATGAAGAAGAAGACGGCCACCTCCGCGGCGGCGCCGCCGTTACCGCCGGAGAGGAAGCTCTACGCCGAGATGCCATCCACGGCGAGGTCGGAGACGATGAGCCTCACCCTCGGCAACGCCACCCTCGCCGTCCCCGTCGCCGGCGCGTTCCACGCGCTCGCCGACCTCCACCTCAGCCACGCGCGGATCGTCCCCACCAGCTCCGACGAGGTCAACCTCTCCCGCCTCCTCTCCGCCGCGACCTGCCCGGCGCTCCGGCGGCTCCGGCTCGAGCACGTCGCCGGGCTCGCCGCGATGCGCCTCCGCCCCGCCGCGGCGGGGCTCGAGGAGCTCCGGCTCGACCACGTCCGCGACATGGCGTTCCTGGAGGTGGACGCGCCGGGGCTCCGGTCGCTGCACGTCGCCGACTGCTACAGGATGGCCTCCGACGACGCGCCGGCGACCATCTCGGCGCCGGGGTTGGAGACGATGGCGTGCGCCGAGATGTGCCACCCTGACCGCCTGCGCTTCGACGCGGCGACTGTCCGGCGACTCGAGAGGATCTTCCTATGGTCTCATGGCCGCCCAGGGGTGTACAGCAATGCCGGGGCGGTGTGGCTGCTGCAGCATTGCGCCGCGGCGACTAGCCTCGGTGTGCGCATATCGCCACCCGTGGTATGTACTCAGCTCGTTCCAAATCATAGTTCATTTTGACATATTTATATATATAATAGTTTACAGTCGTATCAAAATATTTGTTACCATTGACTTTTACTTATAATTTTGATAATTTATCTTATTAAAAAATTTATTGTAAACATACAAAAAAAATAAGCCATGCTTAAAATATCTACGGTAGTAAAGCATCTCGTAAACAAATTAAATGTGTTAAAGTTATTTTTTGATTAAGATGAATGATCAAAGTTATGAAAAAGTCAATGACGATAAATATTTTGATACAGAGGTAGTACTTACTATGTATGTAAATTTTGTAAAACAACCTATAATTTGGAACGAAAGGAGTATGCCCTCTGCTATCAAATTTTGTTTGTTTAATTCCAATTTGAAATCACAATAAAAAAGATTATGTACATTCCGTTACAATTATTGTAGCACTTGTAGAAGACTGGAAGTGTATGTTCAGCTGCAAGCATGCCTTGAAACTAGGTTTAACATGTACTAGTACTGTAATCTATACGACGAATTATTACTTCCATTGCCAACTATATTCATGTCATATTCTGTAACACTAACCAATGTTTTCAAGTCGCCCGGTCGCCCGGTCGAGACAGGGGGTCGACCAGCGATTAGTCGACGATTAGTCGACGACCAGGTCGATTAATCGACCCTGGTCGAGCTGGTCGACCCCCTGTTCGTCCAGCCATTTCAGGCATATATATTATATATATGTATGTATCAAATGTATGTATGTACATGTACAGTGATGTACTACATAGTCATATAGGTTTTGCATATATAAATGGTGAGTTTCTATAGCCATATAGGTTTTGCATATATAAATGGTGAGTTTCTAACTTACTTGTAGAAATTGCTGCCTTGCTCCTGATCCTCTCCATATCCTTGCTGCTGCCTTGCTGCTGCTGAAGCTGAAATTACAAAACAAACAATAAGCAAATCTTCAAGAGCACAACCAAAACTCCAACTGAAAACTTAAAGAGCAGAAATCTTCAAGACAGTAATCCAGCAACCAGCAAATCCAACTATCCAAGTCCAAGCACACAAAACCAAAAGAAAAAATAGAAGCATTAGGCAATACAGTCCTCCAGTCCAGCTCCAGCAGTTCAGGACAACCAAAGTTCAAATGTTCAATACATAAGCAAAGCAAGCCAACTAGGCATATGATAAATTCTCTAATCTCTATTCTAGTAAATCATTATTCAACTGGAATCCTTCATCAGCAGCAGCTTGTTGAATTCCAGTAGCAGAATCGTCCTCCTCCATTGGATCAGATTGGATTCCTTCATCCGGTTGATCACTGTCACTGTCATCATCTTCTGTAGCTGCTTGCTTGCTTGCACGCTTCCTTTTCCTAACATATGTCTTCTTAGAAGCAGCCCTAGGGAAGTTACGACCTTGGAGACCTTCCGTTGCACCCGTAGCATCGTCCACGTCATTCCAACTAATACCAGCACCAGGACCATCACCTTCATGAACAGGATCATTTTCACAGACCCATTCATTTTCCCATTGAAATTCTTCAAGCAGGAGAGGGTTGCTTCTCTTTCCTTTAGAACCAAGCTCTCTGATCTTTTGAAACCTATTTTCCATCTTCCGGTTGTAACTAACATACACCAGCTTGTTCAACCTTTTGTGCTCCAACTTGTTTCTCTTTTTGGTGTGGATCTGCAACAAAAGCAAATAAGCAACAGTATTCAGTTTCAGTAAGTAACTAAGTATGCAAAAGCTGCAATTATTAGCTACAAGTACTTACATTAGAAAATACACTCCAATTACGTTCACACCCAGATGCAGAACAGCAAAGGCTAATGATCCTTTTTGCTAAACTTTGAAGCTCAAATGCTAGCCCACCATATGAACCCCACCAAGATACTGAAATAGAAATACAAACTGTTAGCTTCATCAAACAAGAAAGACAAAGCCACAAAGGAATTAATTTCAAAGTACTTACTAGGATTTTTTTCTCTCTATCTCTTATTGCTCCTTGCTTGGAGAAACATTCACCTTCAGACCTTTCATAGTCATCAGCTTGCTTACTTATCTTTGTCTGTTCATCCTCATCAGCCACCATCTTCCACAAAACATCATTGAACATGGATCTTAGCCTTGCAGCTTGTCTCCTATCTTGGTCCCTTATGGCAAAAAACTTGCCCGGATTCAAGTACAGGGCAGCACCATATAGTTTCTGCTCCATCTGTTTTTCCCATCTCGCGTCATAGTAATTTAGTACAGCATCAAGCAATTTTGGTTTATCTTTCAAAGACTCCTTAATGGTGTTTTTTGCCACATCCATAGCTGCCATGATCTCAGGTGCAGCAGGTGTCTCATCTGCATCAGCTATCCTTAGAGCAACGAGTAGTGGTTGTGAAGCTCTTAGGCAATTTTCAACCATGTTCCAGAATGCCATTGAAAGAACTATGTTCTCAACTTGTTTTCCTTCGGTACTAGTGGAGAACCGAGTAGAATGCCATTCATCACTTACAAATAAATTTCTCAAGCCATTCCTGTGCCTATGCATGCTTGCCAAAGTGAGGAACGATGTAGCAAACCGAGTCACGGCTGGCCTGACAAGATCACCACCTATCTTATCTCTCATTTGATCAACAAGTCTCCCATGCTTGTATATAAATCTGGACACCTTCCTTGCATTAGTAATGCAGATTTTAAATTCTGGAATCTTACCAATGTCCTCTAACAGCAAATCCAAGCAATGGGCAGCACAAGGTGTCCAAAAAAGATGAGGGATCCTTTCCATTAGAATCCTCCCAGCTGCTTTAAAGTTGGCTCCATTATTTGTGATCAATTGCACCACGTTTTCCTTTCCAACCTTTTCTATTTCCTTCTCCAATAGATCAGCTAACATGCTTGCACTTGCAACTTGACTTGAAGCATCAACAGACCCAAGAAAGAAGGTTCCAGCAGGACTGTTGACAAGGAAATTGATGAGATGCCGCTGCCGTGCGTCGGTCCATCCATCAGACATAAGTGAGCAGCCATATTCCTTCCAAGCCTCCTCATGCTTCTTCCTCAATGTGCCTGTCCTCTCCACACCCCTTTCAAGCAAAGGGTTCCTCATCGTGTGGTATGAGGGCGAGCGGTACCCTGGACCATACTGCCCAATAGACTCTAGCATTATTTCCCAACTTCTGGAGTTGATGACGTTCAATGGTATATTATTCTCGAAAAAAAGTCAGCCACATGGTCATCAACTATTTGTTTTGCTTCCTTCCCTTTCTTGGTGCAATGTTCAAGTGAAGTTTGAACGGTTTTGGATTTATGCCTCTCTGCCACCACTTCTTCTGGTGACTTGCAAAGCATTGAGCTCACTGACTTTGAATGCTTTTGGGTTTGTGGCTTCGTTGGCGCAGAAACTACAAAAGATGTCAGGGCAGCTTGAGCAATTATCTTCTTTGCTTGCTTCACAGCAGTCCCTGAACTTGGTTGCTTACGTATCACAGCTGTTTCTCTCTGTCCTTCTTCATTTGCCTCTTCTTCATCTTCCTCTATTGACACAAGAACCGGGGTCGGGGTCCTTGTATTTTTCTTCAAGTAAGCATTGAACTCTTTCGAAACAGGCTCAGGAACCTTTGGACATTTGAGGCAGTCACCATAACCACCAGCAAGATGCTGCTTAAATCTGTTGATTCCTGAAGGTATGAGCTTCTTACAAAAGATGCACATCACAAAGTCCTTCTTTGTAACATCAGGCCACCACCCGAATTGCCATCCAGGATCCTTTGAAGCCGCCTTCCTCTTGGGATCCACGGCTTCAGCAGCAAGGTTCGGTGGCAGCTCTGCTATAGCCTTCGCAACCAAGCTTGCAATGTCTGTAGAAGTAGAACCAGTAGCAGAGGAGGTCGATCCAACTGAGGTGGATCCAACAGCATCACCAGCACCAGAATCGGGCATTATAACCTCCACGGTTGCACGACGCCTCGCCTCCAATTCTGCACCATGCGGCATGCGCAGATCAGGAATCAAGCCGGCCGAAGAACAGAGGAGGGAGGAAGAGAAGAGAAGAACAGAGGAGGGGAGGAAGAGAAGAGAAGAGGAGAGGAGGGAAGGAAGAGAAGAGAAAAGGAGAGGAGGGGAGGAAGAGGAGGCGCACCATCTTCTGAGGAGGAGCTCATGGAGGCGGCAACCGGAGATCTACAGCGGCGGCGGCGTCAGACTGGGGAGCGGCGGCAGCGTCGCGGCGGCGGCGTCGGGCTGGGGAGACCGGAGATCTACATTGCGGCTGTTGGGGGGTGGGGGTGCCGGGCCTAAAGGGTTACCCTAGTGGGCCAAACTGGGCCAGGCCGCAGCCCAGTTGAACTGGTCGCCGGACAGTCCCTGATCGTCCGACTAGTCGACGATCAGGACGACTACCCGGACGACCAGACGATTAATCGGCCTGGGCTGGTCGAGTGCTCTGGTCGAGCTCCCGTGGTTGACTAGGACGACTAATCACGATTAATCGCGATTAATCGGACGACCTGAAAACATTGACACTAACAACACCTTTTTGTTTTTCTTCTTGCAACTTAAATTGGGACCTGAAGGCAAAGAATCGGAAGGATATGGAGGAGATGATGAGCCCTGTGCCGCAACTCCCAAACATTACCAGCTTGACCATAGAAGCACAGTGGCAGCACCTTGAACCAAGCATTGCCAAGCTCATTGCAAAGTGTAGTAGACTCGAGCACCTTACAATTGACATATTGAGGCCGGTGAGTCCATGTTTTTATGAGAAATTGATACCTACCCAGAAAAAATTCCTGATGTACTGGTATTGGTAATACTTTCTTTTTGGATCAGCAAAAAAATAAATAGACTGTTATTGTTATTTGCAGTGCGATCCATGCTCGAATCCCCATTGCTTCTGCTATCAGGAAGCCAGTTGGGATGACCAAAAGATCTCTCTGGAGCACCTTCGAGAGGGGAAAATCACTGGCTTGCGGCCATCAGATGACCATTTAAGACTCCTGCGACATATAATAGCGAGTGCACCAGCACTTGAGAGGATGACAGTGGAATTGCACATTGGGAAGGATTTAGATTGCAGCAGCATCCCTTGCAGCAGAGGACATTGGGCTCCTTGTGTGAGTGGACTATCATCTAGAAGAGCATGTAACAAAACCTATGTATGGGCACCAGGTAAGAAAGGAAAAGAAGGACAACTAGTTGTGCATCCAGGAAAAGGAAGTACTCATCCTCTACTGTTTTGTTCAAAAACTACCTGTGTGCTGCCACAAAAACGGAGCAATCAAGACTTGTAAGATTTACTTATTTGAGGTTGTGTGATGGCGTGAGAATCCATGAGGAGTCATATTTTTTGCGGAAAAACTGCGGCAGGACTTCTTTGATACATGTAGACTACCTAAGATCATATCATCACACATGGCAGCATATCTTTACATCAGTGAGCTACAACACGAAAATGTTCTAAAGCATATCACATTATATGTTTATTGTGTATATCTACTTATGTGGAGTCCAACAAAATTGGATTTTTTATTTTATGATTTTTCTGTGATTTATTATGTTTTTTAAAGATTCAACCAAAAAAATAAAAATGGGGAAAAAACAAAACTATTGTTACTGTAGCAAACTGCCATCTAAAACCGCTTGAGGGGGTGATTTGCCCAGTTTTGGAAAGTTCAAGGGGGTAAAAGAGCTAGTTTCAAGATTGGGGGGTGATGTGTTCCAGGCCCCATAGTTAGGGTGTTAAGTAGACATTTTCCTAAGAAGTAATCAAGACAAGTGATGACAGAATCGTTGGATGTACACCTAGTGTTAATCCTTATGAAACTCTGCGAAGTCTTTCAAATACTAATTTCCTCACAGTAAGGCACTCATTAAAATGCTTCTTATTCCACATAACAAGTTGCAGAGTTGCGTCGAATACAAATTTCACTAGGCTATTACATTAGAATACTACAATGGGACTCCTCACCACATGTTTCTCAGAGACCCACTTCAAGCTTCCCTCAGCATGCTTAGTTTGACTGGCATCCCAAGTTAAACTCACAGTGAACGTCTTCTTTTCATTTGACTCGGTAAATTCTAGCTTACTTGGTGACACTGATGCTGTTACTTCCTTTGGCATCTCAATGTCCACAGTATAGGATGAACTTCCATCTCCTACATTCGTGACAGTCCTATTCACCACAAGTTTGCCAGTGCTCGCACTTACTGCAATTGAAGGGTAGTTTAACTCAGCTTCACTGATTTTTCTTCCTTCTTCGCAAGCACCCTTGTGATGTGTGATTATCTCCACTTGTGAGTCTGTGTAACCAAGACCACAGAGATATAAAATATATTGCTCCTCATCAGTGTCATAGATTAGACCAGGATTGATAGCTCCAGAGGGGTTAACATGTCCTGCACCTATGCTGAAATATCCAGCCGGATTCAGTTTTTCATCTAGGATCGGCTTCTTGTTACCATCTAGCAAATTGGAAGTTGTCATGATTGCTGACTTGATCGCCGCAGGTGACCAATCTGGATGCGCACTCTTGATAATAGCGGCAATTCCACTAAGATGAGGTGCAGACATTGATGTTCCAGATAAGGTATTAAACGCCATATTCTTTTCACCTGCTTCATTTGGCCCAACCTTGAAAGGCCAAGCTGCAATGATATTCACTCCTGGGCCAATTATGTCGGGCTTAAGAATACCTGGGGTTTGAGTACTTGGACCGCGAGAAGAGAAGGAAGCAACTACAGGAGCTGGAGTAGTTCCCAAAGATGTGCCGTTGAAAACAATCGAAGCCATTGGATTCTGTGCCTCCTTCATATACTGTCTAATTACAGCAGCATCCATGGCATTGACATATGATGCTGGAAGGATATGTGCTGCAGCAAAAGTATTTTGTCCACCCTCCTCTTTTCCAAGCACTATCATCCCCGCACAACCAGCATCCTGAACACTTTTTCCAAGCTGGAGTTGGCCGCTACCAGAACCATTGAGGTCACAAACAACAATCTTCCCTTCAACTTCTGTAGGACGACCTAATTCATTCACTAGTGGCAAAGAATCAAGGTTAGATGGCTGATAAGCTGACTCACCAACAAATGAACGGCCATCACCAAGCTTGACAATGGCTTTCATCTGCCTGTCCACTGTACTTGCACCAACCGTTAGGACCCAGGGTGCCTCATTTTCTACAGTGCCAGGTGATGGACCAGAATTCCCTGCAGAACAACTGACAAATATCCCTTTCCTCATGGCAGAAAATGCACCAATGGCCAAAGTATCTTCATGGAATGGATGTGTTCTTCCACCGAGTGATATGGACAAGATGTCAACACCATCAACAATTGCTGCATCCATTCCTGCAAGTATGTCTTTGGCATAGCATCCCATACCATCGCATACCTGATACATAGCAAGATGTGCTTGTGGAGCCATGCCAGCTGCAGTACCATTTCCATTGCCAAGCACACTTGCACCTTCTACGGATCTTCCAGCAGCTGTGCTTGCAGTGTGTGTTCCATGGCCAACGGGATCCTTTGGAGGATAGGTACCTCCAAATAATGACCTGCCACCAATCAATTTCTTGTTGCATTTGACACCTTCAAAGTTGCAAGACCCACGCCACTTCGCTGGTGGTGGCTTCATTCCTTCATCATCAAACGAGGTATGTGAAAAATCTATCCCTGTGTCTAGTACCCCAATTATGATTCCCTCACCCATCCCAATGCTACTCCAAGCCCCTCCATTGGACCGCAGCCCCAAGAAATCTGGGGTGTGGGTTGTTGATAGGGGTATAAGGTAATCTTCGTACACCTTAAGGACACCATCTCTCTTCTTAACATACTCTACCTCGTCTTTTGTGAGGTTCACAGCAAAACCAAGAATGGCTTCTCTATAGGTATGGATGAACGGTGTAGGACCTCGAGGGCTGTATCCAAACGTCGATTGTGGGAGGAATGATCTATACCAGGTATCAAGGTTATCGGAGCTCATATCAGTGGAAAAGTTTGGTGGAGGCCGCACACGTACAATATATGTGGATTGGCTAGATCTCTCACGACTCCCATGGGTGACAGTTGGTGTGGCGCAAGTTAGAAGACTTGCAAGAAAAAGCAATGACAATTGGAGTCTTGGATCCATAGGTGAAAGCTGGAGACTGGAGGTGAGAATGGGTTGTAAAGAGTTTAGTTGCTAACCTATTTATAGAAGATTATTTGAATCGGCGATATCTGTATCAGCATCTTCAAGATTTTTTTGAATATCTATGTAGATGGAGCTTATTCATTGACTATCTTCTCGAATATATTACAAATATTTTTTTCTGGAGATGTGATGCAGATGGCTCCTACTCTTTGGATACCCTTGAAGTAATTAAATGTTTTATATTAGAGAAAGATAGCCTTAACCTTCATTAGAAATATAAATGTGACCACAGAAAGATATTATTTTATTTTCTTAGTATATAAAGATAACATTTATGACTGTAGAGCTTAGATTTGAAAGGATTTGACATTACTGTTAGCATTGATAACTATAAACATAAGTGATTCGTATTTTCCAGGTTGCTAAAAAGTTGTGATAAAATTTGTGATTAGAGATAGGTTTTGATAATTTAGAACTGTATATAGATTCATTGTCATTTAGAATATATAAACATGTTGAGCCTTTTTCTTCTTTAATCGAGTCCTTGTTGATGGAGATTTTCAAATTTCAAAGATCTTTGTTTTTCACAAAACTGATGCAATAATTGTTTATAAATGAAAGTGATAAACCTTAGCAATATATAAATGGAAATATGACGGAGATGGTTTGTGTCTTTTGAATTCATTAAATTGATTATAGTTTTTAATATTAGGGAAAGGTATAGTTGGGTGCCCTTCTACTAAATTAGAAATAAAACTGTATAATGATCATTAGAAATAATTTTTTTTCTTAATTCCTGAAGATAATAATATTATGACTATAGGTAGAATTTGATCTTGGGTAGATTTGAAATATCTATCATCATTTAACTATATATATACGTGTGTGTCTTGCTCTTTGAGATGCCTTGAAAGTCGTGATAATATTTATGACAAGCGATAGGTATTAACATATGTAGATCCATTGTCATTTAAAACTATATAGTTGTTTGGAGATTTTTCTTCCTTCAATTTTGGATTCTTTGTTTGGATATTTTGTAAATATTAAACTTCCCCATTTCTAAATAATGTAGCCATTTTTCATATGTGTAAAAGATAACTACGATTTTCTATATGTAATGTTATAGATAGAGATATGGTATGGATGGCTTTGCACTTTAGGTACCTTTGAAATAATTACGATTCTTAATATTAGAGAAAGGTAGAGTTGGATATCCATGCACAATGATGGGTAGAAAGATTCTTATTATTTTAGTACTTGGTACAATATTTAGAACTAGGTAGAGTTTGGTTTTGAATAGATTCGACATCAATAATGTTAGCATTTATTACTATATATAGACATGCGTATTGTGAATTGATAATATTTGTGATTAGAGATAGGTTTTGATAACACATGATTATATACATCCTTGGTCATTTACAGCTATATCAACCTGTGTGCAGCTTTTTTTATATTTTGAAAATCTACTTTTACAATTCAGAAAACTAATGCAACTGTGAAAATAAAGAATTGCAAAACTTGTCCACATATATATTGTGGCTCTAATTTCAGTAGCCATTCAAACATAGTTGTGCATTCTTCAGAGTACCTTGAGTAAGAGACGCAAACACTAACAATGTATAGTTACAAACAGCCAGTATAGTACAGGGACAAAACGTATATTTTTTTACGATCATATTTTAAGACTACAGAGAATAAATAATTTAAGTTAGCGTAAATATGAAACGATTTCTCTCCTATAAAAATGAAATTCTAAGCATTCTAAATTCATCACTCTCGGTAATGCAGTCATTGCAGACTTGTCCCAAATATCAGTCTCTGGTCCGACGTGTCCTAAATAAAAAGGACTGATGCTCCATTGATACATGAACTGGTGTTGGCTGTGATGCCCCATTGATCCATGAGCTGCTGTTAGCTTTCTATGATTTCACTGCTAATACAAATTGTTCCAATTTTAAAACAAAAATGATGAAACTAAATGGATTATTAAATAGGGAGTGTGTAAGTAACATAAATAAATAAGTTATAAGGAACATGTGGTACGGAACAGGTGGACTTGATCAAGAACATTCTCGATTGTCCGGTCGCTGAGTTCCCATGCATCTATCTGGGGGTGACTCTCTCCTCCCACAAACTGCCAAAGGCGGCTCTACAGCCATTGGTCGACAAGGTCGCAAAGCGTATCCCCCCTTGGAAGGGACGGATGCTTAATAGATGTGGTCGCCTGATCCTCATCCAGTGCATCCTTTCGGCTATCCCTGTACACATCTCCATGGCCATGAAGATCGCGCCTTGGGCCACCAAAGCTATTGAAACCTTGATGGGAGGTTTCCTTTGGTGTGGGACCGAGGTAGCATCAGGCGGGAAGTGTGCGGTCGCTTGGGTCAATGTTTGCGTCCCCAAAACCTTGGGGGTCTCGGCATCCCCCATCTGGGGCTGATGGGAATGGCTCTAAGGATGCGTTGGCTGTGGCTTGCGCGCACGGACCCAAATAGGACCTGGTCTGCTTTCAAATTTCCCTGGGAGCCCCAAGCGGAGATTTTCTTTGAGGCCTCGATCTCGGTAATTGTGGGGATGGTCGCATGGCCCTCTTTTGGTCGGATAACTGGATCCACAGCTATTCCATTCGGTCACTGGCTCCCAACTTATGTGCCGTAATTCCAAAAGGAGTTAGAAACTCGCAGACCGTAAGAGATGCCCAACTAGACGGACAGTAGGTGGATGATATCAAAGGTGCTCGGACGATACAAGTTATTAGGGATGAAAACGGATCGGATACGGACGGATATGCCCGAATACGAATACAGATATTTATTTTTTTGCCGGATCGGATTCGGATACGGACAGTACAAAATATGTCGGATATGTATCGGATATTGATATACGTTACATATCCGCAATAGACATTCAACTTTTGTTACGCGGATACGGATACGGTCGGATATTGATTTTCCGGATCCGGATACGGTCTGTACCATTTAAGGCCTGAGAGCCTTCGGTCGGTCGGTCGGACGGGAAATATTCATACCACTTTCATCCCTGCAAGTTATCATGCAGTACCTACGAATCGGGGACCTCACCAGAGGCTTCAACTTCACCGCCGAACCAGATAGATTTGTTTGGAAATGGTCACTCTCTAGGGAATTCACTTCCGCCTCTGCTTATCGTGCTCTATTCTTAGGTCGGTCACCGCTACTTGGTGCGAGGATCCTCTGGAAGGTCCAAGAGCCAAGGAAGGTCCGCTTCTTTGGTTGGCTGGCCCTTCATGGTCGATGCTGGACTTCCAACCGCCTTCGTCGTCATGGATTAAGAGATAGGGACACGTGCTCCCTTTGTAACCAAGAGGTCGAAACATTAGAACATTTACTGGTCGGGTGCGTGTCTAGCCGTGAATTATGGTTCCGCATGCTGACACACGTAGGCTTGGGGCACCTTACACCCACGGTTGTGTCACCTCTGGCAGATTGATGGACTCGTGCAAGAAAATCAGTTCCCAAGACACAAAGGAAGGGCTTTGACTCACTGGTCTGGCTTGTTGGTCGATTTGGAATGAGCGGAACCACAGAGTTCACAAGTGCTCAGCTCTGATGCCGGTGGCTCTGGCGCCAAGCATCATGGAGGAAGCTCGGCGATGGGCTCGTGCGGGCTTCAGAGGTGTTAGAGGAATTCTGAATCCTAGGCTTCCCCTAGGACGTTAACTACCATCGATATATCCTGTGTTTCCTCTTAGTTCTCTGTTTCCTTGTAGCAAACTTTGTATCAACGCTCTCCTCTTAATGAAAAACGTGCTATGCACATCTTCAACAAAAATAAGTTATATGAATAAGGGCCACGATGAGGGCAAGACACTCTTGGATATGATCATTCCGGATGAACATAAGGTGAGCTCATTCCAATATTTGCGCGATGAAATAATTGAGAACAAGATGCTACCTAATATCAATCGTACAAATGTATTTAGGAAACATCATAAGGATGATTTACACTGAGAATATGTTTTCCATCACATCTACAACATATGAGGCATGGAACTTGTGCACATCCAAGTGTAATACCGGGCCCCAATATATAGTAGTTGAAGTTGTTGGCCCATGTGACCTAGCTACCTTACAAGTTCACGAGGTCGAGGGCCAGCTTATAATCCTTGTCATTCCAAACGTATCACGTGAAAATAAAAGTGTAAGCAAGGTGGTATGCGTATGCAGACCTGTTTCGTGTGAGGACCTGTGACGTAAGAAGATTTTGAAAGCGTGGTGATACAAGTCCAAAGAAGCTGAGAATTTAGTTCCTAGTCACCTAACAATGTTGTATTGCTGAGTATTTAACTTTTCCATCCGGTATCATATTGAGGCCCATGATTAATTTACAGAAAGCTTATTTGAAAACGTTATTGATAAACTTTACAGTGAATCTCGTAGTTTGACCACAATGTCATGTAATACCTTCAAATCATCGAAACAAGTTGTTATTTTACTGGGTGTTGTGTCTCCTTTTATCGAGGTTTAAGCCTTGTAATTTTGGAAAGGGCCCAGGTTATGCCAGTACTAGTGAGCTTCATTTGTACCGGTTGAAAAATCGTTCGACACTAAATTATCGGCTTTTGACCTGGTACTTCAACTCACGCAGTTTTTTTTGCGTGTGCACATTGTATGGGATTCGAACTCATTACCTCTTGTCTCGTGTGTGCGCGCGCGCACGCGTACCATCTTACCTATAGATCACATAAACCTACAAAAGATTTGCTTTCAGTTAAATTCATGCTAGGAGACCCTTTTAGCACACCATGGTGTTACCAAGCACCGCTATAGGCGCGGAGGAATAGGAGGCACATGGAAGAGAGGAGCGTCTGACGGGAAGGGAACGCGTCGGACATCTAGATTGTAGCAATATCGTATATCCTAGATTTACACCACTGCTGGCTTCCCATCGGAACTATTTTCTTATGTTGCTATTTTAACACAATAAAGCATTATCCAAACCCCTCTTGGAAGAACTTTTAATTTCATATGATTCCTTTCTCTACCTAAATATTTGAGAAACATTTCAAAGAGCTGCAGCTCAACAATTAAGATGTTGCATTGGGAGTATGCAAATTATATTTTGAACTGAAGGGAAAAAAATTCCGCAGAAGATAACTACTTTGTTGGCCAAAGCTATTCGTGTTATTCAAACTCCAACTGCATTGAATGATGTATATTAAAGTATAAAATGGATGGAGGGGGTAAAATATCCAAGTAGATATTGCATAGACGGTAGATCACGAGATGACAGTCCAGCTGAACAAAAAAAACACTCCAAATTATAAATGACACGAAAGAAACATACCCCATCCAACACATCAACCAAGTCCCATACTTGTCCCAACGTCGACGACGATCCACCATGTCCTGCAAGCTCCTGCCCTTCCCTACGCCGGATATGAAAACTGTTGGAGAGGGTTCAGATGGTCTTATTTTGTCTAAATTTTAGGGTTCTATAGGCCACCATAATTTGGTAATTCGTACTGCTTTGTTTTTATCTATATTAGAATTAGTTCAACATCGTTATTTCGATAATTCGAACGATCTTTTACTGTTTACATGCAATTTGCACGAACAAGGAGATCGATCAGACTCAGTAAAATTCCAAAAGTAAACACTCTGCTAAGTGCTAACAATTTTGCTACAGCTAGGGATGCAAGTGGGCCTGCCTGCGGGCGCCCGCAGGCCACCTGCAATGATCGCCAGCAGATTTGTTCAACCTGCTGGATGCCTGCTAGTACCTGCTCTCCTTGCCGCTTCCTCCTGCTGGGCAATGCAGGAACAAACTAGCAGGCATGCAGGAGCCTGCTAATAAGCTACGAGTGAAAACTCGATCGGCGATCCGTGCTAATCCCTCACCAATCTGCCGTGAAATCATGCAATCCGACATCAAGCATATGGATTCGGGGCAGGGGCGCTCCGATGCGCCCGCGGCGGCCTACAGTACTCCTCCAGCGACACGGGCAGGTCGTACAAGCAGGAGCACGAGTACCTCCTCTCGCCGCCGGCTGCCGCGGGGAGGTCGCCGACGACGAGGTACCTCCGGTCCGTCAAGACCATGCTTTATGGCGGCCATGGGTTCATGAAGCTTCCCCGCTCGAGAGCCCGTCGGCCACGGCCGCTGCCCTGACAACGACGACACACGTGACACGTCTCGGAGGTATGCGGCGACGTCGCCGTAGACGACGGCGTCCTCCACGGCGGCGGGACAAACGGGATCATGGACTAGGCCATGAGGGGCCGGCGGGACACACGTCTCGGGCGGCAGGCTGCTCGGCGGCGGCGGCGCCAGCGACGATGCGGATCTCAGCAGGCGTCCGCAGGCACAGCAGGATTACCCATTGGAGCCCACTGCACTTGGCAGTCTTGCCCATGAATAATATGCAGGACTCTGCAGGTGCCCACGAAAGTGATTTTGGCAGGCGGGCCGAGCAGGCAGGCAGGTCGGCCCGCACCTGCCTGCATCCCTAGCTACAGCCAACCTCAGAGTGAACGTTCCAGGTGAGGTATCTGGCCGTCAGCTTCGTGAGCGAAAAAAAAGCTCAAACAGATCGGTCAACAATAAACACCAATCACCAACGAATTATTCAGAAAATCATCTTAATGCTACATGTACACGATAATCCCGGCGCTAGGCGCCGCTTTTACAACCATGTGCTCCAGCATCATGGTGATCTAAACCTCTCCGGTTTTCCCTACACTACTAGAATCTAATGAAAGCCAATGGGCTTTGAACAGCAAGAACACAAAAAACTCAGTCTGTTACAAGCTAGGCTAGCGAAACAAGGCGCAACAGCAATGTTGCACTCCATGTCCCATCCAGTCAGCAAATGCAGTGATGCAGAGAACCTGCCATGAACAGCAGTGGTTGCACTGCTGCCCAGCAGGTGCCGAGACTCTGCCTGCCACATTCATGGTGATGAGTTGGGTGAGAACATGGCCTAACCTATAAGAACAAGGTAAAGGCTTCATCGCTTCCTGCCCTTCGATCCAGCTATCAAGCGAATGGCCTGCTTTCCCAGCTCCACATTCTCAGATCTGCCGTTGTCTAATTGAATACACAGAGTGCTGCTGATGACATTCGACACCACACCTTGATGCCTGCCAAGATGAACAATAGTATTTGTCATCGGTCGGTAATCAGCAACCAACACAATCAGAGGTACACAATGGGCTGAGCAAATACTATTCCACTATGCAACTTACATCATCGGATAACAGAAAACATGTTCTTAGGACACGAATATCGGGCCAAATAAATTTCATATGCTTCATTAAGTGCAGGTGACTGGGGATTGGAATTTCACTTAATAAGCTCTTGAAAAAGTTAATATGCTACTGAACCAAAAGGATGCTTTGGCAGAATATCAAACAAACAAAACTATAATAAGAACACACGAGAAAGAACAAACCATTTGCTATCAGATGATTGATGGACCTCGATCCTCTTTCCAATTGCATCCTTGCCCAACTTGCGCAGTATCCAGTTTGCGTCCATCGATCCATCATCTGTGCTCTGCTGGTGCCTCTTGGCTGGAGTCTTACCATCTGAATCATCAACCTTCTCCACTGAAGGTCTCTTCCTCTTTGATCTCTGGCCTTTAGCAACATTTAACTGCTCCTCTTGCTGAGAAACCCAGGTGGCCGGCTCCTCTGGTTGAGAAGCCTGGGTGTTCAGCTGCTCGAAATGGGGACGCTTAAATTTAAGTTTCAGCAATGATGGCTTCAAGTTGTCAGAAGAGTCAGACGAGAATAAAGTAGTTCCCTGGTTCTCATCCACCTGATTGGAATGAGATTGTTTAAGCCCAAATGATCTGTTTCTTGTACCAGTTTCATTTGAATTTTCCATTCCTGAGATTAAAGCATTGCTCCTTTTTCCAGTTGCATGTTTTTTTGAGGTACCAAGATCTCCCAAAAGGCTATTTCTTTGCTGGGTCCCAGTCTCTCTAACTAGCTTCATTACACTTTTCTCTTTTATCTCACTCCTTGAGCTTTTCAGCTGGCTTGTGACATCTATTTTCCCTCCTGAAAGAATGGGAAGCCAAGTTAGCCCTCGACGTTCAAGGTAAAAAGCTAGAACAACTTAAACAAACTAGTTTTAGTTTGGTTAACCTGTCCTAAACGTCAACTATTGTTGACCAGAGATAGCAACTTATTTGAAATGCAATCAGTATTCCAATAAATAATAAAAAAAATAACTTCACAGATATGAATGGAAGACAATAACAGGTGCAATTGATTTGGAAATTAGGAGCTCAATCAGCAGGATTCAGGAAGACTCGGTATATGGAAAAACTGAGACTAGTGAGAAGTCTCATTGATAGGAAAGATCTTAGATCATAATTCAACAAGAGGAATATACAGCTGTTTGGAAAAATGCTAGGACTTAAAAGTTTAACTGTGTGGATTCCCCTAGGTTTTTCTTTCTTGTGAAAAGTTACTGAGAAATCAAAATCTTAAATGCATGAGAATTAGAACAACAGAAGAAAACCATTCCAAAGGATACCATGAAACTCCCACAAAAATACAAAACTGCTTTAGTTCTAAACCGGCACATATGCAAGTAAGAAAAAGTGCATGCTGCCATTTTAGTTTTTTACATGACTTGTAAGCAGTAAAAAATTACTAGCGCCTGAAATGTAAGATCAAGTAAGCTCGCATGTATTATATATAACAGGTAAATGATGAACTTCCACAAAAGGGTCACATACCATGTATTGAACCCAGATCTTGCTCTCTTTGAGAATTGGACAGTTCAGACTTAGGAGAGCCGCTCCTAGTTTTGTGCCGTGAACCAAGATGGATAACCAACTTGGTACCTTTCCCGGTATCATTCTTGGGAGCATTTTCCTCACCTGTGTCTTTGAACTGCAAACTTGAAACCTTACTGCCTTTAATCTTGACTTTAGGTATCATATCAGCATTGTTTGCCATGGCTTTCATGATCGGAGATTTCATATTCTTCTCTGAACTTCGAGTTGAAGATGAAATATAGGCATTACCATCATTCTTAAAAGGACTCTTATCATGATTACCATCTATACTTTGATCTCTCAAACGGCTATTTGATGATTTAGCATCATTTCTCCTCTCCAAAAATATTTCATCATCGGTTTTATTACTCGGACCACCTTTCTTTTTGGAAGGCTTCTTATTCGACCCGGAGCTCTTCAAAACAATCTTCTCTTGCTCAGGTGTATCTGGAGGCTTATTACTGTTGCTTTTCAATGAAAACTTTAGAGTATTTCTACCATCATTTTTCAATACATATGCACCAGGTTTCTCATCATCCGAGTTTGGATAAGATGGTGAGACATCTTCAAGAGAAGGTAGGGCAGCAGCAGACCGCAAACTAACCATAAGTTCATGGTCGACAACATCCCTCCTCTTCCAAAGCTCCCGAATTGCATCCTCAGTGTCCCTTATCTGAAGATAGCAAAATGGGTGTTAGCTAACACACTATAGAAGTGAGGCATGATGCCAGAAGTAATGGTCACCTGGGAGCATTCACCACGGCATGCTGCACATGTGTAGTGAAGGTTTTGGTCAGCTTGGAACTGTTGATACTTTTCCTCACTGCATAACATATGGAACAATGGGAAAGCATAAACCCAACAAGAAAAGGAATGGGAAAAGGATGGCAATGCATATAGTAGAAACAGAGAAGACAACAAATATGATTGTAATTATTCATATAGTAGAAACAAAGAAGACAACAAATATGATTATAATTATTCAAACAAACACATAGGGTTCACTCATGCCGACCTGATGCCATCACACTCAATATGCACCCACTTTTCACAAACATCACAGCACACCATAGGTATCACTTCAGAGTCTCTATAGACCTGTAAAGGGAGGGAACCCAAAACAGAAGATGTCATATAGCATAAATCAATGAAACTGGAAACAGAACATTATTATGGTACATATGAACCAAAGGTTTACTCTATATACACTTCGACTTAAACAGAAATCTCAATCAAAGAGACTTCAAACTATAAAGAAATAGTTTCCGCCGCTTCAATATCACCGGCACACGACCACTGTCTTTAAAGGCAGTGAATCAAGATAAAATTGAATACAAATTGCACAATGCATGGAAAATTCCAAAAGCTAAACTAAATTTCGCTGATGAGAACATATTACTTGCACTATCAAAAAAGGTAATAGGAAAGGGGGTTACCTTCAAGCAAATCGGGCAGTAGTTTCCTTTCACAAACAATCTCCCACAAGCATCACAGCATGTGTAACCCAAAAACCATCTATAGATTCAAAAGCATAGTGTTACAACCCCCAAAAAAAACGCACAAGACATAAGGTACTCATTAAAATTTAAAAAGACAAAGTTTTGAATCACCTTGTGCTATGGCCACTACCAGGCACACCAGATCCACAGCTGTGACACCTTGTATGTTTTGGACATAAATAAGGTCCATTGGTAACATTCTGCAATGTAACATTCAGTGTTCAATGAGGACAAACAGATATAGATACAATCTACAACAAATGGGTTGTTGTGCAGAGGGAAGAACACGTTAAATTCACCTTGTGTGATGGTTGCTGACAGTAACAGTGATAAGCCCCATCACACCTTTTACAGAACATCAACTTATTGGGATCACCAGGTCGCCGGCACACCTATATAGATTTCAAGTATTGATATCAAGTACAGAAGTTAGTGGTACTTATCATGTAACAGTAGCACTACATTCTTTCAAGATGCAATATAAACATATCACACAACCAAGAAAGAAGAGTAAACTTTTTCTTGACTGGGAGGGGTGGTATATAAGGACAATATTATGCAGATAGACATCTGACCTCACAAGTGCGGCAAGACGAACAGATCCAGGAGCTCCAGTGGAAAAGATCTAGAAGAGAAGTTAAATTAGATAGCATACAAGAATTAATGGGTGCTGAAGAGTGAAGAGACAATGGAAGGGAAAAGGTTGTATTACCTCTATGCTCCCCCCAGCTTTTCAAACAGTTTCTATGATACCTTTTGCCACAGAGCTTACATGGAAGCATTTTGGCAGCTTTTGTGCTGCCCTCGTTTTCTCCTGTGTAGCATATACGGCACGTAACCTTGACAGAAGCATTTCCCTGATCCTCTCCGTCCCAATCATCTTCATCTCCTTCTGCGTCCTGAAAAAACAGAAGGGGCCTTATATTGGAGATGGAAAGAACGTTCAGTAATATGGAAATGTAGCACTTAGGAGTGTGCCAAGATGATCGTAACTCAGAAGTGTATCCAAATCCAAGTACTAAGCATTACTGCATCATGTGGTGAGTGAAAAACAATAAATGAGACAGAAACAGTATTGCAGAAAATATAAGATACCATTTAGACTTAAGTAAAGTTACTAAGCAGAGTTTGAATATAACTACCTGTACGCTATTCATGTATCTAACAGGGGCAGCCATCCGTGTTTTTCAGAAGTTATGTCATGCAGGCATACGGCACGATCAACATGAGTAGAGTTCATGAGAGGCTACACGAGAAACAAGTCTGTTTCTAAAGCTTATGTTCATTAGCTCCGTGAGACCACAGCACAAGTCTGTTTCTAAAGGTTAGGTTCATTTATATAAACATACTGCTAAGGTGCTTCCGAAGAATTTCCACCATTTCCCTAGTGGAGACCTAGGCAATGTCTATGAGCAGTGGCATGCACAATAGGTCCAACCAAGGTTACAAAAGGCACGAGGCGCGGTCCGGGCAGTGACCCACCGCCTCGAGCCTAGGCGCGCCTAGGCGGGATTAGGTGTTTCTAGGCGTTTTTCTAGGCGGTGTACATAAACATAGTCGCATACCTTACCAAATACAGCTAATATACCTCTAAAAGAAAAGAGAAGCAGAGGATGAGTGGGCCTTCAGTCGGAAAGCCCATCAAAGAGACCCAACTCCCAAACAGCCAACCTTCCACCTTATCCTCCTCTCCTGTTCCCTGACGCCTCCCCCTCCCCCTCGTTCATCCTCTCCCAACGCTCGCCCCGCCTCCTCTGCCCTCCTCCGCTGCTGCTCAGATTTCCGCCCATGCCTCCTCCTCCTCTTCCGCGCACCCACAGCCGTCCCTACCTCCGCCGTCCATCCCTGCCTAAGCCTCTGCCCGTCCCTGGCCTCCGCGCCTAGGGGACCGCCTGCTCCCTAGGCGGCACGGTCCCAGCCACCCAGCACATAAGCGCACATAGACGGCCATGGAATTCCGCCTTCTTCAAACACGTGTATGCACACGATCACAATATCCAAGAACAACTCTTTTTTTTTCTGCCGCACACACACCATGCATTTAACCAGTTGTTTCGCATTTAATACCTGCAAGCTCAATGGGCATGGAAAACACCTTCATATTGTCCTAATACAGCCATACCTCATCAAACGTAACAGCCTTCCCGATTCGACCATTAGACCCAAAACCCTGAACTACATATTACAGTTGAACCAACTAACCGACAACCCAAACAACAAAACAAACAGCACCATCCATAATAGCAGAACATCCAGCAAAATCGGCACTAGCAAGGGCATTCAAAATCCCGTAGCACCAAATGGCAAACCAAGCTGTTCGTTGAGTGCAACCAACACCCACTGACAGTGCTATTCTCCCAAAGAACACAATATCCCTCCCGCCCTAAAACAACCCACAATCCCAGCCCTAAAAGCTGCCCACATATCTTATAAGAAAAAATAGTACACCAGCTACATAGTCCTACAAAGACGCCTGCAGAATGTGCAAGTAAGGGTAATTCCTCCAATCCATAATTCCCACAAAACCACAGCAAAGCATCAAAATTTCCCCAAATCCACACACACTCCTGCACGAAGCTAAGCCGCGCTATGAGCATAAACCCACTAGAAATTAGCGCAAACCCTAGCCAAGGAACACAGAGCAAATCATCCATCCGCGGGAAGCGAGAGAGAGAGAGAGCGGAAGAGGCAGAGGCAGAGAGATCCACTGACCGGCGATCCGAGGGCGCCGCTCTCGAGCCGTCTGGCGTAGTCCTCGGCCGCGGCGGCCCCGCGCTGCGCCGCGGCGCGGCGCGCCTCGTCCTCCTCATCCTCGGGAGACGGCTCCAGGGGCGGCACCTCCACCTGCACCGTCGCCCCGCCCGCCTCCCCGGCCCCGGGCGGCCGCAGCAGCCACGGATCCGCCAGGAAGCCCTCGAGCGCCGCCGCCGCGCCCGCCCATACCGCCGCCGCGGTGCCGCCTCCCGCTCCTCCCTTCGTCCACGCCGCCGCCGCGCCGAACCCTAGCTCGCAGTCGCACACCCTCCTGCTGCAGACGAAACAGAGAGGGAGGGTGAGGAACCACCCGCCCGTCAGCGCGCGCGAGAGTTACAGAGACAGAGAAAGAGCGAGAGAGGGAGAGACTGAGAGATAGAGAGAGAGAGGGAAGGAGAGGGTGGCGCTTACCAAGTGATGGGGCACGCGACGTGAAACGCCATGGGAGGCGAAGGCCTCGGGGGGTTGGGGGAGAGCCCCGGATGGGTGGGTGGTCGTCGCGTCGGTCTGATTCGAAACGAATTCGGAGTTGGGGAGAGACGGACGGGGTGAGGTTTGGACGCGATTTGGGAAAATTTGGTGGGGATTTGGGTTTGGATTTGGAGATGCGCGCGGGGCGGGGCGGGGCGAGGCGGGCGGCGGAGAGGTGCGAGGAGGAAGGGTGGGGGTGGTCTTGCGGATGGGTCCCTGGGAGACTCGGGTTTTGTAGGATAGGACTCTGGATGCGGGGGCAAAGGTCAAAGGACGGCTGGACGGAGTGGCGGGTGTTTTCGCGTGAAGACCCTTGTAGAGTTTCGGAATTCCGGGTAGTTTTTCGCCGGCTCTACTTTTTAGAGGAAGCTAGTATATATAGCCTATAGGCTTCGCCGGCTAGGTATTGGGCCGGAGATCCTGATGGGCTTGTACGAACTGATGGGCCGTTTGGTTTTGGGCTTTCGCGGGCCTAAGCCGGTCAACGGCCTTCGGAACAAATGGGCCCAGTTCAGTCAGGTTCTTGTGGGCGCGGAAGCCCCGACCTGCCGCCGACCAAGCAGCCATGATCGCGCGCCGGCTCGCGTCCCCCTTCGCCTTCGCCGCCGCCGCGAGGCTGCTCTCCACGGCCGCGCCGTCGGCCTCCTCCGTCGGCGGTGGGGATCGGGGCGCGGGGAGGGGGGACACGCTCGGGAAGCGGCTGCTGAAGCTCATCTACCCGAAGCGGAGCGCGGTGATCGTGCTGCGGCAGTGGGCGGAGGAAGGCCGCACCGTGCAGAAGTACCAGCTCAACCGCGTCGTCCGGGAGCTCCGCAAGTACGGCCGCTACAAGCACGCGCTTGAGGTAAATCCGCGTGCTCCCACACCATCACCATTTCTCCCACCAGCGACGCCGTTGGCGCGGTGACTCTCGCCTCCCGCGGTCCCGCCCGCCCGTCCGCCACCTGCTCGACGTATTGCCACCCTTAACCTGACTCGCCCGGAAATGCAGATTTGCGAATGGATGCGGACCCAGCCGGAGATGCGGCTTCTTCCTGGTGACCACGCCGTGCACCTCGACCTCGTCGCCAAGGTCCGGGGCCTGCCCAGTGCCGAGAAGTTCTTTGAGGACATGCCTGAGCGCGCCAAGGCGCCGTCCACCTGCAACTCATTGCTGCACGCATACGTGCAGAACGGCGCAAGGGAGAAGGCCGAAGCCATGCTGGAGGAGATGGCCCGGGCAGGGTACCTCACTTGTGCCCTGCCCTTCAACCACATGATGTCGATGTACATGGCGAGCGGGGAGCTGGAGCGGGTGCCGGAGATTATCAAGGAGCTCAGAAGGTACACCACCCCGGACCTCGTCACCTACAACATTTGGCTGACGTACTGCTCAAAGAAGAACAGTGTGAAGAGTGCGGAGAAGGTGTTTGATCTGATGAAGGATGACAGGGTTCTTCCTGATTGGATGACTTTCAGCTTGCTGGCAACCATTTACATCAATGCCGGGCTTCATGTCAAAGGGCGGGACGCACTGGTTGAGATGGAGAAGAGGGCCTCCAGGAAGGAACGAGCCGCCTACTCGTCGCTCCTCACCCAGTATGCGAGTTTGTCAGACAGAGGTAACTTGGACAGGGTATGGAACAAAATGAAACAAACCTTCAGGAAGTTCAGCGACACAGAATACAAATGCATGCTCACATCGCTCACAAGGTTTGACGACATCACAGAAGCAATGAACATTTACAGGGAATGGGAATCAGCTTCAGGAACCCGCGATTCGAGGATCCCTAACACAATCCTTTCTTATTACATTAAGAATGGCATGATTGAAAAGGCCGAGAGCTTTCTCAGTCACATTGTGGAGAAACGAGTTAAGCCTAGCTACAGCACCTGGGAGTTATTCGTGTGGGGTTATCTTAGCAACAACAGGACCGACAGGGTCCTTGAATGTTTGAAGAAGGCCCTGTCGTGCTTGGAGAAATGGGAGCCAAACCATCAGCTCGCCACGGCGATCTTTTCTCAGATAGAAAAGACAGGTGACATTGAAGCTGCAGAGAAGCTCCTTGTCACGTTCCGGGGCGCAGGGTATGTCACCACTGAAATGTATAACTCAGTCCTGCGGACTTATGCAAAGGCCAAGCTGATGCCTTTGATAATTGAGGAGCGCATGGAGCAGGATAAGGTGGCGATGGATGAGGAGACCAGGAGATTGTTGAGATTGACAAGCAAATATCCAATTGGTGAGGTTTCAACATTGATGTCTTAGGTGTGCAGCTAGTTGAAGATTTAAAGGGATGTTTCAGGTTACAATGTGTATTTGCCCCTATGTTTTTTGCACACTTCAGTTTGACGTACAATGCAAATAGCACGTTTAGTTTTCAAGCACAACAGAAATGGGTGTGTTGTTTCCGTGTTCCATAGCTGTGCATCTTTGTCTTTAGATGATGCAAACCTAATGTTACCGGAATCAACTGTTCTAAACTTGCAACAGTTATATCAAGTTTAGCTGGGTAGGCGTCACACCATTTTTCTTTCTATAAACTTAGACCGCTTATGCAGGGAAAAAAAATCAACTCAAGCGAACTGTTATTGACAAAATAATCTTCTGTGCTGGAGCTTGGTACGAGTCATTCGACTGCGAAAGTGTAAACGATACTCAATTTGCATCGTCATAGCCTGACGACTCAAAAGGTGTCGGCATAAGGATCTATCTCCTGTCTGACATGTTACAAGATGCTGCACCAACCTGCATTAGTAGAGGTAAGCCCAAGCTAAATTTCACCAAATTTCTCGTAAAGAAACAAGCCAAATACCCGTTCAGTTGGTGATCCAAATAATAACCCCGCACATTTCAGATAATAGCAGAGGTATTGCACCTTTTACCAAAAAAGCACAGGCCATCCATTATAATTGGTAGTAGATGTTTCACACAGCTTACCAAGACCGTCAAACGTTACACCTACACTGGGAAGAGACTACAAACCAAACCAACTCTATGTCTCTAATAAATAACCTAACTGCCGCAAAAAAGAAGCATATATATTCATATAGGTAATAACAGAACTCCATGGGTGGTTCTTGTCTTCCAGTAGGAAGGATGCATCTCGATCTTCACTTCCACATAAGCTGCCTTCTCCGCATGGTTCACTTTGCCCAGATTTTCGATATTGCAACAACAAATGCCCTGAGGACAAGCCAGAATAGGTTGTCATCTTTCTTCTGCTGCGCTGTTGAAGTTCTCCTGCAGGCCATAACAAGGGACAGAATATTCAGTCGTTAGGTATTATCATCAGTCCTCACTTTGGGGATAAGAACTTCTAGCCTTCTAGGTTCTTGGTAGTGTGAGTATGATTCATTCAGCCACCTAGGCATAACTGTGAAGTGTAAGGTTGGTCACAAAGACAGAAATTAATACCTCCAATAATTCATGGGCTAAAAACAAGATCTGCCCTTGCTGCTAAAGCAAAACCCGACTAAACATGATACAGTTAATACTAAATTACCAACTAGCAAGTCAATTAATACAAACCACTTATAGCCAGATCAACAATTGAGCTATTATGTTCTGCAGCAGCCATTCTGAACAAATCAAGAGTTACACAATCGACTGCACCACGAAGTTGTAGCCACATTCACAAGGACCATAGAACTAGAAATTTGTTCTGATATAGTGCAATGAACAGTACTCCTATAGGTTGTAACTGTCTGATAACTATCCCACACTGATAATAAGCGCCAGGAAGAGCCATGGGAAAACATCGACTTACCTAATATACTGTCGCCTTTTGTGACGCATGAAGGAAATTATAAACATTAAGCATGCAACGCAAAGTTATAAGGCAAAGTGCATGCCTGCTGATCGTGGTTGTGGTGCTCTGTCCTTGCTCATGCCTTGTGTCGGTTGCCTCAACCTCTTCCTTTGTGACACCAGATGTTGATTTCTTGAATTCAGTTTCATTTACCTCTACCACACTTTGCTGGTCTTCTGTGTGCAGTAGCCCCTATAAAGTGGGAGAAAAAAAGAAATCAGATATGTTGAAAAATGGATAATTAGAGCATACCACCAGGCATGTTATTTTGCTCGCAAATGAACACCATACCAGAATTGAAAATGTAATAACTCCTTGTCGTACAAAATTTATGACATTAAGAGGCAGAAAAGGAAGAGTTTTCGGAGTGCCCAGTTTGCTAACGACAAATTTGGTGCCAACCAAAACAATTTGGCAACATACCAAATCTGAATTCAGTTAGCCAACACATTCTAGCTGTCACTGATGGGCTGGGGCATGGCACGTAGGGCACGCATTACAGTTGTCTTTCGAATAGCTTTATCATTTCTGGCAAACTCTATCATCCAAAGGTAAGATTTAATGTTCTCTATTGCTCTAAAACAATTTTCAAAAGATGGCAAAGAAACAATAAATACAGTTCTCAGCATAACTATGCTGCATGTGACAAAGATCTACCAAATCAAGGCTCATATGCCATGTAGTGTGGACTGCACCTATGCTCAAAACTATGGATGCCGCATAGTGTGTATTGCATTCCACGACAAGAAACTATCAAAATACTACTCCGTCCCAAAAAGAGTGTCATTTTGGGTGTTCGTGCCGTGAGTTTGATTAAGTTTGTAGAAAATACGTGCAACATTTAAATCTTCAAATATTTTTTATAAAAAAACTAGATCTAAATATCTATCTAATAATGTTTATATTGTACCATAATTTTTAATATATTTTTAATTGACCGAAGAGTTTTCTCGGGAAGTGCGAAAGACACTTATTTTGGGTCGGAGGGAGTACGAAGGAATGTCACAAAATTGGCTGTGCATATATGATGCACCAACAAGCATTATATTTAATCAATTCTAGCTGCCAGGTGTTATAGCTTACTACAACAGACAACTGTGCAAAAGGATAAAATATTTAGTGACTTTTGGCTGCCTGGTGTTATAGCATACTACAACAGACGAAGTCGTGCAAAAAAGATAAAATGTAGTTTAGAAGAGAAAGAGAAGATGCTGCATAATACACAATGTTCACAGAAAATAACTTGGCTAACCTCCGTATCTGATGCTGGATGAGAAATAGGACTGCCATTGTTTTCTTGCTGACCACAGCTGGTATCAAGCAGTGGTTGCTCAAGCTCATCTTGCAGACTGTGTTCCTTAGATGCTTCGATAGTCTTGGTTGTGACTTCAGCCTCAGAGATAAAATCATTTATGGGATTAGCAGATACTGTAGTACTAATCTGACCATCTACGCTCTGAACATCATCGACAACATTATCATTTGTGCCACCAAGATTATCATTAGGTAACATCTCATGCTCTCTTAGATGTACACCATTTGTTTCATAAGCAGAAGCAGATTCTGAGGAAATAATAACTGTATCAGTAACAAAGCTGCCCATACCCTCATGTGCATCCACCTGACTGTTTAGAGCATTGTTTTTATCTGAATCAGAAACATGAGCAAATGAAAGATCTTGCTCTTCGGAACCACTCAGGCTAACCTCAATTGATCCCCCAGATAGAACTTCATCTTGCTTCTCAAGGTTTGCCTCCAAGAATGTTGTACCTGCTGCACTCCCATTTTGGACTACACTTTTCAGAACACCAGCCTCTAAAATATTAGATGACCCCAGCAGTGTCTCAGTGCTGATAGAGTTGTTTTGCAGTGAAAATGATTCCTTGTCGACTTGACCATCATAAGACAGATCCATGATCTCTATATTGTCTTGGCCCAATTCATGCTTCATGGATGACTCCGAGGAATCAGAGCAATCTTCAAAACTCAGAGGCGTAGCATCCAAGCCACCAGGTCCAAGGACTCTGTTCTCTTGGATGACATCCCTCACGATCTCCCGAACTATATAATAAGACCCTCCAACTTCCTTGTGTGTAAGGTTGACTGATGGGAATTTCCCATCATGTGCAACCCGGTAGCTGAAACAGAACAATAGTGCCATTTAGACTACATAATGTTTCTATGATGCACAAGGTCACACAAGTAGCCAAAATACTGTTTTTGTTCTCCATGGCATAAATTGGTGATTTATGTATAGACTACAACCGAAACCAACATTCTGGGTTTTGGAACATGTTATCTTTTACCTGCTACCGATAAGAGACAGCAGTTACTTAATTTCAGTGTAAATCATACTGAGCATGCAAACTGGATGCTGAAAACCTAACAACCACTACAGATACGCATAATTCCAAACACGAGAAGCAGGTCCAAGATGCAACAACGCGCGACATTCCCAAGCGAACACAGATCGAGGCGTAATAGGCATGAAACGAAAGCAACGGCGCAGTAGAGACGGGGCCCGGGTTACCTGTTAATGAAGGACTCGACCATCTCCCTCCTCTCCTCCTTGGACTTGCGCACCCGCGGCGGGCGCTTCTCCGGCGCGCGCGCGCAGCACCGCACCACTCCGGCCCCGCGTACGCCCGCGCCACCTCCTCCTCCTCCGCCGCCGCCGCAAGCCCTCCCGTTGACCGACCCGCCGCCGCCGCCGCAGCGACCGAGGACGGACGGCGGCGCGGCGACCCAGGAGACGGTCCCGGCCGCGGCCTTCATCCTCCTTTCCTCCTCCCAGGGCCCAGGAAGCGAGGAGCCGCCGCGCCGAAGGTGGGGAGGGAGACAAGCCGAGAGGGGGAGGGAGATGCGCCGGAAATGGAGGGTTTTGCCGCCGGGGGGTTTTGGAGGCGATTGGGTTGGCGGAGGCGAATTTTGGGGGGAGAAAGGGAGGGGAAGCGGAGGAGACGGCGCGGAAGAGGCGACAAGATTGGAGGGTTTTGGTGGGCCCGGGCCGCCGGGGACGGTCGCGGTCGGCAATGGCTACCTCCTAGGTTTTCTCCAGCACAAATATTTCGCATTTTTTTCGTTTTCAACTTATTTTGATAATTTCCGGTTGCTTTTGTCTCATCAACAAAAGATTTTTATTTATATGATATTTTGATAATGTTATGTTGCCATTTTTTCATCACGAAAACCTCTTCCAGACATCAAAGATGGAGTAGTGACTTTTCCAATAAATATTGCACGAGGTAATACACTATTTTTGGACACTAAAAAGGGAAAAAAAAAAACATCACTTCATTAGAGCTTTGTAATTTCACCATTTCATTGGAGCTTTGTAATTTCAAGTTATGTATGTTCTAGAATATGGGCCTATTGAGATCTTTAGAGCTAACATTTAGGCTCTCTTTTGGTGTCAATTAGGAAGATAAAATATAGAATAATTTCAAAAAAATAATTGCATAAATGAAGGCTAATTTGACAGTCAATTGGACAATATTCATTTATTATAATTAGCCCATGTAATGTTACAATAGGATATGGATTGCCCGCGGGCTAATTGAGATCAATAGATTCTACTTGTAAATTAGTCTTCAATTGCATTGAGCTCTACAATGTGGGACATGGATTTAAACAACAAGAACTCCATTTTTTATCTCATAAAAATGTGTTAATAAAGCAGATACTTAATGCAGCATCAGACTACTAGTATCACAATTAAAATCCGTGAAATATAAGAAGATACATGAACAAACGAAAATGTGATCAATTGTTTTTTTCCCCTTTCCCTTCCATAAGACAATTGATTTTACACTATTAATTCCATTGAAAACAGTTATTTCTTTCACAAACTTTTACTACAATAAATTTCGCCAATTTTCTCCTATCTAAACACCCCTAAAGTTTGAGTAAAAGTTTAAAGAACGTCATTAGTGTGACCACGGAGCGAGAAAGCTCGAGCATGTTCTAGAGCAAACCCGGGAAAGCATATTGCTTGTTGACCAAAGTTAGCAATAGATATGGTACGTTGCCTACTGTCGGTTGACCATGTGTGTGGCCTCAGCTGCATGTACGCACAGGACAGGACGATGCTTGGCTAGCTCACTAACCGGTCGCTTCTAAGACCAGGCACGCAGCAGCGTTCGTCCGTGCGTATCTTACTCCATTCGCCAAATTAAAGGCTATTGATATCTGGGTGCTGGCCGGTGGTGTCATGTGTAAAGCAATTTTTGTATCCAGAACTAGATCGTCTCTGCTGTCGTGCTGGTAATCTGGCATGTAGTTTCCTCTAGCAAATAATCATCTCCGCGTGTTCATCTCGAGTTCAATTCGAACTCCAGGTGGGATCCTTGTTGCTGGGAGCAGCTAATTTGGTTAGGCAGATGAGCCTCTCAAAGTGTGAGACCATGCATGATCGCCGTTAGGTGTCGGTGCCGCCTGTATCAATTTTCTCTCGGAAGAGGGGGGTGTTAGGCATTATGGGGCTGATTAGTTTGCTTCCAAAATGTGAGTAAGGCCATAAAATTTTGGCACCCTCATTTGGTTGGAAGCCATTTTTCTTTGGAAAAAGTGTAGATTACCCCCCTAAACTCTTATAGAAGAGTAGATTACCCCCTCATACTCTTAAATCGTGTACTTTTAACCTTAAACTCTCTAAACCGTGTAGATTACTCCCACAAGGCCTTAAGACCGATTATGTTCCATGTTGTCTCACACTACCTGCACTTCAGGACCGCGTAGGCTTCTTTGTTTTTTTCATCGTCATATACAAATAATAAGGATCCAGACACTTTAGGATCATTTATACTTCCAAAATCACTTCATAATTTCTAACTGGCCACATCTGTTGCCACTAAGAATTAACAGGGTGCATGCAAAGTTGTTCGATAGTTAGGGAGGAAGACAAGTATCACGTTAGATTATTCGGAATGGATATATAAATCAATCTGATTACCTGGAGAAAGCACTATTTTGTCCACGACTCCACGCCTTCGCGATATAAATCAATTTGATTACCTATCTAAGAAAGCACTATTGTGTCCACATCTTAGTTAGGAAAACCAATATTAATACTACTCCATTCCTTCATTCCTTGGAGAGTAACATTGAACCAGTCTTAAGGCCTTAGGGGGGTAATCTCCACTATTTGAAGAGTTTAAGGTTAAATGTACATGATTTAAGAGGATAAGGGGGTAATCTACTCTTTGGTAACAGTTGAGGGGGGTACTGTACACTTTTTCCTTTTTCTTTTGTCAAAGTTCCTTAATAAAGTGGCAATGCTAATCTCTTTCATATTTTGACACTCAATCAATTGTTCACGTGTGTTCTAGTGTAGATCATAGTCGCTAGTGATTGTATTTGACATCAAGTCATTCGGCGACATAACGCAGTTATACTTGGGACACAATCAAGTGCTACTCTACTATTTTGGAAAAAAAAACTTTTTGCATGCCAACATTTTGGCTTGGCAACTTTTGGCATCCAATCAATCATGTCCTATATGGTTATCAAATGTTAATTGTACAAGTTACCGTTGCTTACGTGAAGGGGGGAGGGGGGCGTTGTTTCTTTTTGTTATGTTTTCTTTTGAAAATCTGTTTTCCAACCTACAACTATAAAGCCAGGCACTAATAACAACCATCCAACTATCCATATATACCAAATAATTTTGGCCCTATTGGTTGGCTACAAAGATGATTTCTATTGTATAAAAATTACAAAAATATTGTTTAAACTTAAAATTTTGTAACTAATCTATTTGAAATAAAAAAATATGAAACTGGTGTCAAATGTTTTTAAAAGTGTAACCAGCCTTTTTACACGTATTATTCATTCATGATTCTATCGTTTTATTGTTTCTACTTAAAATACCCGGAGTATAATAAATAATATACAAATAACTCCATATAGTCACCTAGGTTAAATGTTTATGAAATATTTTGCACCAATTCTATATTTTTATAATTTAAATGAATTAGTATAAATTTTTAGATTACATTTTTTATAAATTTTGAAAAAGAGAAAGCCATTTTGGAACCATCGAAGGATCAAATTGCCCGTTTTGATAGTAGGATGGCATTTAATGTCCTCTTTCTAATAGCAAACTAGCGGCTTGGGAAAGCAGTCAAGCAGACTTTATTTTGTATTTGTTAGAGGATGAAAATTAGATTGTTCCCAGTTTAATATTGTATTGCTGAACTTAGGGAGTACTTAATTAGTAGGAAACATTGCCTTAACTGCAAATATCTGTAGTTTGCTTGGAGATACAGACACTATACAAGCATGCGTGGACACCACTTGCGACACTGCGCACGCCTGAATGCTCGTCATTTTCGTGGCCCAAAAGCTACAGCTTTCCCGAATTGGACTGTACGGTTCGGTTGGATGGAGTGACGCCGTGTGGATGCGATCGTACGATCGAGCTACTGCATCTGCATGTAGGATATTGGCGTATTGGCAATGCAAAAACGACTTCAACATGACTATTTGTGCTCTAGCTATTGCACGATCTCGTGATCGACGTGAATTCACGAGGGAGGTTGAGCGCTCGAGGCCATGCCGCAGGGGTTGCTGGCACGATAAAAAATACAGAAACGCTGCTAGGTTGAATGACTATCCTGTAAATGGTAGACCATTCCAAAGTACAATGCATAAAAAAATATGAAAAAAATCCAAATTGCTCCCCTATAAATAGGCCATTCCAGATTACGTACTCCTGTAAATGGTAGACCATTCTAAATTACTATTTTTGGTTTATTTTACCCCTATAAACTATGTTATTTGGTTTAATATATCTCCTATTATAATTTTTCCTTTCCACTTCTCCATACACAAGTGTGGTATTAGGTTCAAAATTAGTGACACGATAGTAGACATGGTAACCCATGTTAGAAAATATAACACAATTCTTTGTCATTGATGTGATAGGCTTTGATATTTAATAATAAACTAATCTTTGAGATATAATAGTATACAAAAAATAATAATGAAAAACTCATAATACATTGTTTGTCATACTTTATGATGTCCACTACAACGATGCAAAATTTAGATTGGATTTCAACTTGTGTATGGAGAAAAAAAAAGATAAATTGTACTAAGGGGTAAATTGAACCAAATGACATAGTTTTGGGGGTAAATTGAATCAACAAAATGTGTTAGGGGTTACATCGACTTTGGGTATAATTGAGGAGAGTAATTTGACCGTAAGCACTAGAGTTCTTGACAATTGTGTAACAATTAGATACTCCTCATAACCCACTAAGGGTTTGTTTGCAAAATATAGGTTATATATTTTGTTATATGGGCAACAAAACAACTTAGTTTATTCAGATTATATGATCTACACTACACCTCTTGATTATCATAATCACATAAGCCACCTATACTAGGTGTTTATTTCAGATTATTTCTACACCAACTATTTATACCCTCAATAACTTGGGAAAACAAACAATCCTAGATGTTATGCAATGTAGAAACAATCAAACTCTACCCTGTCCTAGGGTTATGTGCTCATAGGGTAGAGTTTGCATACGTATGTTCGCAGGGGTGAGTGTGCGTGCGGGTCGGGCGTCTACACCATCCATTTATTATATCCTAAAAACGAATTGTAATTTGAAAAAGAGGGAGAATCATTCGTGTAAACAAATGTGGCCACAATACTTGCCAATAATGCACACGCTTAGGTACACAACAAGAGCGCGTTAGCATGACGAGCGCATGTAGTAATGTAAGTATCTATGGATCCTCGTACGTTGCCCAGCTAATCACGCCAGCTCGGCAAAGCAGACCACATCTACTTGCATTGCATTATGCGTGCGCGTGCGCGCTCCCGTGGCCTCGAAATCAACCATTGCATCCATGGCGGTGGAGATATGATCGTGGATGGCATGCTTGGACCTCTGTTCTTGCTTCCACCCCACCATTTCCTCCCTGGACCTCCGCTCCTCCACACCGCCGGCCGCCCCGCCCGATCAGCTGTCTCACACTCATTTCACCCCCCCCCCCCCCTCGCTTGGCTTCCGGACAATCTCGTCTCCCCCGGTCACGCAACCTCATCCCCCGACACAGCTATACCCATGGCGACGTCACGCCGCCACGCGCATGCTCTCGCGTATATAACCACTCTACTGACCCAAGCCCAAGCCCGACCTATCATTGCTTCCGCATCTCTCCATCGCCATCACCTAACAATCATACGAAGCTTTAATTGTGTTCTCCCGATCCGTTCTTGAAAGGGATTGCTGGTGTTCTTCATCAACAATGGACATCTCCGACCGGTCTGTCCGGCTGACCATCGAGGCGCAGCCAAGCGACCCGGCGGCGGCGCCGGGATTCCTACCAACAACGCCATTCGAGCCACAAATTCCCTCCTCGCCGCCGCGCCCGAGCGTCGTCGTCGTCGACGCCGACGACGAAAACAACGAGGCCGCCTCCTCCAACAGCGCGCGTGGGCGGCGGCGGCGGCGGATGGACGACGATGGCGACGCCACCGCCGGCGGCGTGGTCGCCGGAGCGGCGGGGCCGGAGCGGAAGCTGACGCTGCTGGCGCTACGCCTGGCCGTGCTCGAGAAGGCGGCGAGCGGGCTGGGCACGCTGGGCTTCATCTGGGCCACCGTCGTCCTCCTCGGCGGGTTCGCCATCACGCTCGAGCGGGTGGACTTCTGGTCCGTCACCGTCATCCTCCTCGTCGAGGGCGCCCGCATCTTCAGCCGCAGCCACGAGCTCGAGTGGCAGCACCACTCCACCTGGTCCCTCTCCTCCTCCTCCGCCCGCCTCCTCGCCCGCTCCTTCCGCTTCGTCCTCCGCCGCTCCACCACCGACAAGCGTCCGCAGCCGTCTCGCCGGCGATCATCTTCCTCCTCCGGCAGCCGACGCCATGGCAGTTGGACGTTGGCCTTGCCGTGGAGCTGGAGCTGGAGCTTCTTCTCCGGCAACGTCGGGCGGCTGTTCTACTGGCTCCAGCTGGCGTCGGCGACGGCGTGCGTGGGGTTGTCGGCGGCGAGGCTATCCAGGCAGGACTTCGGGGAGGCCATCGACGCGAGGACGAACAGGAGGTCGGCGCTGGACATCTTCTACGGCCTGGCGCTCGCCGAGGCGCTGCTGTTCCTCGCCGAGAAGGCGGCGTGGGAGTGGGAGGTCAGCCATGGCCGCCTCCTCGAGCGCGTCGCCGGCGAGTGCGGCCTCCTCGCCGGCGGTGGCCCCACGGGGCTCGTCGCGATCCGCCGCTTCTTCTACGACGCCTACTCGCGCTGCATCGAGGGGAGCATCTTCGACGGGCTGCGCATGGACCTCGTCTCCTTCGCCGAGGAGCTCGTCGTCGGTGGGTCCCACGACGAGCAGCGCGTCGGCGTGGGCATCCTCGTCAACGTCGCCGCGAGCCCCCGTCTCGGCGACGACGCGCTGCGGCGGGTCGCCACGTCGGCGCCCGTCGTGGAGAGGCTCGTGGAGATGCTGAGCTGGAGCGGCGCCGATGAGCGTGGGGCCCGCGCGTCGGCGGCGCTCGTCGTGTCCAAGCTTGCCAGCAAGAAGAGGAACGCGCTGCGCGTCGCTGGGGTCGCCGGAGCTATCGAGTCCGTGTCGTCGCTGCTCTACGCCGACGACGAGGAGTGTAACCTCCTTGGCCTACTCATCATCAAGAAGCTCGCGCATGATCACGATAACTGCAGCAAGATTGGTAACGCACGTGGCCTCCTCGACAAGATCATCGACTTCTCCGCCATCGCCGGCGCCTCGCCGTCGCCGTCTTCGTCGCCGGTGACCGGGCCCACCACCTCGATCGTTATCACCCCGTCGCGAGCGAAGGCCGTGCAGAGGTCGCTGCAGGTGATGAAGATGCTGGCGGAGACGACGGGGAGCACGGGGAAGAAGCTCCGGCGAGAGGTGGCGGAGATCGTGTTCACGGTGAGCAACATCCGCGCCGTGCTCCGCCACGCGCCGCCCGAGCACGCCGGGCTGCGCCGGCTCGCCGCCGAGGTGCTCACGCGCCTCGCCATGGACGCCGACGCACGCGAACGCATCGGCGCCACCGGCGGCGTGGTCGCCATCCTCCTCGACATGTTCCTCCAGCGTCTTCCCGGGAGCTCCGACGAGGTCGCCGAGGCCGGCGAGGCGCTCGCCATGCTTGCCCTCGAGAGCCCACGCAACTGCCAGCGCATCCTCCGCGCCGGCGGCGGAGGCGGAGGCGCATCGGCATCGACGTCCACCGTCGACCTCCTCGTCGACGCGCTCGGCGACGGGACCATCGGCGTGGGCGCCGGGAGGATCCTGACCAACCTCTGCGCGTACGCCGGCGGCGGCGAGTGGTTCACGGAGCTCCGGCGAGCGACACGTGGCGCGGCGACGGCGATCCGGGGAGTGATGGAGGTGGAGAAGTCGAAGCCGCTGGAGGTGTCGCTGGGTCTCGCGGCGCAGCTGGTGAGGCTGATGGCCCCCGGAGAGCTGGCCCACCACATGGCCGTCGCCGGCGTCGGCGCGGCCGGGCTGGTGAGCCGGCTCGTCGGCGTGCTGGCGGCGCACGCGTGGCCGTCGATCAGGGCGCCGAGGATCCGGCGGTTCGTGGTGGAGCTCGTGATCGCGCTGCTCCGGACGAACACGACGACGATGGCGGAGGTGATGGTGGCGGCGGGGATGGGAGGTGAGCTGCGGCGAGTGGCGGAGACGACGTCGGAGATCGAGTGCTTCCACGTGTTCTCCGGAAGTGTGGGGCTGAGCCGCCACGCCGTGGAGCTCGCCGCGCTTGTGGACGTCGCGCTAGAGCTTATGGGCGCCGCCGGTGAAGGTGAGGGTGCGCACGTGTGATGATGAGTGTGTTAGTGAGGGACCGCGTGACACGTGCGCGGGTTACTGCCGTTGCGTGCAGACAAGAGTTTCGGAGCATGAGAGGGTTACAGAGTGTGTACAGTAGATATGTAGTAATTATTACGTGACTAACAATTCTTTGCTAAAGAAAAAAGAGAGACAGATTCTTTGCTAAAAAAATGACAGAGATTTGTTATTTGATTCTTTGGAGTTTGTATATATGTAATTCTTACGTGAATGGATGAGACGAATTTTTTTTGCATATCTTTCTTTCTCTTTTGTGTGTGTGTGCGCGCGCGCAAGTGGCATGTTTCTTTTGCGTCAATGTTACATCTGCGTCGTCATGAAGCGGCAGCAGACGCACAATTGCAAGACGTGCAAGGAACAGGAAGGAATGCACGTAATAACATGGGTGTTTGAGATGTAAAAGATTCAGAAGTCAGAACTTGATTTCTGCTCGATCGGCAGTAAAAAACCTCCTTTCGATCAGGCACTGGACAGAATTATCTTATGGGAAGCTCGGGATCTCCTAGGTAGCTATGCATTTTATTCTACTGGGTGTAACACCCCAGCCCAAGTTTAATATGATTAATAAGGATATCCATACCAACAAGTTGCAACTTCTTTTCTGGGAGCTCATCCCAAAAGAACTCCGAGGTTAAGCGTGCTTGGCCCGGAGCAATTTCAGGACAGGTGACCGACCGAGAAGTCGTTCCCGAGTGTGTATAATATAAGTGAGGACAAAGTGCGCAAAAGACATGTGTTGGTACGTGGGGGCATTCTTGGGTCATCTTAAAGAGCTGCCAGGGTACACTACCGGATTTAGCCTGTTTGCCGTGAGCCCTAATGCTCACGGCAAAGGGGCAAAAACTCACGGCAAAGCCTTTGCCGTGAGCCGGCTCACGGCAAACCCCGCACGGCAAAAATCGTATCGGCAAAGGGGCCTTTACCGTGAGCCACAAACCAAGCTCTCGGCAAACCTTTGCCGTGAACCAAAAAACCCCTTCGGCAAAAGAAAAGTGACGATGACGACGAGCAACGACGTGAGTGTGGCCCGCACGGATGTTTGCCGTGAGGCCTATTCAATGGTTCACGGCAAAGGAGCCTGTTTGCCGTGAGCCTGGGCCCTGGCTCACAGCCACCGTGAGCCAGGGCCCAGGCTCACGGCAAACAAGCTCCTTTGCCGTGAGCCAGTGCCCATGGCTCTTTGCCGTGAGCCTGGGCCACTGGCTCACGACAAAGGAGCCTTTTGCTGTGAGCCTGAGTCAATTTCTCACGGCAAATAATGGCACCTGGGTCTACTTTTTTCTGTTTTTTTATATGATACCCCAATAAAAAATGTATCATACATACATTTTACAGATACATTGCACAACCACATAGTCATCACAATGAGCATTACAGACAGATTATATAGACATTGCACAACCACACATAGTTAATAGTTATTACACAACGAGAAAGGTTAATAGTTCGACGACATCCAAACCAAGTTCAACCACGACATTATCAAGTTCAATCAAATGACAACAAATTCACTACCTAGTAATTCGGCCTTCGTTCCCAAGGGTTGGAGGGGGAGGGTGTGGATAGATCCAGATCCCGTGGGTTTGCCTCCGGCGGCGGAGACGGCTGAGACGGCTGAGAGCCCCAATGCCCCCAAGGTGACACAATAGCAGGTGGGCCTCGTGGCGTCGGCTGAGATCCCCAAGTCCCCCAAGGCGACACAGTGGCACCAGGCGACACATTAGCAGCAGGATCATTTGATGTCGCTGATAGACCCTGCACAAAGAATAATATATTGCACATGTGGGGAAGAATTAAGTTACCAACATACAAACTAAAGCATTCATATTGTGTTGACGAGGCGCTGGGTATAATTGAATATGTGGTGGAGGTATAGATATCTGAGCACCCACATTCTGCATCCAAAGGTACATCTGGCTCATGGAGACCTCTATTTGCTCCCGTTGGCTCCTCTCTTCTTGTAGCTGGGCCTGCAACGTAATATATGTTAGAATTCAAATTAATAGTGTCAGAATTTAAAAAAGCCTGAAGCAAACAGAAATAACCTGTAGACTCGCTATCTGCATCTGGTCAACGGTTTGTCTTGGGCGTATGGCATCACTTCCGCTCGACGCCCTTGCTTGAATCTCGGAGAGTCTTGGCGTCGAGGCCAAGTCGATCGTGCCGTCACCCATCCAGTAATGCCTATGCTTTTTGCCTCCTCATACCTCCATGACAATTCGTCCATCAAAGTTCTAGGTGCCTGGATCGTACTCCGACCCATGGACCTCCCTTGCCCTCTGTGTGTACGCACCAAGCCGTGCGGCGATTGTCGGATTGGTGTATGCTGATACTGGGGTCTCCATGCTGAAGTCAGTGTCTGTAGTCGCCTTGCCCATGTGAGCTAAAGCGTACGCCTTCACCTCGCCACAATGCTAGCCACCATGTGAATCAGACTACGGACAATGAGTATAAGATTGTTAGATATTTATCACTATGTCTAGCATCAAAACAAATAAAGGTATCCACTTACCCATGTTTTCGCAAATGTCGTGAGGTTTCGGTTGCCTTGATGGTGCACTGGTCCTTGCATCTTCAAACGCTTTTCCCAGGCAAGGTTGTGCTTCTCCAGCCATTCAGCAGAGTACCACCTATCCAGCATTCTTTCCCAGGCTTGTGCGTGATTATTACACCAACTAACAGGTGCCTACAAGACATGAATTAAACATAGAATATCAAATAAAGCATGTTTATTCTCAGGAAAGAAGAGTATTCAAGGTTGTTAGTTACCTGGAGGTATTGCCCCCTGTTCAGCGTCATCTTTCTTGCCTCCTCCTTGGTGACCCTCGTGTGAAGCACTTCTGCGTGGTAATTAATGATAGCCTGGATACGCGCCTCGTAATGCATGTCATGCACTAGCTTTTTGCAGGCTCTATGAGCATTACCTCTGCCTCATATCCATCCTCGCACCTGAAGAAATCCTGCATATACATACAATGCTTATATGCTCAGAATGCAATGAATAGAGTAATATAGTGTGAGGTCAACTTACCCATAACTCGCCCTTCACCCGCTCCGCCACGTTATCAAAATGCCTGTCCAAAAGATCTCGCTGGTCCACCGCTGAGTAGTAGTGTTCAAAAGTCATGCCGGCTCGTACGTATTAGCATGCAAAACCATGCTAGGGAAGTGTTCCCTGCACAAAAGGCCTAGTATACCTACGCCCACAATCTCCCAACTCCTTAAATGTGATTAATTTTTTTGAGATTTGCAACATATCATATGAAAAATATTGATCGAGTCAAAACTGCTTACTTATGCCCATAGGGCCTAATCACTGGGCGTCTGTGAGGAGTTGGTCGTTTCGGAAGGGTCGACGGACCTCGCAACCAAACTCTCGGTGGATCCCCAACAGCCTCCTCGTACCCCTGGTGCCCTTCACCCCCCCCTCATCGGCCTCCTCCTCCGCCTCCCCATCCTCCTCCTCCTCCCCCTCCCCATCCTCCCCATCCTCCTCCTCCCCCCCTCCTCCCCATCCTCCTTCTCCTCCCCCTCTCCATCCTCCCCATCCCCACAATCCTCCGCCTCCACCGACTCATCCTCTGACTCTGGGTACTATGCGGGGGGACAAAATCATATGCTGCATCGGGTTAATGAAACCGGGTGGAAACATCTTCTCTAGTTTACAGAGCAACACCGACGCCAATTTTTCCATCTCTTGTATTACGGTTCGAGATATCTCCTTTCCACAAAGCTGACGGAAGAAATAGCTTAACTCTTCCAGCACTAGTCAGACCCGGTCGGGGACATAGCCTCGAACCATCACCGAAAGAAGCCACTCAAGACAAATGTGGTAGTCATGACTCTTGAGCCCATTGACTTGCATGGTGGCAAAGTTAACTCCTCTCCTCCAATTGGCCGCATATCCATCAGGGAACATTAATGTTTGGAACTATTCTAGTACTTCCCTCCTTTGTGCCCTTGTTAGAACGTAATCGGCCTTAGGTTTCTTCTAGGTCTTGCCTCTGGTGGGAGGCACCATGTTCATCTTTGGTCTATCCCACAACGTTGCTTAATCTACTCTACCCTTAACATTGTCTTTTGTCTTATCAGAAATGTCCATGACTATTCCAAATAAAGCCTCGGCATTATTCTTCTCAGTGTGCATCAAATTAATGTTATGTGGAAGAATAATGTTTGCCATATAGGGGAGCCTCCACAATCCTGAATTATGAGTCCAGTTATGATCCTGACCATATCCTACAAAACCACCTTGTTGGTTGGCCTGGAGACCATATACCTGAGCACAAACCTCAGCACCGGTCATAATGTGTGGTTGAGGGTCTGTAACTACAAGACCTTTCGTGAAGTTTTTTATGTCTCGCTTGAATGGGTGATTCAGAGGGAGGAATTGTCGATGTTTGTCGAACGCGGAATACTTGCCACCCTTCTTCAACCAAATGAACTTCAAAGCTGACTTGCATATTAGATATGGCATCCTCCCATGCATACACCAGCAGCAGAATATCCCATATGCTAAGAAGTCATGCAGGGAGTGGTGGTACCAAACATGCATTATAAAGTTTTTCTTTGTACCTCGGTCGTATGTCAGTACCCCTTCCTTCCAAGCATAGTCCAATTCATCAATCAGAGGCTCCATATACACATTCATATTAGTCTCTGGGTGGTCGGGAATTATCAACGACAGGAATATGTTCTGCCGAGTAAATAAGACGCCGGGGGGGGGATTGAGAGGGATAACGAACAAGGCCAACAAGTGTATGAGGCAGCCCCCATCCCATAAGATTGGAACCCATCTGTAGCCAGAGCAACACGAACATTACGGGCTTCATTATCTTTCACAGGATAAATTTGATTAAATCGTTGCCATGATTCACCGTCGGATGGATGTACCATCTTGTCAGGATTGTATCGATGTCCATCTTTGTGCCATGTCATCTGTTTCGCGGTTTCCTCGGTCATGTAAAGCCGTTGGATCCTCGGTATGAACTGCATATACCGTAGGATTTTCATGGGGAGCTTGCTCTGCTTCTTCTGACCATCACCACAGTCTTGCTCCACGTACCGAGAGGATGTACACTTTGGGCAGTAATTCGCTTTCTCGTGTTCTTTCCTAAATAAGATGCATCCATTTGGACAAGCGTGTATCTGCTCATAGGGCATCTTCATTGCATTAAGGAGTTTTTTGTCTCGTACATGTTCGGAGGTAGATTGTGAGGCTCTGGAAGCAGACTGCCAACAACTTTCAACATATTATCGAAGGCATCCCGTCCAAGATTGTATTGGGACTTTAGGGACATAAGGCGTGTAATGCCATCCAGCTGAGAAACCTTGGTATGCCTGTGAAGGGGCTGTTGAGCCGCGGATAACATGTCATAGTACGCCTTTGCGGTTGCCTCCGGCTCCTCCTTCATAGGTTCCCCATTGAAGTGTGCTTCACCAAAGTCATTTAACATGTCTCCTACCCCAGCTTCAGCATCATAATCAATGAAGCATTGTCTCACGACCTCCTCTCACACGATCGTCGACTTCACCATGATACTTCCACCGTGTATAGCCGGCAACATATCCATTCTTGCAAATATGTGTACTCATGACATCCTTTGGTTGGCGTTTCTTGTTTTTGCAAATGCTGCATGGACACCAAGTCCTGGTGGCTCCTTGAGTGTGGGTGGGAGGGAGAGGTAAAGGGCTGTGGGCGCCTTTGTCGTGAGCCGCCAGATCTGGCTCACGGCAAAGCTTGCCCATGTGTCATTTTTTTCCTCCTACTAAATTTTATTCTCCCTATTTTTTCTCCCCCGAAAAACAATGTTTGCCGTGAGCTAGTGGAGGCTCACGGCAAATATGGCCGCAAATATGACCTTTGTCGTGAGCCTTTATAAATACTCACGGCAAACAAAAAAGCACCCTACCTTTTATTTTAGTTTCACATGTTTTCATATTTTTTTCTTTCTTATAAAGTCACTATAATGATCAAACTATTTCATGGACTTTCATTTAAATAAATTTATTCATATTTGTTTGCTTATTATTTCATTATTTTCTTCACATCTTAACAATTTTTCATTATTTCGTGTATATTTTAAATACAAATATATATCAAATATATGTAAAAAAATTACTAACCTTTAAGAAAGACCATATTATAGTGTCTATACCATATACACAATGTTTTTAAACTCAAACTCAAACTTAAGCTTCACTTTGACTTCAAAAACTAAAAATCAATTCTCATGTTTTTGTAACTTCTACGGACATTTTCAATTTTGTGCATCGTACGAAACAAACTTACGTGAAACCGTGTCAAACCTTCTCCACAACCTATGTGTCTGATACAAGTAGACATCCACAAATTTTATTTTATGATTTTTAGACTTTGTTTTGATATTTTTAAATAATTATGAAATATAATATTTGCCGTGAGCTTTATAAATGCTCACGGCAAAGAGGTTGTTTGCCGTGAGCTTTTTGCCGTGAGCCTTATAAATCTCACGGCAAACTATGGCCCTAACGGCCGTTAGTGCCGTCACGGGAGGCGACATTTTAAATAATTTAAAATTATTTTACCGAGAGCATTGTTATTTTAGCTCACGGCAAAGGGAGCTTTTGCCGTGAGTTTATGTTTGCTGTGAGCTTCTCTTGTTAAGCTCACGGCAAAAAGAGCTCTTTTGCCGTGTACATATCTTTGCCGTGAGCTTTTCTTTTTAGGCTGACGGCAAAGAAAGCTTTTGCCGTGAGTTTGTCTTTGCCGTGAGCTTCCGATTTTAAGCTCATGGCAAAGGTGTGTTTCCCGTGAGCCCGATTTTTAGCTCACGGCAAACATTTTGGCTCACAGCAAACAACGATTTTCCGGTAGTGGTAGATAGGCCCGGCCCGGAGTGGCGGGACGTTACAATGGGCGTTTCCTTTAATTTGTTCAGATATGGTCATGTATGCACCTATGAGCTCATGATTTAGCAGCTTATTCAGGATTAGCTCGAATTTGTTCAGATATGGTCATGTATGCACCTATGAGCTCATGATTTAGCAGCTCATTCAGGATTAGCTCGGGGCCTCGACCATACATATACGTGTTTGGAATGATTGCCTGAGCGAAGCAACATTATTGCTTAATAGAAAACAAATTAACTTTCACAAGCCAGCACAAGACAATGCAACACCAAAAAAGAAAAACACCAACAAGAATCCAAGAAAGACTACTAGACGGTCGCGGTTATCTTCATCGGCAAATCATCAGTGGTGGGCCCTTCTTGCAAATCCAGCCCAAGCAATGGTAAGTATGACGGGCCAAAGTTGCATCGCCAAGGAAGCGAACCAGCCCGGCCAAAATCTTAATTTCCTTAAGGAAAAAGTCCTTTTCGCCTCTGGACATTAGACCGAGTTTAATTTTTCTCTCTAAACTATAAAACCGGGTAACCAACCTCCCTCAGCTTTTGAAACCGTATATTTTACCTCCTTATCCAGGATATAAGTGGTTTTGAATACGGTTTTGTCTTTTTCTTTTTTATTTACTTTAACTGAAACTTTAAAGAATAATAATAAATCAAAGAAAAATAATAAAATAGAAAATTCTATTTTATTTGGACTTCACATAAGTATGTCAATATAGAAAATATATAATATAATATAATATATTTTAGTATGATTTTTTAATAAGCTCATGATTTACTATGATTTATATAACGTACGATTTCAAAAGTTCAGGGGGTGGGTTACTCGCTTTTGCGATCTAGGAAGAAAAATTAGACTCGGTGCAATGTCCAAGAAGGTAAAAGGACTTCAATAAATAGAACACATTTATGGTCATGTAATCATTAGTGTGCTCATGATTTAGCTCATTCAGTATTAGCTCGGGACCTGGTGGACCATCTATAATCCCATATATATATTTTGGAACGATGGCCCGTGCGATGCACAGCTTTAGCAAACAATACACATATGGTTGGGACAGGAACAATGTTGCTCATGCAGTACAAGAATGTGCTTATAAAAGCGAAGCACATTGCTTAATCCATGGATTAACTTATTGGAAGTAGTAAGCAGTCCAAGAAAACAAATCAATACAAATTTCACAAGCCAAGACAACGCACACCAATAAGGCAATAAGAGTACTACTCCACTATACTGTAGGACATGTGTGCCAACACACTTAAGGAGTTAATGTTACAGTACTGGTACATGATTAATTGTTTCCTGCGGTTGACCATCCTCGGCCCGGCCCATCAATGGTGGTCCCTTCTTGCAAATCCAGCCCAAGCAAAGGTAACTACGACAGGCCAAAGTTCCCACACCATGAACCAAAAGACCAAACGTGCGAGCTTCATCAACACTATTCCAAGTGGTCTCTTCCTACCATATTGCGCCTGTATAACAAGAAGCCATATATGTATGCCATCCACCAGATGTCTGTATAGCATTGGGAGGGGGCTAAGCACAAATATGGCAATGGCAGTGCTACGAGCAACTGGAGCTAGCACCAAATACGCGGCAAGTGCAAAAGCAACCGTCATGCTTGTGATTGAACTCGACAACAGAAACAGAGACGCAACCAAGTTCCATCGCCTGGTGCTCATGTCAACCATACTAGTTCCAGATAGCACGAGGCTGATGATACCTACGGTGGAGCAAACGAAGGCCAATGTGTTGGCCATCATGAATGCGTCGAAGATAAACCTGCCAGCAAGTGTTGGTGTGCCTCCATTCAAATGGTCATCTGCTTTGTAACCTCCGGGAATGGCGAAAGTTGCACCGAAAGCCACGGTTGCTATCAGGACTGCGCCGACAATAAACATCTCAGTTGCATCTTTAATCATGTCTGATTGTTTCTTCTCCTCCTCTGGGTCCAGAGGACGTTCATACTTGTCCTCAATGTGATCGCAGCGAAGACAATTGTGTTTTGCACCAAATAATTCGAGAGCCTGATGCATCTTGCTCTCAGAGTTCTATAAATAAAACAGCCCAGAGAAGCATGAAAGCAACAAATTAATATATATATTATTCTCATTCAAGGAGAAAATTCTGAATGTAAAGAACAATATATACCATAGGGTAGTGCATCCCCCGAGGAAGATTGATTCTGGAAAGATCAAGGGGAGTCTGCCCTTTGACATTTGACAAATTTAGATGCACTTTCTCATTCGCAAGTAGATCGCAACACGTCTTAACCATTTTTCTTTCCATCGCTAAGTGCAGTGCAGTGTTTCCGTCCTTGTCTTGCATATTCAGAATCCATTGCACAGATGGAACATGACAAACACCGGAGGAAATTATGTGGTGTCTTCTTTTCTCAACAGCAACATGAAGAAACGTTCTTCCTTTAGCGTTGCGCAATCCAGCACAATTAGGAGACTCCTGAAGGAAAAATTCAATGGTCTTTGTCGCACCTACGGAGGCCGCGACATGTATGGGGAACAATCCGCTGTTGTCTGCTTGATACAGTGCTGTTGGGTTAGCTTCGAATACTTTTGCGACTATGTTGAGAGACCAGTAGATAGGAATTCGAATCCAAAGACGGCGCCTGATGAAGAAATCAGATCGAGATGAAGCGAAGTGAAGAGGTGTGCTCCCATGCTTGTCCACTTGCGTAGCAAGGCCCTTGTTCCATTTCAATACTTCTTCTATCATCACTGTGACTGCGAATATGATTTTTTATGTTAATGAAGAAAAGAGCGTGTAGTGCCCCTATGGTACATATGATCTATCAGATCTCCATAGTGCTCCAAACAATTGTGCAGTTTTGATTAATGGGAGAAATCATATGATCTACCAGATCTCCATAGCGAGAAATCATTGACCATCTGGAGCTATCAAAAGTTCAAAACAACACAAATTTGGTAATCTATTTTGTTCTAAATTCAAAAAATGTGGTTTAATTTAAAAAATGCAATTAATTTATTTCAAATAAAATAAATATGTAGCACCAAAACCTTTTTAAAATACAATCTCCCACTGGTTACCAATTTTGAGTTATTTTAATCTTATTTGCTCATGTTTCTAGTATGTTTCTTGGCTCATGGCCATGCGCTCGTTTTACTAAAATTATTGCTTTGTGTTATATTATACAGGAAGAATTTCATTTTTTTTGCTATCCAACTATGGCCTCAGTTTGCTTTTGATCATTAAACTACAAAACAATAATATGGTGGCCCTGTCTAATCTGACAAACAAAATCGCCGAATATCATCTGATAAACTATCATTCATTTCTTCTTGTATTACCATAAGGTGGTTTTAGTATCTGGTTTTGGTGACGATGTCGACGACACATGGTGGTGGGGCCCACCTATCGGCCCTACTCTCCCTCTCTCTTTCTTCTCTCCTTTCCCTCCTCACTATCCTCTCCCCATTCTCTCTCTCCATCGGTGGAGGATGCCCAGGCGGTGGCAGTCCCTAGGTAGTGGCGCACGTGGACCCGTTGCCATTGGGCCCCTTTCCATCCTCTTGTGCCAGACGATGATATGACTGCGTTGTACAGGGGAGCGATGCTTTAGCGAGGTGGTGATGTTGGCTGGGGAGAGGACGCCCCGCTGGCTGTGTTGAGTAGGGGGGCATGGGGCCACCGACTACAAGTACCCTAGGAATTACGAGCACTATGTCCGCCGGAGTGCCATCGCTGGAATCCGTCGAGCGCTGCTGCGCCCACTTCTTCGACTCATCGTGAACTGAGGCAGAGGAAGGAGATGGCTACCACCTTGAGCTTCCTCATGCTAAGCCACATCCGTTTTGCTCGTCCCCGTTGCCTATCAGCCACCGGAGCGCCACCGCACGCATGGAGCACCATCGGCGTCCACCATGGCCGCGCAGTGGGGGCTGGTGCAGGTGCGGCCGGTGGAGAGAGAGAGATAGAGAGAGAGCTGACAGATCTTGAGTTCGCTAGATTCTTCTGGTTGATCTCTAGGTCTAATGTAACGCAAAACTATTATTTAAAAATAGATATTTTTGTATACTCCGCTCTATTGATCTCTTGGTCCATCTCTAGGACTAATGTAATGGAAAATTACATTTATAAAAAATAGGTGTGATGATGTGCAATGAACAGGATGAACATGAACAAATAAGATCCATGCACGAATAGATATAGCATTATTTTTAGGAACATTTTTATGATTTAACATGAATTATATGAATGTTTATAGATTAAGACAGTTTTTTTATTATTTTTTAAAGATACATATATAGGGGAAAAGCACCTTCTGATGAAACATGAGGGGATGTCCCAACAGATTACATTATATGTTAAAAAGAAAATAAAGAGCAGAGGGTCATTTAATCCAATTAAACCCAAATTTATTCAGTTCTGATGGCTCAGTAGTCATTGATTTTAGTTTTTTTTGGGGGTTGATCACAAAGAATGGACCTCCACCTTATTTAATCATGCAGAAATAATATACAAGACAAAAAACAATGGCATGAGTACGTAGAGAGGAATATAGATGAGACATTTATGACCTTACATAATGAGCGTTAATGAATAAACAACATTAGTCAAAACATGTGAAAAAAGGCATAGGTAAAAGTGTGACAGAGCAAAAGCGGATAGATTGGGAATGTATGTAAATTAAAAATCCCAAAACATAATGTATTTTTAAGTCAATGTTCTCTAAAACAAAATCAAGTAATGTTTGAGCATGTTGATTCTAAACCGTTGTAATTGTATGGGGCATGCCTATGACAAAAATAATGTTTAGGAAAGTTGTGTGTGTGTGTGTGAGAGGGAGAGAGAGAGAGAGAGAGAGAGAGAGTAGGCACCTCCATTTGTAGCTGCTAGGAGAACCGCAGCATGCAACGCATTTTGACCATCTAGTCCAAAGTAGGATAGGTTGCCGCCACTCATCTTATATAGAGTTACTGCAATGGTATCCTTCCTCAATGAGATGGCCAGGTACAATGGCGAAATGCCATTGGCAGGATAATTAGCCAATCCGGGATCAGCATCCATCAGCAGCTTGACCATACTCTTCTCTTCTGGTGCTTGTTTACTGTCTTCATCAGTTAGGACAGCCTCGAGCGAGGCCCTGTCCTTCAGCATTGCTCCGTCTTCAACCCGGACAGCATCGTGCAGCGCCGTCTCTCGACGCTCGTTAGCCATCCTCAAGAGCTCGAGCTTCCTGTCAGCACCACCCTCACGCCCAGCTAGAGCAATGAGATGGGAAACCATCTTGTGGGCCCCAGCACGGGCAGCACAATGCAAGGGTGTGTCACCCCTGTGATTCTTGGCAAACAGAAGCTCCATGTCACGACCACAGATTATGTCAGCAGTGTCAGCATACTTCAAGAAATCTTCACCGTTGCCGTTCATGGCGACAGCATGCAGTGCAGTGTCCCCATCAGGAGTGACGCCCTTGAGAATTCTTCCTGATGCAGGCAGAGCTTCGTCAAGCTGTGGGTGGTCTTTGACGCGCTGATCTTCGACATCGCCAGTAGCTGGCAGTGGCACCTCTATTGCTCCCTTGCCTACCCTTAGCAACGCAAGGAATTCTTGAGTAGGTGTCGCCATTGGTGGCCTTCCTGCGTCTTCCCTCTCGAGAAGGAAATGCAGTGCCTTCCAGGAGCCATGGTGCGCAGATGCCAGCAGGAGAGGATTGATGCGGCCAGCAGGGGTCTGGTCGTCCTTCTCGGAAGGCTTCTTGCTCGTGGTTGTCACCACAACCATGGCCATGGCATCCTCTTTGTTGAGTAGATCCTTCAACTTGTTGACATCGCCATGGTCTGTGGCCACCATCAGTTTGGCGTCCATGGCTACTGTCTGAGCATCTGGAGGAGTAGGAGCTTCTTCACAGATGCTTGCCATCTGCCTGGGCCTTTGTGGTTTGGAAGTTTGGATTGGATGTAGTAGTGCTTGTGTTTTGGCTCTGGTGGCAACTCCTATATATATGCTATATCTCGGTGCACTCTTTAAACTAGTAACTAACATGTTTTTAGATGATCTCTCTTACAGAAGCTCCGACAAACACTACACCATGGTAGACATGGAAGCAAAGAATTAGTGATCATTACAACCTGTGCAAAGGCAGAAGCACATGTGACATGTCCAGTGCTTCTGGCCCTGCCTTGTCACGCAAGCATTTTTTTTTGTTCTTTTATTCGCTTCTGGCCATCCTTTGTCTTTCATAAGTTTCTGACTTTTTTTTATACGCTTGTGGCTCTTTTTAATTCCATACGCTCATCTGCTTCGGACATATGTCTATCATCTCAAAAGCTAGCTCGATCATTTCGAAATCTAAAAAGGATCGAGGGTTTATCTTTAATTATTTTTGGATTCGTAGTAAGAGCTCATCCTGAGAATTTGGGAACCCCCAAGCAAACCCTTAATAACAACTATCATAATAATGTTAATAATAAATCGCCTATGCATAAACTGTAACCAAGTGCATCATTGAAAAAAAATATTCATATCATGCAATTTGTATATATTATCTTAAAAGCTTCTCTAGACATTTCTACATATGAAGTCGGTGATGAATTGATGATGAAATCAATATCAATCTCATCAAATAATTTCTCCTGAGACATTAGACCTTAAATGCTTATTCAATAACTTCCAACTTTGAAAAGTTTCCTTCCGCTGATGGCACGGTAACAATAATGGTATCAATATTGATCTCATCCAAAAATTTGCAGGGCTCCTCTGTCATTATAAACCCATCTTCTCCATCGCTTCTTCTTTCTTTTTTCACTACTAGATTGGATATTTTCTCACACGCTTTTCGATGATCTCTCTCACAAAGCTCCGACAGTGGCCATGGATGTAAAGCATTAGTGAACATTATGACCTGTCCTGTACAAAGGCAGAATTAGCACCATGACCTGTGCGTTTGGCCCTTCGTTTTCTTTAATCTTGTATAAGCTTCTAGCCTCTTTTATTTTTTTTGTCTTTCATACACTTCTGGCCCTTTTTTTTTTTTTGCCTTTCATACCCTTCTTGCATATTTTTCTTTTTGTCTTTCATACGTTCTGGTCATTTTGTTCTTGTTTTTCATGCTTCTGCCTTTTTTGGTCTTTCATATGCTTGCGGCCTTTTTTTTAATGCTTTCGGACATGTCCATCGTCTCGCTATCACAAAAGCTCCGACTGTGGCCATGGATCCAAGCATATGCAAGAGACTAGCTAAATGATTTGTAAACTAAATTTTAGGTATTCAACATTAAAATAGCTCTCCAACATATTATCTATCTAACTTTTCAAGCCATCCAGCCCTCCAACCTCTCGCTAGTCAAATTTAGCTAGCTAAATTAGAATGTGGGAAAGAGAGTCTGGTGGATATGCTCCGTATTATTATGACATGTCCAAAAGGCAGAAGCACCATGTCGTGCGTTTTTTGCCCTTCTTTTTCTTTAATCTTCTCTATATGCTTATGGTCTTTTATTTTTTATCTTTTATACGCTTCTGGCCATTCTTTTTGTTGTCTTTCATATGTTTCTGGCTTTATTTCTGTCTTTTAACGTTCTGGCCATTTTTTATGTCTATCGTACGCTTCTGCCTTTCGAACACATGCCCATCATCTCAAAAGCTAGCCATGTAGAAATATCTAAATTTAAAATAAATTGAACTTTTATCTTTAATTATTTTCAGCTTCATAAGAGCACGTCCAACAATGATCATGTCAGCTCTCTATATAATGTTCCATGTCGTCTTTCGAAAAAAAAATAATGTTCCATGTCAGATTTATCGCCTTGGAAGAAGATAAATGAAGAGAGCATGTTGCCAAGTCTGGCAAGGGAGTGAGACCCATCGTGGGCCCTGCCCTATACATGCTCCTTTTGTCGTCATTTCTCCTTTCCTTCGCAATGCCCGTCTGGCACCCAATGGTGAGGGAGGTGGAGGGTGATTTTTGATATTTTTGTGCTGAAAAAACAATTTGTCCTTTTAACATAATTCATCTACATATATTATTTTATATAATTATTTCTTTTACTTTTGGACAATATACATACTGAATCCTAATTTTCATTTTCATTTGGGCTTGCTGTTTTTTCCTTTCGCCATTTTATACTGAAAAATGGTTTGTTCTCAAAAAAAGTGAGGAATCCTTTGCTAGTTTGTGTGAAAATTAGTCGCTTGTCAAGTCGACATTGTAAAAGTATGAGAGTTATATTGGCGCATTGGTTAATTTTATGTGACAACAACCACCGGGATCACGGTCAGGGACCGTGGTGTCGATTGGATACTTGCAGGCTTGATTTGGTATTGGTGAGTCCAAAACCTTACCCTACAAATGCGGTAACAGTAATCTTGATGTGTATTCTGTTTGTTGGTTAGAGATTATGCTTAAAGATGGTCTGCTACTGTCTTTTCTGCTCAGGTGGATCAGAGCAAGTTTAATGGTCGGCGAAATGCGGGTGAAATCTGACGTGTAGGCGAGAGAAATGAAGAGAGAGAAGGAAGCGGCCGTTTCGCTATGCGCTCGCATGCAGCAGGCGCAAACCAATCAGAATGCACTCCCCTACGCTGCATGACTGCTAATTCGTCGAAGTGATTGCATGGCACTAAATGCGCGAGGGCCCCACCACCACAACCTGCTTGGCTAGCGGGCGGTGTTATTAAACATGCTCTCATGTTCACAGAAATGCTGATCTTTTCTCTTTACCTTTGCATGCCCTCGGTCTGGTGGGGGTTCTTCCTGCGGCGCACGTGACGGTCCATTGGCCCTGAACATACTACTTTTGCATTAATATATCCTCATAAATGTCCTCCAGATGCCCAGGGCCACATGAACGAGATCTCCACATGAACATGCTCCAAGTCTAGAGCAGATCTGTTTCGGTCTTTCTTTAGGAGATATGCCAGCTTGCAATAACATGATGAGTTATACTCTGGTGGTCTCTTTTACAGAAAAAATTGAACGAAAATCTTAAAGCAAATGAGATAATCAATTTAATTTCTTTCATCATGGATCATGTTTGGGCTCAGCCCTACCCATGCCTGAATGGAACCTGGCCCATGTTGGATCCAGTTGCCGCCGTAATGCATCCGTTTCCCCCACGGTCTGTCATAGCACATCCTCGCAGATAGACGTTGTCGCTCTCCACACTGTTGAGCCAACCCCGCAGGGGGCATGCGGCCAAGATGCCGGTACACCCACAGGGTGATTAGGAGCAGATGCACACCGCCGGCGCTCCTCGGACACCTTTCTTCCTCTCTCGGTTAGCAATGCAGAGCCGCGGCGAGAGCTGTGGTATGACTGTATGAGAGGTGTCTGCTGTCTTGGGGAAGGGAGGGGATATGGACCTCCACTAGGGAGCCAACGTCCGCCGTTGTGGTGCATGGGTCTGGCAGGGAATGGGTGCGAGCAAGGTCGGGCCTAGACAAGGACCAGATAAAAAAATGGTTATGAGATTAATTAATTAATATTTCTTTCGCTAAAAAAATAATTAATATTTCTTTCACTCAAAAAAATTAATTAATATTTCTTTGCTTTAAGATCCGTGTAGTTTTTATGGAGAACATCACTAGAGCAAAACCCTAAGAGATAAAAGTGCGTGTTTGGATAGTTTGTCGCACCTTGCTTTGCTTGGCAGAGAAAAGTGGCATTTTTTTTTGTCTTTCTCATTGTCTCGGTGCCCGTGCTTTTAAGGATTTACGTTGTTGGGCTAGGCGACCAAAAACTGATCTAGTGCACTAGCAAAGCTGGTCTCGCCGAGAGAGGCAAGGCGAGCTACCCAGGCAAGACAACCAAACAGAGGTAATTGGTCTAGTTTGGTTGTTGACCCTCAACAACTTTACATCTAAAGATATGTTCAACAATGTAAACGAGTGTGTTCAGATAGTAAAATGTAGGTAATTTGCACATACTATTTAATTTAAACCAAACTGCACTCATTGTACAACAACTTTATTTTTATCACTTACGTCCAGTATCTTGTAAAATGCCCAAATAGATCATAAACTTATCACTAACACTCGCCTACGGTCCAAATACATGAAATAGCAACATTGTGTGGAGATGACATATGCAGTTTAATCAGAGGCGGGCCCAGCTTTGGCCCACAACTAGGGCCAAAGGTGAATATGCCAAGTTTTTAGTCTATTTTGTGGGCCGAATCTCTAGTTTTTTGGCCGAAGTTTAGGGGTGTCAGAACTAGGGCCATGGCCTGGGTGGCCTTAGCCCTAGGCCCACCCCTGAGTTTAATGCACCAAAAGCGAATGGTGCTCCACCTGCCTAACTAGTTGACATGAATTGTTTATTCATGAGTAAATTACGTCTACCATACAATAACTTGTAACGTTGTATCACTTTGGTCCATCAAGTTGTAACCCATGCAAGAAGTAGCTTACTATGCGCATATACGGTCCCATGTACACTATATCAGTGTATCTCACCAAGTTGGCAATATGACGTGGATCGATGACTAATTGTCGCCCACATTGATGATTATGGGCTTATGGCACAAACTAAAGGGACCAAAATGCAAGTTTTTACGTAAATATGCAAGTTTTTACGTAAATTAGATAGAGCCCCTTATATGATTAACTTAGATCATGCACATGACCATATTGGACATAACCACATAAATTGTATAAAGTTCGTTCACGTAACCACATTCTTCTTTTTGCTCCCGATGTATTAGCTAAATTATACTGAAGGGCCACGAAGCAGGAAGAGTATTGAACCGATTCCCTCTCGTGAAGGGCCACGAAGCAGGAAACACTATACATTATCTAAAAACAACCTTTGGCTCCACTACTTGTCCATGTTGCACAAATCATAATGATGGAGGGAAGTAATTTCTCTTCATCGCTCATTCCTATGACCATTTGAATTGAATATTTTATCTACATAATCACGGTTTGAGGTATAATTATTTGTAGATAATCATGGGGTTGTGGCAAATGGCCTTCATCGTCCTATACTCCTCCGAGTCAAATTTTGTTAAATACATCAGGAGCCCTTGAACTATTGTCTTGATGTGTCACTTAGGTCTGCGAAGTCGTAAAAATCAAAATCTGGCACTCTGAACTTGTTAAGTGTGCCATTTAATTAGTTCCATACCCCTTCGAAATTTGATGTGGTATGCCAACTTAACGAGACATGAACGAATGTATGCATGAAACGTCATATTTTGAAGCGGTGTGGACCTAAGTGGCACAGCTTAACAAGTTTAGGGGAGTCATATTTTGATTTTGCAAGTTCGTGAATGGTGAACCTAAGTGGCAACTGAAGACAAGTTGAAGGACTGCTGGTGTATTAAACTCTTTTTTCTTAAGTGGGTTGCACTATTTCTAATACCATGTAATTTTTAAAATACTGATGGCTGCATGCAATTTGTGTGGAGAAAGCCAGCATAAGTATTTTACTGAGAACATATATTGTTTTAGAAAAATGCAGAAGAGAATGATCTCAGTTATTTTAGTGAGAACACGGAATAAGGTTAAAAAGATATAGAAGAGAATAGGAACACAAAAAAATCTTTTTTAAAAAAAATAGAGAAGACAATGATCTTAACTATGCTAGTGAGAACACAACGGAACAAGTTTTACAAAACAAAGAAAAGGATTATCTTTTTTTTTGGGGGGAAAGAATAGCAAAAGTTAAACAAAAAAAAAGGGATGAAAAAAAACAATGCTGGCTGTGGGGTTCGAACCCACGCGCACTTATATGTGCAGAAGATCTTAAGTCTTCCCCCTTAACCACTCGGGCAAACCAGCTCCTTTGGGTTTTAAGATTCAACCAACGTATTAATATCTTAGTTCCAGTAGGTATCAACTGTGGCAATGTACCCAATAGGGGCGCATCTACCATTAGTATTAAATCGCTAAATCTTTGTTACAACCGTACCACCATATATTGTTCACTCGTTGCATAGGCGAGAAGAACACTTTCTGCTACATCTAAGATGTCGTATAACAAAATAAAGATATTTAGAAAAGGAGTCAGGTAAGGTAATATGAACTACTTAATGTTAGATTCACTACTACATAATACCCTATCAGAGACGGTTATTTTGGGTTATCGGAGGCGGGCAAAGCGTCCGCCTCCGCCATGGGGGTTTTCGGAAGCGGTCGCTTAACTGCCTCCGTCAATATCATTAACGGTGATTCGAAAAAAAAAATATCATTAACGGAGGCGGTCGACTTAAATATAAGAATTTTTAAACTTTTTCAGAACAAGTTAAGAATGAATAAAATAGACGCATGTGCCCTTAATTTTTTTCGAATCAAAAGCCCTGAACCATTAACTTTTGCATTCAACTTAGTTCCATCATTTGCTAAATCTGATTGTTCATCAGTTAAGGTCACAAGTTTCGTGGGTAAATACAGATATATAACACATGTATGTGGGTTCTCCTTTATGTTTATTATATTCTTTGTTGCGCATAATATAACATAGTTTTATGCCATCACAATCGCCGCGAGCTCGCAAGATCATGGCAAAAGAGTAAGAGAAAAAATAATATAGGACAGACACAGTCCCCGCGGTCCGTAGCCTTGGCGACCGCGGAGGCATCCCGTCGGGCGCCGGCCGCCGCCCTTCCCGACCTCCTCTACCCTTGAGATTAGAGATCCGAACTCCTCTCTGCCTCCTCCTTCATCTCCAACCATCAGCACGCCCCCAGCCACCCCCAATGGACAGATCAACGGACCTCTTCCCCAACCCTCGTCCCCAAGTCCTCACGACCGCCGCTCCACCCCGGCCACCGTTCCTGCGCTGGCGGCCAACCCATCCTTCCCCCAGCCACTCGCTGCATCGGCGTCCGCCTCCCTCTGCTCCCCCGCCCGCAGCTCGCCCTCACCTCCTCCCCCGCTCTCACGGGCCTCTCTGTCCCCACACGCGGAACCCTTCTACCCTGCTGGCTCCGGCGGCCGTGGGAAGAGGCAGCGCTAGCGGGACACGAGTCCACCCTCCGATGAAGACGATAACGCAAGGGACGACGCGTCTTCTCCCTCCTCCACGCCCCACGCCTCCTGCCGCGACATGCTGATGGCTTCATCCCGGCTCTGGGCAGGCGCTCTCGTAGACGACGGAGGCAGCACCTCGCCCAATAGGGTGGAGCTCGTCCTCCGCAGCAGCAGCAGCCGTCGCCATCGCGCACTCGTCCGGGGCTGGAAGGACGATGCTACAACTACCTATCCACGACGCACTTCATGTGGCGGTGCAAGCTGCCGACGCGGTGCTTCAGGTGTCGTGGTTTCTGGCACTTGGCGAAGGAGTGCAAGCGGCCTCGCAATCCTGCTGCCTGAGCTTCATCTGGGGCGAACAGAGCACGACGCCGCCACACCAAGCCTATGTCTACCCCGACGGGTTCCAACGACAGGGTCACCGTGTCGGGGGTGGAGCTCGCTGCGGTTAGCCAGGCGCATCAGGTTTTGCCGGATTTGGTCCTGAGACCAGCGGCGTCGCAGGCGGGTGTCGATGACCTCTCTCCCCCGCGCCTCGTGCTCATGGACCTGACGCCGGACGATGTTGTGATGGAAACGGCGTGCTCTGCCATCCTCGTGCTCCGTGGGACGGATGACAACCTCGTCGTGAGAAGGGTATCCATCCATCGCAATGTGCTGCTCCAACCCTCATCACGCCTACTACGCTCCGGACCTACCAGCGCCGAGCACACGGGCGGGTTGAGCGATCCGCCCGGCATACCCCGATGAGGCTCGATTTCGACAACATTGAAGCCGAGTCTACTGCCAACGGCTTGGAGGAGACGTCTCCAAGCAGGGCCGTTGGTTCTACTTCATGGAGACAGGGTGCTTCTAAGCAGCCCACCTCTGCCATGGAGTCACCCCAGACGCCTGCTGTCTACTCTGGTCCGGCAACCAGAAGCCCCTCCACAGCCGCTGCCATGGCGGCCACGACGGCCTTCCTCACAAGCATCACACTTTCGTCGCAGCCACCTCTGTTAGGCCAGGTTCCGCCAGCTGCGCTCATGCCACCCCCGTTTGCCTCGACATTGGCAGGAACTTCGGGGTTACGCAGAAGCGGACGCCTTGCTAATCAGCCCATCAACCAGGCGGTCAGGCCGTCCAAGAAGGGAGAAGTGCTTGCTATGAAGAGATTGGGATTACTGGGTGGTAATGCCACTCAGGACATTGATGTTGCATGCAAGGAGTACAATAGATTCTTCACGGAGGTCGTGGACGTGCGCAATTTGCCGGCTCTCCGCGATCTCTTCCATGCGGCAAGGGATCTGACGGATGAAGAGCTCCTAGAAGCAGCGAGGCAGGCGGGCGCCTGGGCGAGGGACATCTGAGCTCGCGTCGCCCGTCTTTGGGTGTTGCCTTTGGTGTTAAATTAAACTAGGCTAGTTGGTTGTTGTTGCTGCTTAGAGTTTTAGTCCATCCTTTATATAACATGCCGTGTGCGAGGGTCCGGCTAATGACCCGTGTTGTAATGTTACTATCTTATTAAATCAATGATACGCAGCTCTCCTGCGTGTTCTCGAAAAAAAACATAGTTTTATTCCTTTTTTACCCTTTTTTCTTGAAACTTTGCATAATACTTGGATATCTATATGATTTCATATTTTCATATTAAACCTGTATACGCTTATATAGAATTTTCACAGAGGAAGTTTCTTTATCGAATTCAGCATGAATATTTTAAGAACGTGGATATGTCACTACAAGTCACATGCATTTTTTGTGGCCTCATCGTAGACCAATTTCATCAGTACATATGTTATGATTTCAGTGTGTTCCTTTAGAGCTTACATTCTAACACCTAACAAATACATCGCCATGTAGCTATGCTACTATTACGATTGGTTTTATTAGTTTTCCTTCCTCCATCCTGAAATACAAGACATTCTAGAGATTTTAGTACATATTATTAAGACTGGCGAAAGATGCATGCGTTCTTGAATTATAACATTGGGAGTTGTGTTGTACAGTTAATTTTAATGTAAATTGTGGGTAATACCCATCAGTTATCTCAAATTTGGGATATATATAGGGCTTGGTTGGGTGCAAATGGTGCCAAGCCAAAATAGTGTCGTGCGCTCTGATTTTGACTTGGCACACTTTGTCATTCAACCAAGCAGCCCCCGGTTACTATGATGTCAAAAAAAGACAATATTTATATAAACTTGGTTATTCTTTAAACTTGAAAGTCGGTTATTAATTCGTAGAAACTATGCAGATGATGTCAGAAAACCACAACATTAAGCTTGCCCTAACGGAGGGAAGCAAAACTTGCCCCAAATTGTACTGAAAGTAAATATAAACTCTATAGTTTTTTTTGAGAAAATTATAAACTCTATAGTTTTTTGAGATAATAAAGAGAAAATATAATCTGCATAGCGAGTGAGTCCGTGACGAGAGCTTCGAAGCCTAAGAAGCAGTGGACTCGCAGATGGGCCGTTGAGCCTTCCACGCGACTCAAGAGAATCCCGCACGGCCCATTAAGTCGTCTTCCACCTCCGTCCCGCAACGCAGCTGCAGCGTCAGCGGGCTTCTCCTCCTCTTCTCCAGTCTTCCTTCCCACCTATTCCCCGGCGAGCCATGTCCGGCGGCGGGTGCAGCGTACGCGCCATCTGGATCCTCACGCCGCACGACACCGTAGCCTTCTCCAGGTACCCATCCGAACTTTTCCCCGTCAGGATTTGGCCCTTGTGATCCCTTGGGGCTCACCTCTTCCTTTCCTTGCGCCAGGCGGTTCGCGGTCGTGGAGAAGCGGTGGCGCGCCTCCTGGGAAGCGGAGGGCGGAGGAGGAGGCGAGGGGGACCTGGGCGCTGCGGCGGCGACGCCACCGCAGCTGCCGGCCGACTACGAGGTCGCTGCCGCCTTCGCCGAACGCCGCAAAAGGTTCACCGCCATCCCCTTGTTTCTTCAGTCAGCTTACTCTGTCGCGGATGCGTGTAGACTGGTCTCTAGATTCTTCAACTCGTGGGTTGAAGTGAATTGGATGGTAGGATACACGACCCTGATTATATATGGTTGGGACAGAATGATACAGCAATGTTGTTTTGCCTGAAAACACCACAAACTGATTGACCGTAGAACCTAATACATGTAGCACACCAAACAAATAAACATTAAAAATACAAAGTATGCAGCACTTAAAGGACTTGATATCAGTTTATAAGCCTGTTGCTCTATTGTGGCATAATTTTTGAGGAATACTACGGCAGGCGAAATGCCGGCCTGAACTTCTCATTAAAAAAAAAGTGGCAAACCACAGATATTACAGCAAGAGATTACAACGCAATAGAAGCACTGCGCCACAACACCACATCAAGCACAAGAGAGAAACACATACAGACACGGAAAACTCGAGCTAAAGCAGAGATCGAGTCCCACCAAAGCTACATGAAGCAACCACCGAGCAACGTACTCGCCAGATCCACCATGCCAAGTGCACTTCCAACCACCCTTCGTAACTACGCCGTCCCGCTGTCGCCCTCCACCAGAGGAATCACCCAGCGGAATGGGGACTAATGGCGTGGGAGTCACACAAGTCTTAGCTTCACCGGACACGACTGCCTCCCTTTGAGTTGATAACACTGTTGTATATGGCACGTTCGGGCTCTACATACCACCATCCAACGCCGTTCAATGAAGGGGAATGGCAGAAGAGGTAGATAGAAAATACCCAGCATAAGATGCAACAACACCATCAACAGGAAGATCGCCGACGGAGAAGAGGTGCCAGACGATGACAATCATTGAGCCATGACAGAGACGGTGACCAAAGCTCGCTCGAGCCAGGTGGCACAGGGGAACAGAGAACTGCAGCATGTCATTGGTGGAGACCTTTGATAGCAACGCCAACAATTTGGAAACGACGTCTGCAAGATGGAGTGGCGAACTGCAGAGCCGTTACCCTGCAGCCAAGATGCCCCCGCGACCTGCAGCCAGGCCGAGTGCCGGATCCGGCCACCAGGTCGCCTAATCCGCCGCTTGAAGGGCCACAGCAGACCAGCGTCAACGCCACCGAGGACACGGCGCTCATGCTGCAAGGCGTGGCGCCCAGGCACCGCACATGGTCGCGTCGCCGCCAGGCCATCGCCACCGCACCGCGCAGACCGCGACTGCGGTGGTGGGGCCGCCATGGAACCTGGTCCTGAGGGGCCCATCCCGCCAGTGGCGGATAGCAAGCTAGGGCCACTAGGGCTCTGGCCCTAGGCGTGATTCTAATTTTAACACTATGATTACTGTAGCACAAAGAAGATCTAGACGACATAGCATATCTGGTTCACAGAGTGGCCCTAGGCGCTGGGCTGGATTTTGTCCGCCCCTGCATCCCGCCGCCTGCGCCGCCGAGGAGCCTTCGGACTGCATCCGCGGCCCAGATCTGGCGGAGGAAGAGGACCGACGAGGTGGCAGCGGCGGGACGCTGCCCGAGGGACCAGACCCTGTCGATGCGGGAGACGAAGATGAAGGGAAGACGCAGGCACGGCAGGTCGGCAGCCCGACGACCGCCGGCGACCTCGTCGAGGTGACCTAGGGTTAGGGTTTGAAGAGTGGGGACTGGGGATGGGAGAGGACACGGGAGGGGTGAAGCTGCTGCGCCGCCGCCGTCCTTGCCGCCGCACGGACTTCCGGTGGCTGGCTCTGGCAGCGGCGAGGCTGGGAATAGGGCGGAGGGGAGGCTGCTAGCGGCAGCGGCTTGGGTTCCGCCCGAGTCGCCCCCGAGGGACGACGCGGGGAACGACGCCTAGATTGGGCTAATCTGTACTCTATTGTGGCATAATGCAGCAGTGATATATGAGGCTCGGACTTGGAACAGATGTAATACATAATTGACATATCTTTGTCACTCTGTCGTTTCAAAAAAATTATCTTTGTCACTCTGTAAGGAAGGAACTGCTCGTGGTTCTGGTGTTCATACAAGCCCATCATCTGTGGGATCAGATGCCTGGGTTGATGAAATAGAAAAAAAAGATTCCTGGCTCGATGATCCAATCACTCGCCACGTTATATAGCTTCACATTGATAAAGAGGAATAGGATGGCTTCATGATCTGGCCAGTGGTTTTGCAAAAGCGTGGAGGATATTATGTCCTTGTGTTGCCTCTGCTGGATCCTCACTCGTTTAGACTTTAGAGCGTACAACAATCTGTTAAAAAGGTCTGATTGTGGGAGTTTGGCCAAGGGAAATGACAATCTTTCTTCCATCCTAATTTTGGCAACAAAAAATTTAGGAATTCCAGTAATTACCTAGGAAAACCATTGTGGCCTTTACCTATTCATGTCTGGTTATGGCGGATAATAAGGTGAAGCAAAACAATCTTGGCTATGAAGACGGCTCTAAATATAACCATGCATCGACAAGTCATGACAATATTGCAGAGGAGTAAAGAGGAGAGTGAAAAAGAAAAACCGAGTTGATGGAATGGTGAAGGTCACAAGTCCCGTGTGAAATCCACTCGCCTTTTCTGTTTCTTCGGCATTGTTCTTTCTTTGGCCAATTTGTGTAAATACTGCAACCGCTGATTCTACAATCTTGAAATGACAGAGCACCTGACTGATTTGGTAAAACAGTAAATTAGAAAGAATTAAATTCTGACTAATTAGGAAAGAATTAAATTCTGACTAATTAATTTCTTATTGAATCTAATACCTAAAATCTTGTTTCTAGAAAGAGTTTCAATTCTAGGGATCTAAAAGGATCCGTATTTAATTTCAGTAGGGAACTGAAAACGTGACCTCCCTAGTTTCCATCCTAATACATCAGTGCAAGAAGGCTTCTTCACCCCAGAAAAACAATAAGAATTAAAAATGATACGCATGAAGACAATGATTTACGTGGAAAAAACTCCTCAATGGAAGGAGTAAAAAAACCACGGGACCAATTCGGTCCATATCTTTCTCTCTTAGAAGTAACAAGTACAATGTGCAATTAGTCGAGTCTTCTCTCAGGATCACACATGACCTCAATATATACTATCCAGGCACAACATTTTCTAACAAAGTACCATTGGCAACTTGGCATGCATTCTAGCACTGTTTCAGACCAAATGATCACTGTTCTGAAACTGCCCTCCGAACCATAGTTTCCCTGGGACCAATAAGACATATATGCTTTATTGTCAAACATTGAGCATACGTCATATTATATCTAACCACATCTGGCTCCAACTGTCAGCTGCTTGATGAGGAGTGCGAACAAAATTTCTTCTCCGTGGACATATTCTACTTGATTTCTTTTTGTGGCTGCTCATGTAGGTGCCTAATATTGTGACAACATGTTGCCAATGTTAGAACTGAGCTCTGCAAGTATCAAAGTATGAATAAGATCATGCTGAGTGAGGACTGAGGACTAAACAATTTGGGTCCAAAATATTACTTTAATCCCACCAACATCAAAATAAAACACAACTTCTTCAAATAGTCATTATATCAATAAATATAAATGACGAATACATGTGGGTACTAATAAAGGACCAAAAGAAAAACATGGATTGCTAGTTATTTACAGTTACGACCTTAACTCAAAACTAGTTGATACATAACGCAGTAGTAGATGCCTATGGACCTGTATTTGTTGGATACGAAATCGGAGTTATCCAATATCTTCTCCAGCAGTTCCCATAGTATATCACAGCTTTAATTAGTGTCTTTGAACATGATAATTGCTGGATAATAAGATATTGAAAACTTGCAAAGATGAGAAATACTATGGGAACCTATTTACACTAAAAGAGCTTTGCTACTGACAGGCTATTGTAATATAACCATGCTCATGCATGATATTATTATTTATATCAAGTGTTCTCACAGAATATATAATCGAGGAGAATTGATTTAAACTAAACTAGAAGAAGCTGTAAATATGAACTTTTCCTATAGTTTCCATATACTAAGAAAATAATAATGTAGACAAGAAACATATGTGTGCACCTGATATGTGTGCATGCAGAAAGCTCCACAGGGACAGTAGTATAGGATCTTGGTATGAGTTGATGGTAGAACAATACCCTGCATAGTAGATGGTAAGAAGAATGCCTATGTTCAGAATCCAGATTATGCTATATGAAGTATGATGCCAAACATCAAGATCATGCCTTGACATTTGTTGGGCAAGGGAACGTGCTAGGTAGTAGTGAGAACTGAGGATGAGTTACCTTGGGCATCATAATAATAGCATGATTTGGGGATGGTCCCTGATGTAATTTCTGCACTCTTTTTGTAGATCCTTAATATCGCGCTCACTACTGACATACAATTCTTGCAGTGAAACGGGGAGGCCCCCCTTGGGCAGTGAGGTGATGAGATGACAATTGTAGATCTGTAGTCTCTTGAGCCCAGTGAGTTTATGTAGACTTGCAGGGAGGCACTTCAGCTTGAAGCACTTATGAAATCGGAGTTCACGGAGGGAGGTGAGGCGCTGAAGGGCCTCCTCCTGCTCCGCTGTGAAAGAGTTGGCCCCATGAAATTCTAGCTCAGTTAAGGAGGCATGGCAAAGGACTCCGAAGAGGGGTCCCGTGCCAGCATCCGTTACGAGCTCCCGCAGTTTGGAGCGACTGCCACGAAGCTGCTTTTGATCTTGACCCTGCACTTCCGCAGTGGGATCCGGACAATAATCAAAGAACTTAGGGCAGCTATAGACCTCTAAATAGGTCAATTTACCCTGCGTAATGAGAGGCCATAGGCCTTCCGCTGTCAAACTCTCTCCACAATCATCAATGTGTAGTTCTGCGAGGGACATGAGATTTGAGAGGAGATTTAGAGTCGTCATGCCCTCCACATGATCAAGAGTAAGGTCTTGCAAGGAGGGTGGGAAAGGATAGAATGGAGAGGAAGATGATGATTTCTTATAGGCGGAGAACAACATGGGGTAATTTTGTATCACTAGTTTCTTGAGGGAGGGCAACCATTGCAGCCCTCCCCTGGAGTTAGCTTCGTCCAGATTCAGCACTACAGATGAGTAACGGATACACAACTGCTGTAGGGAGTCAAAATAACTGGACGGAAAGAGAAGAACGTCGTTCGGCTGGACTTCTGACGGCCAACTGCAGCTAGCAGGCAGCAGCCAAACAGCAGCTGCAGCCAGCAGCCACTGCACCCGACGCTGTGCCGAATGTATAGCACTAGCAGCCTCCTCTATGCCGAACCGGCTTATCTTCCTACCAAGCTGTATGTCCAAGCCAGAGAGCATTGGAAAGTGTGACAGGAGACGTGACAGTTCCTTACCACTCATGTTGTGCTCAACCGACAAGTGTTCAAGTGATGTTTGAAGTTGACCTTTGGCATAAAGCTCATCAGCAGGCGTATTTAGAAGCTGCCTTAATTGGAGTCTCTTCAGCGAGGTTAGAGCTTTCAGGTCCTCTGACGACAGGAATGGACAATTAATCATCGTCAAACCTTGCAAGTCACTTAAATTGCTAAGGTATAAGACATCATGAAGGGAACACAAACTATCCTTTCCGGTGATTTCCAGACTCACCCAAGAGGGAGATTTTGAGTAGAACAAACTATCCACTCGCTTTGATCCAACATTCCTAATCTCCACAAAGAACAGAGTTTGAGTCCAAGGGGTAAAAGGCAATGTCTCAAAGTTTGGGCAATTGTTTATTTGGAGCCTTTGTAGTTGGGGAAACCAGTATATGTACCATTCCTCAAGTTGTTTTAATGGGTCAAAACTCAACCCTAAAAGCTTTGGGCAATCTTTAATGATCAACAATTGCAAGTGTTTGATATCACGAGGAGCCTCTTTTAATACCCATTCCAATTCTTTTAAGCCAATTATCTTTATGATTTTCAAGGTTCCAGGAAACTCAAGACCAGATCCTTTTAGCATTGGCATATCCTCTAATGTCAGTTCATGGAGCATTGGCATCTGGCCCAAATATGGAAGATCAACCCAAGCAACACCATGCAGATGAAGAGTGTGCAGATTTGCACCAGAATGTTTGTCACCCAGCCAGGTCGGACATGAAGGGCCTCTATGCTCTCGTATCCACAAGTGGCGAAGATTTTCGTGTGGTTTTAGGCTTTCAAGGACAGATGCTTCCATAGAAGGATCGATTTCAGAGTTGGATCTATTGCTTTTCCAAGCTAATGTTAACTTCTCCAACAAAGTTTTTTCTAGTAATTTGGCTTCAGTTGCCTTTTCATTTGTGCCTATATTCTCAAGGCTGTGAATGCCAAGCTCCCTTAGCTGGATTAAACTCCCTAGCTCCTCTAGCTCAAACCCTTTTTTTTCTTTGTGGACTTGAAATATCTTCAACTCTTGCAAGAGTTGCAGTTTTCCCACTCTAGAAATATCAGAGTGAACTTCATCACTTTTTGTAAGAAAATGGCGCAATTTCGTAAGGTTGGTCATGTTTCTTGGAAAACAATAACAATTGTTCCATGATTGCAGATCCAGAATCTTCATATGATAAAATCTAGAAATGGCACATGGTAAAGGCAGCTCGGTTCTAGACATGGTCCCTAGCCTTAGATACCTCACGTGGAGAAGTGCTGAAAAGTTATGTAGTATGGACTCCACGGAACATGACATTCTGGGCAGACAGAGCAGGCGAAGACGATTTGCTTCCATGAACAGATCCCCAAAAATGTTTGCAAAGCTTTCATCCAGTGCTCCAAATATCATTAGACTTTGCAAGTTTCCCACCCTTAAACTTGATATTAAATCTACTAAGTGTCTCTTAAAGATTTCGTCAGTCATTCCATCAGAATCATCTACTTTGTCTATGATGATAGACAAGTGACGGATAGATGGTTGAGCTTGTATTGATTGGACATTAGACCGATGTACGCTAAGACATTCACGTGATGCAACCTTTGATGCTAATTCATGGAACAGGTGTTGCTTAAGATAACGAGAAAATCCATAGGTTTCATCCCTTATGAGAAATCCGTGTGAGACCAACTCATTCAAATTGGTCTGTCCTATATCTTCAGGAATGTTACTAATGTGTTGGTTATGAGGACGTAGAATGTCTAGTCCTATCCAAAAGTGAATTAGCTCTTCGCTATCAAATTTGTAACCTTGAGGAAACAAAGCACAGAATGAGAAACATTGCTGCAGATAAGAAGGAAGAAAATCGTAGCTAAGCTTCAGTACAGGCATGAGATCACCCTTGCCATCTTTTGATTCCCATGCTCTACTCTTTAGCACTTTTCTCCAATGATCGTAGTTACGATTGTTCCCCAATAACCGCCCTACAGTTTTTGCAGCAAGAGGGGAGCCCCATAGTTTCACTATTATCTTATCTGCAACCTCAAGTAACATTTTATCTTCTTGTTCAGTAGGTTTCTCGTCACCAAAGGCATATGCTAGGAGTAACTCTTTGAGGCTTTGATGGTCAAGACTTTCCAAATGTATTGGTTCAGTGGATATTCTTAGTGTTTCTAGTATTTTTTGTAACCGAGTTGTGACTATAATTATGTTACCCTTTTCTTGTGATTTTTTGAATGGCGACAGTAGCCTTTCCCAATCATCCTCACACCCATAGTTCCACATACCATCCAATATAAGCAAGAACCTTCTACTTTTAACCCTTTGTGCAATCAGCTCTCCTGTAGTGCCCTTTGTTTCATATCCATCTTTGTCTATGCGTGATAGGATTTCTTTCATTAGCTCATGGACATCGAAACTGAAAGGAACATATATCCAAACCCTGACACGGAAATGTTCTTTCACTTGTTTGTTGCCATATATGTGTTGTGCCAGAATTGTCTTCCCGATGCCCCCAGGGCCAACAATCGGAAGGATAGTCAATTTATTGTCACTGTACCTACCTTGGGTGATATCAGAAACGATGCTATCAAGCTCTCCCACGCGTCTCCCATAAAGTGTGTCTTCTATAATTTCATGAGTCGTCATGGGGCGGCTGTGGGTTATGCTTAGGTCAGTGCACGGGGTTGCTGGTTTAGAGCATATGGTTGCAAGAATAACAGTTTTCCTCGTGTTTTGCAGTTGATTTGTGATGTCACTCATTCTTTGGGAGACATCAGCCCTATTAAATGCCAAATTTTTTGGTGTGTTCCCCTCTCTCCGTGCCGTGTGTATGGTAGCAGCACCACCATGCATGCCAGCAGCGCGGCGAAGATCATCAGCGGGTGGCGGGGAGGAGCAGGTGAGGCATTTACCGGCAGCTCGGACCACGGACATGACAGCGTGGCGTGAATGGAGAGCGATGTCGTGGGCGCAACCTCGCACGTGCCGCTTGTCGGTGGCCTCGGAGGTGCCATGGAGCACGTCGTCGATGCGGAAGTAGTCCAGCTCGTCCAGCAGATCCCCGGCGCCGTACGCGTGGTCTTGCAGCTTCCACAGCAGCTCCGCCAGCGGTGCGTTGTCTATCTCTCTGCCGGAAATGTCAGAGAGGACTGCCTGCGCAGCCAGTAGTTCGTTTTCGAGGGCTTTGAAGTTAGTGCCCAGATCGTTGCTGGCTGCCCAGGCCTTGAGCAGCGCGTCCTTGGCAGGGCCCAGCACCAGCTCCACCACCCACAGCGCTGCTTTCACTACGGCACCTTCCATGCCACGAAAGCTACAAGGATATGCCGTGAGTTAGCAAAAATCTATTTGTAAGTTCTACGTTTTTCTAGGGACTTTGGATCTGTTTGGTTACATGGACGTGCCGCCGGCAGGGAGATGGTGGGTGAGCAATATGAAATTAATGAAAGACAGGGTTGAGAAAAGTTCAACCTCCGGTCTTGAGAGAACGAGAGAGAAGAGAGACCTCCGGTCTTGAGACTTTTATGTTTAGAGAACGAGAGAGAAGGGAGAGAGAACAAGTGGGTGCTTACAATCCGTTCAGACACAAGAACCAAGAAAAACTGTAAGAGAGATATGTGGATCATAAATTTTTAGTAAATGCTATCCTCTATATGAGTGAGCTAAAAGATAGGGTTGTAAAGTTCTATGCAACCAGCAGTGGGTTGTATTAGCCTTGCTCTTACGATCTCTAGTCCCAATACATGAGTCCTCATAAATCATCTTGTTTGGCACTCGAGGGATTTATTGGACCTTAAGTTTAGCGCCTATATATATATATATATAAGCCAAGAGCAACCAAACAGGGCTATGGGCGAGTAATTAACATGATTACATGAGAAGATCAACAGTAAGCACTACACGATTGTACAGCTAGGGAGATAGTATATACGTTACCCAACGGCTTCCCTGAGGAAAGAAGGTCGATCAGTCAGACACGCCGGCTGGCTGGACTGGGCCAAGCTTGCTCGAGGAGACTAGCGCGGATGGGTGGAGGGTGAAGAAATTGGCATAGGGGTAAGGCAATTTATAGACAGGACTAGCACCTTTATATCAACTTAACTAAGGCCACCTACAAAGGATCTGGTGAAATCGCCGGTTGAGATGGCAGTGAGGAGAGAGAGAAAGAAACAGTATTTTCATTATTTTGTATAATCTCTTTTCCTTTTCTGTCATAGGTCCACCATCTTCCCTCAGGTGTGTGGGTAAAGCGAACCGTGGTTCGTTTTTATCGAACCGTCAACACTGTGGGAATCAAACCGTGGTTCATTAGCAAAATCGGACTCTGCAGACAAGCCGAACCGTAAACGCAGCAGCCGAATAAAATAACCCAGACGTCTAGGCATGCTTCTGTCCCTTGTCACGAGGAGGCGCCGTCACATGTGACTTGTCACGAGGAGGCGCCATCACATGTGACTGAGTACTTTTTCTATGGTACGTAGGTCCCGCAAGCTGATGTTCACACTACGAGGACCGAACGGTGATTTGTTTCGAACTTTGTTGTCAGACTCAATCGAACAAGGGCTGCGGATGCCCTCATCCCTCGAAGCCTGCGGAATCAGTTAGTATCCTGTCGCTAGCTAGTCCTCTCTCTCCTCCTTTTCACCTCGCCACATCAGACTCATGCTGACTCAGCTAGTGAAGTCGTCGGTGGTTGGACGTTCCCTAAGGCCTCTAGATATTCAACCTCGGTTTGGATTCTCCTTCCGCCTAGCCTAGAGAAGCATCCGAATTTGGATGTGGTATCTTCCCATCTAGTCCATGTGTTAGAATATATGGGCTAGGCCCAATATTTATTCTAATAAAGAATTAAAAGTCTATTTAATAGATAGTATGGTTATTTTTGTATGGGTAGTTAAATAGGATCTTAACCGACTCAAAGGGTGGACCATCGGTACACCTCTTCTGATGCCGGTGAGAGGAGATTGATAAGCCACATGCACGCTCGCTCACCGAGCCATGGGCGTGAGCGTGGGCGTGGTGAGTCGAGTCGTGACGTGACATGCTTGCATAATGGGAAAGGTTTTCACCGTTGGATGGTAATGGGCAATTGATTGTTTCCTTCTGGTATTGATTGTTTCTATGCGAGGCCTTTACATCCATGGCTGCGTCCAGGTGCATCCTCCCTCTCCTTCTCCCCTTACCAGAACAGAACCAACCTCCTCTGCTTCTCGCATTCCCATCACCAGTGCTGCGAGCACACCTCCAGCGAGAGTAAGTGCCTTCGATCTGTTGCCCTCTATGAGATCCTGCTCGGGATAGCAAGGCAATCAGATTTCTAGCGAGCGTCTTCATGTGACTGCTCGCACAGATTCTGTCTTCACCACTGTATGGTTCACCACCCTGGACAACACTCTGCCGCTCGTCGTCATCTTCTTCGACTCTAGCGCACCAACCTCGACTCATACAGCTCTGTGATTGGCATTGCTTCAATCGGTCTCCTGCATTGAACCTCTACGATTACTTCGAGCAAGGCCAGTCGTGCAATGGTATGGTTACTCCTCGAATCGGTGATGACGTGGCCAATGCCTCCGCCAACGACCCCCACTCCTGGGTATAAATCGATACTCTGCTTAGTTTCATTGTTTTCGTGTTCACCTTTAGATCCGAGTTAGATTTGAACACGTGCACATGTATTATGTCATTCATAGTTGTCATGGAAATATTGCTCAGTTTATGTTACGTCGTTGTCATGGAAATATTGCTAAATTTTATGTTAAATCTTAAATATGACTGAAAGTACATAATTATCCAACACATGTCGTTCCGCGGGAAAAGCTAGCGACCCCCACCTAGCCCGTACCCTCATGGTCTCATTGCAGCACTCGTCATTCTTTTATTTTTTTTTTAAACCACCAGCACTCGTCATTCTTTTATTTTCAAAACCACCAGCACACTTGTCATTCTCCACCTACCCTCAGCACTCGTCATTCTTTCATATTTAAAACCACCAGCGCGTGTCGTTCTTTTTATTTTTGAAACCACCAGCACTCGTCATTCTTTTATTTTTGAAACAACCAGCACTCGTCATTCTTTTATTTTTGAAACAACCAGCACTCGTCATCCAGTGGCGGAGCGTGACGCCAAACCAACGGGACCAATTGGCAAATCTTTCTCAGTGCTTGGAGTACTTCAAGTAGTAACCTCTACATCTAGCAGATATGATTTCAAATTCAGAAGGAAGTACTTATTACTCACTTTGTGTTTTGTTTCATCCTTACCTGTAGGGGATCTGGAAAAATTTTATAGGGGGCCTCAGTGTTAGCGAGAAGGACGCAAAAAAAAGGCCCGGCTGGCCTGCTACGATAGAAAAGGCCTATCTCGCAGACCGTATTCAACCTCTAGATCTAAGCTTCCAACCTTGCTCCCATGGCATAAACTTTTTTTTGGGGGGGGGAGGGGGGCTCCATGGAGTTTCCGGCAGTAGGGGGCTCTAGCCCCACCTAACCCACTGCTGGATCCGCCACTGATCCTTACTGTGAATAGTGTTCATTCTTTTCTTCTACCATCCCGCAACTTAGAAATTATGTTTGAGTGAAAGAATGTTTTTTTTAATTCTTGCATAAGACAAGCACCCAACCATTATCACAAAAATTGAGGATTTAGAGTTAATATGTGTCGGCGTATGAAATCACTAGCTAGTAAATTGTGGTTTTGTGTGTGTGGCTTGGATGGTTTGAAAGGAGAAGGCATGATTCATACAAACGGTCGGGAGAGGGAGAAGTCTCAATTAAGTCCCGGTGCGAGGTGGAATGTGTTGTGTTCGCTTTCTCTCTCTTTGTCGTGGGAGGGACTCACCCTGTTATAGTGGGAGGTGGTGAAACTACAAAATAAGCACGATGGCCGGGGGGGGGGGGGGTTGCGGGGGGGAGTCGGATGTAGTTTCTTCCCTCCACATGGGTATGCGTCGCGGGTCTCGCCGTTCCTTCCCATGACGTCGTCGGGCATGGCGGCCGTGCCCTCGTTCACTGGGTCACCGTTGTACGGCTCCTGATGTGCCACGACGACAAGCATGGCCCGTCCTGTCCTCCGGACGGAGATAGACGGGAGCTAGCGAAGCATGGCCCGTCCCGTCCTCTGAATGGATGGAGAGAGACGGGAGCTAGCGGAACAATGTTCAAGGTGAGTGGGATGAGATAAATAAAAACAAAGTTAGCTAATGGTATTTTTTCGAGAAATCTTTTTTTAACTAAACACACCGTTAAGCTCTTGGCTATAGTCTCAGTCTGTCTCTTCTCTGCTGTGATTTACTCAAGGTTTTGTGTTGACACATCCTGAGTTAGGTACCTCTAATACTGGTACCTGACACATGCAAAAAAAAAGACAATATGTTACATAAAGTTGGCTATTCTTTCTGAAACTTGAAACTTGGTTATTAATTCGTCGAAAGTAACTTGTTTATTCTTTTTAAAACTCGAACTATGCAGAGGGTATCAGAAAAACAACAACAATGTGCTTTCCCTAACGACGGAGGAAAGCATAATTGTAATAAAATGGAATAAAATAAAAACTCTATAGTGAGTGAGTTGGTGATGAGAGATACAAAGCAAGTATATTGGTGTAGTCTAATCAAGGTTAACAAAACCGTTGGGAACCAGTCCGGTTCCCACGGTTCCCGCTCATACCGCCCCGGATCGGTAGCGGTTCAGGGGCGGTTTCAAACCGGTTAAATTTAAAATATTTAAATTTGAATTCAAAAAATAAAAAATGCCAAAAAAATTCCTAAAAATACTTCAAGGCACGTGTAATCTACTGGTGTAAAAAAGTTTCAAATATTTGCTCATTTGGTATTTTTTGCAGGCATTAGAAGTTCAACCAAAAAAGTAAAAAAAACGGCCGATTGAGCTTCTAATACACACAAAAAATACTAAATGCACTAATATTTGAAAATTTTTGACACCATTAGATTCTACGCAGCTTGAAATATTTTTAGGATTTTTTTTAATTAAATTTGAAAACTTGACAAATTCTTCATTGAGCCGGTTTACCACCCAAACCGGCCGGCTTACAGCCCGGCTTACCGACTCGTACCGATTGCACTAACCCTTTTGAAAAATTTGAATTTGGAATTTGAATTTGTCCGGTTTCTAGCGGTTACCGGTCAAACCGGACCGGTAAACGGCTACCGGTGAAATTTGAGTTTGTCCGGTTTCTAGCGGTTACCGGTCAAACCGGACCGGTAAACGGCTACCGGTGGCCGGTGCTTTGAACGTCTGGTTCGGTTTTTAAAACCCTGAGTCTAAATTGGTGGTCTCATACATTGCCACGTCATCTTGAGGTGATACAACAGGTAACTCATACAATGAGTTGCCTGATATGTTATCTCATAATAAATGCATAATACTTTATTTATGTATAAAAAAAATGTGAGTTGCATGGCAACAACTTATACAATGGTGAGTAAGTCCTCTCATAGTTCTATAGCTTATGTGGCACAAAACAACCATTTTGTTTTCTCTCCTCCCTCTCTCTTCGCCACCTCGTAAAAAATGTTACGTGGACTTACACGTGACGACCTATGACTCGCAGATGGGTTTCATTTTTTTTTGAGCGAACGCAGATGGGTTTGATGCCTGGATCAAAGAGAATTTGGGCCAATCAGCTTTCTACGCCCGCGACCCGAGAAAATCGAAGACGGCCCATTAAGTCGTCTCCCACCTCCCGCAACGCAGCTGTAGCGTCAGCGTCAGCGGCTCCTCCTCCTCCAGGCTCCAGTCTTCCTTCCCACCCACCTTATTCCCCGGCGAGGCATGTCCGGCGGCGGGTGCAGCGTACGCGCCATCTGGATTCTCACGCCGCACGACACCGTAGCATTCTCCAGGTACCCATCCGAACTTTTCCCCGTCAGGATTTGGCCCTTCTGATCCCATGGGGCTCACCTCTTCCTTTCCTTCCGTCAGGCGGTTCGCGGTCGTGGAGAAGCGGTGGCGCGCCTCCTGGGAAGCGGAGGGCGTAGGTGGCGGCGAGGGGGACCGGTTGGGCGCTGCGGCGGCGACGCCACCGCAGCTGCCGGCCGACTACGAGGTCGCTGCCGCCTTCGCCGAGCGCCGCAAAAGGTTCGCCGCCATGCCCTTGGTTCTACAGTCAGCTTACTCTGTCGCCGATGCGTGTAGACCGGTCACTATATTCGTGAGTTGAAGTGAATTGGGTTGTAGGATACGACCCTGATTATATATGTGGTTGGGACAGACCCGCAGCACCGCTTCCGATCCCATCCCGTGTGGTCGCTGCCCGCGGGCCGCACTGCCTGGCGCACTCGTCGCCATGCCTCGCTCCTCGACTCGAGCGTGCTCGCCTTAAATCCAACTGAAAAACTGTCTGCATCGAATGTCCTACCTCCCTTACCTTAAATAAATAAATACAATATGAGAGTTCTTTACGGCTATACTACGGTATGTAAATTATCTACAACTCTTATATATAAATGTTTATTATTCTTTCTAGGCTATTAAGATAACGTAAAACTGCAATCAACAATGATTGATGCACACGTTAATAACGTGCTGAAAACAATGGTGAGGGTAAACCTTAACCTAGTCCTTGATAGTTACGAACACAGATACACGTAGGTGCTATAGCATCCAAAACCATAAAAAAAAATGATCAATACAGGGGCATGTCTTACTTAGAGTTTCCCTTTGGAAAGAGAGTAAGAGGAACAATGACAATAAGGGCAAGTACATTTCTACACGTCAGCGGTCTCATAGGTCGTCTTATGCAAGTCCACGTAGGATTTTTGATGAGGTGGCGGAGAGAGCAGAGGAGAGAGAACCATATAGTTGTTTCGCGAGGCAACCGCCTCATATGCTAAAAATTAGGACTATGAGACGACTTACTCACCATTGCATGGGTTGTTGTTGCCATGCAACTCATAATATTTCCTTTTTTGTATGCATTAATAAATGATTATGCATTTATTATGACACAATATATAAGACAACACATTGTATAAGTTACCTGTTATATCGCCTTAAGATGATGTGGCAATTCATGAGACTTCCTATTAGAGTACACCAATGTACTTGCTCTAACAACAACAAATCCCCACTATTTTTCTAGCACCAAGGGTCATGGTAACTTGTTAGTGAAGGATCATAGTAAGAGCAACTCCAACAAGACCCCTACTCAAGCCTCTACTCAAAAAGTAGGGACCGAAGGTAAAAAAAATACTCCAGCAGAGCCCCTGCTCGGGCCTTGCTTTAGAAAGGCCCCTACTTTATCCTTGCAAGCCCCTTCTCCCACGGTGTGTAGGGGCCGGGCCCTACTTTTTCACAACACTTTCTTCCCCACGCGCTGGCCAGCGCGTTCTTCTTCGTGCACCGCCCCGTCCGTGCCAAGCTCAACATGACAGGTCGTCCGCGGTGGCCACCGCTGCACGTGCCGGCTGCCGCGCCTCGATTTCTCGCGTAGTCGCACGCTCCACGGTTCCCACGCTCCTCTGCAGGTGCTCTATTCTCACCAGCTCCCTGCACCTCGAGCTCTCACTGCCACCGTGGCCGCAACACATGCCAAATCTTGGATTCAGTCCCCAAGCTTCGATTTGCCACAAACTACTGAGGTCCAGTCACCGTGGCCAACATCTTTGAGCTCCGCGTGAACAGGGAGCTCGTGCTCCACAATGGAGCTTCTCTGTACGGGGATTCTGGCTACTATTTCCAAATCCAATAACACATGAACAGGAGGAAAGGATGGGGAAGCTTACCATAGGTTCACCTCGGAAAGGAGTGGCGCTGGGAGGGAGATCAGATCAGGGCAGCACTTTGTTTTTTGGGTGGAGGAACAGAGGGAGCTTGGGACAGGAGTTCAGAGGAAGAGGAGGAACCGAGGAACAAGGAAGGGGGAGAAACAACCGTGGGTCCCATCAGTCATGGAAGAAATAAAAATAGAAACTGACGTGTATGTGGCACTTGTCATGGTAAAAGAAGGATCTGTTAGTAGGGGCTATTGCTGGAGTTAAACAAAAAATCAAAGCCCCAGAAAGTTGGGGCCAGCTCCTACTCAACAAAGTAGGGGCCTGAAGTAGGGGCTATTCCTGGAGTTGCTCTAGCCTGTCGGTTGTCACCGAGGTACACCACACATGGCGGTACCACCATGAACATCGAGGAAAAGATCCAAATAGGAAAATATGGAGAGATAAAAAAAGTCCGTCCAATTTTTTATAGAAACACTGACGACAGATGGCGGCATGCCCTAGTTTTTCCCTCTTTTATTTCTCTTCTTCCCTTGTCTCCTCCTTTGATTCATGAAACTCCAGGTGGTGGCGGGCTCAGGGTTTGGGGAGTTGTTGGTGTTTCTTAACATCATTACTAGGTAAGTAAGTGCAAGGCTGGCAACAATGCTAAAAGACGGTCTCGATATATCTTAGCTGTCACACCCGGTTTTAGAAAGACAAACCGATGCATCTCATATGTGCGCCAGGATCAAGTTTCACACACATGATAGACTCCATGAATACAGAACACAAAGTTACAGCGGAAAGTAAAATAAATACATTACAACGATATTCTAGCAGCGGAATCTTCAACTCTACACCACAGACAGTTGACTAGGGGTTGCGTACGCCTAGCAATCTTTATTAAAGTCACGAAGAACTCCACACCTTCTTCTTCTGAACCAATGTTTAGCAAGGGTGAGTACACTTATGGTTGGTACTCAACAAGTGGGGGAATATGCAAGCTTTCATGAAAAGGCTAAGAGTTTTGTAGCGGTCAACATTTTTAGTTGGTCAAGTTTTATTAGCAAGCACCTGACTACTAAGATATAAGTATATACCAACCCAATTAAGCATAAGAGATATCCATCATCTCACATCATCCGTGCCAAAGCACACATTCCATAACAAGGAACCACAATTTATTTTCATCTTGAAGTTCAATTATCATGTGAGGATCTGGGCCGTTCATAACCGCGAACACGATTGTTATAACAGTTTTACATTCTGCAGAGGTTGTACACTTTCACCACAATTCGCGTAAAAGCTCCAAAGTACTTTAGACCCAACCATGATGTGCTGATCAGGCACGTACCACACTACCAAGGTGTGACTGCATAGGTACGCTACGAGGCCTTTCCAAAGCATCCCTATATGTATGATTGTGTTTGCTCCCAAAGACCGCGGTTACAACGGCAAGGCCTCTCTCGCCTTCCGATCCCCGCACCTGCCATCCCGGTAATGCCCCCAAATTCCACCACTAGCAGTGCAAACACAACACATAGTTCATCTAGTTACTTAGCCAAGACCAGAGCCATATGGTATTGTGGTTGTACGGGAAAATCCCAGGTTGCCGCTCCATGTTCCAATTAACATAAGTGATCTTGTTTAACATCATCATCGGAACATGGATATAAATAGCTTGATAAATGGTAACACAAAATTATTATCTTCACGATTAGTGTGAGCCATTCCCAAGTATAGCAGCTAAGCAAAGCTACCCAACATAAAGTAAACTCGGTATAGCAAGACTCAGGTAAAAAGACTATTCTTCCTTAAATAGGACCCATCATATTAATGCAATACATAGCACAAAATAAACTTTAATTCACATGACAGTGCACAGGACAAAAGAGAGTATGCAGATGGGGGAATCCAATAGCCTTAAATCATAATAATATCTGCTATTGCTCAATTTCTCTATAGACTTGAACTTCAACGAACTCCTCACAGCTTGACCTTACAACTCAACATGAATAACGTCTATCAACACATGAACACATACAAGCAAACAAATGCACAAATGAATAAACAACACACCAAACATGGGGAACAATATTGAGCAAGCATAAAAACGGGTTGTGGTCTCGGCAAGGATCGCGAGGACACGAGAAACGCTTAAAACGGAGCTACGGTTGAAAAGATATATCTATCCGAAGATTTAACATTATAAAAGAAAGCAAAGACGATAGACTTTATTTATTTTAATTAAGAAAAGACATCAAATGAATATTTTAGAAATATTCAGTATTTGAATTAATTTAAATTATAGTTTCATATGAAAAGGCGGATTAAAGCTTAGTTAATTTTATTTGCAAAGATTTATGTAATGATTATTCCAATTAAACATTTAACTTGCTTGAAAGCATGTGAGAGCATCTAGCGCATAGATTTATACAAAAGGTTCAACTAATCAAGTTATATTGAAAGAATATTCAAGTTGGAAATTAATTATATTAACATCATTCGTATATAAAACACGAGCTATAGCCCTAGTTGGCTTTTAATTAGAAAAGCTAGTTAAGTAAGAATAAATCAAGTTGTCATTTTATTTATAAAAGTCGATGCATAAACCTAGTCAAGTTTTATTCCGAAAACTAGATTTAATAATGAGCATTAAGTAAAATTAAATAATAGTTTAAAAAACCACTATATAAGCTAATTAGATTTTATTTAGGAAAGCATATAAAATAAGCATTAATCAACTTAACATGTTTTTTTACGAAAAGACAAGATATAAGCTAACCATATTTTAATTATAAAAGTCTAGTTCAATAATGATTAATCAAATAACTTTTATTATAAAACATAGAAGGTAGAACTCTAGTTTGCTTTTAATTTCGAAAGCGAGTGTAACAAGTATTAAGCAATTTAATATTTTATTTATTTCTTAGCATGAAACATGGTGAGCAGAATTGGTAAACTAAAATTTGCGCTTTTAGAAAGTTAATGCATCAAGAACGATATTAAACGGAGATTAAGCATGGAGTCTAGGGTTTAAACAAGGCTCTAGGGACTTAACTGCGAAGAAACTGAGTTTCCAAGGACTATTTAGAAAGAAACAGAGGGCTAAAACCTAATTGCATCAGAAAAGTCGGGGGTTCACGTGTAAAAGAAGCAGACAGGGATGGCAGGTTTCATATCCGAAAAGATCAAGGGTCTAAACAGAAATAAAAGGACTCAGATCTAATTATTCTTGAACTGATAAGGATGGCGGGTTGATTCGCACAAAGATTGGGGGCTTATTTGTGAAACGGCCATGGCTGACCAGGTGACTTGCTTTGACTCGGATTGGAACGGATCTGGACCATTGGATCTCGATCGGGTGGTGGAGGTTTGATCGGGGCGCTCGGGGTCGCCGGAGACGGCGGCGCATGGGCGCGCGGTGGTGTCGCGTCTGGCCGGTGAGCTCACCGGTGATTCGCTGGGTGAGAGGCTCGTCCAGATGGGGGAATAGAGAGAGGAGGTAGAGTAGAACTCGTAGAGGTGCTCACCAACGGCGAAGTCAGGGTGGGGCAGCCGGAATTGGAGATGGTGGCCGGCGACTAGGAGCTCAACGGAGCTGCGGTGCTCCGGTGGTGGTTGGTCGACGGGGACCAATCCGGTGGATGCGGCTTAGCTCGGTGGATCTCGTGGTGGCGTCGTCTTGGCCCGAAGAGGCTCCTCCGCGGCGAATTGAAGACGGTGGCCGACGGCTTGAGCTTGAAGACGGCGGCGCGCTAGGGTTTGGTGCTGGGCAAGCTCTGTGGTATCGCTAAGGTTTCGGCTTCGAGAAGGGAGCTCGAGGAGGTGCGGCGGCTCCTCTTATAGGCCGGCTGTAGGCGCCTTGAAGAAATCAACTGCCCAGGAATCTACCGTTGATGTGGCCTCCTACTTTTACATGAGGCTACTGGCAAGTACTCCCTGCATTGGGCTTGCCCTAACACGTTTCCCCAAAAAACATACTCTTTTTTCCCTTAAAAACTAAACACAACACTGATGACTTATAACTAGTACACATTGGATACAATGAATTGTAATTCATCCTTGTCACCTAAAAGAGCCTACAAAGAGACATCTAGAAATGCATGGTAATCGTAATAACTATGTTCTCACTCAATTACCAAAATCATAATCAATGGGCTCCTTGCCTTGCAAATGGCGTCATAACGTACTGTGTGTGGCAATTTTACATATAAAAAATTAAACAACTAACAGCGACCATTACATTTTCAGGATATAAACCCTTGTTTATTCAGTACCTCACTCCTTTGATACCATATATAGCATGCATGAAGCTACTTGAACTGGCAAATGACATGGCATATCCTAATTATCATGAGACCTCTTCAATAGGAGAAGGCGCTCTGCGACATATGTCATATCAGGTCTCTGGTCGACATCATATTCCAGACATTCCACATCAATCCTCGCAAGACACTCAAGAAGCTCCTGGTCTCCGGTTGTCGTAATTTCCATGTCAAAAAGCTCAGGCCCTTTACTCTTTTTCTTGTGAGCATCAAGAAAACTCTCAATTAAGTTACCGTTGTCAGAGTATGTTGCTTTCTTCCTGCTAATGAGTTCCAAGAGCACAACTCCGAAACTGTATACATCACTTTTCTTGGTTAATAATCCAGTTTGTAGGTACACTGGATCCATATAACTCTTGTCACCAATTATATACTTTTCTTGTTGAGTACGTTTTACTCCCTATTCATCCCCCTCACAAAACCCGCTTCTCAGAAAATTTCTTTTCTACCTTTCATATTCACCCCCCTCACATAAGGGCAAACCCATTGCTCCACAGTGGATGGGAGCCCCAGCATCCACGTATTCACGCGCGTTCCACATCATACCACTTGGTGGTCTCACGGAGTGTCAGTCCACCTTGCAGAGGTACAGCATGCCTCGTCTAACAAAAGTTTGGGGCAGCTGCTGTAGCCGCGTTGTGGTGGTGAGGAGACTGAGCACATGGCCACGGGAAGGATTAACATGTCACTTTTTTGCTGCTGTGGCAATGGGAATTGGGAAAAGTAGATGAGAGAGGTGACTTCCTTTGAAGAAATCAACTGCCCTGGAATCTACCGTTGATGTGCCCTCCTACTTTTACACGAGGCTACTGGAAAGTACTCCCTGCATTGGGCTTGCCCTAACACGTTTCCCAAAAAACGTACTCTTTTTTCCCTTAAAAACTAAACACAACACTGATGACTTATAACTAGCATACAATGGATGCAATGAATTGTAATTCATCCTTGTCACCTAAAAGAGCCTACAAAGAGACATCTAGAAATGCATGGTTATCATAATAACTATGTTCTCACTCAATTACCAAAATCATAATCAAAGGGCTCCTTGCCTTGCAAATGGCGTCATAACGTACTGTGTGTGGCAATTTTACATATAAAAATTAAACAACTAACAAAGACCATTACATTTTCAGGATATAAACCCTTGTTTATTCAATACCTCACTCCTTTGATACCATATATAGCATGCATGAAGCTACTTGAACTGGCAAATGACATTGCATATCCTAATTATCATGGGCTGTGCTATGGTACTCCAGTTACCTCCTAGTAGGTAATAGCTCAAACAAATCACATCCCTTGATTATTAGAATAAATAAAACAGATAAATAATTAAAACAATTAGCAAACAAAAAAAGGTAACGCCTGCCATATCTTCGGGCGTGACGGAAGGGGCTTCCTTTCCTTTCAAATGCAGGAAGCGGCGACACCCTTCCTCCCGATCTGCTTCATCGCAACAGTTCTTTTTATCCCTGTTAGTTCTAATGTTTGGAATAAATGGATGGAACCCGTCATGATACAATCAAATTGTATTGGCACACGTAATCTTGTGTCACAAAAGTGAATGTTACATACACGCTAGCGTGTATCCTGATGCAGGTTATGACACGTTGTGTTAGCACGTAAGAATATAGTATTAGGCAAAATGAATATGTAATTATTGAACATGATAAACCATTATTTCATTCAACATAGTTTTATATTTTTACCGCAAAAAGAACATAGTTTTATATTCGTTGTGTTACTTCACGGTTTTTTAAGAGAGATCTATGTCCATGTCACGTTTGTCTCTACTATTTTTCTTTAATTAACCAGAATGGTTGGTCATATTTACATGAGAGGAAAAAAAGGAAAGAAACTATACAATATAATCTCATGCATGGAGTTAGATTTCAGAGGAAGATATGTTTCCTATTTAATAAATATATATAATAAATATTAAATATATTACTTTTGAGGAGGTAATATGCCATAAGACCTACCATCTATAGTCACTTGGGAGTACCTTAGCAAAAGCCAATTATCATGAGACCTCTTCAACAGGAGAAGGCGCTCTGCGACATCTGTCATATCAGGTCTCTGGTCGACATCATATTCCAGACATTCCACAGCAATCCTCGCAAGACACTCAAGAAGCTCCTGGTCTCCGGTTGTCGTAATTTCCTTGTCAAAAAGCTCAGACACTTTACTCTTTGTCTTGTGAGCATCAAGAAAACTCTTAATTAAGTTACTGTTGTCAGAGTATGTTGCTTTCTTCCTGCTAATGAGTTCCAAGAGCACAACTCCGAAACTGTATACATCACTTTTCTTGGTTAATAATCCAGTTTGTAGGTACACTGGATCCATATAACTCCTGTCACCAATTATATACTTTTCTTGTTGAGCTTTATCTATGGCTATCAGCCTTGATATCCCAAAGTCAGAAATCTTCGGTACAAAGTCATCATTCAGGAGGATATTAGCTGGTTTAACGTCACCATGCAGAATTGTAGTATTCGTTTTTGAATGCATGTAAGCTAGGCCCTCTGCTGACTCTGCAGCGATACTTAGACGTTGGTCCAAATTCAAAGGTTTCAAGTTGTCTCCATGAAGAATATCATGCAGGCTACCTTTGGAGATGAACTCATAAACCAAGATAGGCACGTCCACTTCTAGGCAACAACCTATCAGCCTGACTATGTTCCTGTGTATGATGCGTGATTGAATAATGACCTCATTTGCAAACTGTCCCTTTTGTGCTGCATCAACATTAACGGCTGGTTTCTTCACTGCTACTTCTTGGTCATTGAGTAACCCCTTGTAAACTTCACCAAAGGCACCTTTTCCAATGATATTGTGGCTTTTTAAGATGAGCTTGAGCTCCTCCTTTTTAAATATCTTTATATTGTTCACTTCTTTTAAAATAGGGCCACCATTCTTCTCAAAATATTCGGCCATCCTCCTTTTCTCTCTGCGAAGAAGGATATGGAACAAAGCAATTTCCATAGCTAAAAGAAAACCAATAGCACCTACAAAGATAAGAAATAAATTGTATATTAATAAAATACTAAGTAATAAGTAATTATGCGCCAGTTTATGTATCACTAAAAGAAAATAATTTGAATTAACTTAGAGTACTTAGCTTTTGGAAAAGTAACGAGTGTAATTTTCATAAGACCAATATTAGAGGAATTTTACAATGGTTGGATAAACAAGAATCGTCCATCAGGCTAAAATCAATGGCTGCGAATAGGAGGCAACAAGAAAACGACACCAACCAGTACCAAAACAGGTGAGACCTATACTAAAATAGGAAAGGTACCTCCTGATACCTCTGGATATCTTACCAAAATAAGGAAGATATCTCCTGGTACCTCTTAGGAATTTTCCAACCACCCGTAAACCACCTTCAACATGAACACAACACTAACCATTAGGTTCTAGGTACACTATCCCTTATATCCCAGTACAAAACCGATGTGGAAGTCTAGTCATGCAGGATTTCAGAAGACCAGTATAGGAGAATGCTCTAGGTAGCACAACAAAATATATGGAGCGAAAAGTGTAGGATAAGTGTAGCGAATAGTGATGAAAAGGAATAACACCAGAATCAAAACAGAGCAGTAGATAGACACACAAAGAAGTTTTAAAAATGTTGGACCCTACATGTAACAAATGTATCAAAATTCCTATATATTGAACAAGCCGTTTCATAGAACTTCCATGGAAGTTCTGCACATTGAACCTTTATTCTAAAGGTTCCCCTAGGAGCTTTCTCCTGTATGATTCATATCCAATGCAATTTCTTTTATATCTCCTCTGTTCAATGGAGGCCTACATAGACCATTCTCGGCAAGTTTAATTCATTTTGATTGTTACGAGTGTCATGATTTTACAAATGAAACAATCACTCTTAATACAAAGTTTTATTTTGTTGTTTCATACATATTTATAGTATTTAATTAATATCTGACATTAAAATGTAAAATTGGACAAGGGATCAAAGAATGAAACAATAGCTCTCAACAGATATGCGGAAGAGTTTCAATGTGCTGAAAATTGTGAGACGGGCCCGATTTCATCCAGATGAACCTCATCCCATCTCTCTCCTCGTAACTTCTCCCTCATGTCCCACATAATGGCCTAAGGGCAGTCCCAACCCTCAAACTACCAAGTGGTGTATATGGCATGCCATTACTACTACAGAAAACCTTTTCAGAGGCGGGCATATTGCATTTTCAGAGGCGGGTTTTCCAACTGCCTCTGAGGCAGGGTCACTGTTAATAGGGTGTTTTCTGAGGCGGGCATATGATCACCTCTATTAATAGGTATTTACCGAGCCGGTCATGTTAGGGTAAACCACCTCGGTTAGAGGCGATTAACAGAGGCGGTCACTAAGAAATTCCGTTTCCTTCATTCGAAAAAATAATAGAAAAAAAACCTAGAATGGGCCTGCCGCCGCCACTGCTTTCGACGACACGGCCACGATGCTGCTCCTGGCGCCACGGCCATGATGCTGCTCCAAGCGTTGCTGCTCCCACTCCCTTGCCGCGGCCACTGCTGCTCCTGGGTGCCGCTGCTCCCGACACCGCCTCGCCCTTGGCCCCACCCATGCAGATGCCGGTGCCGCCACCTCAACCTATACCGCATCTGCGCCCACTCAGATGTCGGCACCGCCACCTCCACCTTGGCCTTGGCGCAGCGTGCTGCTGGAGGAGGAGGTTCCACAGCCAGAGGAGGAGGCGCCCATCACCGCCGACCCCTAGTGAGATGGGTGACTCCAAAACCGTAACTTGCATTTGCATAGTGGGGGTCATATCAGGCACCATGGCCTGAGGTTGTTAGGCCACAATTTAGGAGGCGGGCCTTATAAGGTGTCCGTGTCTGAAAATGCTTGCCTTAGGTCACCTCATATAGTTCAACAACCTAGGGTTTGCAGGTCAGTTTGATCTAATCCTATTAAGATACAAGGAAACTAATCTCCGGGATCTTCAGGAAATCTTGATGTCGGTTGACCAGAGTCTTATGTTATCCCATCATATTTACTTGGCCGGCATGACATGGAGCGACCCGTGCCCCCGGGTTCCTGTCAGAAGTGGGCCTCGGTCTATGTGCCCTTAGCCAATTTGTCAGGGGTGGGCCTGGGGCCACCGTGTCAGTGTGGGTCATAATAGCCCCAGGGTACCCATATCCGTCAATAGGGTGGCATTTTCCTACTGGTACAATGGGACAAATCACGGTGCCAAGTTTGCATTCTCTCTAACCCACTCATTTACGTTTCCACAATTCCTATTTCCATCTTGACTGGCTTTACTTTCTATTCGTATATACTAGACCAATCATAGGTACATAGATAGAGCATTATCTAGTTTATGTATGAGAAAATTAGTGGAAGCCAAATGTTATGGTTTTAAAATTGCCTAATTTATCCCCATCCCCCATTAGGCTCTACGTGTAACCCCTTACAAAATTCTCGCTCAATCACTCGCATTAGAAGCTTTATTTCTTGGTCCACCGCAAATTCATTTTTAGACTATTCATCTTAAAAAATCAATGGCAATGAAGTCCGGATTCAAAGTTCCTACTCCGGCCAGTGCCGTGGCATGGGATCATTGTTGCAATAAAACCAAGTAGAAACGCGCCTTTGCAAAAATATATCTTGTCAGGTGGAATCTCATAGTCGTAGCGACATATGGATTCTTGTCCTGTTTTCACTCAAACTATGAGAAATTACAAATATGTGTGCGGAGCATGTGTTTCTTTCATATAGCAGCATTAAAAAGACCTCGTGAATATACCCAAAATATTGGCTGCAAGCCTGCAACGATACAGTGCTTCCTCTGTTTTAAGTTCACCTTAGATACATTAGAAATAAGTTATCTCCAATGGCCCTATCATTTACCAACTGTGAAGAAAGTTTTACTCTCAAGGTATTAGAAAGTCGTCCATGATATAAAAGACATCCAGTATATGTATTTTGTTCTAATGTTTCTATTGTACTTGATTTTGAGACTATAATCCCCTGGATAGTGCACACATGATCCCCTGCAGTCTCTACTGCTACTGTAAGTTAGTAAGTTGTTGCTTGTGAGCCATTTGATGGACCATCAATGGTCAGGATTGGATTATTCTTTTTTTCAACCTTGCATCCAAACTCCTCATCAATGGTCAGGATTGGATCTATTCTTTTTTTCAACCTTGCATCCAAACTCCTAGAGTTTGGATGCAAGGTTGAAAAAAAGAATAGATCCAATCCTCTAGAGTTTGGATGCAAGGTTGAAAAAAAGAATAGATCCAATCCTGACCATTGATGGTCCATCGAATGGGTCACAATCAACAACTTACTAACTTACAGTAGCAGTAGAGACTGCAGGGTTCCGTAGTGGACATTATTGAAAGGACCTCGATTCCTAACACTGTCTACATACCAGTAGACATGACATTCCATGAACATAAAAAAAATTAAGGAAAAAGTCTATATTACTCCCCTCAACTATAAGCAAAGTCCACATAGCCCCCTAAACTATCTTTTAGTTCATTTTACCCCCTAAACTATGTCACTTGGTGTATTCTACCCCTAATACAATTTGTCTTTTTTATTTCTCCATGCACAAGTTGAATTTTAATTTAAAGTTTTGCATGGTTGTAGTGAACATCACAATGTATGTCAAAAAAATATATTATGAATTTTTCGTTACTAGTTTTTTATAATATCGTGTCCTAAAGATTAATTAATTATTAAATATCTTACCCCCATTAAAATAATGAAAAAAACAATTTTATATTTTTCTATCATGCATTATGATGTCTACTATCATCGCCCAAAATTTGAACGCAATATGACACTTGTACATGGAAAAATAAAAAAGATAAATTGTATTAGGGGGTAGAATACACCAAGTTAAAATAGTACAAAGATCACTTTAAAATATAGTGCTCACTGTTAGTAACACGTGACCACAAGAATCACCTAAATCGGAGCTACGAGCAAAAAGTAATAATCATTTTAAGATCTAAGGACTAAATTGTAAATAAAAAAGTTAAAACCACTCATCAAAACAGCCCGATGGCCAAATTTGAACGGTTTTGATAGTTGGATGGTCAAAGATACCCGGTTTTGGAGGTCGATGACCAAAACCAAACTGAGGCAAGACTTGGATGGCCAAAAATGGACTTTTTCCTATCTCATATGCCTAGATAGCTTATGATTAGATGTAATCATGATGATTAGTCTGTAATTTCAGCTAGCATATGTTCTTAGTAAGATTAGATCTAATCGTGGTGATTAGTCTAAGCCTTGCGGATACATCTTAGTGGTGCGCGGGAGGAGAAGGGCCGGTGGAACGTGTTTTGTGGGATCATGCCCACTTATCGGTACCCTCGTGTAGTGACAGTATGCGGGAGGAGAAGGGCCGGTGGAACGTGTTTTTGGGATCATGCCCACTTATCGGTTCTCTTTGCTTAATGATTGACTACCCATAGTGCTGTGTGACGAGTGTGGAAGGGAAGACATCGGCTTACGGAACTTTTGCGGATCATGTTCCCTTATCGAAGAAGGTCACAGACTCCAGTAAACCCGAGGAGACATGAGGAGAAAAGAGGGCACGGGCCAATCCAGGAATAGGATAGGTCAACCGACCTGGAGGCCTGTGAGCTGACCGGCCTAGGCCCATTTTGCCCCTATTCCATGCTTCCAACAATTTTTGCCATTCATAGCCGACGCCAAGGAGCAGAGGAGTTGGACGGGCACCTTTCAGAGAGCCGAGGGCTGTGCTAGTTGTCTAGGGTTCACCCTAGCCAACGTGGGAACCTTGAACGGTACCCTCATGTTGGAGTTTAGGAGCTAGGATCAAGATCAAGGTTGGACCACGATTGTGATCTTGTGATGTACAATCATTATTTGTGTTTCTGAATATTCAGTGATCAAGTATCTTCTGGGTTGGCGCTTGGGAGTACCTCCTTCCAAATATTTCGTTCTTCTTTGGGTTTGCTTTTTTCCTTAGATCTATCTCGAGATAGATCACTTGAGGTGTTCTTGTAGCCGTGGTGACTAGGGGTTCATACCAGGTCTACCAAAGGGGTTAGACACATTCTACGTGCTCGTGGGTTTTCGGATCGAAGAGGAGTGCCGTGACAGGGTGTGATCCTTGTGTAAGGCGTGGATCCTTGGGGGGTTTCACCAGAGGTCATGATTTAAAGATGTTTTTATTGATATTCATATCTATCTTGCTTTATCTAGCTAAGAACTACGACTATGCATTGGTCTAGGTGATCTAGATCAGTTATCTCTATCTCTCTCGTGCTATTTTTGGTGTCTTTTGACTTCAGCAGATTAGATCCATTTTGACTCACTCACCAAAGCAAAGGTTTTCATGCATCTTAGTTCATTTCTTTGTCTTTAGTTCCATGAATTGATAAACCTTGGTGTGCTTGCGGTTCAACTTGACACGTCTAAGGGTCAACAACACTCAACATAAGTAGATGCAAAGGAATCGAACATAATGATTAAAGGCATGCGTTGATTTGTTTACTTATTGAACACGTCAATGAGAGGCTGGACATAGGTTCTGTCTCTACGTTTTGAGTCATAAATCCATAGATTGCTTTCGTCAGGGCTCATATCCATGAGAACATTACGACTAGACGTAGTTTCTTGCATCAAAAATTTCAGGCTCAGCATCATGTATCATTTGGTTGAGGCCATCTGGCACAGTATCATCAGCCAATGTGTCTTGCATCTCAAATTCCCCAACATGCTCCTGTCTTGGCTTTGGCTCATCATGCGCACATCATCGCTAGTACCATCATCATCATCCACATCATAATCAGCCATGTCATAATAAGCCATACTTGTATGAGTGGTCTGGTATGTACCCTCTTTCCATGACGGTGTCCCTCGACGGCTCTTCAGGCTCGTTCTCACCTTTCTCCGGTGTCTATTCTAAATGCGATAGTTTTTCATGAAATCCCTAAGTAGCAGATGGAAGCGAATCTGCTCGACATTCTTGAATTGTTTCTAATTTATACAATCAAGACATTGGCAATACACATAGCCATCAGCCCGAACATGATTTGCGACATACACCTTGGCAGCCTTCACGAAAGAATCAATGCCATTTACAAAATATAAATTCCCAACTTTCCCAACATACATCCATCCTTGGTTCATCTACAACCTGCATGCTAAGGAATTGCATTAACTACATGAACAACACACTCTCTAATGGAGAAAAGAGCCTTCATCCATTAAATTCATCAAAATATGGTAAGGAATTGCATGAACTAGAGTAACAACAGACTCTCTAATGGAAAAAGAGCCTTCATCCATCAAATTCATCAAAATTTGGTAAGAAATTGCATGAACTAGATCAACAACACAATATCTAACGGCTATAGTGGAGAAAAGAGCCTTCATCCATCAAATTCATGAAAATTTAGTAAAAAATTACATGAACTAGATAAAAAACACTCTAATGGATAAAAGAGCCTCTCATCCACCACATTCATCCAACCAACAAGCATGAAAGGAATTGCACTACAAACCATGGAGCTAGATACGAGAGCTTTCAACACGCTTGAAATATAAGGATCCTCCAAGGAAAATTAAGTGTGAAATGACCCCTAGCATAAAGAACATCCTACCCATCAATTTGATTCAAAAATGCAAATTACAGGCAACAATCAAGTAAATGAGGTGATACATTGCAAGAAAGTAACCTTAATACATGTTGGTGAAGTCCATTCCTCAAAGAAGTGGAGTTTCCATGAGCTTGATGGTGAAAAAATGGCCACAAATAATGGGGAAGGTGGTTAGGGCCATCGGGTTCGAGAACAAAGTGAGGGGGAGGGAGAGGGGGGAGCGGATTTTGTACTGTACATCCTCATCACAACCGGTTTGTTAAACAAATCGTATGTGATGAGTGGCATCACAGCTGTTGTTGACGGTGCTTAGCCGCGTCAATTTTGTACCGCAAGCGCACGGGTCGGCTGTAGCTTTTCCCTTAGCGTTTCCCCCAAGGTTATCAATCCGTGGAACAAGGAGATGGTTATGCTTATCTAAGCACTAACTATGTTGATTATTAATCTTTTTGGATTTTGGTGGGTGTATGAATAGATTTAATCTACTAAGTCTAATCGAACTATTTTAGGGTTAGGAAAGCGAGGTTAGGTTAGTGAGCACAAGATATAGAGGACGTTTGCCCTAGGTCTATGATTGCAAGGACAAGCAACCACCGAGTTAAAGCGTCAATATAATCTATCAAGCTCCAAAAGCCGCTGCCATTTCCCCACACTCTTGTCACACAACACTAAGAGTAGAAGCACATCAAACCTAGGGAACCCAAATCTATGTACAAGATAGATGAGATTCACAAAGTATATCAGCGATTATAAACCAAGGTCACCTTACAACCCCATGGACAAACGAGGTCTTCACCCTATGAAGCTAGTCATGACAATGGAGTTCATGGTGTAGAAGTCATCGGCAAGAACTTCGCCGTCCTTCAATCTTGTCGCCGCCGTCGCCTTCCTCCGGTGTGTGTCCCTCAAGGTTTCATGGTGGATGGGTCAATAGATGTTCTTGGGACGCCTAAGGGGTTGTATTTATGCCCTTATGGAGCCTTGGGGCATTCTCCACCTTGCCTTCCACGAGATTCTTGCTTAGGAGCCAAGCAAATAAGATTTCCATAAAATCAGTCACGGCCAGATTTTCCTGTTTCGCAGCCCTTCCTTGTCGAGGTCATATTTCCCACGCCCAGACTCCAAATGAGGCAAAATCAAACTCTAAATTGTGTAGCACGATCCAAGAACTTTCGTATTCATGACTTTCCTTGTAAACGGAGTTAAGATCCCAAAACAACGTCGCTCCGAAATATGTTTGGTTTCGGACTCTTCTGGGCAGCATGTATTTCGGGAGAAATATCTCCTAGCTCCATATTCCAAATAATATGACCCATAGGTCCAAATCGAAAGGGTCAACGATGCTGTCAACTTTCATATGCAACATTTTGTCGTTTGAGGCCATTTAAATCTCCGAGTCTGCACTACAAGATCATGCTATCCCGGGCTGCGTGAATGAATCCGAGTTTGACTCGATCTCGTGGATAACTTTCCAAATCTTCAATTCCTTTACACTTAAGCCTCCCAAGCCTAAGGCTTATTGAGTGTGGACTCTTAGGACCATGAGTTGGGCTATGAAAATCCAGTTGGCCCATTAGTAGATCGGCTGGGCTTCCTCCAATAGGCTTGATTCCTTCGGGCTTGTAGTTGGTTTTGGGCTTTGGATGTAAATGCTCCAAATTGGGTCAATTTCCTGTAAAGACACAACGCATATGCACAAATGGGGTTATTTTAAGTGCCAAGTGGCGGGTTAGTATATGAATTTGTCCAAAAACCCCACCTAAATGACACTAAAAAGGTGTAGCTAATGAGCGCCAACAACTGTACAAGAGGCGTTTGGAAAATCCTATTATGTAGTAGTGACTTTATTTTCTGAGGGAACTATAGCAAATCATATATTAATTAGGTTCATTGAATTGGTCTCGCGAATTAACACCTATCTGTGCAAAAAAGTTTTTATAAATAGATTTTATTTAACACCTCTAAATGACAAGATTCTTTTTGATGTGACAGAACTAAAATTTAGTCCATGGGAACCCAACGGGGCCTAAGGTTCACACCCTCCAGAGGTCGCCCCTCTCCCCCCTGCAACGCAGACATAGTTATATCCATTATGAAGCATGCTTCATGTTTTTTATTTGAGTAAATTGCACTCACCATACAACAACTTGTTAGGTAGGTGCAGATTGGTCCAACAAGTTGTAAAATGCTCAATTCAGTGCGACAACTTGGCAGGTTGGTGCACATTGGTCCATCAACTTGCGAAATATTTATACTTAAGTTAGTGCAATAAATTGACAAATTGGTGCATATACATCCTAAATGTTATTATAATTTTTCACACTACCATATTTTATATTTGTATTTTACCACAATGGAATTAATTTATTTTTAAAAGATTAATAAAACACCAAATGATTCATATAAATCTACTTATAACTGACTATTCATGTACATGATATAAATATAGCCTTAGTGAATTAACTAATGGCTTTTATTTATCAAAAAATATAATTCAAATTAAAGAAAAATTTTCTTTATGTAAACTTAAAGCACATAAATAGGCTAAATCAAGCTTATATTGTTTTATAGAAATTGTCTGGCAGAATTAGAGGAAAATTTGGCGAAGTTTAGTGTAGTTTGACTTGAAATACCAAAATGACTTATATTTCAGGCTAAAGGGAGTATACATCTGTGGGTCTTTGCAGCAAATTTATATTTTTCCATTACCTTGCCCCTTAACATATGTGCTCTTTATTTAAATAAATTTGGATGGGCTTCCAAATCAAAACCTACAACGCATAATTGGTCAGTTTTGATAGAGCAGGCCCTGGCTTTATCATAGTTTTCGGTGTATCTGTCCCAAGCATGTCCTAGTTGTAGTTAATTTGCAAAGGAAAAAGTCCAAACTATTCCCTGAAGTATAGCCAAAGTTTGCGTAACCCTTTAAACTATATTTTGGTTTATTTTACCCCTAAACTATATGATTTTTTTTAACTTATCCCTAATATAATTATTCTTTTTTATATGTCTCCATACACAAGTGTGGTATTAGGTTCAAATTTGGAGAATGAGACTAGGCATCATAACACAGTTAGAAAAATATATCATATTTTTTGTCATTGTTTTGATAGGCTGACATATGTAATAATAAATTAATTGTTCAAATACAATATTATACAAAAATAATGATAAAAATCATATCATATTTTTCACATACATTATGATGTCCACTGCAACCATATAAAATTTTAAATTGTGTATGGAGAAACAAAAAAGACAAGCTATATTAAGGGTGCACTGAACCAAATGGCATAGTTTAGGGTAAATTGAATCGACACATAGTTTTGGAGATTATATGGGCTTTGGCTAGGTAATTTGGACTTTTTATTTGCCATTTGCAAAAGGTATCTTTGACACCGTTGGAATCTTAGGACGGTTTTGTAGTATAGTGGTCTCGAGATGGAATATTTGTGTTGTAAAACACGTCGTCAACGGTTGGATTTTCTCCCTCACGCCTCTCATGATAAACATAAGAACAAAGTAGACAAGACACAATGTAGGTGGAGCTTCTCTTTATTCCTCATATTCGATAATTTACATTGACAATCTCTCTCATATATATACTCCGACCTATGACTAGAGTTTCGGTAAGAGCCCACAAGCAACCGGACATGAACTAGGACGTCTAGTCCTTCTTTCCTTCTATACAAGTCCGGGGAACCGGACATGGACTAAGACTTCTAGTCCTTTCCTTCTATTCAAGTCCGGTTGTATTACAACACTCCCCCTTGGGCGATTACAACGAATGTATATGTATGTCTCATTAAAAACTCCATCCGCAAACCCAGTAGGAAAAAACGGTTATTAGAGAAAAGAGTACATATCAAACGCAATTGTATTGCATATGTTGCCTCGTCAAAAACCTTATGTGAGAAACCTTCAAATAAAAACTCACAAGGGGAAAAAGAGTACAACATCAAACCTTCTTGGTTTCTATATAATTATACATTCATCATTCTTCATGAACAATGATCAATCTTCAAGATTATGCATAAACTTCAGGTTCTTGCAATAATGATATATGTGATCTTTAATAATCAAGTGGTATACTTCATGGCAAATAATCATTAAGTTTATTCATTCTAGATAATACTTAATGAAAATATGTGCTCCCCGTCATTCTTTGAACTTCATGTTCATGATGATTTTTAAGCACATTCTTTATAAATGTGTACGAATATTGGTATTCAATTACCAAAATATTTAGTCCTTCAAAGACTTAATATAGTTCTTCTAGACTATGATAGAAGCAATGCTTCGAGCACTAATAACCACTTATTTAATTATGCAATACAAGTAAATTTTATCCTTTAATAGGAACATGGGGACAATGAGTTGCAAATTAGTATACCTTCTAGGTATTATATTTTCAAACCTCGGTGTTTAAAGTTAGTCAGCCTTCATTTGGCATTTGAAGGGGATAATTCAATTTGCCAATCACCAATATACCTTCTATGGTATTCGAGGATACTTGCTATTCAATGATAGCTAGCTATTTATGCACATATGAGTGCTTGCATGGTACATTCAAGACCATTTAAATCCTCGTTGCATTTCTAGTTTAATCATTCGGGTCTGTACGAGTCTTCACTTGTATCTTCAGGATTTATTGGTGCTCATGCAGGAGTTGACTGATGATAAATCATTTCAATGATTATTTTCTTCGGGAATCTTTAATTCTTCAAGAATAATATTTCCCTTTTATGAGAAATTTTCTCATGATAGAGCGAAATAATTTTCACAATAATTTGAGTTCTTCTATGAACTCTTTACTTTTACTCCTTCTAGGATATGCTCTTCGTGAGACATTTTAATATTCATTCAAGTTCAAGAATATTATCTACCTTAGACATTTAAAGTTTAGTATGAGCTTTGATTATATTTCTTACTATTTTATTCCTTCGAGGAAAATAAGTCCTTCAAGGACCATTTCTCAGGGATTTTCAGAATCCACTGATTAACTGCATAATATATCATTTGCCAGATATGTTATAGAATATTTATTTATACATAATGGGAGTTTAATAGTCTTTTGAAAGACTTATGAACCATAGTATTTCATCATATCATTATTTCATAATAACTTATATAGTTTGAACTTCTAGGTTCAAATGCTTTCTTCATGGTCCAACCTCAATTGCATTCTTTCATTGACCCACTATGAGTGCTTCGTACAACTCTGCCATGGACTTTAGTCTTGGATCCATGCTCTCGCTTAGTGAAACATTTGCAATTATAGAGGTAATGTTGTCAACATTCATTCAATTCTCCCATATCTTCGGGATAAGACTATTATATAGTCAATATTTTTCTGCTTATGCCAACACAAAATATTGCGCGCGCTTTGAAGTGTTAGGCATTCATCTTTATGATGAACATTTCTCAATTTGTGAGGTAATTAACCTTAATGGTCTTTTGCTTCGGAATTTGCGGATATTCTATTTAAATTGTTTGACAAGTTCATCCTATCTAAAACCAACAGGCGTCCTCGTAGATTTTAAATTAATGACCAAGTCCTTTGCTAGTGTGAGTATATTATTAGATACCCGGGATATACCACACATAGCATTTTGTTTACTACAAGTAAACTTGAACTTCAGGTTGTTTCTCCTAATTTTCGGTGTCCCATTCGTGAGTATTCATCATGTGCACATTCTCACTGGGATCAAGTCCTTCAGGGAGTTTCACTTCAAGTGTTGCCCACATCAAGTGGCGCCCTCGTGGGCTTCCTCACAATTTCAATTTTCTGGCAATATACTTTGCTTCATCCAAGTATAATATAGTGTGTGTTTATATTCCTGCTTCAAGCTTCCAGGAATATTATATGAAGATATTTCTTACTTCAAATATAAGGCATTCATATGGACTCTCTCCCCCTAATACCAATATTATATCTTCATTACTAGCATACTTCTAAAATGTCCCCATGGGATTAGTATAATGGAAATTCAGATCTATTTTCCAACTTCAATTTAATGCCCATTTATGTATGCTATTATGGTGAAATAAAATAATAGTTACACACACTTCTTTTAAATATAGGGGTTATTTGTTTATATGCAGTGAGCGAGACTTTATTAATGTAGTAACATGAATGCTACATTTATGTTAGCATAGTGTGCAATGCGGTATATTCGGTATACCTATAATTTGCACTATTCGAAGTCTACGAGACTATTTTCATTGTCTAGCTTCTTTATTTATTTTGCCTATTTATAAGCATAATACTCATACCATATACTTCAAGTATTTAACATAAACTTTCAGTTTATAAATATACAAAATATAATCTACATGGAATTTTCTTCTAGAAAAATAATTGCTCATTCATTCAAGAATTCCCCATATACTTTTCCACATAACAGACTACCAGGTCTATATCCTTTTTATGTATCCGCAAAAACCCATTCTGATTTGGGTTAACCAATTTCTAATTGGATATACTGAGCCAACTCTAGGCCATTTTTCTCTCCCTGATCTTAGCCTTCTTGACTAAAATTTTACTTACTAGTTTATGATCATTTAGTATATGTGCATACGGCTTACAAGTGATCTAACTTGCTAGCTAGTTGATAGATTTTTATGACGGACTACTAGCCATCCTAGTGTAATGGGGTCTGCAACTCTACAGGAGAAGCTTGAGTTACACATAGCATCCAAGCTAGTGCGAATACAAAATAACACAATGACTGCATGCCAGTGGAGAGCGAATTTTTAATGTAATACCCCTGCAAAGGGTACTAATTAATGTAGTGACATGATGATCCTTACATTAATGTGGAATAACCGTTAATTGGTCATTCTAGTTGACACAATGTTATATGGATTACAAAAGTATGTGCAGAGCTGCATGCTTAGTCATTGCATTGACTATGGCTACGGGCCAACTTGCACATTGATTGTCCCACATCTAATAGGATGAGGCTCTGAACCAACAATCTTACAAGATTAGGGATATGCCTATTAAATTTTTCTATAATTGTATCCACATTTTCGTATACCTCTTGGCCCAAATTTCTCCCCCTCGTCATACCACAATTGCACTTCAGGTGATGTAATGCTTCATGCATGATCTATGAAAAAGTTTCATAGAATTAAATTATACTGCTAGTATATCTAATATGATATGAATTCATTTATTATTGTACTATTCGGTGTAAAATAATGTAGTGGGTAGAATAAATTTCAAGTTACAGGGCCTGTGTATTCAGTACAGAGTTGAGTAATATATCAGTTCATCGCCAGAATGAATCCTTCAATATCAATGAAGTGGCGTGTATATTACTAATTTTATGTGCTTCTTGAAAATCCAATTTTCATTCTACCTATATGGTAGTAGTGCACAAATAAACTTCATGTTTACTTGAGGTGTTGTGGTAATATATCATTGCAAACGATTATCTAATAGGCAATATAAACCAATTATTTACATATTCAATATGTAATTCTTTATTTATTCCATGAGATTAAATTGATTACTACAGGTATAAATTGCTACAAGCATTTGGACAAAAGGTAAGGTGAGAAAAACCTATGCAGAGGTAAGAAACACCAATTTGTTGAATTTGCCCTTCTAATCTGGAAAGATTCTTAAATTAATGCTAAACTTCATGTTTAAAGCAAAAAGATAAGTACTTACTCTTCGTGAGTACAATCAAATTCTTCATGAATAACTAATAATGCAACTATTCTATTTATTCATGGTTACGGGGTGTGCATGAAACTTCTTTTGTCTCATTGCATCTCCCCCTGAGCCTAGCATACCTTCTAGAATGTACTTTATTTTTCTTTCACTTCTATGGCTTATGCAACTTCAGGTAGCATAAATATTTTTTTTATTGAGCTTATGCACAATTCTTTTTAAATTGCAAAATTTTCTACAAGACAAACAATATGTACAATTCTTCATGAATTGCAAAACTACCTACAAGACAAACAATATATTTCTTGTAGAAGACATATTGATTTTGTATAACTTCATGTCATATCAAACTCAATTAAGTAATATATATTTGAAGCGTTTACTGCTAGTAAATCATAATGCCATATTGAAAGATAAAAATGTTTGGTTTCAATAAGCTAAAATAACTTTCAGAGTTATATAGCATCTCTTCTAGAGATTATTTAGTGTCAGGCTTAAACCAATAGTATATTTCTTCAAGAAATAATAGACTTTATGCCATATTCTACATTATTCATGCAATTGCTACAAGCACACTTCACGTGTTTAAGTGCATGAAACAAGTGCAAATTAGTTAAGATTGGTTAATCTATTCAATAGATTTATTTTATATAATATCCCAGAATTTTCCAAGCGAAAACAAAAAAATTTACCCCATTCAGACAATTGCCAGGAAAATATGATGTATTATGTCTAAGGTTCTTCAAGTTTGAGAGATATTATACCACTTCAGGGATTAATGGTTCAATTTTCAGAATTGTATAACCGTTAAACATTCTAAAGAAAAAATATATATGAGCCTCAAGGGGGGTTTCAAAATTTAGAGAGCTCATATACCTAAAACCATGTTTCTAGGATTAAAGGCATTATATTACTATTTTTATGCATAATTACAAAAATATGTAATAAAAAATAAATAAATTCATAAATATTAATTTAAAACAATATGTAAATAACATAAACTACCATAGCCAAAAACCGATCTCCTCCAAGTGTTTTCTGCTAGAACACACTCAAAGTACTTAATCCATAACTTAGGAATTTACCCGCAAAATATCCTGTGCCAATCTTAATTTATTCACGTGGAGAAGGTTTATCATGAAACAAACCTCACTTCATTTTCTTTTAATATTTTTCTTGCTGATTTTTCTTCTTTCTCTCCGATTCATGTGGAAGAGAAGCAACATGAACTGCGGGCCATATGTAGGGTGCAAGCTCCTTACAGGCAGCAAGCCAGCAACGTGTGCAGGATGCACCGTATAGGCCATCGCGCGTGCGGGCGCGATCGGTGCAGATGCGAGCGCCATTATAAGAGCTTAATGTGACGGACTGTGACGGTGGTAGATTCAGATCAGGCAGCTGTGGCTTCACGCTACAACACAACGTCTTCTGGCGTCCCACACTATATGCAGTTCAACTGCCGTCCAATTTTTAGCTGTTAGCAGCGGCACTCATTTGCAAGTGGAACTCATGTTCTACCGACGATGGCAACGTTCTGCTGCAAGCAGTGATGTGGGCAGGTATGAGCGATGCGGCTTCGGGTGATGCACAGACACTGCTAAAGTCAACACTGCGTAGGCTCGGATCGGTATGCAGACTATGCAGTGATCGTTTGCGGGTGGTATGTACACGAGAGGATGAACACAACATGCAAACTGCGATTGTGTCATGACGACTACGGGTCATCGATTCGACAGATACCGATAACATGCATGCCATCAGTGAAGTCATGAGGTAGTGTGGCTTCAACTATATTAACCTGATTAACTCATGTACGTGCATACGCGTAATCACGCCTGCATACGCACTAAGTAGGATTATTATATAATCCATGGTGACTTCAGGTTCCAATTAATCCAATTGTTGCTGCGACCATCAGGGCTGAAAGCTAACGCAGCTGGCTTTTCCATTGATGTGCACGCACTGCAGCGGCATCAATGCCAAGGCCGCCTCGGATTAGTGCTCGTTCGTGCTTCTGCGGTGAAGCATCACATTTGTACATGGAAACATGCTAGCCAAGTTTAATAGTTCTCGTATTCGGTACGATTAATTGCAAAAATAATTAACTTCCTCATATGACCAATCGTGTGTACTAAATAATATTCCTACTGGGAACTTTATCGGCTTTTCGGACTCGGTAACGTAGCAGATTCCGGCTTCAATGCTAGACCAGGAATATTAGTCTACTACTGGATACAATCATATGATACCTTGTTTGATGCCGATTTGATCTACTCCACTTGCCGCGTATGGCAGTTATCAGTAGATACATACCGCGTAGGGCATTAGGCATGGTCGTAGACATGTTTGCTTGATGGCGAGTCGGTGAGATCCGTTCGCTGGCGACGTTGATGTAGTCGACGTCGTCGAAGTAGTCGTCGGCGAGGATGGTGGCGAGATCCCCGGCGTCGAGCTTGATGATGACTCCTCCGATGCGTGTAGTCGACGAAGAGCAGTCGTGCTGATAACGTGTTGTAAAACACATCGTCAACGGTTGGATTTTCTCACTCACGCCTCTCATGATAAACACAAGAACAAAGTAGACAAGACACAATGTAGGTGGAGTTTCTCTTTATTCCTCGTATTCGATAATTTACTATGACAATCTCTCTCATATATATACTCCGACCTATGACTAGAGTTTCGGTAAGAACCCACAAGCAACCGGACATGGACTAGGGCGTCTAGTCCTTCTTTCCTTCTATACAAGTCTGGGGAACCGGACATGGACTAAGACTTCTAGTCCTTTCCTTCTATTCAAGTCCGGTTGTATTACAACAATTTGGATCGAAACTAAAGCGCCCTAACCGTAAAATATTATCACTCTTTTCTATAACTTGTTCAATAAGGCATCTTTGTAATTAATGCGCCAAACCAAAAAAAAATAGGCCCGCCTTGGAATCATACGTACGATTTATAGTCCAAGTGATCCCGGTCGAGATGAGATGGGATCATTGGATCAAGACTGATGCATGCTAGCTGTGTCTAACAGCAAATAAAACATCAGTTGTGTGGTGCCCAACCATAAAATAGACCCGCCTTGCAATCTCACCACGGTTTAGTATAGTCTAGTGGGTGATATGTTCTGGAGACCAAGTTTGAACAGTACGTACTTTCAAGTTTCAAACGATATCCAAATGATATTCTGTAGGGGTCCAGTACACGTACCAATACCATGCATGCTCGCCCGGCCCGGGCAAAACAGTTTCGTCGTGCAGCCCACGGGAAACGCGAGCCCACTTGCGCCTGGCATCCTATTTTTATTTTTCCTATATCTTTTGGAGGCAAGCACCCAGCATGTGCATATCGTGCAGCGCGCTTGCTTGGACGGTGCATGGCTAAGGTTGCGTCAGAGACTATATAGAGGTGCGAGGTGGCACAGGCCAGTCTAACTGGGGTTTTAGGTACACATTTAGGAAGTGTTTGGTTAGTGCTTTGGTAATGGTAACGGTAATGAAAATGTATTGTGGAGGTATTGAGACTGGAATATCGCTGTTTACTGACTTTGTTTGTTTGCACAAATAACGTTATCAGATTCCATTACAAGGTAACGATTGGGCCGTATCGTTGAGGCGGAGGGGGCAGGGAAAAAGATCGCACGCAAGGCGGAGGCACTACACGGGGACGCAAGGGCACGGATCGCCATCGGGGAGGCGCTGATGAGGCGTCTCGACGGCGCGCGGGAGTACCGGGTTGCGCTACAGGACACCGTTGACGCCCTCGAAGCCAAGTCGGTGCCGGCGGCCGCGGGCCATGGCTGGGGACAAATCTGCCTTTCGAGGTGACAGCCGTGCCACCGGCGACAAGGCCGGTGACGCGCTCGCCGAAGGAAGATGGGGGCACGGGAAGCGGCTACCGCGCCGGCGCGACGTTGGAAGCCTCCGAGTCGCGGTATCGCCCGATACCGGCTAGGGAGGGGTGTAATCGGGTTGTAAAGGGGCGGTATCCCATGCCGCGGTATCTGATTACGGTGAAAGTCGAAACAAATAGTCGTAAGGGTATATGATAACGCCAGCAATCAGATTACGTTACATTTTGACGCAACAAACACTGAAAACTATTTAGAGTTTGATATGGATAAAACTCCACTAAGATCTTATAAAACTCTAACTCTTAATTGCTTTGTCATTTCAGTAAGACTGTTAATGTGACAATAAATTTAATACTCATAAAATTCTTATTGAGACTAGCCTAAGCACGTGCCGCACGAGAAATCATGTGAACTACTTTGTCTCGTGAGGCGCCATAGTAGCGCTCCCGTTATATATATTGACCACTGAGCACAGGACAGGTCAACGCCCACTGATGCTTTTTAGAGTGATGGAAAATCAACCCGCGTACGGGTGCCTGTGGATTTTCTGACAGGTGCGGGTTTAAATTGCTTCCATAGGCCACAGCCATATTCGCATATTCGCATAGGAGATTCGTGAGTGTAGGTGTATGAGTGTACCCTCATTTACTTGTATACTGCTCCCTTCTTCATTTCTTTTTTATATGCCACGATCTTCTAACCTACACTTTGACCATTTATTTCTTTTATATTATATTAAGTATGATTATAAATTCAGTATTGCTAGAGAGTATATTTTATTACAAATTCAACCATGTCAAAATTGTATTGTAAAAGTTAAAGATTATTAATTAAATCATTAGTCAAAATTTGTAAAGTTTGACTAAAATATTTCTGCATGCCTTACAAAACGGAGGGAGTATATAAGACCTAGAATACTTGAGGTTTCGAGTCTAATTTACAATGAAGATCTAGCTTAATAACATTGTATACTCTCAGAAACTTTAGAGGCTTTCTCATGTTGACTGTATTGTAAAACTTAAATGTGCTACTATTTATGAATTTTTATTTGTTGATTTAGAGAACTCTATTTAATTATTTGTTGATTCGAAGACCTTAAAAATTTGAACTTATGAATTTTTATCCATAGGTGTCCTGTAGGCGGGTTTTTTCCCTGTCCCCACAGATTTAGCAATGGATAGGTTTTTGTTGCACTCGCACCTAAATCCACGGGTGCCATTCCAAGTCATGCAGGTGAAGGGACTTCATGTTAAAGATGTTAAAGCGACGGTTAAAGAATGGTGTGGGGGCGGGGGGGGGGGGGGGAGGTTCCGAGAAAAGAAGAGGGAGAAAAGGAGATTAAAAAAGGTGAACCGAAGGTGAGGAAAAGATTTTTTTTCTGCGCGTTCCGCAGAGATTAGGACAATAATAGTTCACAAGGTTTTAGATGAGAAGATGGGACTTTCTATTCATTTTGTGAAAGTTAGATAAGCCATATATTTTAAAGCTCACTTTGATCCAATTAGCTTTGCAGATAAATTAAGCTGCAGCAAATATTTTTAATAGGATTAACTCAACACTTATATATATATGATAAAATCAACATTTCTTTTATACAGGTTCATCATTTGACGCTTAAAATGTTGAAAGCATAGAAACAAAATGGTGAAATGCAAACCACAAAAAGTTAAAAATACTAAATAAAAATGGTGAATCTGGTGAGCGAGGGCCATGGCACCATGAGGGAGGGCAGTGCAGGTGTGTAGGCAGGAGGTCATGAGAGGATTGCGGCGGCATGCGACGATGGGAGGTGGCGAAGCGCAACGCAAGCACGACGGGCGTGAGAGGGTAGTGGTGGAACGCGGGCCAAGCGGCGCAAGCGCGGTGGTCGGCAGCCACGCGGGGGAGGCGGTGTAGGATCGAGGATTACCGACTAGAGGGGGGCTGAATAGGCGGTTTTAAACTAAAAGCACAAAACTAGAGAATTTAATTAGAAACACAAGATAAATTCTACAACTAGTGAAACTAGCCTATGTCAAAGGTTTGCAACCTAGGATGACAAGATACAATTCAAATTCTATATAATGAAATGATCAAGATAAATTGCTTGTAAATAATTTAGGGAAAGAAATAACCAAAGACACAAGCAATTTTTTCCGTGGTGTCGATGACTTGCCGGTCACCCCTAATCCACGTTGAGGTGGATTCAAAGCTTCCAATTGCTCCTCTACCAAGAATCCACTTGGTGTATGAGCCAATCTCAGAATCAATGAACCGCTTCAAACCTCTTTCCACTAGAGATACTTTTCACCACTCCGGTGAGGCAAAGCTCATGAACCTCTTCACAAGAATGAATTAAAGGCTTCTTCACAATCTTCTTGAAGAGCACAATAAAAACCAATCTCCAAGCTGTCTAGAAGGTGTCAACCTCCAAGAGTAACAAATCAACAACCTTGCTTGAAGAACTCCTAGTGCCCCAAAGCTCAAACCTTGAATGCTAAAAGAGAGTCTCTCTATCTCACCAAAAATGCAATCCCAAGCTATGTGAGTGAGAGAGAGGGAGTGAAGAGCTCAAAATGAGTGTTGCAAGTGAGTGGAAAAGCCAAGAGAGAGTCTCCATGCCGGCCACCCCTCTATTTATAGAGGGGGACTCCAAATCCAACCGTTATGTTCAAATCTCACGTTTTTTGCGAACTCACGGATAGTCCGCTGCTACAGAATCGGACGGTCCGCCGTTACATACCAACGGCTATGTGTCACATCACGGCGTGTCAGAACCGACCATTATTCGAAAATCAGACCATCCGCCCCCAGGGGGCGGACTGTCCGCAATTCAAACTCATTTCACATAGAACGCCCAACATTTGGACAATTTCGAAAGTTAGCAGGCGGACCGTCCGCCGTTATGATTCAAAACCACCAGAGCGCTCCGAGTCTCTGTCCAAAGATTAGCTCAACGCCGGACGGTCCGCCACTCCCGGCCGGACCATCCGCCGTTGACGAAGAATTCCACCAGAGAGCTCATCGTCTCTGCTCGAAAAAGTGTATAGAGGCGGACCGTCCGCCAAACCTGGCTGGACTGTCCGCCGTGCATATTTTCAACATAATTTAAGTTAGCGAATAACTCTCATCTATATGCATGCAAATCCAAGAGTTTGAGCAATGTGGCACTATTAACTTGTCAAGCAACTGTAAATTGATCCCTCTTGATAGTACGGCTATCTAGCCTACAAATCAGGTCAATTTACTTCTATAATCACCTCTTGACCGGCAAAAAGCAAATTCTATCTAATACCTTTGCCTTGAGTCTTTCACCACTTCATATCAACTTTTCTTTGCGGAAGCATTCTTACCTTTTTACAATACCATCTTCATGGCATCTCATAGCGCATACATGTGACTAAATTTAATTCATATGTTCAAATGAAATCGTTAGTCCACAAAGTGTTGTCATTTATTACCAAAACACTAGGGGCCTAGATGCTTTCAATCTCCCTCTTTTTGGTAATTGATCACAACCACATATCGGAGAGATGAAAAAGTTGATTTCAAGTCTACTTCACATATGAAATATGAGGAAGACTTGGGGTGAACATTTGATATACCTTATTCTTGATCATATGAGTGAAATAAAGTTAGATCAAATCCAATTTTGAGAAGAACTCCCCCTAAATATGTGCATCCAATGTTTGAATATATTCGTTGCACAAATTCGTGATAGATAAAATATTGATGGAGCTTCTCATGGCACACATACGATTTTTGAAAGATATATCCTTCTAAGCATAAAAGTTATTTCTTGCTTTGCCACAAATCAAACATAGAGGTTAGAACACATTATAAGATGCAAATGTTAGTCCATAGACAGACCATAGATAATTCATCACATAAAGTTCTAACACACACAAACCATTAAAAAGTTATTACAAGCCAAGTCACAAATAAGTCCATGCAATGAAAGTAAACGTGTATGAGTTCAAGTTCATGATGCAAATGAATAAAAAACATGACATTAGCTCCCCCTAGGTCCATGAATCCCATCCATCAAGATCTTTAAGAAATCCCTAATATCTTCATCCTCCCTTCATACTCTCTCTTCATCTTCCCTTCATACTCGTCTCCCCCTTTGTCATCAATGACCAAAAAAGAGAATTTAATCATCCTGAGGTGGCGATGGAGGAGGATAGAATGGTAGGAATGGGTACTGCTGTGGAGGAGGCACTAAAGCTGGGTAAATGGAGAAGAAATGATCGGAGAAACCCCTGAACTCAGCCTCAAGTCTGTCCTGACGATCAGAGAGCTGTTGCTGACTAGTGCTCAGATCCTGAAACTACTGATTGAGATCATCAAGATGAGTCATCATGTGCTGCCCAAAGGACTAAAACCAGCATGCACATACCCGTAAAACTGTTGATTCATAGAATTTATCTGACATTGAAAGTTGTGTTGGATATTCTGAAATCCAGCATCAACATGTGCAGTCTGGTCTTGCTGCACGCTTGCAAAGTAAAGATCACAGTACGCTGCAGGAGGCATCCACTGTGGCTGCATATGAGGAGGAGGCATAGCTGCTGCATCTGGATCTGGCTGAGCATCTGGCAGTGGAAAATCATCCGGACCACCAACATCGGGGAAAGGAATCAGAGCTCTTTCAAGAAACCCCTTGTCATTACAATATGGCCTGAATGGGAGATGATGTACTTCACAAGGACCCTGAAACCTAGTCTTTGCCTTGATGAGTAACATAATGTAAGGAGCAAAGCATATATTGATCTCAAGGTTAACCTTTTTGTTTGCAATTTGATTCATGATCAAGGTAACCGGATTCAATTTCCTCCCAAACATAGCATGATTTACAAAGTTTCTAAGCTCTCCAACAAATCCATCCTTATATCCACTCTTTGGCAAGATGGTGGCTCTAGCAATCTTGTTTTTAGCAGTTGGATGATGCTTGAGCCCCTTTACTTTACCAAGCACACTAGCAATTCCAGTTCTAGCAGGCTCATAGAACTATGCAATGGCATCAATGTCAAGGTGATCTTCAGTCACTATGTTCTTGTTGGCAGCATCAGTAATAAAAGCATAATCAACTTGATTCACTGCAGCAAACTCAGCAAAAGTAGCAAAATACTTTCTATGACCTATCATCCATTCAAGCACCTTAGACTCTAGAAGAACTTCAACAGTGGCATAGAGCTGACGAATAAGAGTGTCGTTCCAATCACATATATGCTTTAGAAAGTTTCTAAGGACCATTGCTTCAAACTTTCCAATCATGCCACTTAGCACATTGTGTTCAACTAGATAGTTAAAATATATAGTTTACACAGTTTTAGAAACAAGATGACCAAAGAAAGCATCTTCTTGTACCTAAGTATGAAAGAAGTTGTTGCTGGTGTCCCCTCGAATAGCGTACTGATATGGAGTCCTTTCTCTAGAGAAAGCATCTGGAGTCCAACTTCTTCTAGATGCAGTATGTTGTGTGATTTCAATAATTTCCACAACATGTGGATGACTTTCAATCTCAACTTCAACTTCTTCTTCATTATAATCACTTGCAATGGTAGCATTGCTGTTTTCAGGATCCCAATCATTGTCATTAGTATCTTGTGCTGCACTACTCTCACTTTCATCTCTTCTTGCCCTCTTTGATGAACTCCCAATTCTGAATTTGCTAGCCAACTCTTTGACTTTGGCATGTCCACCACGACGACCACCACCGCTGTCAAATAAATCCATTGAGCATAAGCATAGACATATAAAGCAGTAGAGCACTATTGCAAGCTGTATTTAATTTTGGCCAGAAAATTAGTGGCTGGCGGACAGTCCGCCAGTCACTGTTCAGTCGCGAACAGCCCTGCAGATGCATATCTTCAAATTTCGATTCCGCAAGTTGTACCCAAAATCAACCAACCAAACTTCAGCAACATGATTACCACATCACTAGCAACATATATATTCAACCAATTTCACGAATCCATGGTCAAATTTCAGATCAGAGCCCTAACCCTAGCCTCCATTCAAATTCGAAATCCATTCCAAACAATAGGGGATTTGAAAAAATACCGGGAGGACATGATGGAGGAGTTCGCGGAGAGTCCAGGGATGCTCTCGGACGGTCTAGGGAACGCTCGAACAAAGAAATCCAAGGGGTGAAGCTTTTCTTTGAGAGGAGGAGAACAAATGCCACGGGTAGGAAAGGAGGAGGGAGGAGGGAAGAGTTATCTTGCCGCACCCTGGGCCCACCAGTGCCGCGCAGGACCGGACGGTCCGCCCGTGAGGGGCGGAAAGTCCGCCTTTGAAAACTAGGAGACCTCCAACTCTCGAACCTCTCTGTGTAAAATTGACCATAATTGCGGATGGTCTGCCTCACAATGAATTTTGGAGCCCGACAGCCATCCTCTCTGTATCAAACTAACTTTGCCTGCGGACGGTCCGGTGGAGCCTCGTGGACGGTCCGCCTGTCACTCTGAAATTCTGCTCGAGAATCCACTTTTGAGTTGAAATATGAGATTTGATTCGGGATCGTTGCTCACTGAGACTTGGTATGCATGAAATAGCAGTTTGAGTTCATATTATATGATGGTATGCATGAGTAAACCAAATTTTGGGTGAGGATGACATGATTTAGCATTAGAATAAAAAATCACTAAAAACATAGGCCATAAATACAAGAAAGATATGCAAAAGGAGATAGAAAGACTAGAGATGCACATGCATTTGGTTTCAAGCCACATTTGAGATATCAATGACATTTAGCTCATTCCTCAATTCACAAAATCTCTTCTCATCCAATGGCTTGGTGAAAATAACCGCCAATTGATCATTAGTCCCAATGCCAACAATATCAACATCTCCCTTGCTCACATGATGTCTTATGAAGTGGTGCCTATATCAATATGCTTTGTTCTTAAGTGTTGAACCGGATTGCTTGCAAGCTTCACGGTACTTTCATTATCACAAAATAAAGGAACTCCAGTGAATTTCATACCATAATCCAAGAGCGTTTGCTTCATCCATAACAATTGAGCACAACAACTAGCGGCTGCAATATATTCCGTTTCGGTGGTTGATAGGGCCACTGAATTTTGTTTCTTAGAGCTCCAAGAAACAAGTGACCTTCCAAGAAATTGACATCCACTGGAGGTACTTCTTCTATCAATCTTGCAACTGGCATAATCGGCATCCGAATAACCAATCAACACAAATTGAGCACCTTTTGGAAACCAAATACCAATGTAGAGTGTATTCTTCAAATATCTAAATATTCTTTTGACGGCAACCAAATGGCATTCTTTTAGATCAGCTTGAAACTTTGCACACATGCATACACTAAACATGATATCAGGCCTAGATGCGGTAAGGTAAAGCAAAATACCAATCATGGACCTATAAAGCTTTAGATCAACCGATTTACCTCCCTTATCAAGATCAAGATGTCCATTTGATGCCATAGGAGTTTTCATTGGTTTTGCTTCCATCAAGCCAAACTTTTTCAATAAATCCTTCAAATATTTTGATTGGGATATAAATGTCCCTTCCTTGAGTTGCTTGATTTGAAGTCCAAGAAAGAAATTCAATTCACCAATCATTGACATTTTAAATTCCTTTGACATCATTTCACCAAATTCCTCACAAAATTCTTGGTTAGTTGAACAAAAAAAAATATCATCAACATATATTTGACAAATAACATATCATCTCCAATAGACTTAGTGAACAATGTAGTGTCTACATCCCCAGTTTTGAAGCCCTTAGAAATGAGAAGATCTCTAAGCCTCTCATACCATGCACGAGGAGCTTGCTTCAAACCATAGAGAGCCTTAGAGAGTTTGTACACATGATTTGGTTTCTTTGGATCCTCAAAACCAGGGGGTTGCTCCACATACACTAGTTCATTAAGTCTACCATTCAAGAAAGCACTTTTAACATCCATTTGATATAGTTTTATATTATGAGAGCATGCATAAGCCAAAAGAATTCTAATAGCTTCTAATCTAGCTACGGGAGCAAAAGTTTCACCAAAGTCCAAACCTTCAACTTGAGTGTAGCCTTGAGCAACCAATCTTGCCTTGTTTCTCACAACAATACCATTCTCATCTTGCTTGTTTCGGAAAACCTATTTTTTTGCCAATGACATTATAATTATTTGGTCTCTCCACTAATTCCCAAACTTTATTTCTAGTGAAGTTATTTAGCTCTTCATGTATAGCATTGATCCAATTTACATCTTGTAGACCTTCATCTACACGGTTAGGTTCAAGAGAGGACACAAAAGAATAATGTTCCCTTGACACATCTCATTTCAGTCTTTATACATTCTTCCAAACATGCATACCAGCTCCCGCTTCGCTTCTGCAGGACATATAATTTGGTGCAACACATAATTTGTGAAGCTTTTAATAAGAACCAATAACGAACAACGCACACATTTAAGATCACCAACGAGCACCAAACATTGTTTTGAATGTAGGCCTAACAATGGATACTCAAGTTAAAAAAACACCACAGATAAGATCACTGGAAAGCACCAAACATCTATTTGAATGCTACAGGCCTACACAAACCAAAGGTATTAAGCACCAAGCTAGCATGCTGCTACAGTGACAGATAACTAACCACCACTGTACCAACAAATTAACCATATCATCCCAGGAAGAAGAAATATAATCGAGATATCACTATACTAGATGTTCTGATTTCGTCGTTGAAAGGGCAAAAAACGTCGTCCTGGGTGTTTTTTGATGAATTAGCGATGAAATTGTGGTCGTCGCCTAACGAGCGACTAGAAAAGTCTACAACGACGTAACGAGCGAAAACATCGCAAAAGAAGTTTGTTCAGCGACGAAAAACTCTTGGTCGCTAGCAGTTGTCGTGCTGCCATCCACGTCCCGTTTGCGACGTCAATGGGACGTTAGCGCAGACGTGCCGTTAGCGGCGTGAATGTCCCGTTAGGCTATGTGTCCCTTTTCAATCAGTCCACGTGTCTTCCTGTGATTCGTTCGCATTCCGTTTTCTCATTGGTCCACGTGGCTTCTAGGGCAGGGACACGTGTCAGCTTTCGTTTAGTCCACATGTCGTCTGAACACTGGTTAGTAAACGTGTTCCATAGGTCCACGTGTCCTCTTCTCATAAATCCACGTGTCTGTTTTCATTTGGTCCGCGTGCCTTTTTCTGATTGGTCCATGTGGCGCTAGGCACCTATACACGTGTCCGTTTTCAATTGGTCCACGTGTCATCCTCTAACTAGTTAACTCTCCTTTTTCCCATTGGAGCACGTGTCCTTTCCTAATTCAACCATTTGTCCCTAAGTACTCCTGTATGGTCGGCCTTGTTGTGCCTAGAGGTAAACCAAGATACGTGAACGGCATTTCACCAACTTGACATCCAATGGAAGCTACCAAAGATGCTGCTTTTTGAGGATTGACATTGATTGGGACTAATGATGATTTCTAAATTTAACTTTGAGTCCACTGGAAGCAGCATATGTCTCAAGTATGGTTTTCAGCTCATTCAACTGTTGCTCTTCAACAGGCATGATTATGAGAATATCATCAGCATATTGAACAATTAGGTAATCCCCACCAAATGCAGCTCCAAGGGGATGCTCAATGACATGATTGATGGCTGCATCATTTATAATTGACTGTAGCAAATCAACACCAATCACAAAAAGTAAATGGGACAAAGGCTCACCCTGCCTAACTCCACGCTTGCATTTGAATGGCTTACCAAGAATTCCATTCAATAATACTGAAGAGGAACCACTAGATCAAACCATTTCAATCCACCTAATCCATTTCTCTGAAAAACCCTTATGCCTCAGCATCTCTAGGATGACCTGATGCTCAATCTTATCAAATGCTTTTTCAAAGTCCAGTTTTAGTAATACTATTTCCTTCTTACTCTGATGACATATATGAAGGAATTGAAAAGCCCATGCCAGGCAATCCTGAATAGATTGTCCTTTAAGAAAACCATATTGATTAGTGTGCACCACCATTAAAATCACACTCTGCAATCTATTTGGCAACAACTTAGTCAATAACTTCATAGAATAATTCAATAATTAAATAGGCCTATAATCATTCATTGAAGTAGGATTATCCTTCTTGGGGATTACAGTGATATAAGATCCACTGATACATTCAAGGTTCACTGTACCATTATCAAATGCAGCACATAACCGATAAAAGTCCTCCTTTCTAGAGTTTCAGGGACTTGACCTTGGACTGAATATCTGATCTCCGGCTTTAACCCTGTGTGAACTGGGAGACAAAGTAGGTGTCACCCATGCCTTGGTTGTGAACAACAATTTGATATTGTAGAGCTTCAAACTCCATGGCATAGTCATCCACTGTACCAGTTTGCCTCAACTCCAGCATAGCATTAATAGAATGTTGATACTCATAGGCCCCAAATTTGTTTTGCAACTGCTCCCAATCTTCCATGCCATATTTCATCTTATTGAACTGCATCCATTTCTCAGCATTACCATCGATGTGTAACGATGCCACTGTAGTCCACATACTCTCAGGAACATTCAAAAGGTGAAAATAATCTTCACACTTTGTCTTCCAAATACCCGGATTGGAGCCTTCAAACCTTGGACATGAGAGGTTAGGTGTGAAATTCCTTGAACTCCCACGATTCTCATTCTCGTTGCGGCCACCTAAATAGCCATTACGCTGTTGGTGAGTAAATTTCCTCACCTGTTCACTGCTCTCCCCAAAACCATCCGAGTGAGTAGGCCTTGGTGGTGGTTCAGGTGGTTTTTGTTGTACGGATAGTAGAGCCACAACTTTCCCAGTGGACTCCAGCTGCTTGGCCAGCAAATTCTGACCACGCAACATCTGTGCCATTATCGAATTCGACATCTCAAACTGTGTGTTGACGCTTTTTCTGGTCAACACACGGCAAGCGCTTCATCGCGCGGGCCGCAAACGAACCAGATCACAGCCTGCCTACGAAATCCGGAAGTTCCGGTTTTGAAGTCGGAAGTTCCGGTTTTGTAGGGTTTCACCGAAATCGGTCGTTCGAGAGGGTAACTACCACACTTACGTGGTGGTGGACAGCTAGGTTTACGAGCAAACCTACAAAGTGATAAGCAACACGCTTACGTGGCGAAGAACGACTAGTTTACGAGCAAACAAGCAAAGGCCATCGATGCTCAGACCCGGAGGGACCCCGTCAGGGCGTTGACGTCATCGGACGTGCCCTAGGTCGACCAGCAAGCCTAGAACGCAATCAATGGCCATGGAGATCACGATGGACAGCAAGAGAGGTTGAAAAAGCTTAGGGTTTAGAGATAAAAAGTAGATGCATAATGTTTGATTCGATTGGGATTTTCTCAATCGGTCATGACCCTTTATATTTATAGGGTGGGGAGGTCTGGACCCAGTAGGAGTCGACAATTATACAAATCCCGTGTCTAAATACAACTCTTAACTCGGAATAGACTGTAAATCCCGGACCTTCCGGTTTCCTAGTCTGGAAGTTCCGGTTTTACTTGGGTGCAGTTACTCCCGAGGTCATAAGTCTCTCGTCCGAAGTCCAAATCGGACGTTCAATATATGTATTTTGATCATCTCGGCGAGGTCTACGCATTGGTGAAGTCCAATCAGTATTTGGAGAATATTATCATAACCGGAAGTTCCGTTATTGCCAAATCGGAGGGACCGGTTTTCTTGGACTGGCAGCAAAACCGGTCAGTGCCAACTTTGGTTGTCAACATATGCCCCCCTGTTTCTTGGTAAAACTCTAGCGTACCAAGGAATATTCTTTATGAACCAAAATTGCATAAGAACGATGACTAAAACTAGAACATCGATCATGTCTTGCTCTTCAGGCACGATAGCATCTATCGGCCAATACTCTGATTTTAGCTTGATGCATGTTGCTGATATTTTTTGTGTGAGAAATAAGCCTGAGTGTAAAATTCCTCGGCTGTAAATCCTTAAAATATTGATTTCAAAATCATTCTCACACATGTAAGATATTGTGAATACATAAAGCAACCAAATTATCATAATATCAATTGGTCTTTGCAAATACTTCTCAGTTCAAGAGCAAAGAAAGATATCATCCAGTACTGCATCCACGTCATTTTGACCATAAATAAAGCAAGGTAAGTAATCAGCCCCAAAAGTAAATATGGCACAATTACCTCAAAACTGATGATGGCTAGATTACTCTTGAACCTCACTTATTTGCTTTTGGTTTGTCCCTCAATGCATCTGTCAGATCATCCTCAATGGCATTCCAGGATGCACCCTTTGATGTTGTCAAACATCGGTCCTTTCTCATGAGAATGTCTATATGGACATCATGACCTGATGCTCATTGTTCCAGATTGACAATCCTTGAGCACCCTCTGCAAGCCGATCTATAAAAACTCATGAGACGAATCATCATATTGGCTAATATCATACCCTGTGAGCATGGGAAGCACATAAGTAGTATCTCACCGGGAGGCTATTCACTTTAGGATGATGACTAAAGGTATTCATCGGCCAGTTATGTTGCCAAGGATGATATAAAATATCATCCATAGTGAATTCATCCATAATAGTACACACAACCGAAATAAAAGTGTAGAGAAAGATATAAATAATGGAATTAAAATCTTCTCTATGAATTATGCACTTTGGCTTTTGAAATTTAAGAGCAATGCTATTGCAATTAAACATATGCATGATAATTTGGTGAAAACCCTCCATGATATAAAGACCCATATGGGAACCAAGGATCAAAATAAAAATGTGAGGGATAGTCAAGCATGCCATAGGATGGACTCCATGACATAGGTATATATGGCATTTGAAAATCAAATGGATGATGCAATGACCAATAATTTCGATGATTTGGTGCAAACCTTGCATTTGAAGATCGTCTCTCATACCTCTTCTTCTCCTTCAAATGTGTTGCACCTTTTGCTTGAACATCATCCTTGTCTTGAGTATGAATCTTTATTTTAGGAACCCATGCCATGCCCTTCTTTCTTAATTCTTGAGCACTAAGTTCTTGTACCTTCTTCTTTTGCCAATTCGATAAATGAAGTAAGCGCCCTAATTTTATTTCAGTTTTTTACAGCAGCACCTCTTTCTAGATCTTTGACTTCTTCTCCCTTATTTGTTCAGATTTGACACTTGGAGGATCAACGATAGTTTTTTCCTCTCTTTTACCATTAGTAGCCAAAGTGTTTGACATATCAATCGGCTTCTCATCAATTGAATTCAGATCTGAACACTCATCCTTGCGGCCACCCCTTTTTACTCGATAAACTTGCTTGACACCCTTTTTCTTGGTTTGAACTCTAGATCGATCCTTTTGCTCCAAACGGTCGTTTTCAACATATGACTGTCTTGCATTTGATGGTCTCCTTGGAGCTGCATACTCAACATGATATGGTCTAAAATACGAAGGAGTATGTGCCCATAAATCATTACACCCCCATGATGAATGAGAATAAAAATTAGTGGGATATGGAGCATATGGAATTGGCATCGATGGCCGAGAAGGAGAATATGATGCCATTGAATGAAAATTTTTCCTTTGCCAATTCCAATTCCCAGGATTATGCTTAGGAGGCAATCTTGATGATCTGACATCATTTGACCGATTAGCACGCTTGGCCTCATTATCTCTCTGATATTTAGCAGAAGTTCATTGAAAGTAAGCTTCGGCCTTTTGCCCTTGTGCTTAACACGGTCTTCACCTCTATCCACTTTAGAATGTTCACATTTAAATATAGGTGGATCCTCTATATTTGAGTCGACCTTATCAGTTTTGGAGATCGGCTTTCCCTGTTGGCTACAAGCGGTCAGACCCCCTGTGCACAGGCAGTCTAACCTTGCAGCCGGCCAGACCCCCTGTCTCAGGCGGTCTGACCTCCTGTTCCAGCACAGCTGAAGTAACAGGATGTTGATTGGATAGAGAAAAATTCATTTGCCCCCCAGTAACCTCTAGGATTTTAATAGGTTCATCGTCCTCAGTAGTTGCCTGAAGTTTTAAATCATGGACGATGTCCTTCTCATCACTTGGGAGCTTTGAATCTTTCTCTTTGGCAATTGAAATAGGATCTTCAGATAAATCGGCTAACGCTAACCGATTTAATAACCCTTTGCCATCAAGATCAATCGCAGTCGACTGGTCATCCTCTTTTGTTTGGGAAAATATCAATCGTCCAATGTTAATGGCCGATTGTATGAATTGACGAAACATAGTGCAATCCCTAGTATTATGGCCAAAAGAATTATGCAACTTGCAATATTTTTGATTCTCTAACTCAAGAGGTGATGGAATAACTTTGTGGTCAAATAACTTAATAAGATTGTTCTCTAGCAAGATATCAAATAAATCATCACACAAAGTTAAATCAAAGGTATACTTTACTTTCTCTACATGATGCTTTTGTAGAGAAGGTTTTAAGGCCAAACAAACGAACGGTTCAGATTTACCATCGACCCATTCGGCTATACCTTTTTTTGGACTTCTCATAGCCGATGCTTTAGAGTTAATTGCCAAATCAGCATCGGCCTTCACAATGCTTTTTGGTTTTCTTTTCTTAAACCCAGAATGACCACAAGCAAACCATATAGAGAAAAACTTTGGCAATGATGATGTAGATTTAAATGCCAAAGTATTACTATTGTCGGCCTTTCTAATTTTCACAATGCATTGGCTAGCATAATCTGAAATTATTGTTTTGTTAGCAAGTAAAGTATTTTCTTCAATCGATCTTTCAGAATTATTTGTCATAATATTGCTAGTAGATGTACTAGCTGAAACCATATGATCAGATTGAGAATTGAATAAATTACTTGTTTGGCATACCTTGTCAAATATATTGGAGAGGCGAGAAACCTTGATGTGAATGATGTCATGTTTATTCTCTCGATAGCAGCCCACATCACGCAATGTCGTCCCCTCGCTTCCAGACTTGTGATGGCCGCTACATACATATTTCGTGTCGGTAGAGCCTTGTTTAGCCAGAAGTTGTTTTCTATTACCGACGTGATAATCACTAGACAAATGCACGACACCTTCAACTTCAGAAAAACAAAGCATAGCTCCTTTCTTGTGCATGTCATGATTTTGTATAACCAAACTAGTTTCTTTTGGTAGAACGGATCCTGATTGTTCGCTTGTTGCAATAACCGAACTGTTGTTTAAATCTGAATTATTCTCCTTTTCTTTCTTCATTCGGAACTCCAGTAGTAAAGCCTTTATATATATTTGCGCAACCGAATGAAAATCAGAGTCATCTATTCTATCTCTTATAGATGACCTTAAACCTTTTAGGAATACATTAGCAAGATCTGTATCAGAAATTGACAGATTAATGCAACGGTTTTTCATTTCATTGAATCATCCTTTATAAGCAGAAACAGATTCATTTCCACCTTGCTGAATATTATAGAGATCGGAATCACATGATGTTTGAGAATAACTAGCCACATGACTAGAATTAGCACGGCCAATCTTCTCATTCATCGACATGATCTGTGATTTAACCGCATATTGTGAATTTGCTGCCGATGAATAAATAGATGGAACACCTTGCCGAATATTGCTAGAATTATCAATATGCAGTGCTCCATAAAAACCGGCCGAACTCACCATGTTAGTTTGGCCTTGATAATTGCATATCGGCATGTGAACTTGTTCCTCTGCCGATGTACGAAAAGGTGTATGTTGTATGCTGCTAGTATCATTTAAATTCAAACCATGTATACTATCTGAAATTGGCCTTTGCATATAATTTTTAGAATTATAATTTGCATAATTAAAACCATTATCGAAATAATGTCTAGCCGATGCAATATGAATATTATCATTATATCTAGCAACAACCAACATCAACATGAGGATTTATGGTACTAGCAAAATAATCAGTAGAAACATGTTATGTATTTGCATATTGTACCTCAGGCGTGACATAGTAATATTGTTGTGGAGTGCACTGATAGCCCGCCATAATAAGTCTTGATGCTCCTGGTCTTGTGATAGAGAAATCCAGATATTCTTGATGAAACAAGCAATCAATGACCAATACTTTGCTTCTCTTTTGATCTTCAATCTACAGTAGAAAGCAAAGAACGATGCAACGGTTTGAACAAACTGATGCACACAAGAACAGATGCAACGGTCTTCAAAGAGCAATGGTCTTCAAAGACCCGATGCAAAATCAATGGCGAGTCAAAATAATAGATTAATGAGGTATTTGGCTAGGGTTGAGTAGAACGGTTATAAAAACTAGATCTTCTTCCCCAGCGGAGTCGCCAAAAGTGTGTTGACATTTTTTCCGGTCAACACACGGCAAGCTCTTGATCGCGCGGGCCGCAAACGAACCAGATCATAGCCTGCCTACGAAATCTGGAAGTTCTGGTTTTGAAGTCGGAAGTTCCGGTTTTGTAGGGTTTCACCAAAATCGGTCGTTCGAGAGGGTAAGTACCACACTTACGTGGTGGTGGACAGCTAGGTTTACGAGCAAACCTATAAAGAGATAAGCAACGCGCTTACGTGGTGAAGAACGACTAGTTTACAAGCAAACTAGCAAAGGCCGTCGATGCTCACACTCGAGAGAGACCCCGTCAGGGCGTGGACATCGCCGGACGTGCCCTAGGTCGACTAGCAAGCCTAGAATGCCATCAATGGCCGTGGAGATCACAATGGACGGCAAGAGAGGTTGGAAAAGCTTAGGGTTTAGAGATGAAAAGTGGATGCATAATGTTTGATTCGATTGGGATTTTCTCAATCGACCATGACCCTTTATATTTATAGGGTGGGGAGGTCTGGACTCAGTAGGAGTCGACAATTATACAAATCCCGTGTCTAAATACAACTCTTAACTCAGAATAGACTGCAAATCCCAGAACTTCCGGTTGCCTAATCCGGAAGTTCCGGTTTTACCCGGGTGTTGTTACTCCCGAGGTCATAACTCTCTCGTCCGAAGTCCAAATCGGACGTTCAATATATGCATTTTGATCATCTCAGCGAGGTCTATGCATTGGTGAAGTCTAATCGGTATTTGGAGAATATTATCATAACCAGAAGTTCTGGTTTTGCCAAACCAGAGGGACCGGTTTTCTTGGACTGGCAGCAAAACCGGTCAGTTCCAATTTTGGTTGTCAACACTATGCTTCGAACTTTGACTGATTTTTGTCCACTTCAGCCACCTTGGCGAACAACAGATCTAGAGATTCTGTCACCTCAGCCCAACGTTCCTCGTCATGGTGCTTCATCTCTTCCATGGCCGTCAACAGCAACTGTGTCTGCGCCGAAGGCTTGGGAGGAGCCGTGGTGTCCACACCTCAAGTTGAACACTCACGATGAAACCCCAATTCATGAATCGAGGCACAAATCGGAAGCTCAAACCGAAGGAATTCAGCGAACACGCACCTGATTCCTCGAACGACGACGAGATATTCGCCGCCGCACCCGATCTGCAAACGAAACCCCAACTTCTGGATCAAATTCCACCAATCTCGTGTACCCCGTGCAAATCTCCCGTAGACGAAACTGCCTACGCACAGGAATGACACGGAACACAAATCGAACCGATGTGGCTCAATTGAACTCCGAGACCTGCACAGTTTGTCAGCTCCACCGCCGGCTTCCTGAGATTGCAATTGAGGCACGCCGAGGACCTTCTGAATCTAATACCAACTGTCACGACCCTTCCACCGAGGAGGATCGCCGGGACATGAGACACAAAACAACGAAATGAGAGATAGCGTGGGGAAGGGCATAGGCGGAGCCACCCATACAACAAGTGCAGGGAGCCATCACCGAACTCATCCATGGAGATTTAGGCAATGGGAGCGGGTCATGGCGATCTAGGCAACGGGAGCGGGGAGTAGGACCTGGTATGGATGCTTTCTGTACCTTGATTCCCGTCCAGATGCCCCAACTAATCGCCGGCTACCAGCGTTTGCCAATTGCCATGGCTGCTGAAGTGCTGAATCTGGTGAGACTCAGATTCCCAGGAGGAGGAAGATGAAATTCCTAGGCTGGGCACAGTGAGCCGTGGTTTAATTTGGGTTTTCGTTTGGGCCGTGTGTTTAGTGCAGCCCATCTGTATAGTCTTGCTCGTGATTGATTAATCTCGGTTGATTAATTTGGTTAGTTAGTTTCAGAAGCACGGTAAAAACTAAAAAGTAATTATGTAAAGAAAAAAAAGGAAAGGCAAAGCCAATGGCAACATGAGCAGTATATATTGCAATTTGCAGTTCATTTACATGGCAAATATGACCAAACAATATTGGCATCTTATGTTCTTATATGTTTTTGTGAATTAGTGGCAGTGAACATTAGAGAACATTTTAGTTTGGTGGTAGAGTTGAAACATTTGAGATGTTGTAGCAGAAGATGAAGAATCGGTTTTTGAGAATCAGTTTTTTTACATTATTATATTTATGTATGTTTGTGTAAATCTGCCCCACCTATAATTCTCGGCTAGCTCCGCCACTGGGAAGGGGAAGAACCCTGGACCCCGAGTTCGAACTGGATTGATTTAGTTATTCGAGTCATACTCGTTACACCAGGTTTGCTAGTATTAATACCCTTATATCCACTGGCCATCTAGGTCCACCAACCGACAACACACGTCTAGATGCCTACGACAGAAATGCCTTCGTCAGTTACGCCATCGCTACTTCATGGGTCGTGAGTCGTGACAGACAGCTGACGGGTAGCAACGTGGCTGTGTTCAGATTTAGGAAAAAGTACTTTTCTAATAAGTTTTTTTTATTCATCTCATTCACATAACACGCTTCCCAGTATACTATTCATCTAGAAAAAGTATTCCAATCTGAACACAGCTATATTAGGGAAAAAGTACTGTTGATAAAAAAACAGTAGGTCAAAAAGTACTGTTGATAAAAAAACAGTAGGTCGTGCAGTCGACTCGTTGATTTTTTTTTTTTAGTATAAGTCGACTCGTTGATGGGTTTGACGCCTGGATCAAAGAGAATTTGGGCCATTGAGCTGAGCCTTCCACGCCCGCAACCCGAAAAAATCCAACACGGCCCATTAAGTCGTCTTCCACCTCCCGCACGCAGCTGCAGCCTGCAGCGTCAGCGGCTCCTCCTCCAGGCTCCTGTCTTCCTTCCCACCCACCTTATTCCCCGGCGAGGCATGTCCGGCGGCGGGTGCAGCGTACGCGCCATCTGGATTCTCACGCCGCACGACACCGTAGCATTCTCCAGGTACCCATCCGAACTTTTCCCCGTCAGGATTTGGCCCTTCTGATCCCATGGGGCTCACCTCTTCCTTTCCTTCCGTCAGGCGGTTCGCGGTCGTGGAGAAGCGGTGGCGCGCCTCCTGGGAAGCGGAGGGCGTAGGTGGCGGCGAGGGGGACCGGTTGGGCGCTGCGGCGGCGACGCCACCGCAGCTGCCGGCCGACTACGAGGTCGCTGCCGCCTTCGCCGAGCGCCGCAAAAGGTTCGCCGCCATGCCCTTGGTTCTACAGTCAGCTTACTCTGTCGCCGATGCGTGTAGACCGGTCACTATATTCGTGAGTTGAAGTGAATTGGGTTGTAGGATACGACCCTGATTATATATGTGGTTGCGACAGAATGATACAGCAATGTTGTTTTGCCTGAAAACACCACAAACTGATTGACCGAAGAACCTAATACATATACACACAGAACAAATAAGCCTTAAAAATACAAAGCATGCAGCGCTTAAAATACTTGATATCAGTTTATCGCATTTCAGTAACTGAAGCCTTGAGCCTGTTCTATTGTGCATAATGCAGCAGTGCTATAGGAGGTTGGAACAGATGCAATACATAATTAGTTGACATATCTTTGTCACTCTGTAGGGAAGGAACTGCACGCGGCTCTGGTATTCGTACAAGCCTATCATCTGTGGGATCAGATTCCTGGGTCGATGATCCAATCACTCGCCATGTTATATCGCTTCACATTGATAAAGAGGAATCAGATGGCTTCATGATCTGGCCGGTGGTTCTGCAAAAGCGTGGAGGGTACTATGTTCTTGTGTTGCCTATGGTGGATCCTGTGTCATTTAGGGCGTACGAGAATCTCTTAGAAAGGCCTGATTGTGGGAGTTCGGCCAAGGAGAACGGAAATCTTTCTTCGATTCTGCTCAATCTTCCATGTATAACAGGGTAATGTAAGTTTGCATGCCTATTGTGGGTTGTGTTTTTTTTTAATAAAAGAGTTATGTTCCATTCTTGTCATCACTAATTCCGCGATCACTTAGTATTAAAAATGTTTCCTAGTGACATGATACCATCTTCACCATCCAATTAAGGATTATATTCATTACATGAAATCTGTCGTTGTTCAACCAACAGCTTGATTAGCTTTCATGCTTACACCTCCTGTTAATGATAGGGCATTTATGGTTGCGCATGTTATTGGGGACATAATTACTGGTGATACTGCTGAACCTGAGGTGATCGTTAACTCCGGGCCCTCTGTTGGTGGACTGTTGGATTCATTGACTGGAAGTATAGGTATTTCAGCCCGATCGAAGCCTATTGCTGCACCTGTTGCTGCACCAACTGCTTCGGTCTCTTCACCTGTTGGTGCTGCTCAATCAGAGTCCTTAAAAGGTGGTCTTAGGCCTTTTGACAAGGAATTACTGCGAAACTTCATCATCGGTGCAATGCCTTTTGGTATTAACAAAGTCCCCCTATCATAGCATATAATACCTCACGGATCTCTACTTTAATGAACTAACTTAGCTATTTTTATGAACTTTTTTGCAGGCACACCTCAGGATCTCAATTATACCAATGTTACTTCGATAAAAACTACTGGATTTTCTGGTGATCCTCTTCCAACTGACCAGAAGCAACCTGCCTGGAAGCCCTACCTGTACAAAGGAAGACAAAGGATTCTCTTTTCTAGCCTGGAGACTATAAATGCCGCACTGTATGACCGTGATGATGTGCCAGATTTCCTTTCTGTTTCAGGACAAGTGACCTGTAGGGCTGAACTAGAAGGATTACCTGATGTTTCTTTGCCACTGACTGGGTTGGAAACTGCTCATGTTGAGGTGTCATCGTTCCATCATTGTGTTCAGGCTTCAGAACCCACTGATAATAAACAAACCCTGGTTTTTCAGCCACCATTAGGAAACTTTGTATTGATGCATTATCAAGCACCATGCAACATTGCTCCTCCTGTTAAAGGGTTCTACCAGTTATCCATGGTTTCTGAAAATGAAGGTGCTTTTCTATTTAAGCTGACATTGATGGAGGGTTACAAGTCTCCGTTTACTATGGAGTTCTGCATGATTACAATGCCATTCTCTCGAAGAAGAGTTGCGTCATATGAGGGAAATCCATCCATTGGGACAGTTTCAATGACAGAGCATTCAATTGAATGGAGAATTGTTTCAAGTGGCCGGGGGCTTAGTGGTAGGAGCATTGAGGCTACGTTCCCTGGCACTGTTAAATTTCTACCTAGAACAACACAGAGAACAAATTCATCATTTCGATCAGTTTCAAGCATTACATATGCTGAAGATAGCGACAGTGAGCAAGATAATGTTAAGAACGGAGCTAGCTTGGATGACTATATCATGGAAAATATCAATAAGGATCTTCAGGCAGTTGATTTAGAAGACCCGTTGTCCTGGCAGGCCTATAATTATGCTAAGGTATGTCTCTGCAAATGGTACTTGGAGAGCTTCAGAAGCCTTCTTGTCACTTCCTTTTATTTTGAACATAGGGTTGTACGTAATCACCATATCTGGTTATTAATTAATGGCAGGCTTGATCTCTATTGTCATATGCTCTTTTGAGTTTGTTAAGGTTTAGCTAATATGTTGGTTCATGTGGGATTGTTAAACATTTGACTTCTGTATTATTTCTATATGTAGTATATACGCCCAAAGGCCAAAACTGCTAAAATATTACTGGAAAGCTGTATTATGCTTAATATTTATATCAACTTTTTTGGTGCTGTTGATTGGGTATGCGGGACCTGTTTATTCATTTACACATTCAGGAAGTTGTCTAGGGCCCAAAGACTTTCTTATATTCTTTTGTCTATGTTTCCCATAAGCATGCATTTTTTTTCTTGTTTTGTTTCTTCTCTGTTGATTGATAATGGATCATTTTTCTAGGTTTCGTTTAAGATCACTGGAGGCACGCTATCTGGTCTTACACTTGATCCAAAATCTGTAAGTTACACATTGGTTTTATCTCTCACTGTAGTGAGATGTCATCAATAATCCGTTCCTTGGTGAAATCTCATTATCCGATCAACTTCTCTGAAAGATAATTATATCATAAATTCTTTGATAAAAGCATCTCCAGCAAGGCCCCTACTTGAGCATGTCACACCTCAACATGCCACATGTACTTGTAAATTTATTCAGCCACCTGCCAACAAACTCCCCAACTGTGCCATCCAGTTTAAAATGTTATATTATTTTGGTAGGAGCTCTGTCCTGAGCAAATCATATTTCTCAGTTTGATGTCACAGAATTCCAATCTATATATTTACTCAAGATTTTGTGGTTAGATATCTTGCTCTCCACCTTTCAGAGTTTGTCCTATCAACACAACGATTTTGTAATGCTGTACATGTGAATAGAATAGGTATCCCATATTTATTCCATGTTTTGATGTTTTAATGATATCCTGCAGATAAACATATATCCCACTGTTAAAGCCCCAGCTGAACACTCAATGCAGGTACTTTTTGATCTTGATATATACTTTGCTCCATTATTCGTTAAATGCAAAAACCACTGAAATTGGGTAGCTGATTCACAGCAGTTTTTATTTAGTTTTAGAGGATTATTGTCTGTCAGGCGACAGTTGTGTACTAAGTACGTTTCTACATGAGGTTGTTATTTCAGTGCTGAGATAATGACTAGCTATATATTTCATCAATCACCACAGTGCTTTGTAGCTTATCTTGCGTAAACATCTGTGTATGAAGTGGCCACTTTATATCTTCATTTCAACGTCCACCAAGTTTTTTAAAGTGAGAAATTTGGGCAAAAGCACTGTTTGAGACAAGTGGAAGGGAATTGGGTTCTGTAGCAGCTAACTACTGAAGAAAAACAAATAAAAATAACGCCACTTTGAGTTACTTTGATTTCCCTCCCAATGACAAGCTGGTGCTTATTCTTCTGCCATGCTCTTCAGCTTCATGCTTAGTTTCTTCTTCCTCAGAAAGCATTGATATCATCAGTCTTCATTAGTGGACTTTGCAATAAAATGCTTGCTATTTCTCCAATCTGTTTAAATAACGCGTGTTTGTGTTCCCCCGTTTAACAGGCTTCTTCTGGAGATTACATACTGTGGAACACCTTGGGAAAATGTCCCACCGCAGCTTTGCCTAGAGAACTTTGATTGTCAGCTTATTTTAGCATAGTGCCAGGTGTAGATCCTTTTGTTGTACAGACTTCACATTCTCGTTTTCAGTTCCTCCTACCAGACCTGTGCTGGGAATTTTTTTTGGTCCTTGCTATTGAAGAGGTCTTTTTTTCCTTTCAAGGAGAAAGGCAACAAACCTGCAGCAGAGCAGATTTTGCTGTTTGCAGTCCCATGGCGCTATGCAATATCGAAGCCATGGTGCTATGAGCAAAGAACACTAGCGAGGCCTATGACATTCATTTTTTTTAGACATGTTCTGGTTAACTGTGGACTATGGTAAACATGAAATGGATATACTTTGTTAAACATGAAATCTTCATCTCTTGTGGTTGTGGTCTTTTATTAGTAGTATTACTACTACTATAATAAAAATGAATTTTAATGTTTAGTAGAGGTTTATTTGTTCGTTGACCGTTGGTGCCTTGGTGGAGGCGGCTACGGTCTACCTAAAAGCAGAGATAAAAGGATTCTATTGGCACACTTTATACAAAAGCAGAAAAAGTCGAAATTGACAATGCCACTTTCGCGCAGCCCCCTCCTCTTTCTTTAAAATCTCAAGTTCTCGACCCTCTGTAGCAGCTATAAATGTGAACCAATTTCATTCACATCCACTGATTGCAATTACCCCCTCCACCAACTCCCAAACTCTGCGCTGCTCCTGATTCTGATTGGCTGGTTCCTCCACTGCCACTGCCCGCGGCCGCGATGAGCGCCGTCGCGCCGCCGGCGGTGGATCCCGCCGCGGCGGAGGAGATGGCGCAGGAGGCCGCCGCGTGGTGCGCGCTCCACGGACTCGTCGTCGGGGACCGCGCCAACCCGGTGAGCTGATTCTTCTTGGCTTCTCGTCCCTCCTGTGTGTCTTCACTGTCTTGTGCCGTTCCTTTACGAATTGTGTCTACCCAACACGAAACATGGTTGCCTCAGGACTCGATGCTGAGTGTTCAAAATTTTGTGCTAAATTTGGTGGAATCAATACAACTCATAATTGCAAGCTGTTGTCCGAAGTTCTGATTTCTGAGCAAACGTTGTCACTGACTGAACTCTGGCAGAGATCAGCAACAGTCCCTGGTGTTGGATTGGTCCATGCTCCTTTCTCCCTGCTCCCGGCGCGTCTTCCAGAACACTTCTGGAGGCAGGCATGCGAGCTGGCTCCAATTTTCAACGAGCTTGTGGATCGTGTTAGTCTTGATGGGGATTTCTTGCAAGATTCTTTGTCCAAGTAAATTACTTTTCCATAGTAGTTTCTATTCATATTACAAATAATCATTCAGATTTCTGTTTACAATGGGACTTCATAAACTGAAAATGTTAGTTCGTTAAATCCTAGTAAGTTCCACTCTGGATTACCAGAGTGTGTTGTATGCTAACTGAATTGGATTGTAGGAAATTTGAAACATCCTGGGTATTATACTATTATTTGAAAAGACCTATCTAAACATCTGACTAAACAAAAAGACCATCCAGTTCACAAGTTCAAAATATCTATGCAGTGTTGGACTGATGGTAATGGTTGACCATGTTATAATTTCAGAACAAGGCAGGTTGATGATTTCACATCTAGGCTCTTAGAGATTCACAGGAAAATGATGGAAACAAATAAGAAAGAGGTAATTGACTAAGTGTTAATGCTGAGTTCAATCCTGAACCTGAGTATTAATAAGCATATCTTATCTCTTTAACTTCTCCGTGTCAAACTTCTTATAAGGGTAAATATTTGTAGACATTAAATTGTCTAAAGACCTCTTTTCTTATAGATTTTTTGGGGGTAGGCAGGGTGGTAGTGTTTCCTAGATTCCTTTATGGAAGTACTGATCAGTGCTCAAATATTTGTCAGAATATTCGTTTAGGGCTGCACCGATCAGATTATATGCTGGATTCAGAAACAAGGTCTCTTCTTCAAATAGAGCTCAATACCATTTCAGCATCATTTCCTGGGCTTGGTTCCTTAGTAAGTGAGCTTCACAGGTAAAGTCTGGTCTATTGTTTCCATAACAGAATTGGCATCCTGTGCATAATTTTTTTTTATATAAAAAAATCTGGTTCAAGAATATGTTTCCCTGAAAATTTAGGCTGTGAGAACTGTTTCTTTTTAAGATGAAAGATAAGTAGGGCTTGCTAAATTGCATGTGATCGACAGTAGGCCTTAGTTGTGGCTCCTTCATATGTTTTATTTTGCTTTCATATTGGAAATGAGTATGAAGGTCCATCCCAATAGCATACTATGTACCGCTACTAATTTGTGACATATTAAGGATATCATCTGGCAATTTCTCGTTCTAGCAGCAATGAAATACTATCCATATATTATGCATCTAATTCTCTAGAGAGTGAACGCATACTATTGAATAGTTTCTGCTCCAAGTTTGGAAGTGGATACGGAAAAGACATCTTAGCTGTGCTTGTGCTTTGAATTTACTTCCATTTTCTCCAATGAATCTACCTGGGGTTTTTATCTTTTCCATTATTGTAGGTTCTTATGTGTTCAACTGATTAGCATTGGTATTTGTATCTTCAACAGTATGGGGATACAAATTGAACACTCACTAATTGCTATGCAGGACCTTAATTAATCACTATGGACATTTCTTGAGTCTGGAACCAAAGAGGGTTCCTGGAAATGCGGCTAGCAGTAAATTTGCTGAAGCATTGGCCAAAGCATGGGCTGAGTTTAATGTTGACAGGTTTGGTATGCTCTAGTTAAGCATGCATATTTTTTTTATGTCATACTACTACCTAAATGAGTATTAACTATCATTCCTTTTCATAAATTTCTCAGTGCTGTAGTTATGATGATTATTCAGCCCGAAGAAAGAAATATGTATGACCAATACTGGCTTACCAAACATTTGAAGGAATCATATCCTTTTATGTTCTGCTTTTATTTTCTGTAATGATGGAAACTACCATTTGTTTTGCTGGATTCCTGTGTTGTGACTCGACTGATTGATCGGCTTTATTCAGTTGTATTTTCTGCCATATTACTTTTATCCTTTTACTCTTCTATCTATATCCTCAAGTTCAATCTTATCACTGTGTTTTCACCTAGATCTTTCTTCCCATTCCACCATTAGGATTGCTTAGTGTTCGATAATTTCAGGACACTGTGTCAACTATTTTTAACGGGAACATAATAAATTTAAGACAACTTGTGCCCTTGACAGCAGATCACACATGGCATCACAACAATTAGGAAAACATTGTCACAGGTGGAGGCCGAAGGGAAGGTTCTACCAGATGGAACCCTTCTGGTGTACGTATCCTTATGTGTTGAAAATAAATTATTAATGATGTGCTGTAAGCATTTGAGCTATGAACCTTGCAGAATGTTCATTGGAATGCAAATTTTCTGAAATGCAGAGACAACAAGCAAGTTGCTGTGGTATATTATAGAGCAGGATATACACCAAATGATTATCCTTCAGAAGCAGTATGAGTACATAGCTCTTGCCTTTCCACTTTGCCTTTTGTGATGAAAACTGAGTTGCCACAGTTATTTGTGCCTTTAAGCTATTTCATTCTTATTTGGACATGTTTGGATGCTTCAACAGTCCCTTATTAAACTAAACTTCATTTATTGTCTTGTTAATAAAGTCAATACTTTGATCTAATGATCTGGGTGCTGTCTGGTTTGTTTTTGTTATGATATGCTGAAGCTACGATAATGACAAGCTTCTTGTATATTCTAGGAATGGAGTGCAAGACTTTTGATTGAACAATCATCTGCTGTGAAGTGCCCTTCAATATCATATCATTTAGTGGGAACCAAAAAGATTCAACAAGAGCTAGCTAAGCCTAATGTGCTTGAAAGGTGACAAGATTTCTTCAGTAACAAGTAGTACACAGTTGAACATTCATATGCTGTCCATGTGACTCTGGATCTGCATGCATTCATAGATAAATGTGGAGCTTGTTGGCCACTTGTACTTTTGCTGTTCCAATACAAATCATTTGCTTATATAATGATCAGATCTATTATAGCCTTTTATGTAGGGTAAACACCTTAAATTTCCTAACCATCTTTTTTTTCTTTCCATAGGTTCCTTGAAAATAAGGAGGACATTGCTAAACTTCGTAAATGCTTTGCTGGGCTATGGAGTTTAGATGATGAAGAGATTATTAAAACTGCAATTGAAAAACCTGAGCTGTTTGTATTGAAGCCTCAACGTGAAGGCGGAGGTTTGTATTTACATTTACATATGCATACAATTTATTACTGTTTCCTGAATATGCTATTTGTGTACAGGGAACAATATCTATGGTCTTGATTTGCGAGAAACACTTACCATACTCCAGAAGGAAGGAGGGGATGCGCGTGCTGCATATATACTTATGCAGAGAATCTTCCCAGAAGCTTCTCTAGCTTATCTAGTTCGTGATGGTATTAGCCATGAGGGCCTTGTGATTTCTGAGCTTGGCATATATGGTGCTTACTTGAGGTATGGTTGCTTGAAAAATAATAGTCCGTAAATGTAAAGCTTTTTTTTTCCCTAATGAACAGTGCTACCTGCTCAATTTCTTATCAGGAACAAAGATAAGGTGGTAATCAATGACCAGTGTGGTTACTTGATGCGAACAAAAGTTTCTTCATCAGATGAAGGTGGTGTTGCTGCAGGGTTTGCTGTTTTGGATAGCTTATACCTGACTGATAAGGTGATACTCCATTTATCAACGTTTTCAGCCATTAGTTTTAACTAAATAGATGAAAAAAAAAATTCGAGTGTTAGGTTGATTCTCGGCAATTTGAGAATTCTATTGTTCCGCACTTAGTAGTACTGTTCAAAAACTCTGTAACTACTGACCACGTCAAAACCAAAGAAGAATTTAGAAGAGTTGTTTCATCCAAATTGCATTCTCTATGCCATAAGAAAAAAAAGATCTGCATTTTGTTAGCACATAGTTAATTTGCATTTTCCTCGAAAATTTTTATAGTCATGTAATTCTGCAATTATTAAATGAGTTAATATAAATACCGGAAATTCTGCTAGATTGCCTATGTTTTTCAAATTTGCCGACAAAGTTCTGAGTTACCCCTTTCATTCTCCTTTTTCTATGGGGAAATCATGATCATGTGCTTGCTTTGTGCAGTGAGGTAACAGAAGAAGCGTCAGCTACAGATTTCCCCGGGGCTTACATCGAGCAGAGAAGTTGCTGCAGACTAAAGCCAAATCGGATCTGTCATTATGTTTGATTATTTCCTACTGCCGTTCCTAGGTAGAGAATAAATACATGCATGTCATGTACATGAAATCCATGAAAACAATGAAGAACAAATATTATATATAGATAATAATTACAATGAGCTCTGGTGCAGAGAATAAATGCATGCTGTGTAAAGAATATAGATGTAGATGGGAAACGTCGACCCCTAGCTTGGGAGAGCGACGTGATTCGTGTTAATCATTCACGGAACAGCCCCGTGTGGCTTTATACAGATTACGCACGAGGTGATAAACATGGCCAGGAGATTTGTTACATATCTATCTAATCAACTACAACAAACTCCAACAGAATATCTATTCTAACCTCATGGCCTTATCAATCTACCATGTGCCGTGAATTACAAGGGATAGACACGTGACATATTAGCCACTTCTTTCAACACTTCCCCTCAATCTAAACCTATCTAGGTTGAGATTGCGCCTAAATTCTTCCACCTTCGTAGACAATGCTTTAGTAAATCCATCGGCCACTTGATCATGAGTAGACACAAAATCAACCTTAAGAAGTTGTCATGCTACTCTTTCTCTGACAACAAAATGAAAATCCACTTCTATATGTTTAGTCCTTGCATGAAATACTGGATTAGATGAAAGATACTTTGCTCCAAGATTGTCACACCACAGTCGGGCTGCAGGAGGTGCTCTAATACCTAGTTCCTTGAGTAGTGTTTGAACCCACATAATTTCAGCTGTAGCATTTGCTAAAGCCTTATATTCTGCCTCTGTACTTGACCTTGAGACGGTTGCTTGCTTCTTGGCAGACCAGGAAATTAAATTTGGTCCTAAAAACACTGCAAAGCCTCCTGTCGATCGCCTATCATCTGGACATCCTGCCCAATCGGCATCAGAAAAACCACTCACAAGCATTGACGGTGACTTTCTGATTTTCAAACCAATTTCAAGAGACCCTTTCACATATCGAAGGACTCTCTTCACAGCTGTCCAGTGCAAGGTTGTTGGAGCATGAAGATACTGACAAATTTTATTGACTGAAAATGATATACTTGGTCTTGTGAGTGTTAAATACTGCAAGGCACCCACAATACTTCTATACCTTGTTATATCTTCAGTTCCCAAAGGTTCTCCCACATAAGCCGACAATTTTTCTGAAGTTCACATAGGAGTACTCACTGGTTTGCAACTTGTCATATTCACTTTCTTTAAAAGATCAGATGCATACTTTTCTTGCGTCATCAGAATGCCATCACCTGTGTTCTTCACTTCAATACCAAGGAAATAGTGAAGATCACCTAAATCTTTTAATGCAAACTCTTTATTCAAGTTCCGAAGTAACACCATGGTTGCATCCTGAGACGAACTAGCAACTATTATATCATCAACATATATAAGTAAGAAAATTGTTACCCCATCCTTGCTGAAAGTGAACAACGAAGTATCAGCCTTAGAAGGTCGAAACCCAAGTTGCTGTAACTTGTCACTTAATCTTGCATACCAAGCTCTGCGAGCCTGTTTCAGACCATATAGAGCCTTTTCCAACTTGCACAGGAATTGTGGCTTGGATTTATCTTCATAGCCAGGTGGCTGGCGCATATATACATCCTCCTCTAGAACACCATGAAGAAACGCGTTCTGAACATCCAATTGGCGTAGGTTCCAACCTCGTGACACAACAATAGACAAAACAAGTCTTATAGTAGCAGCCTTAACAACAGGACTAAAAGTATCCTCATAGTCTATGCCATAGCGTTGTTTAAAGCCTTTTGCAACTAGTCTAGCTTTATACCTATCTACTGTGCCATCAGGTTTTCTCTTAATTTTATACACCCATTTACAGTCTATAACATTAGCTGTAGAACAAGGTGGAACAAGATGCCATGTTTTATTTTTTTGAAGAGCAGTAAATTCATTGTCCATAGCTTTTTTCCAATTTAAATCACTAAGAGCTTCTGAAAGATTACTAGATTCTCCATTAGAGACCAACAGACCATACCTTATGGTGCCATCTGTGTACTTCTTGGGCTTGCGAATGCCAGACTGAGCTCGAGTTTGTGGCCGATCAGAAACAGCAGTGGCGTCTGTCTATGATGTGGAAACCACAGGATCGGATACGGTCGCGACTGGCGCAGAAGATCGTTCGTCTTGCGTCTGAATTGGAGGCGCCTGCAGCACTGTCGCGCCGCGTGGCGAGGCTGTCGGAGAACTGGCGCTGCTTCCCCTGGTGCGGCACGTGGTGGCGACAAAGGAGCAAGAGGAGCAGGTGCTGACCCCGAAACAGATGCGCCGGGCAAGACCGTTGGCAGCGCAGGCGAATCCGCTCCGAATACTGTGCCGGGAGAGTTGTGCATAAAATCACCCGGAGTAAGACCTGTTCCTGCATCATTTTGAGCCAAATTTTTTTCTGCAGACTCATAATTAGTAGGAGCATCAACCACAGGAGTAGGTACTGAAACACCCCCAGTGCCTGGAGACATAAGAAGAATCTCATATCGTAACCGAGCGCCAGCATTGGGATGTAAGTCAGCAAAGGGAAAAATGTTCTCATCAAACACAACATCCCGAGAGATGTATACTCTACCAGTGGAGATATCAAGACACTTATAGCCTTTGTGCAAAGAGCTATACCCCAAAAACACACATCTGGTGGAACGAAACTGACTTTTGCGTGCATTGAACGGGCGTAGGTTTGGCCAACATGCACACCCAAAGACTCGTAAAGAGGAGTAATCCGGTTGTTCACCAAATAATTTTTCCAAGGGTGTATGATAGTCAATGACTCGACTAGGAGTGCGGTTGATCAGGTAAACAGCAGAGAGAAATGCTTCGTCCCAAAATTTAAGCGGCATAGACGCATGTGCAAGAAGAGAGAGGCCAACTTCAACGATGTGGCGATGCTTTCTCTCAGCAGAACCATTTTGCTGATGAGCGTGTGGACATGACACGCGATGGGATATACCAATCTTTGTAAAAAAAGGGGCTGAGTTTTTCATACTCACCACCCCAGTCCGTTTGGACTGAAACGATCTTGCGACCAAACAAACGTTCCACAAGACATTGAAACTCATGAAACTTTTGAAACACCTCAGATTTGTAACGCAACAAATAGATCCAGGTAAATTTACTAAAATCATCAATGAAACTGACATAGTATTGTTTGCGACCAACCGAATCAAGAGCACGACCCCAAACATCTGAGAAAATCAATTGTAAAGGGAAACTAGACCGACTAGAAGAACTAGAATAAGGTAATTGGTGACTCTTGGCCTGTTGACATGCATCACAGACAGAATCATTATTCATGCTGCCTAAACACGGAAGTTTATAATGACTAACAACTCGCTGAACTATAGAGGGAGATGGGTGCCCGAGCCGACTATGCCATCTGGAGATAGGCGGCTTGATAGCACTAAGTGCATGGCTCTTGAATTCGGTAGTGATGGGGTATAGGCCGCCTTCACACCTGCCTCGTAGAAGGATTTTCTTCGAAGCCTTGTCCTTGATAAAGAAAAAATTGGAATGAAACTCAAGGAATGCATTATTGTCAGCAGCAAGGCGATGAACAGAGATCAAATCTTTGTAGCTTCAGGAACATGAAGGACTTTGTTTAAATGGAGAGATTTACTGGGGGTATAAACAGTACCATAGCCAATGTGGTTAATGTCCATACCTGACCCATTGGCGGTCTTGAGATCTGGTCGTTGCCGTTGTAGGAGTTGTGGACGTGCAGCTTGTTCAGGTCGGCGGTGATGTGGTCAGTGGATCCAGTATCTGTATACCAGTTTGCGTCGACACCATAGGAGTTGGTGGCTGCCGACGCAATCTTCTCATGAGGAACATAGTCTTCCTCAAAACGATACCAGCAATCCATGGCCGTGTGATTTCCACGACCGCAGATCTGGCACTTGTCAGCAGCTGGGGCACCACAGGTGTTGATGTTGTTTCCGCCTCATGGACGATCAGAACGAGCATTGCCGTTGTTGCCTCGTCCCCTCCAGCTGCTGCCGCCATGTCCCTGGCCTGGACTAGGATGTCCACGCCCACGGCCACGATTGCCACGACCGCGACCATCCCTGTTGGCGAGATTTGCCGAGGAGCCACCCTGATGGCCATTGTGCTGCATGTCAAGACGCACCTCAAAACTAAGAAGTTGAGAATAAAACTCATCTAGACTGACCGGATCAGCCCTGGTGAGGATGGACGTGATGATGGGGTTGTAGTCGGAGTCGAGGCTGGTCAAGATGTGGGAGATCACATCATCATCTTCCAATTGCTTGCCCGCCGTGGCCATGTCATCGGTGAGCGTCTTCATCTTGGCAATGTACTCCGCCATGGTGAGGTTGCCCTTTTAGGTTGTAGCAAGGGAGATGCACGTGTTCATGACACGTGCCTTGGTCTGTGAGGAGAAGATGACCTCAACAGCCGCCCATAAGGTCGCCGCCGTCTTGTGCGTGGCGACCTGAGCCATGACTTCCCGAGTCATGGACGTCAGCAAGTAGCTGAGGACCTGCTGGTCCTTGGCCACCCAGGAAACAAACTCAGGGTTGGCCTGCTTGACGGCCTTGCCGCCGACTTGGACGGCGATCTCCTTGGCCGGAACGACAGCCTTGATGTCGAGATGGGACTCAAGCTGAGCTCCGCGGATGGCCGGCATTACTTGCGCCTGCCACAGCACAAAGTTGCCTCGGGCGAGCTTCTCGGTGACGGGCAGAGCAAGGAGCGGCGCGGACGACGAGGAGCCTGCCATGGATGCGATGTAGAGGAGAGGCTCTGATACCATGTAAAGAATATAGATGTAGATGGGAAACGTCGACCCCTAGCTTGGGAGAGCGACGTGATTCGTGTTAATCATTCACGGAATAGCCCCGTGTGGCTTTATACAGATTAGGCACGAGGTGATAAACATGGCCAGGAGGTTTGTTACATATCTATCTAATCAACTACAACAAACTCCAACAGAATATCAATTCTAACCTCATGGCCTTATCAATCTACCATGTGCCGTGAATTACAAGGGATAGACACGTGACATATTAGCCACTTCTTTCAACATGCTTTTGCTAGCACATACAGCATCTTCACACTCCACTATCTCGATTTCTCCTAGGCTTTATGAGAAGAGCTGCAATAGGCAGAGGATGCACTGCCATAAAGACACTTTGTGTCCTTAAATTGATCACCCTTGGTAATGCCATTTGGTCAACACAAGAAATCTAGAAAAAACTATCAGAAAATCAAATAAAAACTCAGCCAGATATATACAAAGAAAGTCTAGGGCCGCCTTTGGAACAATGTTACAAATTCCACTACAGGTCTTTATCATGCTGTTTGCTGAAAGCTATGTCTTCTGGATGAAGTATTCATTAGTTTATTTTAAAACTAATTAAATTATCCTAAAATGGTATCTTTAAAACTGGAGCAAGTGGTCGGCCATGGAGAGGAGGGGCGGGAGAAAAGAAGGGGATGGAGGAAGAAGAAAGACTGACAAGTGGGTGGGGCTAGGAGGAAGAAAAAAAAATCACCCTAGAAAAAAGACTTCTTTTTTTTTGAGGTCGAAAAGACTATTTTGATCAAGACAACAACAGACCACGACTTGCGTTGTGAGAGTGAAGGCATGGAGAGACGAAGCACGGCGCCATTGATGCTGCCGCACGAAAGCAACCGTTGCAGGACTAGCCGTGGCTGGGCCGGCGGACGCCCAAGTAGTCCCAGACTCCCAGTAGGTCGCCGGACAGAGAAAGCGTCACGATCGATCGCGAGCGAGTGGCCGGAAACACTGTCGTGTGATGTGAGGCCATATGATGTCGCGCTGGTCTAATGTGTTCAAGAGACGGGATGATGGGACACATGCCAAAAATCCAAGCACGGATCGATATACATGAGCGTGTTCTGTGATAGGGATAAATAGTAAAGGTAGAAACGAATTGAAGGAGAACTTTTCTAGGAAGCGTGTTTTCTGAGAGAGATGAATAATAAAGTCCAAAAGAAATTTTTATCTAAACACGGTAAAAGGAATAGTCCTCCCTGACTCTCACTTCGATCTCCTTAATTTTTCTTTGACTTTATATAGTGATGAGAGAGCAAGGAGAAAATTTCCTTACTAAAACTTCTAGAAATAATGAATAGGACTGGTGTTGGATGTCAGCTCCTTCGTTGGATCCTCACCGGAGCTCTTGTCTCTCATTTTTTTTCTATGACATGTACGTCCCATTCTACATGCTACTTTGACTAATAATATCTGAAATAAATAATTTTTTTTCAAATAGACACATTATGATAGTGAGTTCCATGCATGATGAAGTTAGCAACACCATGGCCAGAGGTTAAGAAAACTATTAT